>JAWNOT010000100.1:0-1200000 GCA_035045825.1 Drosophila eohydei
CTTAATATATATGCTAATAAATTGGATTGGTTTGGTTATTAGATAAGCCCAAGTACTGTTTTGGTCAGTTTAAACCATTGGTTTGGATATTAGATAAGTCCTATTATTGTATATAGTAATTTATTAAATTGGTTCGGTTATTGGGTAAGTCTACTTATTGTAGAGCTTAATATATTGGATTGGTTCGTGTATTAGATAAGTCTAATTATTGTTTTTGTCAGTTTATTGCATTGGTTTGGATATTAGATAAGTCCCATTATTGTATATAGTCATTTATTAAATTGGTTCGGTTATTGGGTAAGTCTATTTATTGTATAGCTTAATATATTGGATTGGTTCGTGTATTAGATAAGTCTAATTATTGTTTTGGTTAATTTATTGCATTGGTTTGGATATTAGATAAGCCCTAAGCATATTGTATATGTTCGTTTATTAAATTGGTTCTGTTATTAGCTAAATTTACTTAATATATATGCTTATATATAGGATTGGTTTAGTCATTAGATAAGTCCAATTATTGTTTTGGTTAATTTATTGAATTGGTTTTGATATTAGATAAGCCCTACTATTGTGTATGCTAGTTTATTAAATTGGTTCTGTTAATAGCTAAGTCCACTTAATATATATGCTAATAAATTGGATTGGTTTGTTATTAGATAAGACCAAGTACTGTTTTGGTCAGTTTAAACCATTGGTTTGGATATTAGATAAGTCCTATTATTGTATATAGTAATTTATTAAATTGGTTCGGATATTGGGTAAGTCTACTTATTGTATAGCTTAATATATTGGATTGGTTCGTGCATTAGATAAGTCTAATTATTGTTTTTGTCAGTTTATTGCATTGGTTTGGATATTAGATAAGTCCCATTATTGTATATAGTAATTTATTAAATTGGTTCGGGTTATTGGGTAAGTCTACTTATTGTATAGCTGCATTATATTGGATTGGTTCGTGTAATAGATAAGTCTAATTATTGTTTTGGTTAATTTATTGCATTGGTTTGGATATTAGATAAACCCTACTATTGTATACGTTAGTTTATTAAATTGGTTCTGTTATTAGCTAAGTCCACTTAAAAAATATACGCTAATAAATTGGATTGGTTTGGTTATTAGATAAGTCTAATTTTTGTTTTGGTTAATTTATTGCATTGGTTTGGATATTAGATAAGCCCTACTATTGTATATGCTAGTTTATTAAATTGGTTCTGTTAATAGCTAAGTCCACTTAATATATATGCTAATAAATTGGATTGGTTTGGTTATTAGATAAGTCCAAGTACTGTTTTGGTCAGTTTAAACCATTGGTTTAAATATTAGATAAGTCCTATTATTGTATATAGTAATTTATTAAATTGGTTCAGTTATTGGGTAAGTCTACTTATTGTATAGCTTAATATATTGGATTGGTTGGTGTATTATATAAGTCTAATTATTGTTTTTGTCAGTTTATTGTATTGGTTTGGATATTAGATAAGTCCCATTATTGTATATAGTAATTTATTAAATTGGTTCGGTTATTGGGTAAGTCTATTTATTGTAAAGCTTAATATATTGGATTGGTTCGTGTATTAGATAAGTCTAATTATTGTTTTGGTTAATTTATTGCATTGGTGTGGATATTAGATAAGCCCTACTATTGTATATGTTCGTTTATTAAATTGGTTCTGTTATTAGCTAAGTCCACTTAATATATACGCTAATAAATTGGGTTGGTTTGGTTATTAGATAATTCTAATTTTTGTTTTGGTTAATTTATTGCATTGGTTTGGATATTAGATAAGCCCTACTATTGTATATGCTAGTTTATTAAATTGGTTCTGTTAATAGCTAAGTCCACTTAATATATATGCTAATAAATTGGATTGGTTTGGTTATTAGATAAGTCCAAGTACTGTTTTGGTCAGTTTAAACCATTGGTTTGGATATTAGATAAGTCCTATTATTGTATTTTGTAATTTATTAAATTGGTTCGGTTATTGGGTAAGTCTACTTATTGTAGAGCTTAATATATTGGATTGGTTCGTGTATTAGATAAGTCTAATTATTGTTTTTGTCAGTTTATTGCATTGGTTTGGATATTAGATAAGTCCCATTATTGTATATAGTCATTTATTAAATTGGTTCGGTTATTGGGTAAGTCTATTTATTGTATAGCTTAATATATTGGATTGGTTCGTGTATTAGATAAGTCTAATTATTGTTTTGGTTAATTTATTGCATTGGTTTGGATATTAGATAAGCCCTACAATTGTATATGTTCGTTTATTAAATTGGTTCTGTTATTAGCTAAATCCACTTAATATATACGCTAATAAATTGGATTGGTTTGGTTATTAGATAAGTCTAATTTTTGTTTTGGTTAATTTATTGCATTGGTTTGGATATTAGATAAGCCCTACTATTGTATATGCTAGTTTATTAAATTGGTTCTGTTAATAGCTAAGTCCACTTAATATATATGCTAATAAATTGGATTGGTTTGGTTATTAGATAAGTCCAAGTACTGTTTTGGTCAGTTTAAACCATTGGTTTGGATATTAGATAAGTCCTATTATTGTATATTGTAATTTATTAAATTGGTTCGGTTATTGGGTAAGTCTACTTATTGTAGAGCTTAATATATTGGATTGGTTCGTGTATTAGATAAGTCTAATTATTGTTTTTGTCAGTTTATTGCATTGGTTTGGATATTAGATAAGTCCCATTATTGTATATAGTCATTTATTAAATTGGTTCGGTTATTGGGTAAGTCTATTTATTGTATAGCTTAATATATTGGATTGGTTCGTGTATTAGATAAGTCTAATTATTGTTTTGGTTAATTTATTGCATTGGTTTGGATATTAGATAAGCCCTACAATTGTATATGTTCGTTTATTAAATTGGTTCTGTTATTAGCTAAATCCACTTAATATATATGCTTATATATTGGATTGGTTTGGTTATTAGATAAGTCCAATTATTGTTTTGGTTAATTTATTGAATTGGTTTGGATATTAGATAAGCCCTACTATTGTATATGCCAGTTTATTAAATTGGTTCTGTTAATAGCTAAGTCCACTTAATATATATGCTAATAAATTGGATTGGTTTGGTTATTAGATAAGTCCAAGTACTGTTTTGGTCAGTTTAAACCATTGGTTTGGATATTAGATAAGTCCTATTATTGTATATAGTAATTTATTAAATTGGTTCGGATATTGGGTAAGTCTACTTATTGTATAGCTTAATATATTGGATTGGTTCGTGTATTAGATAAGTCTAATTATTGTTTTGGTTAATTTATTGCATTGGTTTGGATATTAGATAAGCCCTACTATTGTATATGTTAGTTTATTAAATTGGTTCTGTTATTAGCTAAGTCCACTTAATATATACGCTAATAAATTGGATTGGTTTGGTTATTAGATAAGTCTAATTTTTGTTTTGGTTAATTTATTGCATTGGTTTGGATATTAGATAAGCCCTACTATTGTATATGCTAGTTTATTAAATTGGTTCTGTTAATAGCTAAGTCCACTTAATATATATGCTAATAAATTGGATTGGTTTGGTTATTAGATAAGTCCAAGTACTGTTTTGGTCAGTTTAAACCATTGGTTTAAATATTAGATAAGTCCTATTATTGTATATAGTAATTTATTAAATTGGTTCAGTTATTGGGTAAGTCTACTTATTGTATAGCTTAATATATTGGATTGGTTGGTGTATTATATAAGTCTAATTATTGTTTTTGTCAGTTTATTGTATTGGTTTGGATATTAGATAAGTCCCATTATTGTATATAGTAATTTATTAAATTGGTTCGGTTATTGGGTAAGTCTATTTATTGTAAAGCTTAATATATTGGATTGGTTCGTGTATTAGATAAGTCTAATTATTGTTTTGGTTAATTTATTGCATTGGTTTGGATATTAGATAAGCCCTACTATTTTATATGTTCGTTTATTAAATTGGTTCTGTTATTAGCTAATTCCACTTAATATATACGCTAATAAATTGGGTTGGTTTGGTTATTAGATAATTCTAATTTTTGTTTTGGTTAATTTATTGCATTGGTTTGGATATTAGATAAGCCCTACTATTGTATATGCTAGTTTATTAAATTGGTTCTGTTAATAGCTAAGTCCACTTAATATATATGCTAATAAATTGGATTGCTTTGGTTATTAGATAAGTCCAAGTACTGTTTTGGTCAGTTTAAACCATTGGTTTGGATATTAGATAAGTCCTATTATTGTATTTTGTAATTTATTAAATTGGTTCGGTTATTGGGTAAGTCTACTTATTGTAGAGCTTAATATATTGGATTGGTTCGTGTATTAGATAAGTCTAATTATTGTTTTTGTCAGTTTATTGCATTGGTTTGGATATTAGATAAGTCCCATTATTGTATATAGTCATTTATTAAATTGGTTCGGTTATTGGGTAAGTCTATTTATTGTATAGCTTAATATATTGGATTGGTTCGTGTATTAGATAAGTCTAATTATTGTTTTGGTTAATTTATTGCATTGGTTTGGATATTAGATAAGCCCTACAATTGTATATGTTCGTTTATTAAATTGGTTCTGTTATTAGCTAAATTCACTTAATATATATGCTTATATATTGGATTGGTTTGGTTATTAGATAAGTCCAATTACTGTTTTGGTTAATTTATTGAATTGGTTTGGATATTAGATAAGCCCTACTATTGTATATGCTAGTTTATTAAATTGGTTCTGTTAATAGCTAAGTCCACTTAATATATATGCTAATAAATTGGATTGGTTTGGTTATTAGATAAGTCCAAGTACTGTTTTGGTCAGTTTAAACCATTGGTTTGGATATTAGATAAGTCCTATTATTGTATATAGTAATTTATTAAATTGGTTCGGTTATTGGGTAAGTCTACTTATTGTATAGCTTAATATATTGGATTGGTTCGTGTATTAGATAAGTCTAATTATTGTTTTTGTCAGTTTATTGCATTGGTTTGGATATTAGATAAGTCCCATTATTGTATATAGTAATTTATTAAATTGGTTCGGTTATTGGGTAAGTCTACTTATTGTATAGCTTAATATATTGGATTGGTTCGTGTATTAGATAAGTCTAATTATTGTTTTGGTTAATTTATTGCATTGGTTTGGATATTAGATAAGCCCTACTATTGTATATGTTAGTTTATTAAATTGGTTCTGTTATTAGCTAAGTCCACTTAATATATACGCTAATAAATTGGATTGGTTTGGTTATTAGATAAGTCTAATTTTTGTTTTGGTTAATTTATTGCATTGGTTTGGATATTAGATAAGCCCTACTATTGTATATGCTAGTTTATTAAATTGGTTCTGTTAATAGCTAAGTCCACTTAATATATATGCTAATAAATTGGATTGGTTTGGTTATTAGATAAGTCCAAGTACTGTTTTGGTCAGTTTAAACCATTGGTTTGGATATTAGATAAGTCCTATTATTGTATATAGTAATTTATTAAATTGGTTCGGTTATTGGGTAAGTCTACTTATTGTATAGCTTAATATATTGGATTGGTTGGTGTATTATATAAGTCTAATTATTGTTTTTGTCAGTTTATTGTATTGGTTTGGATATTAGATAAGTCCCATTATTGTATATAGTAATTTATTAAATTGGTTCGGTTATTGGGTAAGTCTATTTATTGTATAGCTTAATATATTGGATTGGTTCGTGTATTAGATAAGTCTAATTATTGTTTTGGTTAATTTATTGCATTGGTTTGGATATTAGATAAGCCCTACTATTGTATATGTTCGTTTATTAAATTGGTTCTGTTATTAGCTAAGTCCACTTAATATATATGCTTATATATTGGATTGGTTTGGTTATTAGATAAGTCCAATTATTGTTTTGGTTAATTTATTGCATTGGTTTGGATATTAGATAAGGCCTACTATTGTATATGTTAATTTATTAAATTGGTTCTGTTATTAGCTAAGTCCACTTAATATATATGCTAATAAATTGGATTGGTTTGGTTATTAGATAAGTCTAATTATTGTTTTGGTTAAGTTATTGCATTGGTTTGGATATTAGATAAGCCCTACTATTGTATATGCTAGTTAATTAAATTGGTTCTGTTATTAGCTAAATCCACTTAATATATATGCTCATAAATTGGATTGGTTCGGTTATTAGATAAGTCCAAGTACTGTTTTGGTCAGTTTAAACCATTGGTTTGGATATTAGATAAGTCCCATTATTGTATATAGTAATTTATTAAATTGGTTCGGTTATTGGGTAAGTCTACTTATTGTATAGCTTAATATATTGTATTGGTTCGTGTATTAGATAAGTCTAATTATTGTTTTGGTTAATTTATTGCATTGGTTTGGATATTAGATGAGCCCTACTATTGTATATGTTAATTTATTAAATTGGTTCTGTTATTAGCTAAGTCCACTTAATATATATGCTAATAAATTGGATTGGTTTGGTTATTAGATAAGTCTAATTATTGTTTTGGTTAATTTATTGCATTGGTTTGGATATTAGATAAGCCCTACTATTGTATATGCTAGTTTATTAAATTGGTTCTGTTATTAGCTAAATCCACTTAATATATATGCTCATAAATTGGATTGGTTCGGTTATTAGATAAGTCCAAGTACTGTTTTGGTCAGTTTGAACCATTGGTTTGGATATTAGATAAGTCCCATTATTGTATATAGTCATTTATTAAATTGGTTCGGTTATTGGGTAAGTCTATTTATTGTATAGCTTAATATATTGGATTGGTTCGTGTATTAGATAAGTCTAATTATTGTTTTGGTTAATTTATTGCATTGGTTTGGATATTAGATAAGCCCTACTATTGTATATGTTAGTTTATTAAATTGGTTCTGTTATTAGCTAAGTCCACTTAATATATACGCTAATAAATTGGATTGGTTTGGTTATTAGATAAGTCTAATTTTTGTTTATGTTAATTTATTGCATTGGTTTGGATATTAGATAAGCCCTACTATTGTATATGCTAGTTTATTAAATTGGATCTGTTAATAGCTAAGTCCACTTAATATGTATGCTAATAAATTGGATTGGTTTGGTTATTAGATAAGTCCAAGTACTGTTTTGGTCAGTTTAAACCATTGGTTTGGATTTTAGATAAGTCCTATTATTGTATATAGTAATTTATTAAATTGGTTCGGTTATTGGGTAAGTCTACTTATTGTATAGCTTAATATATTGGATTGGTTCGTGTATTAGATAAGTCTTATTATTGTTTTTGTTAGTTTATTGCATTGGTTTGGATAGTAGATAAGTCCCATTATTGTATATAGTAATTTATTAAATTGGTTCGGTTATTGGGTAAGTCTATTTATTGTATAGCTTAATATATTGGATTGGTTCGTGTATTAGATAAGTCTAATTATTGTTTTGGTTAATTTATTGCATTGGTTTGGATATTAGATAAGCCCTACTATTGTATATGTTCGTTTATTAAATTGGTTCTGTTATTAGCTAAGTCCACTTAATATATATGCTTATATATTGGATTGGTTTGGTTATTAGATAAGTCCAATTATTGTTTTGGTTAATTTATTGCATTGGTTTGGATATTAGATAAGCCCTATTATTGTATATGCTAGTTTATTTAATTGGTTCTGTTAATAGCTAAGTCCACTTAATATATATGCTAATAAATTGGATTGGTTTGGTTATTAGATAAGTCCAAGTACTGTTTTGGTCAGTTTAAACCATTGGCTTGGATATTAGATAAGTCCTATTATTGTATATAGTAATTTATTAAATTGGTTCGGTTATTGGGTAAGTCTACTTACTGTATAGCTTAATATATTGGATTGGTTCGTGTATTAGATAAGTCTAATTATTGTTTTTGTCAGTTTATTGCATTGGTTTGGATATTAGATAAGTCCCATTGTTGTATATAGTAATTTATTAAATTGGTTCGGTTATTGGGTAAGTCTATTTATTGTATAGCTTAATATATTGGATTGGTTCGTGTATTAGATAAGTCTAATTATTGTTTTGGTTAATTTATTGCATTGGTTTGGATATTAGATAAGCCCTACTATTGTATATGTTCGTTTATTAAATTGGTTCTGTTATTAGCTAAGTCCACTTAATATATATGCTTATATATTGGATTGGTTTGGTTATTAGATAAGTCCAATTATTGTTTTGGTTAATTTATTGCATTGGTTTGGATATTAGATAAGTCCTACTATTGTATATGTTAATTTATTAAATTGGTTCTGTTATTAGCTAAGTCCACTTAATATATATGCTAATATATCGGATTGGTTTGGTTATAAGATAAGTCTAATTATTGTTTTGGTTAATTTATTGCATTGGTTTGGATATTAGATAAGTCCTACTATTGTATATGTTAATTTATTAAATTAGTTCTGTTATTAGCTAAGTCCACTTAATATATATGCTAATAAATTGGATTGGTTTGGTTATTAGATAAGTCTAATTATTGTTTTGGTTAATGTATTGCATTGGTTTGGATATTAGATAAGCCCTACTATTGTATATGCTAGTTTATTAAATTGGTTCTAGTATTAGCTAAATCCACTTAATATATATGCTCATAAATTGGATTGGTTCGGTTATTAGATAAGTCCAAGTACTGTTTTGGTCAGTTTAAACCATTGGTTTGGATATTAGATAAGTCCCATTATTGTATATAGTAATTTATTAAATTGGTTCGGTTATTGGGTAAGTCTACTTATTATATAGCTTAATATATTGGATTGGTTCGTGTATTAGATAAGTCTAATTACTGTTTTGGTTAATTTATTGCATTGGTTTGGATATTAGATAAGCCCTACTATTGTATATGTTAGTTTATTAAATTGGTTCTGTTATTAGCTAAGTCCACTTAATATATACGCTAATAAATTGGATTGGTTTGGTTATTAGATAAGTTTAATTTTTGTTTTGGTTAATTTATTGCATTGGTTTGGATATTAGATAAGCCCTACTATTGTATATGCTAGTTTATTAAATTGGTTCTGTTAATAGCTAAGTCCACTTAATATATATGCTAATAAATTGGATTGGTTTGGTTATTAGATAAGTCCAAGTACTGTTTTGGTCAGTTTAAACCATTGGTTTGGATATTAGATAAGTCCTATTATTGTATATTGTAATTTATTAAATTGGTTCGGTTATTGGGTAAGTCTACTTATTGTAGAGCTTAATATATTGGATTGGTTCGTGTATTAGATAAGTCTAATTATTGTTTTTGTCAGTTTATTGCATTGGTTTGGATATTAGATAAGTCCCATTATTGTATATAGTCATTTATTAAATTGGTTCGGTTATTGGGTAAGTCTATTTATTGTATAGCTTAATATATTGGATTGGTTCGTGTATTAGATAAGTCTAATTATTGTTTTGGTTAATTTATTGCATTGGTTTGGATATTAGATAAGCCCTACAATTGTATATGTTCGTTTATTAAATTGGTTCTGTTATTAGCTAAATCCACTTAATATATATGCTTATATATTGGATTGGTTTGGTTATTAGATAAGTCCAATTATTGTTTTGGTTAATTTATTGAATTGGTTTGGATATTAGATAAGCCCTACTATTGTATATGCCAGTTTATTAAATTGGTTCTGTTAATAGCTAAGTCCACTTAATATATATGCTAATAAATTGGATTGGTTTGGTTATTAGATAAGTCCAAGTACTGTTTTGGTCAGTTTAAACCATTGGTTTAAATATTAGATAAGTCCTATTATTGTATATAGTAATTTATTAAATTGGTTCAGTTATTGGGTAAGTCTACTTATTGTATAGCTTAATATATTGGATTGGTTGGTGTATTATATAAGTCTAATTATTGTTTTTGTCAGTTTATTGTATTGGTTTGGATATTAGATAAGTCCCATTATTGTATATAGTAATTTATTAAATTGGTTCGGTTATTGGGTAAGTCTATTTATTGTAAAGCTTAACATATTGGATTGGTTCGTGTATTAGATAAGTCTAATTATTGTTTTGGTTAATTTATTGCATTGGTTAGGATATTAGATAAGCCCTACTATTGTATATGTTCGTTTATTAAATTGGTTCTGTTATTAGCTAAGTCCACTTAATATATACGCTAATAAATTGGGTTGGTTTGGTTATTAGATAATTCTAATTTTTGTTTTGGTTAATTTATTGCATTGGTTTGGATATTAGATAAGCCCTACTATTGTATATGCTAGTTTATTAAATTGGTTCTGTTAATAGCTAAGTCCACTTAATATATATGCTAATAAATTGGATTGGTTTGGTTATTAGATAAGTCCAAGTACTGTTTTGGTCAGTTTAAACCATTGGTTTGGATATTAGATAAGTCCTATTATTGTATTTTGTAATTTATTAAATTGGTTCGGTTATTGGGTAAGTCTACTTATTGTAGAGCTTAATATATTGGATTGGTTCGTGTATTAGATAAGTCTAATTATTGTTTTTGTCAGTTTATTGCATTGGTTTGGATATTAGATAAGTCCCATTATTGTATATAGTCATTTATTAAATTGGTTCGGTTATTGGGTAAGTCTATTTATTGTATAGCTTAATATATTGGATTGGTTCGTGTATTAGATAAGTCTAATTATTGTTTTGGTTAATTTATTGCATAGGTTTGGATATTAGATAAGCCCTACAATTGTATATGTTCGTTTATTAAATTGGTTCTGTTATTAGCTAAATCCACTTAATATATATGCTTATATATTGGATTGGTTTGGTTATTAGATAAGTCCAATTATTGTTTTGGTTAATTTATTGAATTGGTTTGGATATTAGATAAGCCCTACTATTGTATATGCTAGTTTATTAAATTGGTTCTCTTAATAGCTAAGTCCACTTAATATATATGCTAATAAATTGGATTGGTTTGGTTATTAGATAAGTCCAAGTACTGTTTTGGTCAGTTTAAACCATTGGTTTGGATATTAGATAAGTCCTATTATTGTATATAGTAATTTATTAAATTGGTTCGGTTATTGGGTAAGTCTACTTATTGTATAGCTTAATATATTGGATTGGTTCGTGTATTAGATAAGTCTAATTATTGTTTTTGTCAGTTTATTGCATTGGTTTGGATATTAGATAAGTCCCATTATTGTATATAGTAATTTATTAAATTGGTTCGGTTATTGGGTAAGTCTACTTATTGTATAGCTTAATATATTGGATTGGTTCGTGTATTAGATAAGTCTAATTATTGTTTTGGTTAATTTATTGCATTGGTTTGGATATTAGATAAGCCCTACTATTGTATATGTTAGTTTATTAAATTGGTTCTGTTATTAGCTAAGTCCACTTAATATATACGCTAATAAATTGGATTGGTTTGGTTATTAGATAAGTCTAATTTTTGTTTTGGTTAATTTATTGCATTGGTTTGGATATTAGATAAGCCCTACTATTGTATATGCTAGTTTATTAAATTGGTTCTGTTAATAGCTAAGTCCACTTAATATATATGCTAATAAATTGGATTGGTTTGGTTATTAGATAAGTCCAAGTACTGTTTTGGTCAGTTTAAACCATTGGTTTGGATATTAGATAAGTCCTATTATTGTATATAGTAATTTATTAAATTGGTTCGGTTATTGGGTAAGTCTACTTATTGTATAGCTTAATATATTGGATTGGTTGGTGTATTATATAAGTCTAATTATTGTTTTTGTCAGTTTATTGTATTGGTTTGGATATTAGATAAGTCCCATTATTGTATATAGTAATTTATTAAATTGGTTCGGTTATTGGGTAAGTCTATTTATTGTATAGCTTAATATATTGGATTGGTTCGTGTATTAGATAAGTCTAATTATTGTTTTGGTTAATTTATTGCATTGGTTTGGATATTAGATAAGCCCTACTATTGTATATGTTCGTTTATTAAATTGGTTCTGTTATTAGCTAAGTCCACTTAATATATATGCTTATATATTGGATTGGTTTGGTTATTAGATAAGTCCAATTATAGTTTTGGTTAATTTATTGCATTGGTTTGGATATTAGATAAGTCCTACTATTGTATATGTTAATTTATTAAATTGGTTCTGTTATTAGCTAAGTCCACTTAATATATATGCTAATATATCGGATTGGTTTGGTTATTAGATAAGTCTAATTATTGTTTTGGTTAATTTATTGCATTGGTTTGGATATTAGATAAGCCCTACAATTGTATATGTTCGTTTATTAAATTGGTTCTGTTATTAGCTAAATCCACTTAATATATATGCTTATATATTGGATTGGTTTGGTTATTAGATAAGTCCAATTATTGTTTTGGTTAATTTATTGAATTGGTTTGGATATTAGATAAGCCCTACTATTGTATATGCTAGTTTATTAAATTGGTTCTAGTATTAGCTAAATCCACTTAATATATATGCTCATAAATTGGATTGGTTCGGTTATTAGATAAGTCCAAGTACTGTTTTGGTCAGTTTAAACCATTGGTTTGGATATTAGATAAGTCCCATTATTGTATATAGTAATTTATTAAATTGGTTCGGTTATTGGGTAAGTCTACTTATTATATAGCTTAATACATTGGATTGGTTCGTGTATTAGATAAGTCTAATTACTGTTTTGGTTAATTTATTGCATTGGTTTGGATATTAGATAAGCCCTACTATTGTATATGTTAGTTTATTAAATTGGTTCTGTTATTAGCGAAGTCCACTTAATATATACGCTAATAAATTGGATTGGTTTGGTTATTAGATAAGTCTAATTTTTGTTTTGGTTAATTTATTGCATTGGTTTGGATATTAGATAAGCCCTACTATTGTATATGCTAGTTTATTTAATTGGTTCTGTTAATAGCTAAGTCCACTTAATATATATGCTAATAAATTGGATTGGTTTGGTTATTAGATAAGTCCAAGTACTGTTTTGGTCAGTTTAAACCATTGGTTTGGATATTAGATAAGTCCTATTATTGTATATTGTAATTTATTAAATTGGTTCGGTTATTGGGTAAGTCTACTTATTGTAGAGCTTAATATATTGGATTGGTTCGTGTATTAGATAAGTCTAATTATTGTTTTTGTCAGTTTATTGCATTGGTTTGGATATTAGATAAGTCCCATTATTGTATATAGTCATTTATTAAATTGGTTCGGTTATTGGGTAAGTCTATTTATTGTATAGCTTAATATATTGGATTGGTTCGTGTATTAGATAAGTCTAATTATTGTTTTGGTTAATTTATTGCATTGGTTTGGATATTAGATAAGCCCTACAATTGTATATGTTCGTTTATTAAATTGGTTCTGTTATTAGCTAAATCCACTTAATATATATGCTTATATATTGGATTGGTTTGGTTATTAGATAAGTCCAATTATTGTTTTGGTTAATTTATTGAATTGGTTTGGATATTAGATAAGCCCTACTATTGTATATGCCAGTTTATTAAATTGGTTCTGTTAATAGCTAAGTCCACTTAATATATATGCTAATAAATTGGATTGGTTTGGTTATTAGATAAGTCCAAGTACTGTTTTGGTCAGTTTAAACCATTGGTTTGGATATTAGATAAGTCCTATTATTGTATATAGTAATTTATTAAATTGGTTCGGATATTGGGTAAGTCTACTTATTGTATAGCTTAATATATTGGATTGGTTCGTGTATTAGATAAGTCTAATTATTGTTTTTGTCAGTTTATTGCATTGGTTTGGATATTAGATAAGTCCCATTATTGTATATAGTAATTTATTAAATTGGTTCGGTTATTGGGTAAGTCTACTTATTGTATAACTTAATATATTGGATTGGTTCGGTTATTAGATAAGTCTAATTATTGTTTTGGTTAATTTATTGCATTGGTTTGGATATTAGATAAGCCCTACTATTGTATATGTTAGTTTATTAAATTGGTTCTGTTATTAGCTAAGTCCACTTAATATATACGCTAATAAATTGGATTGGTTTGGTTATTAGATAAGTCTAATTTTTGTTTTGGTTAATTTATTGCATTGGTTTGGATATTAGATAAGCCCTACTATTGTATATGCTAGTTTATTAAATTGGTTCTGTTAATAGCTAAGTCCACTTAATATATATGCTAATAAATTGGATTGGTTTGGTTATTAGATAAGTCCAAGTACTGTTTTGGTCAGTTTAAACCATTGGTTTGGATATTAGATAAGTCCTATTATTGTATTTTGTAATTTATTAAATTGGTTCGGTTATTGGGTAAGTCTACTTATTGTAGAGCTTAATATATTGGATTGGTTCGTGTATTAGATAAGTCTAATTATTGTTTTTGTCAGTTTATTGCATTGGTTTGGATATTAGATAAGTCCCATTATTGTATATAGTCATTTATTAAATTGGTTCGGTTATTGGGTAAGTCTATTTATTGTATAGCTTAATATATTGGATTGGTTCGTGTATTAGATAAGTCTAATTATTGTTTTGGTTAATTTATTGCATTGGTTTGGATATTAGATAAGCCCTACAATTGTATATGTTCGTTTATTAAATTGGTTCTGTTATTAGCTAAATCCACTTAATATATATGCTTATATATTGGATTGGTTTGGTTATTAGATAAGTCCAATTATTGTTTTGGTTAATTTATTGAATTGGTTTGGATATTAGATAATCCCTACTATTGTATATGCTAGTTTATTAAATTGGTTCTGTTAACAGCTAAGTCCACTTAATATATATACTAATAAATTGGATTGGTTTGGTTATTAGATAAGTCCAAGTACTGTTTTGGTCAGTTTAAACCATTGGTTTGGATATTAGATAAGTCCTATTATTGTATATAGTAATTTATTAAATTGGTTCGGTTATTGGGTAAGTCTACTTATTGTATAGCTTAATATATTGGATTGGTTCGTGTATTAGATAAGTCTAATTATTGTTTTTGTCAGTTTATTGCATTGGTTTGGATATTAGATAAGTCCCATTATTGTATATAGTAATTTATTAAATTGGTTCGGTTATTGGGTAAGTCTACTTATTCTATAGCTTAATATATTGGATTGGTTCGTGTATTAGATAAGTCTAATTATTGTTTTGGTTAATTTATTGCATTGGTTTGGATATTAGATAAGCCCTACTATTGTATATGTTAGTTTATTAAATTGGTTCTGTTATTAGCTAAGTCCACTTAATATATACGCTAATAAATTGGATTGGTTTGGTTATTAGATAAGTCTAATTTTTGTTTTGGTTAATTTATTGCATTGGTTTGGATATTAGATAAGCCCTACTATTGTATATGCTAGTTTATTAAATTGGTTCTGTTAATAGCTAAGTCCACTTAATATATATGCTAATAAATTGGATTGGTTTGGTTATTAGATAAGTCCAAGTACTGTTTTGGTCAGTTTAAACCATTGGTTTGGATATTAGATAAGTCCTATTATTGTATATAGTAATTTATTAAATTGGTTCGGTTATTGGGTAAGTCTACTTATTGTATAGCTTAATATATTGGATTGGTTGGTGTATTATATAAGTCTAATTATTGTTTTTGTCAGTTTATTGTATTGGTTTGGATATTAGATAAGTCCCATTATTGTATATAGTAATTTATTAAATTGGTTCGGTTATTGGGTAAGTCTATTTATTGTATAGCTTAATATATTGGATTGGTTCGTGTATTAGATAAGTCTAATTATTGTTTTGGTTAATTTATTGCATTGGTTTGGATATTAGATAAGCCCTACTATTGTATATGTTCGTTTATTAAATTGGTTCTGTTATTAGCTAAGTCCACTTAATATATATGCTTATATATTGGATTGGTTTGGATATTAGATAAGTCCAATTATTGTTTTGGTTAATTTATTGCATTGGTTTGGATATTAGATAAGTCCTACTATTGTATATGTTAATTTATTAAATTGGTTCTGTTATTAGCTAAGTCCACTTAATATATATGCTAATAAATTGGATTGGTTTGGTTATTAGATAAGTCTAATTATTGTTTTGGTTAAGTTATTGCATTGGTTTGGATATTAGATAAGCCCTACTAATGTATATGCTAGTTAATTAAATTGGTTCTGTTATTAGCTAAATCCACTTAATATATATGCTCATAAATTGGATTGGTTCGGTTATTAGATAAGTCCAAGTACTGTTTTGGTCAGTTTAAACCATTGGTTTGGATATTAGATAAGTCCCATTATTGTATATAGTAATTTATTAAATTGGTTCGGTTATTGGGTAAGTCTACTTATTGTATAGCTTAATATATTGGATTGGTTCGTGTATTAGATAAGTCTAATTATTGTTTTGGTTAATTTATTGCATTGGTTTGGATATTAGATGAGCCCTACTATTGTATATGTTAATTTACTAAATTGGTTCTGTTATTAGCTAAGTCCACTTAATATATATGCTAATAAATTGGATTGGTTTGGTTATTAGATAAGTCTAATTATTGTTTTGGTTAATTTATTGCATTGGTTTGGATATTAGATAAGCCCTACTATTGTATATGCTAGTTTATTAAATTGGTTCTGTTATTAGCTAAATCCACTTAATATATATGCTCATAAATTGGATTGGTTCGGTTATTAGATAAGTCCAAGTACTGTTTTGGTCAGTTTGAACCATTGGTTTGGATATTAGATAAGTCCCATTATTGTATATAGTAATTTATTAAATTGGTTCGGTTATTGGGTAAGTCTACTTATTGTATAGCTTAATATATTGGATTGGTTCGTGTATTAGATAAGTCTAATTATTGTTTTGGTTAATTTATTGCATTGGTTTGGATATTAGATAAGCCCTACTATTGTATATGTTAGTTTATTAAATTGGTTCTGTTATTAGCTAAGTCCACTTAATATATACGCTAATAAATTGGATTGGTTTGGTTATTAGATAAGTCTAATTTTTGTTTTGGTTAATTTATTGCATTGGTTTGGATATTAGATAAGCCCTACTATTGTATATGCTAGTTTATTAAATTGGATCTGTTAATAGCTAAGTCCACTTAATATGTATGCTAATAAATTGGATTGGTTTGGTTATTAGATAAGTCCAAGTACTGTTTTGGTCAGTTTAAACCATTGGTTTGGATATTAGATAAGTCCTATTATTGTATATAGTAATTTATTAAATTGGTTCGGTTATTGGGTAAGTCTACTTATTGTATAGCTTAATATATTGGATTGGTTCGTGTATTAGATAAGTCTTATTATTGTTTTTGTTAGTTTATTGCATTGGTTTGGATAGTAGATAAGTCCCATTATTGTATATAGTAATTTATTAAATTGGTTCGGTTATTGGGTAAGTCTATTTATTGTATAGCTTAATATATTGGATTGGTTCGTGTATTAGATAAGTCTAATTATTGTTTTGGTTAATTTATTGCATTGGTTTGGATATTAGATAAGCCCTACTATTGTATATGTTCGTTTATTAAATTGGTTCTGTTATTAGCTAAGTCCACTTAATATATATGCTTATATATTGGATTGGTTTGGTTATTAGATAAGTCCAATTATTGTTTTGGTTAATTTATTGCATTGGTTTGGATATTAGATAAGTCCTACTATTGTATATGTTAATTTATTAAATTGGTTCTGTTATTAGCTAAGTCCACTTAATATATATGCTAATATATCGGATTGGTTTGGTTATTAGATAAGTCTAATTATTGTTTTGGTTAATTTATTGCATTGGTTTGGATATTAGATAAGCCTTTCCATTGTATATGCTAGTTTATTAAATTGGTTCTGTTATTAGCTGAATCCACTTAATATATATGCTCATAAATTGGATTGGTTCGGTTATTAGATAAGTCCAAGTGCTGTTTTGGTCAGTTTAAACCATTGGTTTGGATATTAGATAAGTCCCATTATTGTATATAGTAATTTATTAAATTGGTTCGGTAATTGGGTAAGTCTACTTATTGTATAGCTTAATATATTGGATTGGTTCGTGTATTAGATAAGTCTAATTACTGTTTTGGTTAATTTATTGCATTGGTTTGGATATTAGATAGGCCCTACTATTGTATATGTTAGTTTATTAAATTGGTTCTGTTATTAGCTAAGTCCACTTAATATATACGCTAATAAATTGGATTGGTTTGGTTATTAGATAAGTCTAATTTTTGTTTTGGTTAATTTATTGCATTGGTTTGGATATTAGATAAGCCCTACTATTGTATATGCTAGTTTATTAAATTGGTTCTGTTAATAGCTAAGTCCACTTAATATATATGCTAATAAATTGGATTGGTTTGGTTATTAGATAAGTCCAAGTACTGGTTTGGTCAGTTTAAACCATTGGCTTGGATATTAGATAAGTCCTATTATTGTATATAGTAATTTATTAAATTGGTTCGGTTATTGGGTAAGTCTACTTATTGTATAGCTTAATATATTGGATTGGTTCGTGTATTAGATAAGTCTAATTATTGTTTTTGTCAGTTTATTGCATTGGTTTGGATATTAGATAAGTCCCATTATTGTATATAGTAATTTATTAAATTGGTTCGGTTATTGGGTAAGTCTATTTATTGTATAGCTTAATATATTGGATTGGTTCGTGTATTAGATAAGTCTAATTATTGTTTTGGTTAATTTATTGCATTGGTTTGGATATTAGATAAGCCCTACTATTGTATATGTTCGTTTATTAAATTGGTTCTGTTATTAGCTAAGTCCACTTAATATATATGCTTATATATTGGATTGGTTTGGTTATTAGATAAGTCCAATTATTGTTTTGGTTAATTTATTGCATTGGTTTGGATATTAGATAAGTCCTACTATTGTATATGTTAATTTATTAAATTGGTTCTGTTATTAGCTAAGTCCACTTAATATATATGCTAATAAATTGGATTGGTTTGGTTATTAGATAAGTCTAATTATTGTTTTGGTTAAGTTATTGCATTGGTTTGGATATTAGATAAGCCCTACTATTGTATATGCTAGTTAATTAAATTGGTTCTGTTATTAGCTAAATCCACTTAATATATATGCTCATAAATTGGATTGGTTCGGTTATTAGATAAGTCCAAGTACTGTTTTGGTCAGTTTAAACCATTGGTTTGGATATTAGATAAGTCCCATTATTGTATATAGTAATTTATTAAATTGGTTCGGTTATTGGGTAAGTCTACTTATTGTATAGCTTAATATATTGGATTGGTTCGTGTATTAGATAAGTCTAATTATTGTTTTGGTTAATTTATTGCATTGGTTTGGATATTAGATGAGCCCTACTATTGTATATGTTAATTTATTAAGTTGGTTCTGTTATTAGCTAAGTCCACTTAATATATATGCTAATAAATTGGATTGGTTTGGTTATTAGATAAGTCTAATTATTGTTTTGGTTAATTTATTGCATTGGTTTGGATATTAGATAAGTCCTACTATTGTATATGTTAATTTATTAAATTGGTTCTGTTATTAGCTAAGTCCACTTAATATTTATGCTAATAAATTGGATTGGTTTGGTTATTAGATAAGTCTAATTATTGTTTTGGTTAAGTTATTGCATTGGTTTGGATATTAGATAAGCCCTACTAATGTATATGCTAGTTAATTAAATTGGTTCTGTTATTAGCTAAATCCACTTAATATATATGCTCATAAATTGGATTGGTTCGGTTATTAGATAAGTCCAAGTACTGTTTTGGTCAGTTTAAACCATTGGTTTGGATATTAGATAAGTCCCATTATTGTATATAGTAATTTATTAAATTGGTTCGGTTATTGGGTAAGTCTACTTATTGTATAGCTTAATATATTGGATTGGTTCGTGTATTAGATAAGTCTAATTATTGTTTTGGTTAATTTATTGCATTGGTTTGGATATTAGATGAGCCCTACTATTGTATATGTTAATTTACTAAATTGGTTCTGTTATTAGCTAAGTCCACTTAATATATATGCTAATAAATTGGATTGGTTTGGTTATTAGATAAGTCTAATTATTGTTTTGGTTAATTTATTGCATTGGTTTGGATATTAGATAAGCCCTACTATTGTATATGCTAGTTTATTAAATTGGTTCTGTTATTAGCTAAATCCACTTAATATATATGCTCATAAATTGGATTGGTTCGGTTATTAGATAAGTCCAAGTACTGTTTTGGTCAGTTTGAACCATTGGTTTGGATATTAGATAAGTCCCATTATTGTATATAGTAATTTATTAAATTGGTTCGGTTATTGGGTAAGTCTACTTATTGTATAGCTTAATATATTGGATTGGTTCGTGTATTAGATAAGTCTAATTATTGTTTTGGTTAATTTATTGCATTGGTTTGGATATTAGATAAGCCCTACTATTGTATATGTTAGTTTATTAAATTGGTTCTGTTATTAGCTAAGTCCACTTAATATATACGCTAATAAATTGGATTGGTTTGGTTATTAGATAAGTCTAATTTTTGTTTTGGTTAATTTATTGCATTGGTTTGGATATTAGATAAGCCCTACTATTGTATATGCTAGTTTATTAAATTGGATCTGTTAATAGCTAAGTCCACTTAATATGTATGCTAATAAATTGGATTGGTTTGGTTATTAGATAAGTCCAAGTACTGTTTTGGTCAGTTTAAACCATTGGTTTGGATATTAGATAAGTCCTATTATTGTATATAGTAATTTATTAAATTGGTTCGGTTATTGGGTAAGTCTACTTATTGTATAGCTTAATATATTGGATTGGTTCGTGTATTAGATAAGTCTTATTATTGTTTTTGTTAGTTTATTGCATTGGTTTGGATAGTAGATAAGTCCCATTATTGTATATAGTAATTTATTAAATTGGTTCGGTTATTGGGTAAGTCTATTTATTGTATAGCTTAATATATTGGATTGGTTCGTGTATTAGATAAGTCTAATTATTGTTTTGGTTAATTTATTGCATTGGTTTGGATATTAGATAAGCCCTACTATTGTATATGTTCGTTTATTAAATTGGTTCTGTTATTAGCTAAGTCCACTTAATATATATGCTTATATATTGGATTGGTTTGGTTATTAGATAAGTCCAATTATTGTTTTGGTTAATTTATTGCATTGGTTTGGATATTAGATAAGTCCTACTATTGTATATGTTAATTTATTAAATTGGTTCTGTTATTAGCTAAGTCCACTTAATATATATGCTAATATATCGGATTGGTTTGGTTATTAGATAAGTCTAATTATTGTTTTGGTTAATTTATTGCATTGGTTTGGATATTAGATAAGCCTTTCTATTGTATATGCTAGTTTATTAAATTGGTTCTGTTATTAGCTGAATCCACTTAATATATATGCTCATAAATTGGATTGGTTCGGTTATTAGATAAGTCCAAGTGCTGTTTTGGTCAGTTTAAACCATTGGTTTGGATATTAGATAAGTCCCATTATTGTATATAGTAATTTATTAAATTGGTTCGGTAATTGGGTAAGTCTACTTATTGTATAGCTTAATATATTGGATTGGTTCGTGTATTAGATAAGTCTAATTACTGTTTTGGTTAATTTATTGCATTGGTTTGGATATTAGATAGGCCCTACTATTGTATATGTTAGTTTATTAAATTGGTTCTGTTATTAGCTAAGTCCACTTAATATATACGCTAATAAATTGGATTGGTTTGGTTATTAGATAAGTCTAATTTTTGTTTTGGTTAATTTATTGCATTGGTTTGGATATTAGATAAGCCCTACTATTGTATATGCTAGTTTATTAAATTGGTTCTGTTAATAGCTAAGTCCACTTAATATATATGCTAATAAATTGGATTGGTTTGGTTATTAGATAAGTCCAAGTACTGGTTTGGTCAGTTTAAACCATTGGCTTGGATATTAGATAAGTCCTATTATTGTATATAGTAATTTATTAAATTGGTTCGGTTATTGGGTAAGTCTACTTATTGTATAGCTTAATATATTGGATTGGTTCGTGTATTAGATAAGTCTAATTATTGTTTTTGTCAGTTTATTGCATTGGTTTGGATATTAGATAAGTCCCATTATTGTATATAGTAATTTATTAAATTGGTTCGGTTATTGGGTAAGTCTATTTATTGTATAGCTTAATATATTGGATTGGTTCGTGTATTAGATAAGTCTAATTATTGTTTTGGTTAATTTATTGCATTGGTTTGGATATTAGATAAGCCCTACTATTGTATATGTTCGTTTATTAAATTGGTTCTGTTATTAGCTAAGTCCACTTAATATATATGCTTATATATTGGATTGGTTTGGTTATTAGATAAGTCCAATTATTGTTTTGGTTAATTTATTGCATTGGTTTGGATATTAGATAAGTCCTACTATTGTATATGTTAATTTATTAAATTGGTTCTGTTATTAGCTAAGTCCACTTAATATATATGCTAATAAATTGGATTGGTTTGGTTATTAGATAAGTCTAATTATTGTTTTGGTTAAGTTATTGCATTGGTTTGGATATTAGATAAGCCCTACTATTGTATATGCTAGTTAATTAAATTGGTTCTGTTATTAGCTAAATCCACTTAATATATATGCTCATAAATTGGATTGGTTCGGTTATTAGATAAGTCCAAGTACTGTTTTGGTCAGTTTAAACCATTGGTTTGGATATTAGATAAGTCCCATTATTGTATATAGTAATTTATTAAATTGGTTCGGTTATTGGGTAAGTCTACTTATTGTATAGCTTAATATATTGGATTGGTTCGTGTATTAGATAAGTCTAATTATTGTTTTGGTTAATTTATTGCATTGGTTTGGATATTAGATGAGCCCTACTATTGTATATGTTAATTTATTAAGTTGGTTCTGTTATTAGCTAAGTCCACTTAATATATATGCTAATAAATTGGATTGGTTTGGTTATTAGATAAGTCTAATTATTGTTTTGGTTAATTTATTGCATTGGTTTGGATATTAGATAAGCCCTACTATTGTATATGCTAGTTTATTAAATTGGTTCTGTTATTAGCTAAATCCACTTAATATATATGCTCATAAATTGGATTGGTTCGGTTATTAGATAAGTCCAAGTACTGCTTTGGTCAGTTTGAACCATTGGTTTGGATATTAGATAAGTCCCATTATTGTATATAGTAATTCATTAAATTGGTTCGGTTATTGGGTAAGTCTACTTAATGTATAGCTTAGTATATTGGATTGGTTCGTGTATTAGATAAGTCTAATTATTGTTTTGGTTAATTTATTGCATTGGTTTGGATATTAGATAAGCCCTACTATAGTATATGTTAGTTTATTAAATTGGTTCTGTTATTAGCTAAGTCCACTTAATATATACGCTAATAAATTGGATTGGTTTGGTTATTAGATAAGTCTAATTTTTGTTTTGGTTAATTTATTGCATTGGTTTGGATATTAGATAAGCCCTACTATTGTATATGCTAGTTTATTAAATTGGTTCTGTTAATAGCTAAGTCCACTTAATATATATGCTAATAAATTGGATTGGTTTGGTTATTAGATAAGTCCAAGTACTGTTTTGGTCAGTTTAAACCATTGGTTTGGATATTAGATAAGTCCTATTATTGTATATAGTAATTTATTAAATTGGTTCGGTTATTGGGTAAGTCTACTTATTGTATAGCTTAATATATTGGATTGGTTGGTGTATTATATAAGTCTAATTATTGTTTTTGTCAGTTTATTGTATTGGTTTGGATATTAGATAAGTCCCATTATTGTATATAGTAATTTATTAAATTGGTTCGGTTATTGGGTAAGTCTATTTATTGTATAGCTTAATATATTGGATTGGTTCGTGTATTAGATAAGTCTAATTATTGTTTTGGTTAATTTATTGCATTGGTTTGGATATTAGATAAGCCCTACTATTGTATATGTTCGTTTATTAAATTGGTTCTGTTATTAGCTAAGTCCACTTAATATATATGCTTATATATTGGATTGGTTTGGATATTAGATAAGTCCAATTATTGTTTTGGTTAATTTATTGCATTGGTTTGGATATTAGATAAGTCCTACTATTGTATATGTTAATTTATTAAATTGGTTCTGTTATTAGCTAAGTCCACTTAATATATATGCTAATAAATTGGATTGGTTTGGTTATTAGATAAGTCTAATTATTGTTTTGGTTAAGTTATTGCATTGGTTTGGATATTAGATAAGCCCTACTAATGTATATGCTAGTTAATTAAATTGGTTCTGTTATTAGCTAAATCCACTTAATATATATGCTCATAAATTGGATTGGTTCGGTTATTAGATAAGTCCAAGTACTGTTTTGGTCAGTTTAAACCATTGGTTTGGATATTAGATAAGTCCCATTATTGTATATAGTAATTTATTAAATTGGTTCGGTTATTGGGTAAGTCTACTTATTGTATAGCTTAATATATTGGATTGGTTCGTGTATTAGATAAGTCTAATTATTGTTTTGGTTAATTTATTGCATTGGTTTGGATATTAGATGAGCCCTACTATTGTATATGTTAATTTACTAAATTGGTTCTGTTATTAGCTAAGTCCACTTAATATATATGCTAATAAATTGGATTGGTTTGGTTATTAGATAAGTCTAATTATTGTTTTGGTTAATTTATTGCATTGGTTTGGATATTAGATAAGCCCTACTATTGTATATGCTAGTTTATTAAATTGGTTCTGTTATTAGCTAAATCCACTTAATATATATGCTCATAAATTGGATTGGTTCGGTTATTAGATAAGTCCAAGTACTGTTTTGGTCAGTTTGAACCATTGGTTTGGATATTAGATAAGTCCCATTATTGTATATAGTAATTTATTAAATTGGTTCGGTTATTGGGTAAGTCTACTTATTGTATAGCTTAATATATTGGATTGGTTCGTGTATTAGATAAGTCTAATTATTGTTTTGGTTAATTTATTGCATTGGTTTGGATATTAGATAAGCCCTACTATTGTATATGTTAGTTTATTAAATTGGTTCTGTTATTAGCTAAGTCCACTTAATATATACGCTAATAAATTGGATTGGTTTGGTTATTAGATAAGTCTAATTTTTGTTTTGGTTAATTTATTGCATTGGTTTGGATATTAGATAAGCCCTACTATTGTATATGCTAGTTTATTAAATTGGATCTGTTAATAGCTAAGTCCACTTAATATGTATGCTAATAAATTGGATTGGTTTGGTTATTAGATAAGTCCAAGTACTGTTTTGGTCAGTTTAAACCATTGGTTTGGATATTAGATAAGTCCTATTATTGTATATAGTAATTTATTAAATTGGTTCGGTTATTGGGTAAGTCTACTTATTGTATAGCTTAATATATTGGATTGGTTCGTGTATTAGATAAGTCTTATTATTGTTTTGGTTAATTTATTGCATTGGTTTGGATATTAGATAGGCCCTACTATTGTATATGTTAGTTTATTAAATTGGTTCTGTTATTAGCTAAGTCCACTTAATATATACGCTAATAAATTGGATTGGTTTGGTTATTAGATAAGTCTAATTTTTGTTTTGGTTAATTTATTGCATTGGTTTGGATATTAGATAAGCCCTACTATTGTATATGCTAGTTTATTAAATTGGTTCTGTTAATAGCTAAGTCCACTTAATATATATGCTAATAAATTGGATTGGTTTGGTTATTAGATAAGTCCAAGTACTGTTTTGGTCAGTTTAAACCATTGGCTTGGATATTAGATAAGTCCTATTATTGTATATAGTAATTCATTAAATTGGTTCGGTTATTGGGTAAGTCTACTTATTGTATAGCTTAATATATTGGATTGGTTCGTGTATTAGATAAGTCTAATTATTGTTTTTGTCAGTTTATTGCATTGGTTTGGATATTAGATAAGTCCCATTATTGTATATAGTAATTTATTAAATTGGTTCGGTTATTGGGTAAGTCTATTTATTGTATAGCTTAATATATTGGATTGGTTCGTGTATTAGATAAGTCTAATTATTGTTTTGGTTAATTTATTGCATTGGTTTGGATATTAGATAAGCCCTACTATTGTATATGTTCGTTTATTAAATTGGTTCTGTTATTAGCTAAGTCCACTTAATATATATGCTTATATATTGGATTGGTTTGGATATTAGATAAGTCCAATTATTGTTTTGGTTAATTTATTGCATTGGTTTGGATATTAGATAAGTCCTACTATTGTATATGTTAATTTATTAAATTGGTTCTGTTATTAGCTAAGTCCACTTAATATATATGCTAATAAATTGGATTGGTTTGGTTATTAGATAAGTCCAATTATTGTTTTGGTTAATTTATTGTATTGGTTTGGATATTAGATAAGTCCTACTATTGTATATGTTAATTTATTAAATTGGTTCTGTTATTAGCTAAGTCCACTTAATATATATGCTAATAAATTGGATTGGTTTGGTTATTAGATAAGTCTAATTATTGTTTTGGTTAAGTTATTGCATTGGTTTGGATATTAGATAAGCCCTACTATTGTATATGCTAGTTAATTAAATTGGTTCTGTTATTAGCTAAATCCACTTAATATATATGCTCATAAATTGGATTGGTTCGGTTATTAGATAAGTCCAAGTACTGTTTTGGTCAGTTTAAACCATTGGTTTGGATATTAGATAAGTCCCATTATTGTATATAGTAATTTATTAAATTGGTTCGGTTATTGGGTAAGTCTACTTATTGTATAGCTTAATATATTGGATTGGTTCGTGTATTAGATAAGTCTAATTATTGTTTTGGTTAATTTATTGCATTGGTTTGGATATTAGATGAGCCCTACTATTGTATATGTTAATTTATTAAGTTGGTTCTGTTATTAGCTAAGTTCACTTAATATATATGCTAATAAATTGGATTGGTTTGGTTATTAGATAAGTCTAATTATTGTTTTGGTTAATTTATTGCATTGGTTTGGATATTAGATAAGCCCTACTATTGTATATGCTAGTTTATTAAATTGGTTCTGTTATTAGCTAAATCCACTTAATATATATGCTCATAAATTGGATTGGTTCGGTTATTAGATAAGTCCAAGTACTGTTTTGGTCAGTTTGAACCATTGGTTTGGATATTAGATAAGTCCCATTATTGTATATAGTAATTCATTAAATTGGTTCGGTTATTGGGTAAGTCTACTTATTGTATAGCTTAGTATATTGGATTGGTTCGTGTATTAGATAAGTCTAATTATTGTTTTGGTTAATTTATTGCATTGGTTTGGATATTAGATAAGCCCTACTATAGTATATGTTAGTTTATTAAATTGGTTCTGTTATTAGCTAAGTCCACTTAATATATACGCTAATAAATTGGATTGGTTTGGTTATTAGGTAAGTCTAATTTTTGTTTTGGTTAATTTATTGCATTGGTTTGGATATTAGATAAGCCCTACTATTGTATATGCTAGTTTATTAAATTGGATCTGTTAATAGCTAAGTCCACTTAATATATATGCTCATAAATTGGATTGGTTTGGTTATTAGATAAGTCCAAGTACTGTTTTGGTCAGTTTAAACCATTGGTTTGGATATTAGATAAGTCCTATTATTGTATATAGTAATTTATTAAATTGGTTCGGTTATTGGGTAAGTCTACTTATTGTATAGCTTAATATATTGGATTGGTTCGTGTATTAGATAAGTCTAATTATTGTTTTTGTTAGTTTATTGCATTGGTTTGGATATTAGATAAGTCCCATTATTGTATATAGTAATTTATTATATTGGTTCGGTTATTGGGTAAGTCTATTTATTGTATAGCTTAATATATTGGATTGGTTCGTGTATTAGATAAGTCTAATTATTGTTTTGGTTAATTTATTGCAATGGTTTGGATATTAGATAAGCCCTACTATTGTATATGTTCGTTTATTAAATTGGTTCTGTTATTAGCTAAGTCCACTTAATATATATGCTTATATATTGGATTGGTTTGGGTATTAGATAAGTCCAATTATTGTTTTGGTTAATTTATTGCATTGGTTTGGATATTAGATAAGTCCTACTATTGTATATGTTAATTTATTAAATTGGTTCTGTTATTAGCTAAGTCCACTTAATATATATGCTAATATATCGGATTGGTTTGGTTATTAGATAAGTCTAATTATTGTTTTGGTTAATTTATTGCATTGGTTTGGATATTAGATAAGTCCTACTATTGTATATGTTAATTTATTAAATTGGTTCTGTTATTAGCTAAGTCCACTTAATATATATGCTAATAAATTGGATTGGTTTGATTATTAGATAAGTCTAATTATTGTTTTGGTTAATTTATTGCATTGGTTTGGATATTAGATAAGCCTTTCTATTGTATATGCTAGTTTATTAAATTGGTTCTGTTATTAGCTAAATCCACTTAATATATATGCTAATAAATTGGATTGGTTTGGTTATTAGATAAGTCTAATTATTGTTTTGGTTAATTTATTGCATTGGTTTGGATATTAGATAAGCCTTTCTATTGTATATGCTAGTTTATTAAATTGGTTCTGTTATTAGCTAAATCCACTTAATATATATGCTCATAAATTGGATTGGTTCGGTTATTAGATAAGTCCAAGTGCTGTTTTGGTCAGTTTAAACCATTGGTTTGGATATTAGATAAGTCCCATTATTGTATATAGTAATTTATTAAATTGGTTCGGTTATTGGGTAAGTCTACTTATTGTATAGCTTAATATATTGGATTGGTTCGTGTATTAGATAAGTCTAATTACTGTTTTGGTTAATTTATTGCATTGGTTTGGATATTAGATAAGCCCTACTATTGTATATGTTAGTTTATTAAATTGGTTCTGTTATTAGCTAAGTCCACTTAATATATACGCTAATAAATTGGATTGGTTTGGTTATTAGATAAGTCTAATTTTTGTTTTGGTTAATTTATTGCATTGGTTTGGATATTAGATAAGCCCTACTATTGTATATGCTAGTTTATTAAATTGGTTCTGTTAATAGCTAAGTCCACTTAATATATATGCTAATAAATTGGATTGGTTTGGTTATTAGATAAGTCCAAGTACTGTTTTGGTCAGTTTAAACCATTGGCTTGGATATTAGATAAGTCCTATTATTGTATATAGTAATTTATTAAATTGGTTCGGTTATTGGGTAAGTCTATTTATTGTATAGCTTAATATATTGGATTGGTTCGTGTATTAGATAAGTCTAATTATTGTTTTTGTCAGTTTATTGCATTGGTTTGGATATTAGATAAGTCCCATTATTGTATATAGTAATTTATTAAATTGGTTCGGTTATTGGGTAAGTCTATTTATTGTATAGCTTAATATATTGGATTGGTTCGTGTATTAGATAAGTCTAATTATTGTTTTGGCTAATTTATTGCATTGGTTTGGATATTAGATGAGCCCTACTATTGTATATGTTAATTTATTAAATTGGTTCTGTTATTAGCTAAGTCCACTTAATATATATGCTAATAAATTGGATTGGTTTGGTTATTAGATAAGTCTAATTATTGTTTTGGTTAATTTATTGCATTGGTTTGGATATTAGATAAGCCCTACTATTGTATATGCTAGTTTATTAAATTGGTTCTGTTATTAGCTAAATCCACTTAATATATATGCTCATAAATTGGATTGGTTCGGTTATTAGATAAGTCCAAGTACTGTTTTGGTCAGTTTGAACCATTGGTTTGGATATTAGATAAGTCCCATTATTGTATATAGTAATTTATTAAATTGGTTCGGTTATTGGGTAAGTCTACTTATTGTATAGCTTAATATATTGGATTGGTTCGTGTATTAGATAAGTCTAATTATTGTTTTGGTTAATTTATTGCATTGGTTTGGATATTAGATAAGCCCTACTATTGTATATGTTAGTTTATTAAATTGGTTCTGTTATTAGCTAAGTCCACTTAATATATACGCTAATAAATTGGATTGGTTTGGTTATTAGATAAGTCTAATTTTTGTTTTGGTTAATTTATTGCATTGGTTTGGATATTAGATAAGCCCTACTATTGTATATGCTAGTTTATTAAATTGGATCTGTTAATAGCTAAGTCCACTTAATATATATGCTAATAAATTGGATTGGTTTGGTTATTAGATAAGTCTAATTATTGTTTTGGTTAATTTATTGCATTGGTTTGGATATTAGATAAGCCCTACTATTGTATATGCTAGTTTATTAAATTGGTTCTGTTATTAGCTAAATCCACTTAATATATATGCTAATAAATTGGATTGGTTTGGTTATTAGATAAGTCCAAGTACTGTTTTGGTCAGTTTAAACCATTGGTTTGGATATTAGATAAGTCCTATTATTGTATATAGTAATTTATTAAATTGGTTCGGTTATTGGGTAAGTCTACTTATTGTATAGCTTAATATATTGGATTGGTTCGTGTATTAGATAAGTCTAATTATTGTTTTTGTTAGTTTATTGCATTGGTTTGGATATTAGATAAGTCCCATTATTGTATATAGGAAATTATAAAATTGGTTCGGTTATTGGGTAAGTCTATTTATTGTATAGCTTAATATATTGGATTGGTTCGTGTATTAGATAAGTCTAATTATTGTTTTGGTTAATTTATTGCATTGGTTTGGATATTAGATAAGCCCCACTATTGTATATGTTCGTTTATTAAATTGGTTCTGTTATTAGCTAAGTCCACTTAATATATATTCTTATATATTGGATTGGTTTGGTTATTAGATAAGTCTAATTATTGTTTTGGTTAATTTATTGCTTTGGTTTGGATATTAGATAAGCCCTACTATTGTATATGTTAATTTATTAAATTGGTTCTGTTATTAGCTAAGTCCACTTAATATATATGCTAATATATCGGATTGGTTTGGTTATTAGATAAGTCTAATTATTGTTTTGGTTAATTTATTGCATTGGTTTGGATATTAGATAAGTCCTACTATTGTATATGTTAATTTATTAAATTGGTTCTGTTATTAGCTAAGTCCACTTAATATATATGCTAATAAATTGGATTGGTTTGGTTATTAGATAAGTCTAATTATTGTTTTGGTTAATTTATTGCATTGGTTTGGATATTAGATAAGCCTTTCTATTGTATATGCTAGTTTATTAAATTGGTTCTGTTATTAGCTAAATCCACTTAATATATATGCTCATAAATTGGATTGGTTCGGTTATTAGATAAGTCCAAGTGCTGTTTTGGTCAGTTTAAACCATTGGTTTGGATATTAGATAAGTCCCATTATTGTATATAGTAATTTATTAAATTGGTTCGGTTATTGGGTAAGTCTATTTATTGTATAGCTTAATATATTGGATTGGTTCGTGTATTAGATAAGTCTAATTATTGTTTTGGTTAATTTATTGCATTGGTTTGGATATTAGATAAGCCCTACTATTGTATATGTTCGTTTATTAAATTGGTTCTGTTATTAGCTAAGTCCACTTAATATATATGCTTATATATTGGATTGGTTTGGTTATTAGATAAGTCCAATTATTGTTTTAGTTAATTTATTGCATTGGTTTGGATATTAGATAAGCCCTACTATTGTATATGCTAGTTTATTAAATTGGTTCTGTTAATAGCTAAGTCCACTTAATATATATGCTAATAAAATGGATTGGTTTGGTTATTAGATAAGTCCAAGTACTGTTTTGGTCAGTTTAAACCATTGGTTTGGATATTAGATAAGTCCTATTATTGTATATAGTAATTTATTAAATTGGTTCGGTTATTGGGTAAGTCTACTTATTGTATAGCTTAATATATTGGATTGGTTCGTGTATTAGATAAGTCTAATTATTGTTTTTGTCAGTTTATTGCATTGGTTTGGATATTAGATAAGTCCCATTATTGTATATAGTAATTTATTAAATTGGTTCGGTTATTGGGTAAGTCTATTTATTGTATAGCTTAATATATTGGATTGGTTCGTGTATTAGATAGGTGTAATTATTGTTTTTGTCAGTTTATTGCATTGGTTTGGATATTAGATAAGTCCCATTATTGTATATAGTAATTTATTAAATTGGTTCGGTTATTGGGTAAGTCTATTTATTGTATAGCTTAATATATTGGTTTGGTTCGTGTATTAGATAAGTCTAATTATTGTTTTGGTTAATTTATTGCATTGGTTTGGATATTAGATAAGTCCTACTATTGTATATGTTAATTTATTAAATTGGTTCCGTTATTAGCTAAGTCCACTTAATATATATGCTAATAAATTGGATTGGTTTGGTTATTAGATAAGTCTAATTATTGTTTTGGTTAATTTATTGCATTGGTATGGATATTAGATAAGTCCTACTATTGTATATGTTAATTTATTAAATTGGTTCTGTTATTAGCTAAGTCCACTTAATATATATGCTAATAAATTGGATTGGTTTGGTTATTAGATAAGTCTAATTATTGTTTTGGTTAATTTATTGCATTGGTTTGGATATTAGATAAGCCCTACTATTGTAAATGCTAGTTTATTAAATTGGTTCTGTTATTAGCTAAATCCACTTAATATATATGCTCATAAATTGGATTGGTTCGGTTATTAGATAAGTCCAAGTACTGTTTTGGTCAGTTTAAACCATTGGTTTGGATATTAGATAAGTCCCATTATTAGATATAGTAATTTATTAAATTGGTTCGGTTATTGGGTAAGTCTACTTATTGTATAGCTTAATTTATTGGATTGGTTCGTGTATTAGATAAGTCTAATTATTGTTTTGGTTAATTTATTGCATTGGTTTGGATATTAGATAAGCCCTACTATTGTATATGTTAATTTATTAAATTGGTTCTGTTATTAGCTAAGTCCACTTAATATATACGCTAATAAATTGGATTGGTTTGGTTATTAGATAAGTCTAATTTTTGTTTTGGAAAATTTATTGCATTGGTTTGGATATTAGATAAGCCCTACTATTGTATATGCTAGTTTATTAAATTGGATCTGTTAATAGCTAAGTCCACTTAATATATATGCTAATAAATTGGATTGGTTTGGTTATTAGATAAGTCCAAGTACTGTTTTGGTCAGTTTAAACCATTGGTTTGGATATTAGATAAGTCCTATTATTGTATATAGTAATTTATTAAATTGGTTCGGTTATTGGGTAAGTCTTCTTATTGTATAGCTTAATATATTGGATTGGTTCGTGTATTAGATAAGTCTAATTATTGTTTTTGTCAGTTTATTGCATTGGTTTGGATATTAGATAAGTCCCATTATTGTATATAGTAATTTATTAAATTGGTTCGGTTATTGGGTAAGTCTATTTATTGTATAGCTTAATATATTAGATTGGTTCGTGTATTAGATAAGTCTAATTATTGTTTTGGTTAATTTATTGCATTGGTTTGGATATTAGATAAGCCCTACTATTGTATATGTTCGTTTATTAAATTGGTTCTGTTATTAGCTAAGTCCACTTAATATATATGCTTATATATTGGATTGGTTTGGTTATTAAATAAGTCCAATTATTGTTTTGGTTAATTTATTGCATTGGTTTGGATATTAGGTAAGCCCTACTATTGTATATGCTAGTTTCTTAAATTGGGTCTGTTAATAGCTAAGTCCACTTAATATATATGCTAATAAATTGGATTGGTTTGGTTATTAGATAAGTCCAAGTACTGTTTTGGTCAGTTTAAACCATTGGTTTGGATATTAGATAAGTACTATTATTGTATATAGTAATTTATTAAATTGGTTCGGTTATTGGGTAAGTCTCCTTATTGTATAGCTTAATATATTAGATTGGTTCGTGTATTAGATAAGTCTAATTATTGTTTTTGTCAGTTTATTGCATTGGTTTGGATATTAGATAAGTCCCATTATTGTATATAGTAATTTATTAAATTGGTTCGGTTATTGGGTAAGTCTATTTATTGTATAGCTTAATATATTGGATTGGTTCGTGTATTAGATAAGTCTAATTATTGTTTTGGTTAATTTATTGCATTGGTTTGGATATTAGATAAGCCCTACTATTGTATATGTTCGTTTATTAAATTGGTTCTGTTATTAGCTAAGTCCACTTAATATATATGCTTATATATTGGATTGGTTTGGTTATTAGATAAGTCCAATTATTGTTTTGGTTAATTTATTGCATTGGTTTGGATATTAGATAAGTCCTACTATTGTATATGTTAATTTATTAAATTGGTTCTGTTATTAGCTAAGTCCACTTAATATATATGCTAATATATCGGATTGGTTTGGTTATTAGATAAGTCAAATTATTGTTTTGGTTAATTTATTGCATTGGTTTGGATATTAGATAAGTCCTACTATTGTATATGTTAATTTATTAAATTGGTTCTGTTATTAGCTAAGTCCACTTAATATATATGCTAATAAATTGGATTGGTTTGGTTATTAGATAAGTCTAATTATTGTTTTGGTTAATTTATTGCATTGGTTTGGATATTAGATAAGCCCTACTATTGTATATGCTAGTTTATTAAATTGGTTCTGTTATTAGCTAAATCCACTTAATATATATGCTCATTAATTGGATTGGTTCGGTTATTAGATAAGTCCAAGTACTGTTTTGGTCAGTTTAATCTATTGGTTTGGATATTAGATAAGTCCCATTATTGTATATAGTAATTTATTAAATTGGTTCGGTAATTTGTAAGTCTACTTATTGTATAGCTTAATATATTGGATTGGTTCGTGTATTAGATAAGTCTAATTATTGTTTTTGTCAGTTTATTGCATTGGTTTGGATATTAGATAAGTCCCATTATTGTATATAGTAATTTATTAAATTGGTTCGGTTATTGGGTAAGTCTATTTATTGTATAGCTTAATATATTGGATTGGTTCGTGTATTAGATAAGTCTAATTATTGTTTTGGTTAATATATTGCATTGGTTTGGATATTAGATAAGCCCTACTATTGTATATGTTCGTTTATTAAATTGGTTCTGTTATTAGCTAAGTCCACTTAATATATATGCTTATATATTGGATTGGTTTGGTTATTAGATAAGTCCAATTATTGTTTTGGTTAATTTATTGCATTGGTTTGGATATTAGATAAGTCCTACTATTGTATATGTTAATTTATTAAATTGGTTCTGTTATTAGCTAAGTCCACTTAATATATATGCTAATAAATTGGCTTGGTTTGGTTATTAGATAATTCTAATTATTGTTTTGGTTAATTTATTGCATTGGTTTTGATATTAGATAAGCCCTACTGTTGTATATGCTAGTTTATTAAATTGGTTCTGTTATTAGCTAAATCCATTTAATATATATGCTCATAAATTGGATTGGTTCGGTTATTAGATAAGTCCAAGTTCTGTTTTGGTCAGTTTAAACCATTGGTTTGGATATTAGATTAGTCCCATTATTGTATATAGTAATTTATTAAATTGGTTCGGTTATTGGGTGAGTCTATTTATTGTATAGCTTAATATATTGGATTGGTTCGTGTATTAGATAAGTCTAATTATTGTTTTGGTTAATTTATTGCATTGGTTTGGATATTAGATAAGCCCTACTATTGTATATGTTCGTTTATTAAATTGGTTCTGTTATTAGCTAAGTCCACTTAATATATATGCTTATATATTGGATTGGTTTGGTTATTAGATAAGTCCAATTATTGTTTTGGTTAATTTATTGCATTGGTTTGGATATTAGATAAGTCCTACTATTGTATATGTTAATTTATTAAATTGGTTCTGTTATTAGCTAAGTCCACTTAATATATATGCTAAAAAATTGGATTGGTTTCGTTATTAGATAAGTCTAATTATTGTTTTGGTTAATTTATTGCATTGGTTTGGATATTAGATAAGCCCTACTGTTGTATATGCTAGTATATTAAATTGGTTCTGTTATTAGCTAAATCCACTTAATATATATGCTCATAAATTGGATTGATGCGGTTATTAGATAAGTCCAAGTACTGTTTTGGTCAGTTTAAAAGATTGGTTTGGATATTAGATAAGTCCCATTATTGTATATAGTAATTTATTAAATTGGTTCGGTTATTGGGTAAGTCTACTTATTGTATAGCTTAATATATTGGATTGGTTCGTGTATTAGATAAGTCTAATTTTTGTTTTGGTTAATTTATTGCATTGGGTTGGATATTAGATAAGCCCTACTATTGTATATGTTAGTTTATTAAATTGGTTCTGTTATTAGCTAAGTCCACTTAATATATACGCTAATAAATTGGATTGGTTTGGTTATTAGATAAGTCTAATTTTTGTTTTGGTTAATTTATTGCATTGGTTTGGATATTAGATAAGCCCTACTATTGTATATGCTAGTTTATTAAATTGGTTCTGTTAATAGCTAAGTCCACTTAATATATATGCTAATAAATTGGATTGGTTTGGTTATTAGATAAGTCCAAGTACTGTTTTGGTCAGTTTAAACCATTGGTTTGGATATTAGATAAGTCCTATTATTGTATATAGTAATTTATTAAATTGGTTCGGTTATTGGGTAAGTCTACTTATTGTATAGCTTAATATATTGGATTGGTTCGTGTATTAGATAAGTCTAATTATTGTTTTTGTCAGTTTATTGCATTGGTTTGGATATTAGATAAGTCCCATTATTGTATATAGTAATTCATTAAATTGGTTCGGTTATTGGGTAAGTCTACTTATTGTATAGCTTAATATATTGGATTGGTTCGTGTATTAGATAAGTCTAATTATTGTTTTGGTTAATTTATTGCATTGGTTTGCATATTAGATAAGCCCTACTATTGTATATGTTAGTTTATTAAATTGGTTCTGTTATTAGCTAAGTCCACTTAATATATACGCTAATAAATTGGATTGGTTTGGTTATTAGATAAGTCTAATTTTTGTTTTGGTTAATTTATTGCATTGATTTGGATATTAGATAAGCCCTACTATTGTATATGCTAGTTTATTAAATTGGATCTGTTAATAGCTAAGTCCACTTAATATATATGCTAATAAATTGGATTGGTTTGGTTATTAGATAAGTCCAAGTACTGTTTTGGTCAGTTTAAACCATTGGTTTGGATATTAGATAAGTCCTATTATTGTATATAGTAATTTATTAAATTGGTTCGGTTATTGGGTAAGTCTACTTATTGTATAGCTTTATATATTGGATTGGTTCGTGTATTAGATAAGTCTAATTATTGTTTTTGTCAATTTGTTGCATTGGTTTGGATATTAGATAAGTCCCATTATTGTATATAGTAATTTATTAAATTGGTTCGGTTATTGGGTAAGTCTATTTATTGTATAGCTTAATATATTGGATTGGTTCGTGTATTAGATAAGTCTAATTATTGTTTTGGTTAATTTATTGCATTGGTTTGGATATTAGATAAGCCCTACTATTGTATATGTTCGTTTATTAAATTGGTTCTGTTATTAGCTAAGTCCAGTTAATATATATGCTTATATTTTGGATTGGTTTGGTTATTAGATAAGTCCAATTATTGTTTTGGTTAATTTATTGCATTCGTTTGGATATTAGATAAGTCCTACTATTGTATATGTTAATTTATTAAATTGGTTCTGTTATTAGCTAAGTCCACTTAATATATATGCTAATAAATTGGATTGGTTTGGTTATTAGATAAGTCTAATTATTGTTTTGGTTAATTTATTGCATTGGTTTGGATATTAGATAAGTCCTACTATTGTATATGTTAATTTATTAAATTGGTTCTGTTATTAGCTAAGTCCACTTAATATATATGCTAATAAATTGGATTGGTTTGGTTATTAGATAAGTCTAATTATTGTTTTGGTTAATTTATTGCATTGGTTTGGATATTAGATAAGCCCTACTATTGTATATGTTAGTTTATTAAATTGATTCTGTTATTAGCTAAGTCCACTTAATATATGCGCTAATAAATTGGATTGGTTTGGTTATTAGATAAGTCTAATTTTTGTTTTGGTTAATTTATTGCATTGGTTTGGATATTAGATAAGCCCTACTATTGTATATGCTAGTTTATTAAATTGGATCTGTTAATAGCTAAGTCCACTTAATATATATGCTAATAAATTGGATTGGTTTGGTTATTAGATAAGTCCAAGTACTGTTTTGGTCAGTTTAAACCATTGGTTTGGATATTAGATAAGTCCTATTATTGTATATAGTAATTTATTAAATTGGTTCGGTTATTGGGTAAGTCTACTTATTGTATAGCTTAATATATTGGATTGGTTCGTGTATTAGATAAGTCTAATTATTGTTTTTGTCAGTTTATTGCATTGGTTTGGATATTAGATAAGTCCCATTATTGTATATAGTAATTTATTAAATTGGTTCGGTTATTGGGTAAGTCTATTTATTGTTTAGCTTAATATATTGGATTGGTTCGTGTATTAGATAAGCCTAATTATTGTTTTGGTTAATTTATTGCATTGGTTTGGATATTAGATAAGCCTCACTATTGTATATGTTCGTTTATTAAATTGGTTCTGTTATTAGCTAAGTCCACTTAATATATATGCTTATATATTGGATTGGTTTGGTTATTAGCTAAGTCCAATTATTGTTTTGGTTAATTTATTGCATTGGTTTGGATATTAGATAAGTCCTACTATTGTATATGTTAATTTATTAAATTGGTTCTGTTATTAGCCAAGTCCACTTAATATATATGCTAATAAATTGGATTGGTTTGGTTATTAGATAAGTCTAATTATTGTTTTGGTTAATTTATTGCATTGGTTTGGATATTAGATAAGCCCTACTATTGTATATATTCGTTTATTAAATTGGTTCTGTTATTAGCTAAATCCACTTAATATATATGCTCATAAATTGGATTGGTTCGGTTATTGGGTAAGTCTACTTATTGTATAGCTTAATATATTGGATTGGTTCGTGTATTAGATAAGTCTAATTATTGTTTTGGTTAATTTATTGCATTGGTTTGGATATTAGATATGCCCTACTATTGTACATGTTCGTTTATTAAATTGGTTCTGTTATTAGCTAAGTCCACTTAATATATATGCTTATATATTGGATTGGTTTGGTTATTAGCTAAGTCCAATTATTGTTTTGGTAAATTTATTGCATTGGTTTGGATATTAGATAAGTCCTACTATTGTATATGTTAATTTATTAAATTGGTTCTGTTATTAGCTAAGTCCACTTAATATATATGCTAATAAATTGGATTGGTTTGGTTATTAGATAAGTCTAATTATTGTTTTGGTTAATTTATTGCATTGGTTTGGATATTAGATAAGTCCTACTATTGTATATGTTAATTTATTAAATTGGTTCTGTTATTAGCTAAGTCCACTTAATATATATGCTAATAAATTGGATTGGTTTGGTTATTAGATAAGTCTAATTATTGTTTTGGTTAATTTATTGCAGTGGTTTGGATATTAGATAAGCCCTACTATTGTATATGCTAGTTTATTAAATTGGTTCTGTTATTAGCTAAATCCACTTAATATATATGCTCATAAATTGGATTGGTTCAGTTATTAGATAAGTCCAAGTACTGTTTTGGTCAGTTTAAACCATTGGTTTGGATATTAGATAAGTCCCATTATTGTATATAGTAATTTATTAAATTGGTTCGGTTATTGGGTAAGTCTACTTATTGTATAGCTTAATATATTGGATTGGTTCGTGTATTAGATAAGTCTAATTATTGTTTTGGTTAATTTATTGCTTTGGTTTGGATATTAGATAAGCCCTACTATTGTATATGTTAGTTTATTAAATTGGTTCTGTTATTAGCTAAGTCCACTTAATATATACGCTAATAAATTTGATTGGTTTGGTTATTAGATAAGTCTAATTTTTGTTTTGGTTAATTTATTGCATTGGTTTGGATATAAGATAAGCCCTACTATTGTATATGCTAGTTTATTAAATTGGTTCTGTTAATAGCTAAGTCCACTTAATATATATGCTAATAAATTGGATTGGTTTGGTTATTAGATAAGTCCAAGTACTGTTTTGGTCAGTTTAAACCATTGGTTTGGATATTAGATAAGTCCTATTATTGTATATAGTAATTTATTAAATTGGTTCGGTTTTTGGGTAAGTCTACTTATTGTATAGCTTAATATATTGGATTGGTTCGAGTATTATATAAGTCTAATTATTGTTTTTGTCAGTTTATTGCATTGGTTTGGATATTAGATAAGTCCCATTATTGTATATAGTAATTTATTAAATTGGTTCGGTTATTGGGTAAGTCTATTTATTGTATAGCTTAATATATTGGATTGGTTCGTGTATTAGATAAGTCTAATTATTGTTTTGGTTAATTTATTGCATTGGTTTGGATATTAGATAAGCCCTAGTATTGTATATGTTAGTTTATTAAATTGGTTCTGTTATTAGCTAAGTCCACTTAATATATATGCTAATAAATTGGATTGGTTTGGTTATTAGATAAGTCCACTTATTGTTTTGGTAAATTTATTGCATTGGTTTGGATATTAGATAAGTCCCATTATTGTATATAGTAATTTATTAAATTGGTTCGGTTATTGGGTAAGTCTACTTATTGTATAGCTTAATATATTGGATTGGTTCGTGTATCAGATAAGTCTAATTATTGTTTTGGTTAATTTATTGCATTGGTTTGGATATTAGATAAGTCCTACTATTGTATATGTTAATTTATTAAATTGGTTCTGTTATTAGCTAAATCCACTTAATATATATGCTCATAAATTGGATTGGTTCGGTTATTAGATAAGTCCAATTACTGTTTTGGTCAGTTTATTGCATGGGTTTGGATATTAGATAAGTCCCATTATTGTATATAGTAATTTATTTAATTGGTTCGGTTATTGGGTAAGTCTACTTATTGTATAGCTTATTATATTGGATTGGTTCGTGTATTAGATAAATCTAATTATTGTTTTGGTTAATTTATAGCAATGGTTTGGATATTAGATAAGCCCTACTATTGTATATGTTCGTTTATTAAATTGGTTCTGTTATTAGCTAAGTCCACTTAATATATATTCTTATATATTGGATTGGTTTGGTTATTAGATAAGTCTAATTATTGTTTTGGTTAATTTATTGCTTTGGTTTGGATATTAGATAAGCCCTACTATTGTATATGTTAGTTTATTAAATTGGTTCTGTTATTAGCTAAGTCCACTTAATATATACGCTAATAAATTATATTGGTTTGGTTATTAGATAAGTCTAATTTTTGTTTTGGTTAATTTATTGCATTGGTTTGGATATTAGATATATATATATATTGGATTGGTTCGAGTATTATATAAGTCTAATTATTGTTTTTGTCAGTTTATTGCATTGGTTTGGATATTAGATAAGTCCCATTATTGTATATAGTAATTTATTAAATTGGTTTGGTTATTGGGTAAGTCTATTTATTGTATAGCTTAATATATTGGATTGGTTTGGTTATTAGATAAGTCCAATTATTGTTTTGGTTAATTTTTTGCATTGGTTTGGATATTAGATAAGTCCTACTATTGTATATGTTAATTTATTAAATTGGTTCTGTTATTAGCTAAATTAACTTAATATATATGCTCATAAATTGGATTGGTTTGGTTATTAGATAAGTCCAATTACTGTTTTGGTCAGTTTATTGCATTGGTTTGGATATTAGATAAGTCCCATTATTGTATATAGTAATTTATTAATATGGTTCGGTTATTGGGTAAGTCTACTTATTGTATAGCTTAATATATTGGATTGGTTCGTGTATTAGATAAGTCTAATTATTGTTTTGGTTAATTTATTGCATTGGTTTGGATATTAGATAAGCCCTACTGTTGTATATGTTCGTTTATTAAGTTGGTTCTGTTATTAGCTATGTCCACTTAATATATATGCTTATATATTGGATTGGTTTGGTTATTAGATAAGTCCAATTATTGTTTTGGTTAATTTATTGCATTGGTTTGGATATTAGATAAGCCCTACTATTGTATATGTTAGTTTATTAAATTGGTTCTGTTATTAGCTAAGTCCACTTAATATATATGCTAATAAATTGGATTGGTTTGGTTATTAGATAAGTCCAAGTACTGTTTTGGTCAGTTTAAACCATTGGTTTGGATATTAGATAAGTCCTATTATTGTATATAGTAATTTATTAAATTGGTTCGGTTTTTGGGTAAGTCTACTTATTGTATAGCTTAATATATTGGATTGGTTCGAGTATTATATAAGTCTAATTATTGTTTTTGTCAGTTTATTGCATTGGTTTGGATATTAGATAAGTCCCATTATTGTATATAGTAATTTATTAAATTGGTTCGGTTATTGGGTAAGTCTATTTATTGTATAGCTTAATATATTGGATTGGTTCGTGTATTAGATAAGTCTAATTATTGTTTTGGTTAATTTATTGCATTGGTTTGGATATTAGATAAGCCCTAGTATTGTATATGTTAGTTTATTAAATTGGTTCTGTTATTAGCTAAGTCCACTTAATATATATGCTAATAAATTGGATTGGTTTGGTTATTAGATAAGTCCACTTATTGTTTTGGTAAATTTATTGCATTGGTTTGGATATTAGATAAGTCCCATTATTGTATATAGTAATTTATTAAATTGGTTCGGTTATTGGGTAAGTCTACTTATTGTATAGCTTAATATATTGGATTGGTTCGTGTATCAGATAAGTCTAATTATTGTTTTGGTTAATTTATTGCATTGGTTTGGATATTAGATAAGTCCTACTATTGTATATGTTAATTTATTAAATTGGTTCTGTTATTAGCTAAATCCACTTAATATATATGCTCATAAATTGGATTGGTTCGGTTATTAGATAAGTCCAATTACTGTTTTGGTCAGTTTATTGCATGGGTTTGGATATTAGATAAGTCCCATTATTGTATATAGTAATTTATTTAATTGGTTCGGTTATTGGGTAAGTCTACTTATTGTATAGCTTATTATATTGGATTGGTTCGTGTATTAGATAAATCTAATTATTGTTTTGGTTAATTTATAGCAATGGTTTGGATATTAGATAAGCCCTACTATTGTATATGTTCGTTTATTAAATTGGTTCTGTTATTAGCTAAGTCCACTTAATATATATTCTTATATATTGGATTGGTTTGGTTATTAGATAAGTCTAATTATTGTTTTGGTTAATTTATTGCTTTGGTTTGGATATTAGATAAGCCCTACTATTGTATATGTTAGTTTATTAAATTGGTTCTGTTATTAGCTAAGTCCACTTAATATATACGCTAATAAATTATATTGGTTTGGTTATTAGATAAGTCTAATTTTTGTTTTGGTTAATTTATTGCATTGGTTTGGATATTAGATAAGCCCTACTATTGTATATGCTAGTTTATTAAATTGGTTCTGTTATTAGCTAAGTCCATTAATATATATTATATATTGGATTGGTTCGAGTATTATATAAGTCTAATTATTGTTTTTGTCAGTTTATTGCATTGGTTTGGATATTAGATAAGTCCCATTATTGTATATAGTAATTTATTAAATTGGTTTGGTTATTGGGTAAGTCTATTTATTGTATAGCTTAATATATTGGATTGGTTTGGTTATTAGATAAGTCCAATTATTGTTTTGGTTAATTTTTTGCATTGGTTTGGATATTAGATAAGTCCTACTATTGTATATGTTAATTTATTAAATTGGTTCTGTTATTAGCTAAATTAACTTAATATATATGCTCATAAATTGGATTGGTTTGGTTATTAGATAAGTCCAATTACTGTTTTGGTCAGTTTATTGCATTGGTTTGGATATTAGATAAGTCCCATTATTGTATATAGTAATTTATTAATATTGGTTCGGTTATTGGGTAAGTCTACTTATTGTATAGCTTAATATATTGGATTGGTACGTGTATTAGATAAGTCTAATTATTGTTTTGGTTAATTTATTGCATTGGTTTGGATATTAGATAAGCCCTACTGTTGTATATGTTCGTTTATTAAGTTGGTTCTGTTATTAGCTATGTCCACTTAATATATATGCTTATATATTGGATTGGTTTGGTTATTAGATAAGTCCAATTATTGTTTTGGTTAATTTATTGCATTGGTTTGGATATTAGATAAGCCCTACTATTGTATATGTTAGTTTATTAAATTGGTTCTGTTATTAGCTAAGTCCACTTAATATATATGCTAATAAATTGGATTGGTTTGGTTATTAGATAAGTCTAATTATTGTTTTGGTTAATTTATTGCATTGGTTTGGATATTATATAAGCCCTACTATTGTATATGTTAGTTTATTAAATTGGTTCTGTTATTAGCTAAGTCCACTTAATATATATGCTAATAAATTGGATTGGTTTGGTTATTAGATGAGTCCACTTATTGTTTTGGTTAATTTATTGCATTGGTTTGGATATTAGATAAGTCCAACTATTTGATATGTTAATTTATTAAATTGGTTCTGTTATTAGCTAAATCCACTTAATATATATGCTCATAAATTGGATTGGTTCGGTTATTAGATAAGTCCAATTACTGTTTTGGTCAGTTTATTGCATTGGTTTGGATATTAGATAAGTCCCATTATTGTATATAGTAATTTATTAAATTGGTTCGGTTATTGGGTAAGTCTACTTATTGTATAGCTTAATATATTGGATTGGTACGTGTATTAGATAAGTCTAATTATTGTTTTGGTTAATTTTTAACCAAAACAATAACTGGACTTATCTAATAACCAAACCAATCCAATTTTTTAGCATATATATTTAGTGGACTTAGCTAATAACAGAACCAATTTAATAAACTAACATATACAGTAGTAGGGCTTATCTAATATCCAAACTAATGCAATAAATTAACCAAAACAATAATTAGACTTATCTAATACACGAACCAATCCAATATATTAAGCTATACAATAAGTAGACTTACCCAATAACCGAACCAATTTAATAAATTACTATATACAATAATAAAACGCTTGTATATATACACTCTATGGTTTATATATACGTCATTTATTTTCACTTGAAACATATATAAACAGCAAGTAAAGTCCCAGTCTCACCTTACAATAATCAGGTACAGAGCCCAGAGCTTAGCTTTAGCCAAGCTAAGAGCCCATAGTCAAGCACACAACCAAGTAATCAATGGCGCAATCTAAGTGCAAGCTTTAATCCAGAAAGCTGTTACCTAAGCTTTGGCCCAGCAAGTTAGGTTTCAGTCTCAAGTAATAAGTCAAGTACAGAGCCCAGAGCTTTGCTTTAGCTAAGCTCAGAACCCATAGTAAAGCACAAAACCAAGTAATCAATGACACAAGCCAACTGCAAGCTTTAATCGAGAAAGCTGTTAGCTAAGCTTTGGACCAACACTTGAAGTTACGTGTCTAGTCTTATACTATCCACATATATGAACAATTAAAACAGACAACTCTGTGATTGAAATTCCGCAAGTAAAACATTGAAAAGAATCTGTTGCTGAATTTACGAATCATGGACGCGATCATCCTGCTATTCTTATAAACCATCGGCTAAACTAGTCGCATACATTGGACCAACGCTTGAATAACGTGCATACTTATCATATCTACATATATGAACATTAAACAACAACTCTGTGAACAATTTAATGACATTGAGAATATGTTACTCAATACAAAATCCGTTCCGTTTTTCTTGAACGGCCATAGAGTACAGACCAGTCATTGTTCATTCTCACTGCTATTATCGCAATTAACCAGAGAAATCACTCCACGAACTGAGAACGGCCATGAGGACGAAGTCAAGTTCTCCACCGTTATCGTCATAAGCCGTATATTATCGCTGGACCAAGGGACAAGAGTATAATTATTATATCCACATATATAAAAGTTACAACTTCACTTTTTAACAAACAACAATTCTGTAAATAATTTAATGACATTAAAAATTGTATAGCGTTCAATACAAAATCCGTTCTCTTTTTTAATGCAAAAAAGTACCGACTTGTTATTACGAAATCTCATTGCTATTATCGAAATTACAAATCACTCCACGCACTGCCACAAATACCGCTATCGATTTGAAAAAGCCATCAATTTTGCTTACACACTTATGTTGGCATACTGGTGCTAAGTTTTGCCGTGTTCAGTCAAATTATGTTTTAGTTTCCCGCGAAGCCGCTGACACATAGCATGACAAAATTTCATCGCATCGCTCATCGTTTATGGTTAGAAGACTAGGGCGGCAGTATCTCTTGTTTCCTTACGTCACAAATATGTCTATTGAAAGAAATTATAAATACACCACCATATATATTAGTTTCTGCAATAAAAACACTTCTCTATAACTAAACAATGTGGTGAAATGTCTTCGGCTTTACATATTTTTTAAAAACATGGCATATGGCACATTGCACATAAATTACATATAAGTACAAACGATTATATATAAAACGCTTGTATATATACACTCTATGGTTCATATACACGTCATTTATTTCCACTTGAAACATATATAAACAGCAAGTTAAGTCCCAGTCTCACCTTACAATAATCAGGTACAGAGCCCAGAGCTTAGCTTTAGCCAAGCTAAGAACCCATAGTCAAGCACACAACCAAGTAATCAATGGCGCAATCCAAGTGCAAGCTTTAATCCAGAAAGCTGTTACCTAAGCTTTGGCCCAGCAAGTTAGGTTTCAGACTCAACTAATAAGTCAAGTACAGAGCCCAGAGCTTTGCTTTAGCTAAGCTCAGAACCCATAGTAAAGCACAAAACCAAGTAATCAATGACACAAGCCAACTGCAAGCTTTAAGCGAGAAAGCTGTTAGCTAAGCTTTGGCCCAGCAAGAAGTTAGGTTCCAGTCTCAACTAAACGCAATGACAATTAAAATAGATAACTTGTGTATTGAAACTCCGCAAGTAAAAAAATTGAAAAGAATTTCAGCCCAGAAATAAATTGCGACATACGTCTCGATATTATAAAATCTGTCCCTGAATTTATGAATCATGAAGGCAATCATCCTGCTATGCTTATAAACCATCGCTAGACTAGTCGCATCGTTGGACCAACACTTGAATAACGTGTATACTTATAATATTCACATATATGAACATTAAACAACAACTCTGTGAATAATTTAATGACATTAAAAATATGTTGCTCAATACAAAATCCGTTCCGTTTTTCTTCATCGGTAAAAGAATACAGACTAGTTATTGCTCATTCTCATTGCTATTATCGCAATTAACCAGACAAATCCCTCCGCGAACTGAGAACGGCCATGAGGACGAAGTCAAGTTCTCCACCGTTATCGTCATAAGCCGTATATTATCGCTGGACCAAGGGACAAGAGTATAATTATTATATCCACATATATAAAAGTTACAACTTCACTTTTTAACAAACAACAATTCTGTAAATAATTTAATGACATTAAAAATCTGTATCGCGTTCAATACATGTACAAAAAGTACCGACTTGTTATTACGAAATCTCATTGCTATTATCGAAATTACAAATCACTCCACGCACTGCCACAAATACCGCTATCGATTTAAAAAAGCCATCAATTTTGTTTACACACTTATGTTGGCATACTGGTGCTAAGTTTTGCCGTGTTCAGTCAAATTATGTTTTAGTTTCCCGCGAAGCCGCTGACACATAGCATGACAAAATTTCATCGCATCGCTCATCGTTTATGGTTAGAAGACTAGGGCGGCAGTATCTCTTGTTTCCTTACGTCACAAATATGTCTATTGAAAGAAATTATAAATACACCACCATATATATTAGTTTCTGCAATAAAAACACTTCTCTATAACTAAACAATGTGGTGAAATGTCTTCGGCTTTACATATTTTTTAAAAACATGGCATATGGCACATTGCACATAAATTACATATAATTACAAACGATTATATATAAAACGCATGTATATATACACTCTATGGTTCATATACACGTCATTTATTTCCACTTGAAACATATATAAACAGCAAGTTAAGTCCCAGTCTCACCTTACAATAATCAGGTACAGAGCCCAGAGCTTAGCTTTAGCCAAGCTAAGAGCCCATAGTCAAGCACACAACCAAGTAATCAATGGCGCAATCCAAGTGCAAGCTTTAATCCAGAAAGCTGTTACCTAAGCTTTGGCCCAGCAAGTTAGGTTTCAGACTCAACTAATAAGTCAAGTACAGAGCCCAGAGCTTTGCTTAAGCTAAGCTCAGAACCCATAGTAAAGCACAAAACCAAGTAATCAATGACACAAGCCAACTGCAAGCTTTAATCGAGAAAGCTGTTAGCTAAGCTTTGGCCCAGCAAGAAGTTAGGTTCCAGTCTCAACTAAACGCAATGACAATTAAAATAGATAACTTGTGTATTGAAACTCCGCAAGTAAAAAAATTGAAAAGAATTTCAGCCCAGAAATAAATTGTGACATACGTCTCGATATTATAAAATCTGTCCCTGAATTTATGAATCATGGAGGCAATCATCCTGCTATGCTTATAAGCTGTTTAAACCTTTTCATGGTAGCTATGAAAAAGGTTAGAGGGGCGGCAAGAGTAGTTATAGTGACGCACAATACACAAATTGATTTTGCTTAATATCTAGATTAGATTGCTCCCAACCCACACCCTTGAAGATAATTATGGCGTTACTCCGAAGTCATGTCCACAACCGTAATCTTCATAAGACGCATAGATCGCTAGACTAGTCGCATCGTTGGACCAACACTTGAATAACGTGTATACTTATAATATCCACATATATGAACATTAAACAACAACTTTGTGAATAATTTAATGGCATTAAAAATATGTTGGTCAATACAAAATCCGTTCCGTTTTTCTTTATCGGCAAAAGAATACAGACCAGTTATTGCTCATTCTCATTGCTATCATCGCAATTAACCAGAGAAATCACTCCACGAACTGAGAACGGCCATGAGGACGAAGTCAAGTTCTCCACCGTTATCGTCATAAGCCGTATATTATCGCTGGACCAAGGGACAAGAGTATAATTATTATATCCACATATATAAAAGTTACAACTTCACTTTTTAACAAACAACAATTCTGTAAATAATTTAATGACATTAAAAATCCGTTCTCTTTTTTAATGTAAAAAAGTACCGACTTGTTATTACGAAATCTCATTGCTATTATCGAAATTACAAATCACTCCACGCACTGCCACAAATACCGCTATCGATTTAAAAAAGCCATCAATTTTGTTTACACACTTATGTTGGCATACTGGTGCTAAGTTTTGCCGTGTTCAGTCAAATTATGTTTTAGTTTCCCGCGAAGCCGCTGACACATAGCATGACAAAATTTCATCGCATCGCTCATCGTTTATGGTTAGAAGACTAGGGCGGCAGTATCTCTTGTTTCCTTACGTCACAAATATGTCTATTGAAAGAAATTATAAATACACCACCATATATATTAGTTTCTGCAATAAAAACACTTCTCTATAACTAAACAATGTGGTGAAATGTCTTCGGCTTTACATATTTTTTAAAAACATGGCATATGGCACATTGCACATAAATTACATATAATTACAAACGATTATATATAAAACGCATGTATATATACACTCTATGGTTCATATACACGTCATTTATTTCCACTTGAAACATATATAAACAGCAAGTTAAGTCCCAGTCTCACCTTACAATAATCAGGTACAGAGCCCAGAGCTTAGCTTTAGCCAAGCTAAGAGCCCATAGTCAAGCACACAACCAAGTAATCAATGGCGCAATCCAAGTGCAAGCTTTAATCCAGAAAGCTGTTACCTAAGCTTTGGCCCAGCAAGTTAGGTTTCAGACTCAACTAATAAGTCAAGTACAGAGCCCAGAGCTTTGCTTAAGCTAAGCTCAGAACCCATAGTAAAGCACAAAACCAAGTAATCAATGACACAAGCCAACTGCAAGCTTTAATCGAGAAAGCTGTTAGCTAAGCTTTGGCCCAGCAAGAAGTTAGGTTCCAGTCTCAACTAAACGCAATGACAATTAAAATAGATAACTTGTGTATTGAAACTCCGCAAGTAAAAAAATTGAAAAGAATTTCAGCCCAGAAATAAATTGCGACATACGTCTCGATATTATAAAATCTGTCCCTGAATTTATGAATCATGAAGGCAATCATCCTGCTATGCTTATAAACCATCGCTAGACTAGTCGCATCGTTGGACCAACACTTGAATAACGTGTATACTTATAATATCCACATATATGAACATTAAACAACAACTTTGTGAATAATTTAATGGCATTAAAAATATGTTGGTCAATACAAAATCCGTTCCGTTTTTCTTTATCGGCAAAAGAATACAGACCAGTTATTGCTCATTCTCATTGCTATCATCGCAATTAACCAGAGAAATCACTCCACGAACTGAGAACGGCCATGGGGACGAAGTCAAGTTCTCCACCGTTATCGTCATAAGCCGTATATTATCGCTGGACCAAGGGACAAGAGTATAATTATTATATCCACATATATAAAAGTTACAACTTCACTTTTTAACAAACAACAATTCTGTAAATAATTTAATGACATTAAAAATTGTATAGCGTTCAATACAAAATCCGTTCTTTTTTTTAATGCAAAAAAGTTCCGACTTGTTATTACGAAATCTCATTGCTATTATCGAAATTACAAATCACTCCACGCACTGCCACAAATACCGCTATCGATTTGAATAAGCCATCAATTTTGCTTACACACTTATGTTGGCATACTGGTGCTAAGTTTTGCTGTGTTCAGTCAAATTATGTTTTAGTTTCCCGCGAAGCCGCTGACACATAGCATGACAAACTTTCATCGCATCGCTCATCGTTTATGGTTAGAAGACTAGGGCGGCAGTATCTCTTGTTTCCTTACGTCACAAATATGTATATTGAAAGAAATTATAAATACACCACCATATATATTAGTTTCTGCAATAAAAACACTTCTCTATAACTAAACAATGTGGTGAAATGTCTTCGGCTTTACATATATTTTAAAAATGGATTGGATTCAATAAATTATATTTTTTTAATACACTCTATGGTTCATATACACGTCATTTATTTCCACTTAAAACATATATAAACAGCAAGTAAAGTCCCAGTCTCACCTTACAATAATCAGGTACAGAGCCCAGAGCTTAGCGTTAGCCAAGCTAAGAGCCCATAGTCAAGCACACAACCAAGTAATCAATGGCGCAATCCAAGTGCAAGCTTTAATCCAGAAAGCTGATACCTAAGCTTTGGCCCAGTAAGTTAGGTTTCAGTCTCAACTAATAAGTCAAGTACAGAGCCCAGAGCTTTTCTTTAGCTAAGCTCAGAACCCATAGTAAAGCACAAAACCAAGTAATCAATGACACAAGCCAACTGCAAGCTTTAATCGAGAAAGCTGTTAGCTAAGCTTTGGCCCAGCAAGAAGTTAGGTTCCAGTCTCAACTAAACGCAATGACAATTAAAATAGATAACTTGTGTATTGAAACTCCGCAAGTAAATAAATTAAAAAGAATTTCAGCCCAGAAATAAATTGCGACATACCTCTCGATATTATAAAATCTGTCCCTGAATTTATGAATCATGGAGGCAATCATCCTGCTATGCTTATAAGCTGTTTAAACCTTTTAATGGTAGCTATGCTCACTATGAAGCTGTCACAAAAATTAGGAAAAAGGTTAGAGGGGCGGCAAGAGTAGTTATAGTGTCGCACAGTACACATATTCATTTTGCTTAATATCTAGATTAGATTGCTTCCAACCCACACCCTTGAAGTATAATTATTGGCGTTACTCAGAAGTCATGTCCACCACCGTAATCTTCATTAGACTCTGTGAATAATTTAATGACATTAAAAATATGTTGCTCAATACAAAATCCGTTCCGTTTTTCTTTATCGGCAAAAGAATACAGACCAGTTATGCTCATTCTCATTGCTATTATCGCAATTAACCAGACAAATCGGCCGTGGGGACGAAGTCAAGTTCCCCACCGTTATCGTCATAAGCCGTATACTATCGCTGGAAAAGGGACAAGAATATAATTATTATATCCACATATATAAAAGTTACAACTTCACTTTTTAACAAACAACAATTCTGTAAATAATTTAATGACATTAAAAATTGTATAGCGTTCAATACAAAATCCGTTCTTTTTTTTATGCAAAAAAGTACCGACTTGTTATTACGATATCTCATTGCTATTATCGAAATTACAAATCACTCCACGCACCGCCACAAATACCGCTATCGATTTGAAAAAGCCATCAATTTTGCTTACACACTTATGGTGGCATACTGGTGCTAAGTTTTGCTGTGTTCAGTCAAATTATGTTTTAGTTTCCCGCGAAGCCGCTGACACACAGCATGACAAACTGTCATCGCATCGCTCATCGTTTATGGTTAGAAGACTAGGGCGGCAGTATCTCTTGTTTCCTTACGTCACAAATATGTCTATTGAAAGAAATTATAAATACACCACCATATATATTAGTTTCTGCAATAAAAACACTTCTCTATAACTAAACAATGTGGTGAAATGTCTTCGGCTTTACATATTTTTTAAAAACATGGCATATGGCACATTGCACATAAATTACATATAATTACAAACGATTATATATAAAACGCATGTATATATACACTCTATGGTTCATATACACGTCATTTATTTCCACTTGAAACATATATAAACAGCAAGTTAAGTCCCAGTCTCACCTTACAATAATCAGGTACAGAGCCCAGAGCTTAGCTTTAGCCAAGCTAAGAGCCCATAGTCAAGCACACAACCAAGTAATCAATGGCGCAATCCAAGTGCAAGCTTTAATCCAGAAAGCTGTTACCTAAGCTTTGGCCCAGCAAGTTAGGTTTCAGACTCAACTAATAAGTCAAGTACAGAGCCCAGAGCTTTGCTTTAGCTAAGCTCAGAACCCATAGTAAAGCACAAAACCAAGTAATCAATGACACAAGCCAACTGCAAGCTTTAATCGAGAAAGCTGTTAGCTAAGCTTTGGCCCAGCAAGAAGTTAGGTTCCAGTCTCAACTAAACGCAATGACAATTAAAATAGATAACTTGTGTATTGAAACTCCGCAAGTAAAAAAATTGAAAAGAATTTCAGCCCAGAAATAAATTGCGACATACGTCTCGATATTATAAAATCTGTCCCTGAATTTATGAATCATGAAGGCAATCATCCTGCTATGCTTATAAACCATCGCTAGACTAGTCGCATCGTTGGACCAACACTTGAATAACGTGTATACTTATAATATCCACATATATGAACATTAAACAACAACTTTGTGAATAATTTAATGACATTAAAAATATGTTGCTCAATACAAAATCCGTTCCGTTTTTCTTTATCGGCAAAAGAATACAGACCAGTTATTGCTCATTCTCATTGCTATCATCGCAATTAACCAGAGAAATCACTCCACGAACTGAGAACGGCCATGAGGACGAAGTCAAGCTCTCCACCGTTATCGTCATAAGCCGTATATTATCGCTGGACCAAGGGACAAGAGTATAATTATTATATCCACATATATAAAAGTTACAACTTCACTTTTTAACAAACAACAATTCTGTAAATAATTTAATGACATTAAAAATTGTATAGCGTTCAATACAAAATCCGTTCTTTTTTTTAATGCAAAAAAGTTCCGACTTGTTATTACGAAATCTCATTGCTATTATCGAAATTACAAATCACTCCACGCACTGCCACAAATACCGCTATCGATTTGAATAAGCCATCAATTTTGCTTACACACTTATGTTGGCATACTGGTGCTAAGTTTTGCTGTGTTCAGTTATGTTTTAGTTTCCCGCGAAGCCGCTGACACATAGCATGACAAACTTTCATCGCATCGCTCATCGTTTATGGTTAGAAGACTAGTGCGGCAGTATCTCTTGTTTCCTTACGTCACAAATATGTCTATTGAAAGAAATTATAAATACACCACCATATATATTAGTTTCTGCAATAAAAACACTTCTCTATAACTAAACAATGTGGTGAAATGTACACTCTATGGTTCATATACACGTCATTTATTTCCACTTAAAACATATATAAACAGCAAGTAAAGTCCCAGTCTCACCTTACAATAATCAGGTACAGAGCCCAGAGCTTAGCGTTAGCCAAGCTAAGAGCCCATAGTCAAGCACACAACCAAGTAATCAATGGCGCAATCCAAGTGCAAGCTTTAATCCAGAAAGCTGTTACCTAAGCTTTGGCCCAGCAAGTTAGGTTTCAGTCTCAACTAATAAGTCAAATACAGAGCCCAGAGCTTTTCTTTAGCTAAGCTCAGAACCCATAGTAAAGCACAAAACCAAGTAATCAATGACACAAGCCAACTTCAAGCTTTAATCGAGAAAGCTGTTAGCTAAGCTTTGGCCCAGCAAGAAGTTAGGTTCCAGTCTCAACTAAACGCAATGACAATTAAAATAGATAACTTGTGTATTGAAACTCCGCAAGTAAATAAATTAAAAAGAATTTCAGCCCAGAAATAAATTGCGACATACCTCTCGATATTATAAAATCTGTCCCTGAATTTATGAATCATGGAGGCAATCATCCTGCTATGCTTATAAGCTGTTTAAACCTTTTAATGGTAGCTATGCTCACTATGAAGCTGTCACAAAAATTAGGAAAAAGGTTAGAGGGGCGGCAAGAGTAGTTATAGTGTCGCACAGTACACATATTCATTTTGCTTAATATCTAGATTAGATTGCTTCCAACCCACACCCTTGAAGTATAATTATTGGCGTTACTCAGAAGTCATGTCCACCACCGTAATCTTCATTAGACTCTGTGAATAATTTAATGACATTAAAAATATGTTGCTCAATACAAAATCCGTTCCGTTTTTCTTTATCGGCAAAAGAATACAGACCAGTTATGCTCATTCTCATTGCTATTATCGCAATTAACCAGACAAATCGGCCGTGGGGACGAAGTCAAGTTCCCCACCGTTATCGTCATAAGCCGTATACTATCGCTGGAAAAGGGACAAGAATATAATTATTATATCCACATATATAAAAGTTACAACTTCACTTTTTAACAAACAACAATTCTGTAAATAATTTAATGACATTAAAAATTGTATAGCGTTCAATACAAAATCCGTTCTTTTTTTTATGCAAAAAAGTACCGACTTGTTATTACGAAATCTCATTGCTATTATCGAAATTACAAATCACTCCACGCACCGCCACAAATACCGCTATCGATTTGAAAAAGCCATCAATTTTGCTTACACACTTATGGTGGCATACTGGTGCTAAGTTTTGCTGTGTTCAGTCAAATTATGTTTTAGTTTCCCGCGAAGCCGCTGACACACAGCATGACAAACTTTCATCGCATCGCTCATCGTTTATGGTTAGAAGACTAGGGCGGCAGTATCTCTTGTTTCCTTACGTCACAAATATGTCTATTGAAAGAAATTATAAATACACCACCATATATATTAGTTTCTGCAATAAAAACACTTCTCTATAACTAAACAATGTGGTGAAATGTCTTCGGCTTTACATATTTTTTAAAAACATGGCTTATGGCACTTGCCAAGAAGAAAGTTCCCCACCGTTATCGTCATAAGCCGTATACTATCGCTGGAAAAGGGACAAGAATATAATTATTATATCCACATATATAAAAGTTACAACTTCACTTTTTAACAAACAACAATTCTGTAAATAATTTAATGACATTAAAAATTGTATAGCGTTCAATACAAAATCCGTTCTCTTTTTTAATGCAAAAAAGTACCGACTTGTTATTACGAAATCTCATTGCTATTATCGAAATTACAAATCACTCCACGCACTGCCACAAATACCGCTATCGATTTGAAAAAGCCATCAATTTTGCTTACACACTTATGGTGGCATACTGGTGCTAAGTTTTGCCGTGTTCAGTCAAATTATGTTTTAGTTTCCCGCGAAGCCGCTGACACATAGCATGACAAAATTTCATCGCATCGCTCATCGTTTATGGTTAGAAGACTAGTGCGGCAGTATCTCTTGTTTCCTTACGTCACAAATATGTCTATTGAAAGAAATTATAAATACACCACCATATATATTAGTTTCTGCAATAAAAACACTTCTCTATAACTAAACAATGTGGTGAAATGTCTTCGGCTTTACATATTTTTTAAAAACATGGCTTATGGCACATTGCCAGTTCTCCACCGTTATCGTCATAAGCCGTATACTATCGCTGGAAAAGGGACAAGAATATAATTATTATATCCACATATATAAAAGTTACAACTTCACTTTTTAACAAACAACAATTCTGTAAATAATTTAATGACATTAAAAATTGTATAGCGTTCAATACAAAATCCGTTCTCTTTTTTAATGCAAAAAAGTACCGACTTGTTATTACGAAATCTCATTGCTATTATCGAAATTACAAATCACTCCACGCACTGCCACAAATACCGCTATCGATTTGAAAAAGCCATCAATTTTGCTTACACACTTATGTTGGCATACTAGTGCTAAGTTTTGCCGTGTTCAGTCAAATTATGTTTTAGTTTCCCGCGAAGCCGCTGACACATAGCATGACAAAATTTCATCGCATCGCTCATCGTTTATGGTTAGAAGACTAGTGCGGCAGTATCTCTTGTTTCCTTACGTCACAAATATGTCTATTGAAAGAAATTATAAATACACCACCATATATATTAGTTTCTGCAATAAAAACACTTCTCTATAACTAAACAATGTGGTGAAATGTCTTCGGCTTTACATATTTTTTAAAAACATGGCATATGGCACATTGCACATAAATTACATATAAGTACAAACGATTATATATAAAACGCTTGTATATATACACTCTATGTTTCATATACACGTCATTTATTTCCACTTGAAACATATATAAACAGCAAGTTAAGTCCCAGTCTCACCTTACAATAATCAGGTACAGAGCCCAGAGCTTAGCTTTAGCCAAGCTAAGAGCCCATAGTCAAGCACACAACCAAGTAATCAATGGCGCAATCCAAGTGCAAGCTTTAATCCAGAAAGCTGTTACCTAAGCTTTGGCCCAGCAAGTTAGGTTTCAGACTCAACTAATAAGTCAAGTACAGAGCCCAGAGCTTTGCTTTAGCTAAGCTCAGAACCCATAGTAAAGCACAAAACCAAGTAATCAATGACACAAGCCAACTGCAAGCTTTAATCGAGAAAGCTGTTAGCTAAGCTTTGGCCCAGCAAGAAGTTAGGTTCCAGTCTCAACTAAACGCAATGACAATTAAAATAGATAACTTGTGTATTGAAACTCCACAAGTAAAAAAATTGAAAAGAATTTCAGCCCAGAAATAAATTGCGACATACGTCTCGATATTATAAAATCTGTCCCTGAATTTATGAATCATGGAGGCAATCATTCTGCTATGCTTATAAACCATCGCTAGACTAGTCGCATCGTTGGACCAACACTTGAATAACGTGTATACTTATAATATCCACATATATGAACATTAAACAACAACTCTGTGAATAATTTAATGACATTAAAAATATGTTGCTCAATACAAAATCCGTTCCGTTTTTCTTTATCGGCAAAAGAATACAGACCAGTTATTGCTCATTCTCATTGCTATTATCGCAATTAACCAGACAAATCCCTCCGCGAACTGAGAACGGCCATGGGGAGAAGTATCGTCATAAGCCGTATACTACGCTGGAAAAGGGACAAGAATATAATTATTATATCCACATATATAAAAGTTTTGTGTGTTCAGTCAAATTATGTTTTAGTTTCCCGCGAAGCCGCTGACACATAGCATGACAAACTTTCATCGCATCGCTCATCGTTTATGGTTGGAAGACTAGGGCGGCAGTATCTCTTGTTTCCTTACGTCACAACTATGTCTATTGAAAGAAATTATAAATACACCACCATATATATTAGTTTCTGCAATAAAAACACTTCTCTATAACTAAACAATGTGGTGAAATGTACACTCTATGGTTCATATACACGTCATTTATTTCCACTTAAAACATATATAAACAGCAAGTAAAGTCCCAGTCTCACCTTACAATAATCAGGTACAGAGCCCAGAGCTTAGCATTAGCCAAGCTAAGAGCCCATAGTCAAGCACACAACCAAGTAATCAATGACGCAATCCAAGTGCAAGCTTTAATCCAGAAAGCTGTTACCTAAGCTTTGGCCCAGCAAGTTAGGTTTCAGTCTCAACTAATAAGTCAAGTACAGAGCCCAGAGCTTTTCTTTAGCTAAGCTCAGAACCCATAGTAAAGCACAAAACCAAGTAATCAATGACACAAGCCAACTGCAAGCTTTAATCGAGAAAGCTGTTAGCTAAGCTTTGGCCCAGCAAAGAAGTTAGGTTCCAGTCTCAACTAAACGCAATGACAATTAAAATAGATAACTTGTGTATTGAAACTCCGCAAGTAAATAAATTAAAAAGAATTTCAGCCCAGAAATAAATTGCGACATACGTCTCGATATTATAAAATCTGTCCCTGAATTTATGAATCATGGAGGCAATCATCCTGCTATGCTTATAAACCATCGCTAGACTAGTCGCATCGTTGGACCAACACTTGAATAACGTGTATACTTATAATATCCACATATATGAACATTAAACAACAACTTTGTGAATAATTTAATGACATTAAAAATATGTTGCTCAATACAAAATCCGTTCCGTTTTTCTTTATCGGCAAAAGAATACAGACCAGTTATTGCTCATTCTCATTGCTATCATCGCAATTAACCAGAGAAATCACTCCACGAACTGAGACGGCCATGAGGACGAAGTCAAGCTCTCCACCGTTATCGTCATAAGCCGTATATTATCGCTGGACCAAGGGACAAGAGTATAATTATTATATCCACATATATAAAAGTTACAACTTCACTTTTTAACAAACAACAATTCTGTAAATAATTTAATGACATTAAAAATTGTATAGCGTTCAATACAAAATCCGTTCTTTTTTTTAATGCAAAAAAGTTCCGACTTGTTATTACGAAATCTCATTGCTATTATCGAAATTACAAATCACTCCACGCACTGCCACAAATACCGCTATCGATTTGAATAAGCCATCAATTTTGCTTACACACTTATGTTGGCATACTGGTGCTAAGTTTTGCTGTGTTCAGTCAAATTATGTTTTAGTTTCCCGCGAAGCCGCTGACACATAGCATGACAAACTTTCATCGCATCGCTCATCGTTTATGGTTAGAAGACTAGGGCGGCAGTATCTCTTGTTTCCTTACTTCACAAATATGTCTATTGAAAGAAATTATAAATACACCACCATATATATTAGTTTCTGCAATAAAAACACTTCTCTATAACTAAACAATGTGGTGAAATGTACACTCTATGGTTCATATACACGTCATTTATTTCCACTTAAAACATATATAAACAGCAAGTAAAGTCCCAGTCTCACCTTACAATAATCAGGTACAGAGCCCAGAGCTTAGCGTTAGCCAAGCTAAGAGCCCATAGTCAAGCACACAACTAAGTAATCAATGGCGCAATCCAAGTGCAAGCTTTAATCCAGAAAGCTGTTACCTAAGCTTTGGCCCAGCAAGTTAGGTTTCAGTCTCAACTAATAAGTCAAGTACAGAGCCCAGAGCTTTTCTTTAGCTAAGCTCAGAACCCATAGTAAAGCACAAAACCAAGTAATCAATGACACAAGCCAACTGCAAGCTTTAATCGAGAAAGCTGTTAGCTAAGCTTTGGCCCAGCAAGAAGTTAGGTTCCAGTCTCAACTAAACGCAATGACAATTAAAATAGATAACTTGTGTATTGAAACTCCGCAAGTAAATAAATTAAAAAGAATTTCAGCCCAGAAATAAATTGCGACAACCTCTCGATATTATAAAATCTGTCCCTGAATTTATGAATCATGGAGGCAATCATCCTGCTATGCTTATAAGCTGTTTAAACCTTTTAATGGTAGCTATGCTCACTATGAAGCTGTCACAAAAATTAGGAAAAAGGTTAGAGGGGCGGCAAGAGTAGTTATAGTGTCGCACAGTACACATATTCATTTTGCTTAATATCTAGATTAGATTGCTTCCAACAAACACCCTTGAAGTATAATTATTGGCGTTACTCAGAAGTCATGTCCACCACCGTAATCTTCATTAGACTCTGTGAATAATTTAATGACATTAAAAATATGTTGATCAATACAAAATCCGTTCCGTTTTTCTTTATCGGCAAAAGAATACAGACCAGTTATGCTCATTCTCATTGCTATTATCGCAATTAACCAGACAAATCGGCCGTGGGGACGAAGTCAAGTTCCCCACCGTTATCGTCATAAGCCGTATACTATCGCTGGAAAAGGGACAAGAATATAATTATTATATCCACATATATAAAAGTTACAACTTCACTTTTTAACAAACAACAATTCTGTAAATAATTTAATGACATTAAAAATTGTATAGCGTTCAATACAAAATCCGTTCTTTTTTTTATGCAAAAAAGTACCGACTTGTTATTACGAAATCTCATTGCTATTATCGAAATTACAAATCACTCCATGCACTGCCACAAATACCGCTATCGATTTGAAAAAGCCATCAATTTTGCTTACACACTTATGTTGGCATACTGGTGCTAAGTTTTGCCGTGTTCAGTCAAATTATGTTTTAGTTTCCCGCGAAGCCGCGACACATAGCATGACAAAATTTCATCGCATCGCTCATCGTTTATGGTTAGAAGACTAGTGCGGCAGTATCTCTTGTTTCCTTACGTCACAAATATGTCTATTGAAAGAAATTATAAATACACCACCATATATATTAGTTTCTGCAATAAAAACACTTCTCTATAACTAAACAATGTGGTGAAATGTCTTCGGCTTTACATATTTTTTAAAAACATGGCTTATAGCACATTGCCAGTTCTCCACCGTTATCGTCATAAGCCGTATACTATCGCTGGAAAAGGGACAAGAATATAATTATTATATCCACATATATAAAAGTTACAACTTCACTTTTTAACAAACAACAATTCTGTAAATAATTTAATGACATTAAAAATTGTATAGCGTTCAATACAAAATCCGTTCTCTTTTTTAATGCAAAAAAGTACCGACTTGTTATTACGAAATCTCATTGCTATTATCGAAATTACAAATCACTCCACGCACTGCCACAAATACCGCTATCGATTTGAAAAAGCCATCAATTTTGCTTACACACTTATGTTGGCATACTAGTGCTAAGTTTTGCCGTGTTCAGTCAAATTATGTTTTAGTTTCCCGCGAAGCCGCTGACACATAGCATGACAAAATTTCATCGCATCGCTCATCGTTGATGGTTAGAAGACTAGTGCGGCAGTATCTCTTGTTTCCTTACGTCACAAATATGTCTATTGAAAGAAATTATAAATACACCACCATATATATTAGTTTCTGCAATAAAAACACTTCTCTATAACTAAACAATGTGGTGAAATGTCTTCGGCTTTACATATTTTTTAAAAACATGGCATATGGCACATTGCACATAAATTACATATAAGTACAAACGATTATATATAAAACGCTTGTATATATACACTCTATGTTTCATATACACGTCATTTATTTCCACTTGAAACATATATAAACAGCAAGTTAAGTCCCAGTCTCACCTTACAATAATCAGGTACAGAGCCCAGAGCTTAGCTTTAGCCAAGCTAAGAGCCCATAGTCAAGCACACAACCAAGTAATCAATGGCGCAATCCAAGTGCAAGCTTTAATCCAGAAAGCTGTTACCTAAGCTTTGGCCCAGCAAGTTAGGTTTCAGACTCAACTAATAAGTCAAGTACAGAGCCCAGAGCTTTGCTTTAGCTAAGCTCAGAACCCATAGTAAAGCACAAAACCAAGTAATCAATGACACAAGCCAACTGCAAGCTTTAATCGAGAAAGCTGTTAGCTAAGCTTTGGCCCAGCAAGAAGTTAGGTTCCAGTCTCAACTGAACGCAATGACAATTAAAATAGATAACTTGTGTATTGAAACTCCACAAGTAAAAAAATTGAAAAGAATTTCAGCCCAGAAATAAATTGCGACATACGTCTCGATATTATAAAATCTGTCCCTGAATTTATGAATCATGGAGGCAATCATTCTGCTATGCTTATAAACCATCGCTAGACTAGTCGCATCGTTGGACCAACACTTGAATAACGTGTATACTTATAATATCCACATATATGAACATTAAACAACAACTCTGTGAATAATTTAATGACATTAAAAATATGTTGCTCAATACAAAATCCGTTCCGTTTTTCTTTATCGGCAAAAGAATACAGACCAGTTATTGCTCATTCTCATTGCTATTATCGCAATTAACCAGACAAATCCCTCCGCGAACTGAGAACGGCCATGGGGACGAAGTCATCGTCATAAGCCGTATACTATCGCTGGAAAAGGGACAAGAATATAATTATTATATCCACATATATAAAAGTTTTGCTGTGTTCAGTCAAATTATGTTTTAGTTTCCCGCGAAGCCGCTGACACATAGCATGACAAACTTTCATCGCATCGCTCATCGTTTATGGTTGGAAGACTAGGGCGGCAGTATCTCTTGTTTCCTTACGTCACAACTATGTCTATTGAAAGAAATTATAAATACACCACCATATATATTAGTTTCTGCAATAAAAACACTTCTCTATAACTAAACAATGTGGTGAAATGTACACTCTATGGTTCATATACACGTCATTTATTTCCACTTAAAACATATGTATATAAACAGCAAGTAAAGTCTCAGTCTCACCTTACAATAATCAGGTACAGAGCCCAGAGCTTAGCATTAGCCAAGCTAAGAGCCCATAGTCAAGCACACAACCAAGTAATCAATGACGCAATCCAAGTGCAAGCTTTAATCCAGAAAGCTGTTACCTAAGCTTTGGCCCAGCAAGTTAGGTTTCAGTCTCAACTAATAAGTCAAGTACAGAGCCCAGAGCTTTTCTTTAGCTAAGCTCAGAACCCATAGTAAAGCACAAAACCAAGTAATCTGTGACACAAGCCAACTGCAAGCTTTAATCGAGAAAGCTGTTAGCTAAGCTTTGGCCCAGCAAAGAAGTTAGGTTCCAGTCTCAACTAAACGCAATGACAATTAAAATAGATAACTTGTGTATTGAAACTCCGCAAGTAAATAAATTAAAAAGAATTTCAGCCCAGAAATAAATTGCGACATACCTCTCGATATTATAAAATCTGTCCCTGAATTTATGAATCATGGAGGCAATCATCCTGCTATGCTTATAAGCTGTTTAAACCTTTTAATGGTAGCTATGCTCACTATGAAGCTGTCACAAAAATTAGGAAAAAGGTTAGAGGGGCGGCAAGAGTAGTTATAGTGTCGCACAGTACACATATTCATTTTGCTTAATATCTAGATTAGATTGCTTCCAACTCACACCCTTGAAGTATAATTATTGGCGTTACTCAGAAGTCATGTCCACCACCGTAATCTTCAATAGACTCTGTGAATAATTTAATGACATTAAAAATATGTTGCTCAATACAAAATCCGTTCCGTTTTTCTTTATCGGCAAAAGAATACAGACCAGTTATGCTCATTCTCATTGCTATTATCGCAATTAACCAGACAAATCGGCCGTGGGGACGAAGTCAAGTTCCCCACCGTTATCGTCATAAGCCGTATACTATCGCTGGAAAAGGGACAAGAATATAATTATTATATCCACATATATAAAAGTTACAACTTCACTTTTTAACAAACAACAATTCGTTTATGGTTAGAAGACTAGGGCGGCAGTATCTCTTGTTTCCTTACGTCACAAATATGTCTATTGAAAGAAATTATAAATACACCACCATATATATTAGTTTCTGCAATAAAAACACTTCTCTATAACTAAACAATGTGGTGAAATGTCTTCGGCTTTACATATTTTTTAAAAACATGGCATATGGCACATTGCACATAAATTACATATAATTACAAACGATTATATATAAAACGCTTGTATATATACACTCTATGGTTCATATACACGTCATTTATTTCCACTTGAAACATATATAAACAGCAAGTTAAGTCCCAGTCTCACCTTACAATAATCAGGTACAGAGCCCAGAGCTTAGCTTTAGCTAAGCTCAGAACCCATAGTAAAGCACAAAACCAAGTAATCAATGACACAAGCCAACTGCAAGCTTTAATCGAGAAAGCTGTTAGCTAAGCTTTGGCCCAGCAAGAAGTTAGGTTCCAGTCTCAACTAAACGCAATGACAATTAAAATAGCTAACTTGTGTATTGAAACTCCGCAAGTAAAACAAGTAAGAAAGCTCTAGTCGGGGTACCCGACTAGGAGATACCCTGATCCCAGTCCTCTGAGTTTTTTAATATTTTCCGTAGTTTGTAACGAGTATTCAAAAAAAAAAAACGAAAATATATAAAAAATGAGATTGCGGGACCAGGATTCGAACCCGGATTGTCTGCGCAACGTGCGCCAACTCTACCAACACCGCCACTTCATAATTAAAAAATAAATAAAACAATAAAAAATGTTTCGTCTGCACTGGACTCGCTGCATACGAGCCCCGCCTCTACCAACGCAGCCACTGCTCTGCTTGCGTGAAAAGCTGCAAATTTGAACATAAGTAGCAGCTAATAATTCAGCACAATTCAATCGCAATTTCAATTCATGGAACAGAAAAGAAAACACGCATTTGAATGTATGTGTGCACACGCATAGGAAAAATGCGTGCGCGTGGCGCTGCTGACATGTGCTTTTGCAAATTGGCCAAACGTTTTGTTTAATAACTTCTGTTTCACTTAATGGATTTGAATGAAATTTTCAGCATATGATCTACATATCCTATTGGCTTGGTTGAGATGCAAACGCCTTCACATAATGGCCCTAGTTCCAACTAAACTTAAATTCTACGAATTTGGGGAATTTGGAGCCGGTATCCAAAATGCAACAAAAATCAAAATTGCATAAAATATACATAAATCTAAATACAAAATTTGGTGGCTCTAGCTCTTAAGGCGTTCGAGATATAATTTATTAACTGCATTTCAATTATGTTTTTATTCGATAACAATTAAATGCAAATAGTTATCGAATATTTGAAACAAACTTGACCTGCGCGTGCTATACACGGACCTACAAAAAAAATTTCAAGTCTCTAGCTCTTATAGATGCTGAGATCCACGCGTTCACATATACGGACAGACGGACAGACGGACAGACGGACAGGGCTCAATCGACTCGGCTTGTCGTCCTGATCAAGAATATATATACTTTATGGGGTCTGCCACGCCTCCTTCTGCCTGTTACATACATTTGCTCAAAACCATTATACCCTGACTTCCCATTTTCAATGGGATCAGGGTATAAAAAGGCAAAAGAATTTCAGCCCAGAAATAAATTGCGACACACGTCTCGATATTATCAAATCTGTCCCTGAATTTATGAATCATGGAGGCAATCATCCTGCTATGCTTATGAGCTGTTTAAACCTTTTAATGGTAGCTATGCTCACTATGAAGCTGTCACAATAATTAGGAAAAAGGTTAGATAGGCGGCAAGAGTAGTTATAGTGTCGCACAGTACACATATTCATTTTGCTTAATATGTAGATTAGATTGCTCCCAACCCACACCCTTGAAGTATAATTATTGGCGTTACTCCGAAGTCATGTCCTCCACCGTAATCTTCATAAGACGCATACCATCGCTAGACTAGTCGCATCGTTGGACCAACACTTGAAAAACGTGTACACTTATTATATCCACATATATGAACATTAAACAACAACTCTGTGAATAATTTAATGACATTAAAAATATGGTGCTCAATACAAAATCCGTTCCGTTTTTCTTTATCGGCAAAAGAATACAGACCAGTTATTGCTCATTCTCATTGCTATTATCGCAATTAACCAGACAAATCCCTCCGCGAACTGAGAACGGCCATGGGGACGAAGTCAAGTTCTCCACCGTTATCGTCATAAGCCGTATATTATCGCTGGACCAAGGGACAAGAGTATAATTATTATATCCACATATATAAACATTACAACTTCACTTTTTAACAAACAACAATTCTGTAAATAATTTAATGACATTAAAAATTGTATAGCGTTCAATACAAAATCCGTTCTCATTTTTAATGCAAAAAAGTACCGACTTGTTATTACGAAATCTCATTGCTATTATCGAAATTACAAATCACTCCACGCACTGCCACAAATACCGCTATCAATTTGAAAAAGCCATCAATTTTGCTTACACACATTATGTTGGCATACTGGTGCTAAGTTTTTAGTTTCCCGCGAAGCCGCTGACACATAGCATGACAAAATTTCATCGCATCGCTCATCGTTTGTGGTTAGAAGACTAGTGCGGCAGTATCTCTTGTTTCCTTACGTCACAAATATGTCTATTGAAAGAAATTATAAATACACCACCATATATATATTAGTTTCTGCAATAAAAACACTTCTCTATAACTAAACAATGTGGTGAAATGTCTTCGGCTTTACATATTTTTTAAAAACATGGCATATGGCACATTGCACATAAATTACATATAATTACAAACAATTACATATATATACACTCTATAGTTCATATACAAGTCATTTATTTCCACTTGAAACACATATAAACAACAAGTAAAGTCCCAGTCTCACCTTACAATAATCAGGTACAGAGCCCAGAGCTTAGCTTTAGCCATAGTCAAGCGCACAACCAAGTAATCAATGGCGCAATCCAACTGCAAGCTTTAATCGAGAAAGCTTTTAGCTAAGCTATGACCCAGCAATAAGTTAGGTTCCAGTCTCAACTAAACGCAATGACAATTAAAATAGATAACTTGTGTATTGAAACTCCGCAAGTAAAAAAATTGAAAAGAATTTCAGCCCAGAAATAAATTGCGACATACGTCTCGATATTATAAAATCTGTCCCTGAATTTATGAATCATGGAGGCAATCATCCTGCTATGCTTATGAGCTGTTTAAACCTTTTAATGGTAGCTATGCTCACTATGAAGCTGTCACAATAATTAGGAAAAAGGTCAGAAGGGCGGCAAGAGCAGTTACAATACACTGATTCATTTTGCTTAATATCTAGATTAGATTGTTCCCAACCCACACCCTTGAAGTATAATTATTAGCGTTACTCCGAAGTCATGTCCTCCACCGTAATCTTCATAAGACGCATACCATCGCTAGACTAGTCGCATCGTTGGACCAACACTTGAATAACGTGTACACTTGTTATATCCACATATATGAACATTAAACAACAACTCTGTGAATAATTTAATGACATTAAAAATATGTTGCTCAATACAAAATCCGTTCCGTTTTTCTTTATCGGCAAAAGAATACAGACCAGTTATTGCTCATTCTCATTGCTATTATCGCAATTAACCGGACAAATCCCTCCGCGAACTGAGAACGGCCATGGGGACGAAGTCAAGTTCTCCACCGTTATCGTCATAAGCCGTATATTATCGCTGGACCAAGGGACAAGAGTATAATTATTATATCCACATATATAAAAAATTACAACTTCACTTTTTAACAAACAACAATTCTGTAAATAATTTAATGACATTAAAAATTTTATACCGTTCAATACAAAATCCGTTCTTGTTGTTAAGGCAAAAATGTACCGACTTGTTATTACGAAACCTCATTGCTATTATCGAAATTACAAATCACTCCACGCACCGCCACAAACACCGCTATCGATATGAGAAAGCCATCAATTTTGCTTACACACTTATGTTGGCATACTGGGGCTAGGTTTTGCCGTGTTCAGTCAAATTATGTTTTAGTTTCCCGCGAAGCCGCTGACACATAGCATGACAAAATTTCATCGCATCGCTCATCGTTTATGGTTAGAAGACTAGGGCGGCAGTATCTCTTGTTTCCTTACGTCACAAATATGTCTATTGAAAGAAATTATAAATACACCACCATATATATTAGTTTCTTCAATAAAAACACTTCTCTATAACTAAACAATGTGGTGAAATGTCTTCGTCTTCACATATTTTTTAAAAACATGGCATATGGCACATTGCACATTAATTACATATAATTACAAACGATTATATATATAACGCTTGTATATATACACTCTATGGTTCATATACACGTCATTTATTTCCACTTGAAACATATGTAAACAGCAAGTAAAGTCCCAGTCTCACCTTACAATAATCAGGTACAGAGCCCAGAGCTTAGCTTTAGCCATAGTCAAGCACACAACCAAGTAATCAATGGCGCAATCCAACTGCAAGCTTTAATCGAGAAAGCTTTTAGCTAAGCTATGACCCAGCAATAAGTTAGGTTCCAGTCTCAACTAAACGCAATGACAATTAAAATAGATAACTTGTGTATTGAAACTCCGCAAGTAAAAAAATTGAAAAGAATTTCAGCCCAGAAATAAATTGCGACATACGTCTCGATATTATAAAATCTGCTATCGATATGAGAAAGCCATCAATTTTGCTTACATACTTAGGTTGGCATACTGGGGCTAAGTTTTTTGTGTTCAGTCAAATTATGTTTTAGTTTCCCGCTAAGCCGCTGACACATAGCATGACATAATTTCATAGCATCGCTTATCGTTTATGGTTAGAAGACTAGGGCGGCAGTATCTCTTGTTTCCTTACGTCACAAATATGTCTATTGAAAGAAATTATAAATACACCACCATATATATTAGTTTCTTCAATAAAAACACCTCTATAACTAAACAATGTGGTGAAATGTCTTCGGCTTTACATATTTTTTAAAAACATGGCATATGGCACATTGCACTTAAATTACATATAATTACAAACGCTTGTATATATAACGCTAGTATATAAAACGATTGTATATATACACTCGATGGTTCATATACACGTCATTTATTTCCACTTGAAACATATATAAACAGCAAGTAAAGTCCCAGTCTCAGCTTACAATAATCAGGTACAGAGCCCAGATCTTAGCTTTAGCCAAGCTAAGAGCCCATAGTTAAGCACACAACCAAGTAATCAATGACACAAGCCAACTGCAAGCTTTAATCGCGAAAGCTTTTAGCTAAGCTATGACCCAGCAATAAGTTAGGTTCCAGTCTCAACTAAACGCAATGACAATTAAAATAGATAACTTATGTATTGAAACTCCGCAAGTAAAAAATTTGTAAAGAATTTCAGCCCAGAAATAAATTGTGACATACGTCTCGATATTATAAAATCTGACCCTGAATTTATGAATCATAGAGGCAATCATCCTGCTATGCTTATGAGCTGTTTAAACCTTTTAATGGTAGCTATGCTCACTATGAAGCTGTCACAATAATTAGGAAAAAGGTCAGAAGGGCGGCAAGAGCAGTTACAATACACTGATTCATTTTGCTTAATATCTAGATTAGATTGCTCCCAACCCACACCCTTGAAGTATAATTATTGGCGTTACTCCGATGTCATGTCCTCCACCGTAATCTTCATAAGACGCATACCATCGCTAGACTAGTCGCATCGTTGGACCAACACTTGAATAACGTGTATACTTATTATATCCACATATATGAACATTAAACAACCAATCAGTGAATAATTTAATAACATTAAAAATATGTTGCTCAATACAAAATCCGTTCCGTTTTTCTTTATCGGCAAAAGAATACAGACCAGTTATTGCTCATTCTCATTGCTATTATCGCAATTAACCAGACAAATCACTCCACGAACTGAGAATGGCCATGGGGACGAAGTCAAGTCCTCCACCGTTATCGTCATACGCAGTATATTATCGCTGGACCAAGGGACAAGAGTATAATTATTATATCCACATATATAAACATTACAACTTCACTTTTTAACAAACAACAATTCTGTAAATAATTTAATGACATTAAAAATTTTATACCGTTCAATACAAAATCCGTTCTTGTTGTTAAGGCAAAAATGTACCGACTTGTTATTACGAAACCTCATTGCTATTATCGAAATCTCTTGTTTCCTTACGTCACAAATATGTCTATTGAAAGAAATTATAAATACACCACCATATATATTAGTTTCTGCAATAAAAACACTTCTCTATAACTAAACAATGTGGTGAAATGTCTTCGGCTTTACATATTTTTTAAAAACATGGCATATGGTACATTGCACATAAATTACATATAATTACAAACCATTATATATATAACGCTTGTATATATACACTCTATGGTTCATATACACGTCATTTATTTCCACTTGAAACATATATAAAGTCCCAGTCTCACCTTACAATAATCAGGTACAGAGCCCAGAGCTTAGCTTTAGACATAGTCAAGCACACAACCAAGTAATCAATGGCGTAATCCAACTGCAAGCTTTAATCCAGAAAGCTGTTACCTAAGCTTTGGCCCAGCAAGTTAGGTTTCAGTCTCAACTAATAATTCAAATACAGAGCCCAGAGCTTTGCTTTAGCTAAGCTCAGAACCCATAGTAAAGAACAAAACCAAGTAATCAATGGCGCAATCCAACTGCAAGCTTTAATCGAGAAAGCTGTTAGCTAAGCTTTGGCCCAGCTAGAAGTTAGGTTCCAGTCTCAACTAAACGCAATGACAATTAAAATAGATAACTTTTGTATTGAAACTCCGCAAGTAAAAAAAGTAAACTGCAAGCTTTTATCGATAAAGTACAAAATTTGAAAAGAATTTCAGCCCAGAAATAAATTGCGACATATGTTTCGATATTATAAAATCTGTCCCTGAATTTATGAATCATAGAGGTAATCATCCTGCTATGCTTATGAGCTGTTTAAACCTTTTAATGGTAGCTATGCTCACTATGAAGCTGTCACAATAATTAGGAAAAAGGTCAGAAGGGCGGCAAGAGCAGTTACAATACACTGATTCATTTTGCTTAATATCTAGATTAGATTGTTCCCAACCCACACCCTTGAAGTATAATTATTAGCGTTACTCCGAAGTCATGTCCTCCACCGTAATCTTCATAAGACGCATACCATCGCTAGACTAGTCGCATCGTTGGACCAACACTTGAAAAACGTGTATACTTATTATATCCACATATATGAACATTAAACAACAACTCTGTGAATAATTTAATGACATTAAAAATATGTTGCTCAATACAAAATCCGTTCCGTTTTTCTTTATCGGCAAAAGAATACAGACCAGTTATTGCTCATTCTCATTGCTATTATCGCAATTAACCAGACAAATCCCTCCGCGAACTGAGAACGGCCATGGGGACGAAGTCAAGTTCTCCACCGTTATCGTCATAAGCCGTATATTATCGCTGGACCAAGGGACAAGAGTATAATTATTATATCCACATATATAAAAATTACAACTTCACTTTTTAACAACAATTCTGTAAATAATTTAATGACATTAAAAATTTTATACCGTTCAATACAAAATCCGTTCTTGTTGTTAAGGCAAAAATGTACCGACTTGTTATTACGAAACCTCATTGCTATTATCGAAATTACAAGTCACTCCACGCACCGCCACAAACACCGCTATCGATTTGAAAAAGCCATCAATTTTGCTTACACACTTATGTTGGCATACTGGGGCTAGGTTTTGCCGTGTTCAGTCAAATTATGTTTTAGTTTCCCGCGAAGCCGCTGACACATAGCATGACAAAATTTCATCGCATCGCTCATCGTTTATGGTTAGAAGACTAGGGCGGCAGTATCTCTTGTTTCCTTACGTCACAAATATGTCTATTGAAAGAAATTATAAATACACCACCATATATATTAGTTTCTGCAATAAAAACACTTCTCTATAACTAAACAATGTGGTGAAATGTCTTCGGCTTTACATATTTTTTAAAAACATGGCATATGGCACATTGCACATAAATTACATATAATTACAAACAATTATATATATAACGCTTGTATATATACACTCTATGGTTCATATACACGTCATTTATTTCCACTTGAAACATATATAAACAGCAAGTAAAGTCCCAGTCTCACCTTACAATAATCAGGTACAGAGCCCAGAGCTTAGCTTTAGCCAAGCTAAGAGCCCATAGTCAAGCACAAAACCAAGTAATCAATGACACAAGCCAACTGCAAGCTTTTATCGATAAAGTACAAAATTTGAAAAGAATTTCAGCCCAGAAATAAATTGCGACATATGTTTCGATATTATAAAATCTGTCCCTGAATTTATGAATCATGGAGGCAATCATCCTGCTATGCTTATGAGCTGTTAAAGCCTCTTATTCTCAGATATGCTCACTATGAAGCTGTCACAATTTATGAATCATGGAGGCAATCATCCTGCTATGCTTATGAGCTGTTAAAGCCTCTTATTCTCAGATATGCTCACTATGAAGCTGTCACAATAATTAGGAAAGAGGTCAAAGGGGCGGCAAGAGTAGTTATAGTGTCGCACAATACACTGATTCATTTTGCATAATACCTAGATTAGATTGCTGCCAACCTACATCCTTAAAGCATAATTAATGGCGTTACTTCGAAGTCAAGTCCTCCACCGTACTCTTCATAAGACGAATACCATCGCTAGACCAGTCGCATCGTTGGACCAGCACTTGAATAACGTGTATAGTTATTATATCCACATATATGAACATTAAACAACAACTCTGTGAATAATTTAATGACATTAAAAATATGTTGCTCAATACGAAATCCATTCGATTTTTCTTTAGCGGCAGAAGAATACAGACCAGTTATTGCTCAATCTCATTGCTATTATCCAAATTAATCAGACAAACCAGTCAAATTATACTTTGGGTTCCCGCGAAGCGACTGACATAGCATGATACAGTTGCATCGCATCGTTTATCGTTAGAACACTAGGGCGGCATTATCTCTGGTTCGCTTTCGCCTGTGAACATCTAATTTTCGTTCTTGATTAATGAAAACATGATTGGCAAATGCTTTCGCTTAAGTTAGACTTAAACTGGCCAAGAATTTCACTTCTCGCATCGTAAAACCGCATTGTGTTAATCATTACATCTCGATCTGCATCACAAATATGTTTATCGAAAGAAATTAAAAATATTAAAATGGTAGTATATTTTTAATTTCTTTCAATAAACATATCTCTGATGCAGATCGAGGTAATGATTAACACAATTCAGTTTTAAGATGCGAGAGGTGAAATTCTTGGCATGCATATCTATTCGTTTAATGAAAATAAAACAGTCCAAGAATTTCACATTTTGCAACGTAAAACTGCATTCTGTTAATTTTTACCTCTCGATCTGCGTCACAAATATGTTTATTTAAAGAAATTAAAGAAATATAATACAATTTTACTGACACGCATATATATTAATTTCTTGAATAAAAACACTTCTTTATGCATAAACAATGTTGCTAAATGTCTTCGGATTTTCATAATAATTGTCCAAGAATTTCACATCTCGTGTTTTCTTTTCCGTCAATTCTATTATATATAACATACAAAATTATCGATGATTATAAACAGGTAATCTACGCAGTCAACGATCAGCAGGTAGTGCAATAGAAATAGATAAGAGCACATATTTAAAATAAAGAATTAGGTAGATCAACACTGGGTATTACAAACGAAGCAATACATAAGAAATCTCTAGTCGGGGTGCCCGACTAGCGGATACCCCGACCCCAGTCCAATCTGCGTTTTTTAATTTTCTATAGTTTGTATCGAGTATTAAAAAAACCAAATAAAAACTGACAGATTCCAGTCCACATTGTCTACGCAAAGCGTATCAACTCTACCAACCCCGCCACTACATAATTTAAAAAAAAAATAACAGAAAAAACCTTCTGTAAGAGTTTAGCCTTGAATCCAGAAGCTCTTGGCAGCGAGTGCCGCCTCCATCAACATCGTCACTACACTTCTAATCTAAAATGCTTCCATTCTTAACTAAAGTGGCAGCTGACAATTCAAGCACAATTTAATCGCAATTTCGATTTTTATATGTAGATCATAAATGTAGCGCTAGTACGTGACGTCGTGCTACTACGCGCTCTGTCGCAAGACGGCGTTGATCATCCTTTAATTTTCTTGACAAACTGTATGTGTGCACATGTATAGGAAATGTGCTTAAGCTTGGCGCTACTTGCCACGTGCTTTCGTAAATTGGCCAAACGTTTTGTTTACTACTACTTTTATGTCATTTAATGGATTTTAATGAAAAGCATGCGATGTATATTTTCAGCTTAGTCAAAATGCAATGTACGAAATATAATTATCATGTTTTTCATCGATAACAATAAAACGGGAATAGTTATCAATTATATTAAATAAACTTGATATGCGCGTGACATACACGGATCAACAAAAATTCTCTAGATGCTGAGATCGACACGTTCACCCATACAAGACAGACAGACACGGCTCAAAAGATTCGGCTAATCGTTATGATTCAGAATATGTATACTTCACATTTCACATTTTTAACGGGATCGGTATAAACAGCTGACATTTTCCCATATCGAACAGAAGGCGATAGTCCGCAACTATCAAAGAGTTATCGAATCATCACGAGTCTCTGTAGTCATGATGAGAGTGGGATATCGCCAACTTTCAATTGATTAAATTTATGTATTTATAACCAAGCTGCAAATCTGAAAACAATCATTTCTATATTTGCTTCTACCTATGATAGTTAAAAGGAAAAACTATAGGTTATGGAACAGCGACCGTGATTCTAATTTACGATTTAATTCTTGAAATATTAATTTAATGATAAATGAATGTCCCACTGTTGCCCTTAGGTCGTGCGTCACTGAACAAGCTAAAGGAGTACATTGCAGAAGAGGGTTGTCCACAGGTGCTATATGATTTGAGGCGCAAACTGCTGGATAGTGCAATAGGTATGTAGTAGGCCACGCCGTTGAATGCCATTGATATCTGTATATCGCAGAGTTCAATATGGCCCATGAGACTCAGCGCTGCTCAGCAAGGCCATAAATATGCAGTGTGTCTGTTGCGAAAATGCTACAATGCTGGTAATGACATTACGACGGAAAATACGAAAGGTGCGTCACTGTGTGGCCATGATGGCGGGCATGCGAGCCGCAAGGAAAGCAGCTCGCGAGCTCTCCGCATGTCTGTCCAATGGCAACGAGCCCATTACGCCCAAAAATGCGACGCAGTTATAATCTACAACGCAAACGACGATCTCGCAGTACCCATAACGTCTCCTCATCCAAAACGGACATGAAAAGAGCACCGAGCGCAAGCACAAGTTTTTGGAAGATGCTATAACCACTGGCCGTGCAAATGTAGAGAGCCGTCGCTTTATAACCGATGCGCATCTGATATCGGCTGCCTCAAACATTTCAGAGGTTGGATCACTTGCCCTGTTTAACCGCATGATCTTTCGACGATTTATTACCTCTTAGTGTACGTTGTAGCTTACTCGTGTTGCTGAGTTGGTGGAGCACCGTACAAAATAGTGAACGTCATATGCTGTCGATGATTAGTCTATGTCTGGGCGTTTGTTTGTTGTTGTCGTTTTGTTTACTGTGAAATTCCTAGCCAAGTTTCCGTATGAATTGGACGAAATGTTTGTCTGCATTGTCGTACAGCTCTCTAGCTACGGATACCTTTCCACTAGTGCTCCGGACTAAAAACTCTCACTGGCATAGCGTGTACAGTTACCTAATTCCACACTGTGTCAGCCTTAGTTGCATTGTGACCTCATAGAGCGCCACAGTGATTAGTGCAATGCGTGCAGCTCTCGGCCTAGTTGGTGGCCAAGGTGGACTTGGACTGCATCGGCGGGTCTAGGCAGCGTGAACATGTAGCGTATGCTTGTTGCTTCGCCGGTGGATGCACCCATGCAGGATCTGATGCGATGCATAAAGCATTTGTTGAATGCCCTACTGAGTCCATTAATTAAATTTAAATAGACACCCAAATAGCCATAAATATTATTGATTATAAGCCGTTTTATTTTTATATGATTTGTAAGTTACTCCATTAGTATAGTGGGTGTAGCCTCTTATATATTGCAAATAAGATCGCCAACTTTATGTTTAGCTTCCAAAAGATCATCCTGCTGCTGTATGCTCATCCAATTCGAAAAGCTAACCGAATTGTAAATGTAGATAAGCGACTCACGTTAAATTTGCTGTTATTATTAACATCACGCTGATTCTGAGTAATGACTTAGCCTCGATGAAATCACGTTAAATATATTTATAATATTTAAAATTAATATAAAAAAATACATTCGATTATTCTGATATGAGGTATAATAAACGATAATTGGGAAAGTGACGTGCATTTGTCAGTGCGATGAGGCAATATACATCGATATTTTGTGCTATCATCACTAATGCAGAGTGTATTTAAGTGCCGATGCACACGACTGCCTGGGCAAAATAGCAACAGAGGCCGACGATTGCGAAGTGAGGACAGTCAACGTAGTCATCACTTATCAACAAAGCTGAAAAGAAAAATTCTGACAAGTAACAGCAACATGATTCCAACAATAACGAAAAACTATCAGAATGTGGTCATCAGCACGGGTAACATCATCAATAATGAGTTGGGACAGCGGAAGTCCAATGAGGAGCTGTACGACGGATTGAAAATCACCCTGCACAGTGATCCTAATTCAGAGAGCGTGGTGGTTGAAGTTGACCAGCGGCATGGCCGCGTGCTCTGTGCTACCCAGGAACTGAATAGTCGACTAACAGAGAATGGACGCAATGAGATTAGTATTGGTGCAAAAATATTCCTTAACAAAAATTCAACAGAATGCATTAATCAGGCCGTCGAAGCGTTGCTTAACATACTCAATGTGACGCATGTAGACAACGTGGTGCTGGCTTACCATCCCAATGTCTCTGCCGTTGCCAGCGCAACAACACTAGCCACAACAGAAAAGAGTCCCTGCTCAGAGGGCAGAAGCGACAGCGGAAGCAGCTCCAGCGTCACCGATGTGACCAACAGTTGGAGCGCACGTAACGGCGAGCAAGGCATAGCAGACCTAAAGTTACTCTACAAATGTTTGGAGCAATACGCATTTAAACATCAAATCAAACAGTTGGGTGTTGCCGATCTCGATGGAAAGACTTTGGCTGAGCTATACAAATCGGCTGAGGTGGTGCCCACCATAGCACAGGTAAATCTGGCCACCTGCTGCGTTGTGCCAGCTGAACTTCATGAATTTTGTCGCGAACATGAGTTGGTACTTAATACACACAGCGATCCGGAGCTGCTGTTGGCTGAAGAGCAATTCGCATGCTTGGCCCCTGGCTATACAATCGATTGGTGTTTGCGCTACCAAGTGCATGTCCGCTGTCGTAGCGTCCTTACTGCCAAGGGCTATATAGTGGGTGCCTCCCAGCCAGGCACTGATAATTAGAAGCGGAATGGAAGGTTGGCATAGTCTGAAGCTAAGCTGAACTTCTAATATATATATATATATATATAAGTATTTGTGTATGCATGTAATACTGTACTTATTGTTTGTTATACAAAACCCAAGATCGAGATGAGAACAGAAATGAGTGACACTCCGCAGCGAGTGAGTACTCCAAACGATTGGATTGTGAACTGTCTTTCTGTTTTTTTTGCTTTGAATATAAACAGTTACTGAAACCACTAAATTTTTGTTTTGTTTCTCTCTGGTTTTTCTCAACATACAATAGGTATAGCTGGTAACCGGCTTGTGTAATTGTAATACAATATAAACATAAATATATACACATGCATGAGTATTCTACAAATCCCTTCAAAAAGCGCCAACAGTCGTGTAATCGGTAATCGTTATCGTCAGCTAATACGAGACTTGCGGCTGAGCCTTTCAGAATTTCTTTTCTTTGTATAGGCTTATTGTCGACTCTGTAGTCCCGCACCGATCACGTGGCTTCGCTGATCGTCATTTAGTATAGATTAATAACATTTAATAAGCAGGGAAATGTATTTGAAATGCTATCTGCTAGGAAGTTGCACAAGTGAACAGGGTGACACTTCAATATGCCATAAGAGTTAAGAAAATAAAAAATAGCGAAATATTTATAATAAGAACTTCAATAATGTATTCCAATCTTAATCAGCAACCACTTGAACATTTTAGCAGTTATAAATGTCTGCATACATATATATATATATACTTATATGCAGAGTGTAGTCGTTCTGACAATACCCTAGATGGGCGGCCTTGCCACTAACTGTGTATCCTTGTATCTTATAAAAATATACATATAAGAGTATGTATGTAACACACGTATATAATTACATACATATGAAATTACATATATATATATATATATATATATATATGTAATTATGAATATATATATAGTAAGTAGGGCTAGAACATAAAACGAACATACAGTTGTATATTTGTATTAAGAATTTCACAGCAACAACTACGAGCAACTACAACTGTCTAAAAACAATATAAGTATAACAAAATTACTGCTGCGCTGCTCGAAGCGACTGCGAAGTCGTCATGACTTGCGTTTCCAGATTATATTTAAGTGGAAGGGAGTCCGCTATACAACGTGCGGATGAGTCAGGCAAATATTGAGCTAACGATCTTCTTGGGTGCTTTTGTGTGTGTGTACATATGTGTTTGTGAGATTATGCATGCCTGTGTGTAGGCATTATTCGGTTCCCTAAGCGAAGGCACGATTGAAAGTGAGAAGTAAGTATAAGGGTTGCATTCAGCTATTATATTTGCGTGTATGCATATATGTATATTTAGCTATAAATTGTTGAGTTTGTGTGTTAGCAGAGTATCATCCGAGGAGGGCAGAAAATAATTTAGACAGTTTCGTGCTGGTTCGTGTAAACGAAAGAGAGACACAAAATGGCCAGAGAGAGCGAGAGTTATGAGAACTGGAATAATAATTGCAATAAGTTTCGCAATATATCAGTTAACCGTAGATATGATGGAAGTGCCTGGAAGTTTTTGTCATCAGTTATCAGAGAATTTCGCTGTGATTCAATTACGGTAAATGCAGTAACTCACTGGGTGAATATTTAATGTGATCGTACTTAAGCAATATATACTTAAGCTCCTTTTAAGTTATATAATACAAATTATGCATGCTTTTATAAGGATTATTAACATATCTATTCCTCACCTCAGGTCGCATTTTCCAGAGGAAAATGTAACTTTAGATATAGTAACATTATATGAATAATTAGATTGTCTATATATGCTATATAATTTACTATCAAACGAAAATAAAAGTGTACGCCACTATGAGCCACCATAAGCCATCATGATTGTTGTTTGCGAGTTGTTTGCGAGTGACAGGTCCAAGACTGAAATAGTTACTGACAATTCCAACCACCAAATGATGACTTAAAATATAACATAATGAGCGGATTGATAACATGATTATATTATAATTCAATAAATTGTCTAATCAGATAATAACATAACGCCATTAACAGTTGTTAAGTCTTTATTAAGATTAATTGAATAAGTATTCTTTGTCTTCTTCTTCCTTCTAGCACAGTTATTTGTTCTTTATAATGCCTATTTTGTGTAATTTAATTGTATATAGTTAACGGACACCAAAAATATACACGGAATTGTTTCAAATTTATGTTTCCGTTTTGTTTTTGTATTTCTTTTTTTTTTTTTTAATTTTTTAACATCATTTTGGATAAGGATAAGGATACTTGATAAGTCCTTTTGTTAAGTTGCTTTTATACAACAATTCTATTAAACGTTTAGCGAACATTAAATATTTATGTATTATATAATATATATTTAAATAAATATATATGTGCTATATAGACTATACTCCTATTCGGCCTTTCAAACCTTAATCAAGTAAAGTTACAATTAGATTGCGTCATAAAAAGTAATTCTACTCTGTAAACAATCTCTTTGGGGAACGGACGGCGACTTTTATACTCAATTTTGTTGAATTAGTTTGATCCTTCACTAAATAACAAATACAACTAATTTAAAATAACAAAATTCGTTGCTATATCTTGCTCTTGATTATTATTTTGACAGCTGACCATTTATGATTTTATTCTTCCGCTAAGCTAATTACAATTACAACCCATGTTCGTTGATTTGGGTTTTTTTTGGTTAATCCAAAATAAAAATGTTTCTCAAAAAAGGTTTAAAAAATATTTACAAAAAATTTGTACATAATACTTTCTCGGTTTTTGTTTTTGTTGGTCTCATTTTGAGTTATAAATTGTCATATCCATATCAATTCAATATACATGTAATATTATATTATAATGGACTCTGGCTATTTAACTATATAGCTATATATAGCATATCGAAATATAATAATTTTGGACAGTTTGGGTTCAAAGCTTGGAATATAGAGTACATGGGTACAGTTCATAGGGTTTAGTAGAATGGTTGAATTACATATAAACGAGAGTATTATGCTATATAGCATATATCTAATATATCATATATCATATCTTTTCCAATATCTACTTTTTCCTCTTGCAATATATTTTAAAAAAATATTGCATTTGCCAGCTTTACAATCTAGGAACTTATCTTAATTAATTATATAATTCAGATTGGAAATGATTTATAGTAATTATTTAAAGAATATGCGCATCGAGAGAGCTTACAATTAAATATATATATATATATATATATATAAGAAAGCTCTAGTCGGGGTGCCCGACTAGGAGATACCCTGATCCCAGTCATCTGAGTTTTTTAATATTTTCCGTAGTTTGTATTGAGTATTCAAAAAAAAATAAATAAATAAATAAAAAACGACATTGCGAGACCAGGATTCGAACCCGGATTGTCTGCGCAACGTGCGCCAACTCTACCAATAAAACAATAAAAAATGTTTCGTCTGCACTGGTTTCGAACCCGGACCGTGCTGCATACAAGCCCCGCCTCTACTAACGCAGTCACTCTCTGCTTACGCGAGCAGCTGCAAATTTGAATATACATAAGTAGGAGCTAATAATTCAGCACAATTCAATCGCAATTTCAATTCTTGGAACAGAAAAGAATACACGCATTTGAATGTATGTGTGCACACGCATAGGAAAAATGCGTGCGCGTGGCGCTGCTGACATGTGCTTTTGCAAATTGGCCAAACGTTTTGTTTAATAACTTCTGTTTTACTTAATGGATTTTAATGAAATTTTCAGCATATGATCTACATATTGGATATTGGCTTGGTTGACATAATGGCCTTAGTTCCAACTAAACTTAAATTCTAAGAATTTGGGGAATTCGGAGCCGGTATCCAAAATCCAACAAAAATCAAAATTGCATAAAATATACATAAAACTAAATACAAAATTTGGAGGCTCTAGCTCTTAAGACGTTTGAGATATAATTTATTAACTGCATTTCAATTATGTTTTTATTCGATAACAATTAAATGCGAATAGTTATCGAATATTTGAAACAAACTTGACCTGCGCGTGCTATACACGGACCTACAAAAAAAATTTCAAATCTCTAGCTCTTATAGATGCTGAGATTCACGCGTTCACACATACGGACAGACGGACAGACGGACGGACAGACAGACGGACAGGGCTCAATCGACTCGTCTTGTCGTCCTGATCAAGAATATATATACTTTATGGGGTCTGCCGCGCCTCCTTCTGCCTGTTACATACATTTGCACAAAACCATTATACCCTGATTTCCCATTTTTAATGGGATCAGGGTATAAAAACGATACCTCAGCATCCTGGCAGAAACCGCCGTCGTCTACAAGCGCCGCCTGTGCAAAACCATCAAAAGAAAAATCTAAATTATAGAAACTATACATAAGTCAAAATACATTTTGAGTTAAGAACTAGAAGATATAATTTAATAATAATACTTTACAAGATATAATTTAATAACTGCATATAAATAACAATAAAACTGGATCAGTTATCCATTATTTGAAACAAACTTGATATGTGCGTGCTATACAAGAACATATAAAAATAAATGTCAAGTCTCTAACATGCGGATGGATGAACAGGGCTAAATCGACTTAGCTCATGTTCCTAATCAAGAATATATAAGCTTTTGAGGGCTACCACGCCTCCTTCTGCATGTTACATATATTTTAACAACACCATTATACCCTGATTTTCCATATTCAATGGGATGAGGGCATGAAATGAGGTCCACTTTTGTGCGGTTAAAATTGTAAAAATATAATAAAAAAATTAGGTTTAAATATATATATATATATATATATATATATATATATATATATATATATATATATTATATATATAAACACTTACTTATACATATGCATATATATATGCAGATTTAGGTTTTTGTGTTATTTATAGTTATTTAAAATATAATACCATTTTATTACAATATCTTAGATATATGTGTATATCATAATTTCCTTTACTTATTTAGCATACATATGTAGGCGATTCAGTCTAATTTGAGGAATTGGTCGTCAAACTTAGATGGGGACTCTAAAGCAAACAGCAAATCGAAGGCCAACAATAATAATCATGGTTGGGTATTGGTGTGTGCTTATGAGGAAACATTTTGGTTGCAACCAATTTCCCCCGATCTAAAGATTTATTTAAAGAATCATTAGCAAATATTTTTGGTTACGCATACATCATTCAAAATAATATTTGAAACTAGTTCTTCTAAGTTACATAAACGGATTTGGCATTGTGGCATTTTGCTATTATTTGGAAATATTTTATTTTTCCAATATATATCTTTTCAGATTTCTAATAGATCATTCAAAGATTAGTTGGATAATTATTTGGGGAAAAATGTATATCTACTCACTATTATGTAGTTATATATTTTCCGGGACTAGTTCTTTCTACTGCATAACAATCTATTGTAAAATCAAGGTGATATGAAAATGAGACAAGAAACATTGTGCAAAAGATATTGTGGTGACACGCCTCTAGTGGTCGCAGACATAAAATTGTAAAGTTTATTCCAGTCATGGCGGCCAGAAAGATGAAAACCAAATATACGTATGAATTCACTTTCAGAATTTAAATCAAATGAGATTTACGATTAGAGTGCTCAATAGCAGCGAGCAGCTCGTGCTTCTGTCTTACGTAGAGGCGACCCTTCTTCCAAGGACTCTGCAGCTGAAGGGGTTTAAAGTCATCTCGAAGGCAACGCTCACGAGCGCCAATGACGGCGACAAGACAGAAGTTGTCGAGCATATCGGCATTATAGATGGGTCCTTTGCTTCCCTTTAATACGGCTGCCATGTTCAGTTGCTTGACAACCAAATTAATCACCTCTCTGGCCGTCGTCTTTGGAGTCACGTGAAGTTTGAGGCTGGTTCCGCTGGCCAGGCCTGTGTTGTAGGCGGTGTACACCTGAATGATGCCAGCACCTGTACTGCTGATAGCCTGCTCGGCATTTAAGCTGGAATAGCTGGCACTGTCCTCTTCGCTGCTTTGATGGGTCAGGCTCTTGGTGGAGGAGGTCTTCGAAGTGCTAGGGGCCATTGAAGTTAGCTCATCGCTGCTTGGTGGCTTCAGCTCTGCCGGAGAGCTGCTCAGATAGAGTCCACCCTCACGCAAATTGACGCTGGATGCAGCCTTCAGCCTATACTCCGCGGCTGATGGCTTTAGTGTTTTGTGCTCCAAATCCCCTGCAAAGGCGGAGATACTGCCGGCTAGATACGGCACTGAACTGGAACAGTGTACGGTGATGAGGGGTGTGGGAATGGATCCAGTGTGAGAGCTGGTGCGTTTGCGCTGTGCCGCTGTAGCAGCTTGCGAATGACGTAGTGCATCCGCCAGAGTATCATCGGAGTGCGAAGGAGGTAGAGCAAACACGCAGTTGCTGCCATCGGATGCAAAGCTGCGTGCGGTATAGGCGGAACTAACAGAGTCGCCGCTGTTCTTACGTAGCGACACATCCGAACAGGTGGAAGCAGTATATTCGCTGACACCCACCTGGAGTAGTTGAGACTTCTGTTCTTGGTGCTGCTCTTTTAGTGGCTGCTTGTTGCCTGCTTCGAGAGGGGTGGATTGTGCCTTGCTGGGTGTCAGTGCGCTCTGACCCAAATTCGTTTCAGACTTCGAATGCTCTGGAATGTTGCTTGACTTGTCCCCATCTTCATTGACGCCTGGACCTGGCCAGCTACCGCGACCCGTCTTGCTGAATCGGAATTCGCGATGTGGCAGATGCAACAATTGTTTCTCCTGCTCCTCGACAAACTTCAGTAATTCGCGTATAGCCAAAACTGGCTGAGCATGCTTATTTCGAGCATATGCAACCACATCCATTAGCCAGCGCACGCTTTTCCATACGATCGTAAGATTCGAGCTGAGGTCTTGCAGTGTGGCTAGACGCTCTTTGGCCGCTTGCAGTTCGCTGTTGGAGAAGGCCTCGCGATGCGAATGAGTGGCCAACACAGTGTCCAGTTCGAGGATGCAGGAGAGTCGCGCGTATTTCTGCATAATAGCCGGCTGGTAGGTACGAAGATGTATCATCTCGAAGGCTTGGATACTCAGGCTGACAAAGTCATTGCGCTGTAGGAGCAGCTCCGATTGGCCAGGTACAGCACAGGATGCCTCCACCGAGGGACAGACGATGAGGAAGCTAATGTCACGACTATGCTCGATTACCTCCACATCATAAAGGCGATGCGTTGCAGCTTCCGTTGGCTTAATGCTCATCCCGTCGAACAGCTTATGCATTGCTGTACTAAGATCGTGTAGGAAAAGACACTGCACTTCATTGGCTTGGCCGTTGTCATTGCCATTATTATCGCTGGGTACACTAAAGTCAAGAGGCAGCCGTATTGATTTGCTTTCCTTTATGCGATGCAGCACTTGCCACTCCTCGGCGGTAATGTGGCTATTCTCACGAACTTTGCAATGGGGCAGTACATTGGGCGTCTTTACCGGCACCACCACCTGTATCTGATCCATCGAGCACTGCATCTTCAGATAGCCCAAATAGAGGCCTGGGTCAAGCCGCTGCAATGCTGCCTGTTGATAATGTAGCTGCTCGCCAATGCTTGAGATAAGCAGCTCATTAATGGTATAATCCTCGTGCAGAGCGCCCAGCTTTTTCTTTAGCTTGTTAACGGGTAGCCAGCGTGAATTTATAATAGATACAGCCTTCTGACTCTTCACCGATTGTATGGAGGTGAGGACTATTGTGCCCTGTGCATCTCGAAGGGGTTTATAGTACAACTGACCAAGATCCGTAATGCCTAGTGCAGATTGCATCTGGCAAACGGCCGACAGTAGTTTGGTGCGAAAGTGGACGGGCGAACTGAGATTCCGTTCCATGTCCGCACGCAAAGATTTCACATCCTCCCATGTGCATGCAACTTTCATCAGCCAATAGTAGTCCATGTGTAGCGCACTCGGATAAGACTCATCGATTTCAATAACGGGCGGAAAATCCTCGCTAGTCACCAGTACTTTCTCATCGCAGTGCACAATACATGAGAAGTAGATGCCACTGTTGAATATATTTTGGGTATACATATATTCTGCTAGTTGCTCTTGAAAATTAGATAATTCTTAGGCGTCTTACCGTCGCAGGGTCTTCTGGAACTTAGAGGTGACGGAGAACAGCTGCTTAATAGTAGTTTTCTTTTTGGGATTGCGTCGCTGCACGTTGCAGGGATCTAGCGTTAGCTCGGAGACATCTGCAGGTCGAGCCAAACGCACTGCCGTGAACAGATTGTCCAGTATGCATTCGCAGCCATAAGAACGATCCTCTCGATTTTCTAAGTCCCGCCAAGCTATTAACAAAGCAAAAGTAAAGCAATGCAAGTAAGAATTAGAATATACATAGAAGTATAAAGTATATTATTTAAGTGTTAGGAAAATAAGCAGCATATAGCTTTCGATGTGTATATATTTTTACAATATGCATACATATAAAACTATACGAAATTCATTTGATATTTACATCAATGTGAAAATCTTTTATTTTTACACCCATTATCCCATTGAAAATGGGAAATAAGGGTATAATGGTTGTGTGCAAATGTATGTAACAGGCAGAAGGAGTCGTGGCAGATCCCATAAATCCAACAAAGATCAAAATTGCATAAAAAATTCATAAAACTAAACACAAAATTTGGAGGCTCTAGATATAATTTATTAACTGCATTCGATCATGTTTTATTCGATAACACATTAAATTTACCGTCTCCAGCTCTTATAGAAGCTGAGATCGACTCGTTCACACATGGACAGATGGACGGACAGCGCTCAATCGACTCGGCTTGATCAAGAATACTTTATGGGGTTTGCTACGCCTCCTTCTGACTGTTACACACAACCATTATACCCGGCGAAAGAATATTTTTTATTGTTTTTTAATTGTGAAGTGGCGGTGTTGGTAGAGTTGATGCGCGTTGCGTAGAAACGCAATGTCGGATTTTATTTGATTTTTTTTTTTAAATACAGATCGGACTGGGATCAGGGTTTCTCCTAGTCGGGCACCCCGACTAGAGCATTCTTACTTGTTCTATATGTGAATTATCTTCTTCCACTTTACTTAGCTGACGGTTTGAGTTCTCCCTATGAATAAATCGTGAGCTTTTTACTTACTTGAGGGCACAACGCTCGCAGGCACCGAGTTACGGTAACTACCCCAACCCTTGACATTGCCGCAGGCACCGCGTAGGAAGTACCGTCGTCCTTGGGTGAGTCCAGCTATGTGGCAGTGAGCGCCCATGTTGCCGTGGAAGCTAATCCATTCGAACAGTTCCCGCTCGCCGACGACATTGCTAAAGTCGGCGCGTGTTGACCATTGAACTGAAATAATGAACGTATACATGGGGGTCAAGACGATATCAAAAATAAAATTCCTGTGGAGCGGTCGCAGCTTACTTTTAAATTTGGTGGCGATGGCGCCTTCGAATGGTTCGAGTATTTGCAAGCTGATGGAAGTGTCACCAGTGACATCGACAACAACAGAGGCAGGTGCATCTGGTGGTCGGGTCTGGTCCCAGCCGAGCAGCATGCGACGTAGCCCCTTGACCCTTCGCTCCGAAATACCAATCTGCTTGTCCACCTCGTTGCCCGTGCAGCCGGTGACTGAGGAACCCGCATTGCCTGCAACCGAAATCACAATAAAAGTAAAATCGAAGAATCGAAGGTGAAGTGTACTTACCAATTATAATGCTAGATATTGAAGGACGCGAGGTGAAGATGGGTGTACAGAGACCTTCTGGTCCACTGAGATCATGAATGCGGGTCTCGGCGTCTTTGAGCAGGCCATTCAGCTTGGTGCCAATGCTATCTGCGGAAACTGTTTATGTTTAAAATATAAATATATAAGTTATATATAAATTATAGTTATTTTGTCTTACGTTGTGAGCTCTGCAGAGCGCCATGCTGCAGCAACATCTTGGTCATCGAGCGATTGTTGCTCAATACGGCTACATCTAGTGCCGAGAGGCCATCTATATTGATGCTGGAGGTCAGGGAAAATATATACATTAAATATTAGAATGATTTAAAAAAGAAGCAAAATGAAGTACGATTAACACAACGGATTAACAAAAGTGTCGAAGCAGGAAGAGGAAGAAGAACGCCACGGAACACGGAGGCTCTTTCCTTCTGTACTTAGAAGACGAATCTTATATTTCTATGAGGATCCAGATATATTTCCGTAGTCTGAGTCTTTTTAGTCATAATTAATGTAAGTTAAGAACTTCGGATTTCTGTGCTTACTTCTTCTTCTTGTTCTTGTTTAAACAACCTTGACTAGTCTATTATTTTGGATTTATTGTAGCCTTAATAAATTTGTAGGAAAAGAATAGAGACTTACCTATTGATATCTACATCGGTGGATTCGAGTATGGTTCGTGCCTTCTCCAAATGTCCATTCTCCACCGACGAGAAGAGGGCTGTGAAAGAGCAAAGTATATAGGCTCAGAAACAAGTTAAGCATCGCAGTGCTTTAGTAAGTTAGTTAGCTTAGAGGAAGAAGAGCGAGAAGAGCAGAGCAGAGCGGAAATAGTAAAGAAGTGTGTTTACCGTGCAAGTGAACATTGCTTTGAGTGAGCTTGTCCAGCTGTGCCTGGGCAAGCTTCACCTGTTTCTTAGACATTTTGCTGACGCGCGGATGTGGCGTATTAGCAGTAATTTTATTACGCAGCTGCATAGGAAGCCGATGTTGACGTTGTCCATTTGTTGCGGAGTTCTCATCAATGTCCTGGTTCCGATCCTCATCGTGCACGTCCGGAAGCTTTGCATTCTTGAGCTGAGAGTGACGAGATATGAGTAGGTTCGGACTGGAATGGGGCTGAGTCTGCTGCTGATGTTGTTGCTGAGGCAGCAGAAATTCCATTTCGCGCAGATCCTGGGAGTGGCATGTAATGGCGGTCCTTAGCTTCGATACAGCCACATGCTGGCTAAGCTGCTCCGACCAGCGAAAACTGGCGGTAGGATAGTAAAGAGGATAGCTGTCCTGATTATTGTTAATCTGACAATCAAAGGAATGCTTTAAGCGTATTTTGACTGGCTCTTCCTCACACGTGTTGGGCACAATGTTGTCTATATGCAAGCGGAGAATCAAGGATTGGGTTTGAAAAAAAAAATTATAAATGGCAAATTAAACAAAAAAACTTAGTTAAATGTGAAATCAAATGCTAATTAGAAATTATGCGTAAATAAATGAATATATACAAATGTATCTAAGCCAAGCCAATGGTAACGATATTTGTATGTATATATCTGATGTATATGTGTGCGAGCTAACTGCCATCAATTGCAATTGATAAATTATTAAACAAGAAAAGTTGCCTTCTTTTTTATTAACTTTGTTGAATGACCGCAAGCCAATTAAATTAATTATGTGTTGTGTTATGTGTTGTTTTATATAAGTGCGGGTGCTATATGTTTGTGAGTGTGTTGCATGTACTCATGCACCGCAGGATTAGAACTCCTTGGTAGTCAAGCAGTCTAAGCATCAAAAAGACCCATCCGAGCAACCACCGGTAGCCACCCAACGACCCGCACTCAATCAGCCAATCACCCATTTTATATTTATATATTATATATATATATATATATATATATATATATATATATATATATATATATATATATATATATATATATATATATATATTGTATATATTAACTTCCACATTATCTGTATACAGTATACATTACTTATTCAATGAAAATCAAGATGTCAAGAGAAATAAAATTAGCTATAAAGTTTTTGTCTTATTATCGAATTGAAGTTCGTTAAACTATATCAGAGACTCTTATTTTAGTGGACAAAATGGAAAATTACTGTACAGAATAGTTTTTCTTTGTTATGTAGATTTTTTGTCATTCAGTAATACTTATTCAGTACTCTTTAATTGATATACTGGTATAAATAATACTGTTATATAGAAAATTTCTTTTCGATTAAATTAATTTATTATCTTATACTTTTAATGAAAAATGGGCTTTTGTTGCTGGTTGGGCTAAAAGTGCCGCATGTGGATGGGTTGAGTGGAGCGTCGATGCTACTTGCTTACCATCGTTGGTATAATGACCGCATGGTTGTACTGTGAACGTTGACGTCGAAGCTGCCGATGTAGTCGGCGTTTTCACCTGACAGAACTTGGTAAGCTCGTTGAGCGTGTGAAACGATTTTTGACGTATGAAATGCGCTGGTGAACGCAAACAACTGCCCATCTGCAGCCTGTGTGGGGTGTGGTTCTTATCATTGAAATCATTGTCGTTGTTGCTCTGGTGGCATCTGCAACATCAGACAACACGTTCACAAAATTGTTTCTAATGTTTAATTATGTAATTATAGTGAAACGCTTGCCCACTTGTTCGCAGCCTTGGCAGCTGGCTGAAATGGATTCAATAGCATCAATAAGCCGCTTTGAAAGCACATAATCCATATATATATATATCATAATCAATATTCAATGTAATCACACAATCCGTAAAGATAGTTGAGAATTTATTGTTGAATTGCATTTGCAATTGAGTAACTCATTTTGGCTGTTATTATAATTGAATAACCTTCGCATTTGCCACTGCAACAATTATTTACAAGAATTCTTACTAAACAAATCCATTACACCCTGATTCGCTATTTTCAATGTCAATAATACATAAAATAGAATTTAAATATGTATCTTTATATGTACGTATTTAATTTAACTTTAGTTCTAATTTAGTTCAATGCATTAGTTCGCCATTTATACAGCTGAGCAGTAAGTGCTTTCTTGACATATGGTTTGACTTACAGTCAAGTAAGTAAACCCTAGTCGGAGTTGTCTGACTAGGAGATGCATTGAACTCAGTCCCATTTTTAATGGGATCAGAGAATAACATAAGCTGTGATAACACATTCACAAGGAAAACAATTAAAAATGTGAACTGACTGAAACGCAAACTAACTTTTCACTTATGAAAAACGAAAACCCCGAGCACGGTTTGCAGTTAGACACCTACGACTGTTTAGGTAGGGCATCGGCTTTCTGATGGTAGCCGTGCGCATACGCGTGGTTCCATAGATGCCCAAAGAGGCATAGCGCGTGATCTCTGCTTGTAGTGGATCCACGTGTAACTTCTGAGCAGTTTCACAGGGAACCTGTAAATAGCTTTTGGGTATTTGCAGCAGCTTGCAGGCTTTGCGAGGTAGTGCCGCGCCAACAGGCAGTGTGGACATCAGATTGTTAATCTCTAGATCCTCATCCTCAACCAGTAGCTGCTCTTGCAACATGGTTTGGTTTTTGCTTTTGGTCAGCACGGTAACCTTCTCAATTTCATGCCAAATGCACATAGCTTGGACTGCCTCCCATTTGTTAAAGGTTCTGCAGCTGCGACTGTGCGAACGCAAATGCGATCGAAGCTTGAAGGGTGATTGTAGTGGCAGAGCTGGGCTATTCAGCTTGCTCTTGAGGCGCCGCAACGAGGCGCGCACCGAATGCGAGCGACGCCATGCAGGCAGTTCGTCAGACTTTTCATCTTTCTCCCTGTTGTTATCCTGTGGCTGTTCCTGCTTGTGCTGCTGCCGTTGTTCTTTAAGTTTCGCATAGGAGATCATGGGAGCACGACGTCGTTCCATTTTGTTGTTGGGTTTTTTATTTTATCATATGTTTGACTGTATTTCAAGAGCCTTTTTCTGTTACACGAAATTCTGCAGTGCGCGTCGCGTTTACAAAATGAGAACTGAGGATGCGTTGTGATTTGATTTTATGTTCAACTACGTATAGAACTTGCTATCTCTTTCTGAAGCCCACACATAATCTTGTCTTCAACTTGCTCACTATATCTGTCCCTCTCTTATTCACTTAGGTAGCGAGTTCGTTATTAATAATCAGGGTTGCATATGCAGTTAGGTAGTTCATTTTACTCTCTGCCTGCCTCTATCGCTTTTCCTTCTGTCATTCTCCCTTTTTAACCCCTGTTAGTTTAGCTTAATTGTTTTGGAAATACCGGCATTTCTTTTAAGAGTTGGTCGTTACAATTCTTCACCACAAAGGAACATTAACATCGAAACGAAGATGAAATAGCATTGTAAAGAGATGACTCATATAATATATATAAATATATTTCTTGCTAACATAATTTTGTCCATGGCGAACTATTTGAAATCATACCTGTGGCTGGACATGTTTATTTTTCAAAGGAATTTCAAATTTTATTTAAATGCGTTTAACAATTCGGCATATTCGAAATTTTGATCTAAACAATAATCTGCTGACTGCCGCGTATCTAACTCTTGCTGTAGTTGTGGCGGAAATAAAATTTAAATTCATGTTCTATGCTGTCATAAATGCCAATTCTAATACACATTAAGTCTAAGACAGGCGACGACTTCGTTTAAATAAATTTGCCGCTTCCTCAATAGAAGGCAATCCATTGAATAGTCACTGAAGAATTATAAAGAACTAGCTCAACAGTGTTCGAACTGACTCTGCGGGTCTCCCCATTGCAACTCAGTGAGCAAAAAGAATATTTTATATTTTTCAACAATATGAAATCGCATTATGAGTGCGGACCACCTTTACTGGCCTTGCCTTGTGTAAACTTTAGCGGAAACGCCAATTGAATTTAATTAGTCCAGACTTTATGGATATATATATATATATATATATATATATATATATATATATATATATATATATATATACCGTCTTAGAAATAAACGTTTTTATTGAGTTTGAATCTGCTCTTTGCATTCGGTTGTAAAATTTTCTCTTACAGTAATCTCACCTCATCTTCCCCATGACTATTTTACTGTGGCATTATGCAAATCGCATCCGATTTGTAATAAGTTTACTTTTCCCTTACTCGAAGCCCAACCCGACTCTATTTGTAAAGTTTATCCGAGAGAATGAGGGACAAAGTCAAACTAATTATAGATAGGTATGTAGAAATGGCCTAAATATACACATACGAGAATGTTCTTAAGGTAGGGTAGAGAAGCCTTTAAGCTTTGATCTTTGCAGCTATCATTTGACATATGGAGCAATACCTATTGTTGTTCATTTGCATGTGTATGTATGTGTGTGACAAATCAAATCCCTGCCTTGTGGACCCTACATGCTGTATTGAGAAGGTAACATTGGTTCGAATCTTGGTGTCCTAAAGTTTGGGGTTTTTAATGCTCGATACAAGATATGGAAAATTTTAAAAAGCCCAGATAGGACTGGGTTGAGGGTATCTCCTAGTTGGGCACTCCGACTAGAGCTTTGTTACTTGTTAGCGGTAAACTAGGCGAAAATCACTTAATTTTATACACACTTATTACACATCACTTTCCAGGGAATAGGAATAATTCTTTGTGAGTTTCATAGTCAATCTGCAGAGCACCGTCAGTCGGCGACGTTAAAATAAAAACGAAAAACGAATAGAGAAAAACTGTGAGCTGCTAAACAAATTTGGATACGTTTTCGTGGGAATGTGCATAAACTTTTGGGGGTAAAAAACATTGCGTCTTGCTGCAGAGCCGTAAAAGTGCTGCAATAGTTCAAGTTTTTCATAGCGTTGCATATTTTAGACAGAAAGTTGCAGACAACCTCTGTGTGTGTGTATCTGTTATGGTTTTACTTACCTGTTCATTGTGCGGCGTACTTCGAATCGCAACACAAACAACTTTAATGAAACCGACGACGCGACGGCTGCGAAACTGCTGCAAAAACAACCACACAGCACATCAAGAAAAGCAAAAACCAAGGTGAGCAACGCCAAAATATTGCGCATGTGGGTGAGGCAAAGAGATGTATGAATTTCTCCAAAGGATCGCTTCAGTTATGCTGCCATTAGATTTTTTTTGTTGCAGTCACAGTTTCGAAGGTTATACACTAACACTTTAATGTGAAGAGCTCGTTGCATATATCACAGTGCTTAAAATAATGTTTGTGTTCACTTATTTAAGACAACTTAATTGAGCAACAATAAACTAGTTCCCTGTTTGGTAAGCCAAAGGCCCGTGCCCCTGTCCGCGCAAGTCGCATGAGAGTCCCGTGTAAATTTTTTGAACCGAGCTTATTCTCGCACAATGGGAAAACAGAAAAACAAGCAAGTTTACTTTCACTGCAGCTATGGTTGTAATTGTTGTAAATTTTATTCAAGCTCAATAGTTGAACACGCAACGCAATTACAGTTAGATCCACGATGCTGCATCTGCTGCTGTTTTTGAGGCACGTTATTTTAAATTAACATTGCAATGCCAGTAAATGTCAGTGGCAGTAGCTGCAGTCGGTAGCCAATTTGTGTTGCCCTGCGGCTGTTTGTTGTTGATGGTGTTGTAGGTTGTTGGTTCAACGTTTCCTTTTAAAACGAAAGCGACACGTTTAGTTTTTGACACAACCAAGTACAACAATAACGAATTCACGATCATTCGTTAAATTTCGTTCACTCTCTCAGTTTCTAGGTTACACTCTCTTTATGACGTCGACGTCAACGCAGATAACTTAGTTGTTCTCTCCCTCTCCCAACACACACATACACGCTCACATTTGCGTCTGCAAACAGGTAGTTGGAGATACTCGCAGAAACGTAACGAAGCAGAAACGAATACGCCAAGCGTTGTGTTTTATTGTATAATTTCTTTTTCAAGCCACTTTTTATTTAGCGACAATTTTGTTTAGGAACGGCTAAATTTATATATAAAATATATTTTTTACGGATCACTTTCTTATGCATTTTCAACACAATTTGAATCTTCTAATGGATTTGGTTTTTATTTGTTGTTATTGTAATTTCAATCCATAGACGACATACCGCGTGCTGCGCTTCCGACAAGAGTCGTTAGTGAACTGAAATGGAAGTTGCAGCGACGGCGGCGGCGAGCGAGCGAGCGAGCTAGAGCGTCTTGGACGACTGGGCATCGTAATGGTCAGTGCTCCACTCTCATTGCTCAGTTGACGCTCTCAGTTAAAACGTAGTTGCCATTTCGTAGAATTGTGCAGCGCATAAAAAATGCTGACGATCGTTGCTCTTAAGCTTGTTATATTTGTTCTGCTGCTGCTATCGGAGAAAACCAGCTTTGGATACCAAAGGGGCCGGGCTAGCCTTCAAAGCAAAATAAATAAATATACAAAAAGAAAATATTGAAATCAAAGCCGCTTCTTTGCGGAAGTTGCTTATAAACTTAAAGACCACTTTGCGAATATTTTATTTAAAAATACAAATTGAAAATAATAAATAATTTGAATTAAATTATAATTTTTTTAATACTATTGTTAATTCTTTATGTGTGCCAAAGTTTGAACCGTAGTTTTATTATTGATTTGGTTTTGTCTGGCTTGTTTGGTTTGTTTTGCTTCTTTATTTTTTAGTTCTGCTGTTGTGTGATTTTCTTGTGCATTTTGATTTGCTTTGGTTCATTTAGATTCTCTTTGCGCTTTGCTGTTGTCACATTATTCTCGGGGCATCGTTTTTATGCGTTGTCAGGAGCTCCAGCAGTTCTTGCTTAAGTGCGAATTTGAATTTCAATCAGCATGCCAGCATCGTCGCCTACTGCCCTGCTCTTGCAGAACAAATAAATCAATGCTCCATGAGCTACTGCTGCTTGTGCTTCATTAGCTGCCAATAAGATGTGGCCTGCATTACTATACCATGAGATGGGCAAGACTTAACACGATGTGTCCGTATCATATTGTATTGTAAAACAATACTCATGTTTTAAACATCTTTCTGAATAGTAACGATTGATTGACACAACATAAAGGTCAATAAGTCAGAGTTTAATTCTGGGAAAGATGATTTGAAATCATTTTGTATTCATGGTCAAACACAGAAGTCCGCTGTTTACCCTCTCTTAAAATTATTGAAGAGAAGCATAATTATCTCTTGTAAATTTATGTTAATAATTACTATACGAGAATTAGTAAATTGAAAACTGAAGTTAAGTGTATTTTTCATGATCGTGCTCTTGCTCGTGTTTAGCATTTGTTTCTCTCTAGCTCTGCTCTCTCTATTTACGCTTACTTTATTCTTTTGCCCCTTTTCACTTACCATTAATAATACGGGTCAGCTTGTTGCGCCGCGTCGATGAGGGACTCAACATGCTCTCACGTCGGCTGTTGGCGGCGCTGCTGCTGCAGTTACCTAGTGCTGTGTGTTGATGCTGATGTGGATGTGCCGTTAGGTCACCATAATTAACATTCAGCTGGGCGTGCACCTGGGCGGAGGCGGCTGTAGCGGACGCAATGCTGCTACATGTCGAATACAGGCTACTCGCAGAAGGGCGCTTACTGAAGGGTGTGGGCGTGGCCGCCACACTGCGTGGCACGTCCAGCGATGGGCGTGGCAGGTCACTAAACACGATTTCCGCAAAAGAATCGATGCTGGCCGAGCGCTGTAACGCGCTGCTGTCCTTGCGCCTGCAATAGAGGGAGTTTGGGTCAACTTTCAAAGAGTGGGCTGAATAATTGTTCCAGTTGCAAGTTTAAAACTATTGCAATTACTTCAGCTACAACTTACTCAAGTCAAGTAAAACTGCGCGGTCAGTGGCCCGGTCTAGTTACCCTTACCATTATCATTAATATAATACAGACACTCTTTTTATGGCCCGACTCTGTCCCAGCTGCTTCTGCTAACTCTACTGTCTTTCTTTCGCCACACGTGGCAAAATTACGGTTCAGTGGCTGGTATATTAACGTGACACCAGTCTGACCGGCATATAAAAGTACAAGTAAAAATGCACTAGTCGGGGGTTCGACTAGAAGATACCCTGAACCTAGTCCTATCTGCGTTTTTTTCAATCGACAATAGGACACCAAGATTCGAATTAACATTGCCTACTTGACATGCGCGTGCTATACACAGAAAAAATACGGATAGTTACATACATTTTAACAAAACCATTATAATCTACTTCCGATCGATTATTGGAGTTATTAACTGACTGGATGACTGATGTACTGATTGAGCAAATGACTCCGTGTCTCTTAATTATACTCCCTGAACATTCAAATTTCATACATAAATTTTATCAACTAATTTCATTCAATTATATAAAATGAAATATTATTATTATTATTATTATTAACTGGACATGCCACATTGTGTATACGCATATTTTTAATGTATCCACAAAATGTCTATTTACAGGTATTTAGCTGAAACATTTGATGAACCGCTTACTTAATCTCTGGGACATATGATTTATTTTATACGATGTTGATTTTCAGAAGGTTCAGGTTCAAATTAATGGATCATGGAGGGTTTTCTACACGCTTTCGTATTTTTTAATTACCTGTACCATTTCTATTGGACATAAACATAGACAATAAAATAACTACAAATTCATGTTCTCCTTCTTTATTTTTCTGTCTGTCGGTCTGTACGTATGTGTAAACGAGTCAATCTCAGCATCTTTAAGGACTAGAGACTTGACATTCTTTTTGGAGGTCCGTGTATAGCACGCGGATATCATAAAAAATTCGATAACTGTTCCCGTCTTATTGTTATCGATATTATTGCTATAATCAAAAAGCAGTTATAAAATTATATTTTGTACTGCTTAAGAGCTAGAGCATCCAAATTTGTATATTTTTTCAACAATTTCGATTTTTGTTATATTTTGGATTCCGGCTCTAAATTTCTTAAAATTATTTAAATTTAATGTTAGTTGAGCTAGGACTAATAGGTCTAATAATATTTTTTCACATAATTTCGTTCAATTACTTCCAATTCGAACTTTCTAATTTCAGTAGCCTATTTAATAAAGCCGCTTGCGTCCCAGGCAGCGTGTCCAAAAAATTTTAACACTATAAAACTAGATTATATACGCATATGAGTTTATGTATCTATACGGATATGTCAAAATTTCAATTTTCTAACTTCAATAGTTACAAAATACTTTGCGACATACGCATATATCTCTGAATTATATGCTATGGCATGGTGTGGAATGGCAATTTGGCAATAAATATAGAATAGTTTTTATGAGCCAAAAATGGAAAAATAGTTGTAGAAGATAAATATAAAAATAGAAAATATAAATATTTATAATTTTCATTCAGCCAACGTAACAGAATAAGCCAGTTGGAGTCCTGCCAGAGAACACTCTTTACGTCCAACTCTATTAGTTGTCAGCTGCCAGGTGAAAAAAACAATTAAGTCGACTTTCAATTAGAAGCACACACAGGCGTTAATTTTGCGAGACCTAAATACACTTAATCAACGAAAACTCAATCCAATTACGACTCTTACGCGCTACAAATATGCTCCGCTTTGTGCTTGTCTTTCTTTATGCCCCTGCTCCATGCCCTGTTGCAAGTGTTGCGCGAAAAAGTTATATTTATCATTATTACGAAGGTCGTGTAATTTCGGCGAGCAGTCATTGAAACATTTTATGGGGGGATTCAGCTCTAGTCCTTGTTGTTCTGCGAAAGTGTGTGTGTGTGGTTTGGCTGACAGGCAATAACCCTACAATGCAGATGAGTTTGTGGGAAGCACTTGGGGCAGCCACAAACAAAACAAGTTGAGAAGGAGCAAAGTCAATAATTATAATTGTTATTAAGTTAAGACTGTGCCTCAGTGTGTTTCTGTGCGCGTGTGTGTGAGTCTGTACCCTAAGCAGCACTCCAACTATATAACAAACTGTCAACACAAGCTGAAGTCAAGAAAAACAAACAAAACAAACAGCCTATGCTAGCATTTTAGCACCTTTTTTTTGCCTACAGGGTATTTGCGCATTCATTTGCTTCATTTCACATTTGGCAAAACATTAAAATGAGCCTTCAATTAAAAAGGTTACCTCTATTTAACTTAACTGCTTGCCAAAAAGTCTAACTTTGTCCAATGTCCAATGTCTCGGAGTGGGTGTATTACACACGCTTTGTCATGTGATTTCACCAGACAACTTAAAAATGATTTTCAAGGACACATTTAAAGTATATATACATATAAGCAAGAAATTTCAAAAGATTTCGAAAATACCTATCGAGTTAATATAAGTTCAGTTCTCTGGAACTGCCTCCAAGTCATATGTGAGGTCGTGATAATATCCATTTTTATACGCTGATCCCATTGAAAATGGGAAATTAGGTATAATGGTTTTGTGCAGATTTATGTAACAGGCAGTAGGACTCGTGGCAGACCCCATAAAGTATATATATTCTTGTTCAGAACGACAAGCCGAGTCGATTGAGCCCTGTCCGTCTGTCCGTATGTGTGAACGCGTGTAGATCCGTGTAAAGCACGCGCATATCGAGTTTGTTTCAAATATTCGCTAACTATTCGCATTTAATTGTTACCGAATAAAAACATGATTGAAATTCAGTTATTAAATTATATCTATAAATTATATATTATTATATATTCAAATTTTGTATTTAGTTTTATGTATATTTTATGCAATTTTGATTTTTGTTGGATTTTGGCTCCAATTTTCCCCAAATTCTTAAATATTAAGCGCCACGCGCATGCATTTTTCCTATGCGCATACATTCAAATGCGTGTAGCGTTTTCTATTCGAAGAATCGAAATTGCGATTGAATTGTGCTGAATTATTAGCTACTACTTAACTGCAAATTTGCAATGTCTCAGTGCAGTGACTGCATTGTTAAAGTCGGCGTCCGTTAGCGGTTAGTCCCGGGTTCAAGCTTCGCGGCGATTTTTTTTGTTTTAATTATGAAATGGCGGTGGTGGTAGAGTTGGTGCACGTTGCGCAAACAATCCGGGCTCGGATCCTGGTCTCGTAATGTCGTTTTTTATTTGTTTTTTTTTTTTTTTGAATACTCGATACAAACTACGGAAAATATTGATAAACGCAGATAGGACTGGGATCAGGGTATTTCCTTGTCGGGCACCCCGACTAGAGCTTTCTTACTTTTTTTTTAATAGAAACATTTTTTAATCGGAATGTTCGCTTGATGGCCAAGCAACATGTCACTACGTAGTTGCTGTGGTAGCAGTTTTTGTGAATACAATAACTTTTCACCACCATTTGTGATACGAAATATTTCCATTGTGTTTTATACCCTGAACCCATTAAACGTGTCGATCTCAGCAGCTATAAGAGCTAGAGACTTGAAATTTATTTTTGGCGGTTAGTATATTCAAATAATCGATAACTATTCTCGTTCTCACCTTGCAGCTATAATTATTGAACAGTTTTACAGCTAGAAGTTTAGTATTTAATATATCTCCCTCCGTTGAGGACCGCGGAGAGTCGCGGCAGACTTTAAATTTTTGCTTGCCCAACTTTTATAAAATGACTCAGTACAGCTAATAAGCTTCACTGAGTGCGTGCAAGTGAGAGCGTGTTTATTTATTTTGTGTGTATGTATCGCATGTAGTATGCGCAATTTTTTTTATGCTCAACTACATGTCAGTCTGTTCGACTGTTTTGCTGCTGTCCACAACACACACAAAACTTAAATTAAATTAAGCAACAATAAGCGAAACTATGCCAGGGAGCAGAGGCAAGACACAGTTTTATTGGCTGAAAGCGTTTGTTCTTCTCCACGTTTTCCTATACCCTATACGAGGCGCATTTAAATTGTGCTTCATATCAGTAATATTACAAATATATTTTATAAAAATATTATTATATTTGAATCTTTGAGAATGACGTCGTTCTATTTATAGAAATTGGACGTCAATTTTTTATTTTTAGTTTATCAATGAATGCAGAACCGCAATTCTTAGCCACCATTGATTGACCGACTAACTAACTGATTGATTGATGATAAGCACAACACTTAACCAGTTTCTGGCGATTTGAATTTATAAATGTTAGCTTGTGTTACCAAATTTACTTATAAAGTGTTGCATGCATTTATGATTACTGGATCGATTCACAAAGTCCTATAAACAATTTTTCAAGGAAAAACAGTTTTTCTAACCTATTAATGATATTTGTCTGTTAGGGTATTTAAGATAAATCGTGGTACATAAACGCGTTCTAGATTCCTTTTTTGTTTTCATTTAATAAATTTCTTGTTTGCCTTTGTGGCTTATGAATAATGCATCCACAATTAAGCTCGTCGGGGTCAGGCGAAATTCTTCTCAACTTTTATAACTTTTACTTTGCAGCTTACTGATTTTTTGTTATTCCTATTGAAGCTACTCTTGTGTTTTGTTGCTTCCTAACAAGCGCAGAAAGTTTGTCTAAATTTAGCAGCAATTGCAGCAAACACAAGCTTTTACAAAAAACTAAAGGTTAGTTGAGCTCGGATGGGCGCTACCCTTTAAATAGTTTCGAATATGAAACAATATAATATATATTTAATGGGCAAGCAAACTGTAAACTAAACTAATCTGACTATGTATTAAACGGAGAACACCCGCTTTAATATAAATACGAATATTATCGTATATGTAAAATTTTTCAAGTACCCTAACCGTTTAACAATCTAAGTTGATTTCGCAGTGTTGGAGACCTTTATCGATTATACGGTACAACTGTGTTCTGGATGTGAGTGAATGGGCAGACTGACATGGATCAATTGATTCAAAGTTGATTCTGATCAAAAATATATATCTACTTTTAATGTCGGCCAAGGCTCTTCCTGCCTGTTACCTACCATTATACTGTATATACTGCATGTATACGATTTTGTTGGGATCGGGATAAAAGGAAAATAGAATTCAAAGGATTTAATCTACACATTTAACACATACTAGCTTCGATAAATTATTGCTTCCAATGAATTTCTTTTAATTTGTATTTATTTTATCCGATTAAAAATGCAGTTCAATTCGCTTTGTGAAGCTGGCAAATATGCAACTATCTCTTAAAACTACAGCATTAAGCGCAGATAATTAGATGGACAGGTTGCGCAAGCTGGGGCATGTCTCATTTGTTGTAAAGAAGGAAGTAGAGAGAAGTCTCACGTACTCGCATCCAGCCAACAATTAAGTGCAACGCAGCTGCCACCATAAAGCATGGAACAACTTTGCCCTTAGAAATGAAATTAACTAATTACCAAAGCCAAGACAAGGTAAGCGGGCACACGGACAAACTGACAGACAGATGGCCAACAGCTGGATGGATAGATATAGATAGTGTTGCACAAGCATGGTGTCACATGCCAGTTCCACATAGACTTCATACTCACCTTTCCCAGGACAGACGACGCGGAGCATCCTCGCCTAGGCCTAATGTGGACTGACTGTTGGTCTGATGTGCCCCCGGTCTGGCCTCTATGACGAAATTTTCGCCAAGCAACATCGGCGGCTGTCGCAGCAGAGTGGATCTTGATTGATGCAGCAATTTCGCCAACCGCGTGAACGTCGTATGCGCGCCCGACCCGCTGCTGTCGGCAGTGGCAAAATCGTGCATATGATAGGATTCCCTCATCATAGGTGTGGTCCCCTCCGAGCTGACATGTTTCTTTCCACCCAGGCGATTCGGATAGCCGCGTAATGGTGCCGCGGCATGCGGTGAGGGTATCCTGTAATAAATCGTCAAGTGATGTAATTACAGCACAAAGCCAAAGTTCATATGTCACGTAAGTATACTGAGAAATAATAATAATAATTGAGTGAGTTGTACAGTGGGTGAAATTTGGCTGTAAAGGTAAGGATGTAGCTCATCACTAATCCTTTTTAGCCACTTGGGAACTGATCCCTTCCCATGACAATTCCCTCAGTTTATAAGACTTGGCCTTAACTCACCTAAGCAGAAGCGAACCATCAGCGTGGCATTCGAAATCATCGGATAGCTTATACGTCGAACTATCGGCAACATGTTGCTGATGGAGGTGTAAATTTTGCTGTGCCACTTGCTGTTGAATGGCCGCATGTGCTGCATGTGCGTGCGGCGAGCTGCCCGACGATTTTCGCCGATAAATCAGTGAGCAATCATCTTTTGGTAAATTCAACGACTTCACTATTAGCGTGTTGTTATTGTTGTTGCTTAAATTGGTGTTGTTGTTGTTGTGGGTGCCACTACCGCTAGTTGCACCACCACCAGTTCCACTGCCAGCGCTGAGCACAGACCAACGATGGCCAATGGCGCTGCCACTGCGGCTTTTACATTCTGTGGATAAACATTTTGAAATATAACAAATATTATTTATGACTTTTGCCATTATGCATAAACTGTATGCGGGGCATACATGCACGTGTGTTGCATTTTAGTTGCACTATTATTCAATTAAAATTGAAATTGAAAATTCGTCGAAATGATTTAATTAATTTTCGCAAGAGTGAAAACATGTATGCCTTCAAACCACACACACGCTCACTCTAAATGTCAGCAGGTTATGCAAGGCATAATCTTGAAGGTATAATCGATCCAATCACCAAAAATGCATAGCATACTTTTCAGCAACTATTTATGGCATATTTATTAGACCAAGTGCTTTTGCGTTGTCGTCAATGCAGAACGCATCCATAAATAATAACTCTTGAATTCTGTTTTAGACCACGGCGTTACGTGTCTATCCACATTCATTTTTTTAAATATATATCTCTATATTTGCTCGATTTTAAATATTGCGGTTGTTTGGCACATTTACATTGAATATTGACATGCAGCTGATATTAAAGTAAATATTTCCATGTGAAATTTGAAAATATGCCAAATAATAACAATGTTGGAGTTGGGCGTCGTCGATATCGTAATGCTAGCTTTAGAGCAGCTGCTGTGCTGAGCAATAGTCTTCTAGAAGTGTAGGGTTCGATGGCTTGGGTATAAGCTATTCGGAAAAGTCTTTTCTTTAGGGTATTATTTCAGGAATAATATGTGCACATATTCTATATAAAATTATATTTTTTTATATTAGTTTTAAATTAATTACTTACCCAAGTGAAATGGCTGTGTATGTGTGCGTAGCGAGACAACCGGAAGGCCAGGTACAATAATAGTGGGCAGGGTGCGTGACCGTAACAATGGCGGAAATTTACGGCTGCTGCTGAGTGACTGTTGCCCGTTGCCGCTCATGCATCCACTAGCGCTATGCTGTGCCCTGCAAGATATAGAGAGAGAGACAAAGAGAGAGAGCGAGAGAGAGGGTGAGCGAAAGGTGAAGATATATATATATATATAGAGAGAGAGAGAGAGAGAGAGAGAGAGAGGAGAAAGAGAGAGAGGGAGAGGAAGAGGAAGAGAGAGAGAAAGAGAGAGATTTTATTGTAATAGTAACATTTCACTAAAAATAGTAGTCTGATTTTTTCTTATGTTCTGTTCCACACACCAGCCCATTTTCCATGCCCATGTAAAACGTTTACATGCATACCAAATCTGCTGTCAGCGGCACAAAGCTTTTAGCCTCATTCAAGCCACCGCTTCCTGCCCCTTGACATTTAACAGCTGTATGCTGTCAACCCGTTTACAAATTGCTCAACTTGACGTATGATTGCATTTCTGACACTCGATGCTGCCTTTGCCCCTATATCTGATACTGCCTTGCTGCTCTGTCTGTTACTGCTGCTGCTGACGTCGACTGCGTTGCGTAGTAATTCCATGTAAGTGCAGTTACGCCTATATGTGCTCACTGGCAGCAATAACACTAAGCCCGCCTTGATCCTACCAGCTGACCTAGATGACCTATTAACAATTACGCATATTGAAAATTTATAAAAAATATAAAAATATTTTTTTTCGATCAACTCTTATTTACTTAATAACAGAGGAATTAATACTATATAATAAACGTATTAGTCGCAAATTATTATTATTATTTACGAAGGCAAGTAAGAGCGATGCAATCGGAAGCGACTGACTGCATGACAATCGCTCACAGTCAAAAAACAGGTACTCGTGGGCGCTTCAATAGTGAACCAACAGTTCCTCGTGAATTAATAAATTCAGAACTAACTTTGATTTGTTTGCTGACATATAGTAAAAAATGTTGATTTGTTGATTTGTTTGCTGACATATAGTAAAAAATGAGGTAAACAAATTCTCTATTCAGAATTCTTATTTCTAAAAAAATAAATAAATCATTTTTTAAAGATTATGATGATCACCACATTAACTATAGTATTTTCAAAGGGGTTAGTTTAGACTAGAATAGAGATTTGAAGAAGTAAAATAATTTTCTGAGAAACCTACATCGCGAATATATTATCTTCTACAAAATAATATTTCTTTAACAAATTTAACAACAAATACACTTCTTAAAGCCAGCTAAACGCGCATCCCTACAGAGCACAGCAGTCGCTTAGCAGCCCAGGAAGTTTAGCAGCCCATAAGGCATCAGTTTGCCGGGCCGCCTGTTTGTTGGCAGTATGCTCATTTGCTTTGGCTTTTGTAGCTGGCCAAAAGGCTATGTCCCCACCGCTCGTTAACCCTTTTCTCAGCCAACCCCTCCATAAAAATCCTTTAAGCAGTACCTGCCCATGCATAACTCAAAGCGGATCTACATAATTGACTCACAACCACAACCCATACATTACGCAACAACTTGGCACTTGGCACCTTTTGGCATTGTGATGAAACACGGAAACTTGGCAGCTTACCAAAATTACCGTAAAATAATTTAAAAATAATGCGACAAAAAGTTTGCCAAGACTAAAATATTATAAAGTTAGGTTTCGAGCCAAACAGCTTACCATTTGGAAGCTGATCTAGTGTTGATTGTAAGCCATGTTTTATTCTATAACTACATACACAAGTGATTCGACAAATAAACTAAGTCATGGACAAGCCAAAAGCTAAAGGCTGATAAAGTGAACTGGACTATAGTTCAACGCAAGTCAGGTATATAATGTTATAGTAATAACTTAAAACAAGTAAGAAAACTGCCCGACTAGGAGACACCCATAGATTGTATCAAACATTAAAAAAAAATGAAATAAAAACCGACATTAGAACACCAAGATTTGAACCAACATTGCCTACGTAACGCGTATCAACTCTACCAACACCAAATGTATGTGCACATGTATATGAAAAATGCGTTTGCTTAGCGCTCTTTGCGACGTGCATTTGTAAGCTTTAAGGAAAGAAATTTAAAGATTTTGGAAAAATTCAAACCCGGTATAAAAAAAATTGTAGAAAATATACATATATATATATATACATAAAACTACATATACGTAAAACTAAATATAAAATTTGGAAACTCTAACTCTAAAGTCGTACGAGACATCATTAAATAACTGCGTTTCTATCATGTTTTAATCAATAACAATACAACGGGAACAGTTATCAATTACTTGAAACACACTTGATATGCGCAATAAACTTGATAAAATCTCTAGCTCTTATAAATGTTGAGATGGGGTCTGCCATGCCTTCTTCTGCCTGTTACATATATATATATATATATATATATATATATATATATATATATATATATATATATATATATATATATATATATATATATATATGTATATATATATAAAGTGAAAACCGTGATAAATTGTTGTTAATCAATATAATCACTAATAACATTTTATCATTAAATTGAATTTATTTCCAGCAGCTATTGCGCGGACACCATATCAGTTATGTAAGAACTTAACTTAAAGGCGACTCGGCAAATGTGATAAATTCAATATACTTGGAATTTCGGCGTCTTAATAAGCAAAATCCTTGTTAAGTCCCAATTTGAACAAACAGAAAGACCAAAGCAAAAAGGTGCTAAGGGAAAAGCAATTCATGCAAAAAGGAGAAAAATATGTATGAAGCTAAAGTGTTGTGCGGGGCAAATGGTGGGCTTTAACTTACTGTCGGTCCTTGCGTTGTTGTCTCTTTTTCTTGAATGCCTTTTTTACGCGCAGCAGGAGAAATGCAGCACGATCCACCGACAGGGTACTCTTTTTTGTTGCTGAAGTTGCACCCCCAACGCCCTCCATGGTGGGATTTTAGTAGCTCCTGTCGCTATTCTTGCTGATGCTGTTTCTGTTTTGCTGTATTTAAATTAAAATGTCAATGGGCGCAATGAACAGCTACCAGCGTGTTAGTGTTGACGCTAGAAGCATTATGCTCTCTCTGCCGCTGCCGGCACTGCCGTCAATGTTAGCCTCGGCTGGCATTAGTAAGCGCCTGGCGCCTTTGGTGGTGTTGTTGTTTTAATTTGCCGTTTAACTGATTTCCTGTGCGTAATTTGTGCTGCTGTTCTTGTTGTTCTCGCTATTTTCGCTTTATACTACGTTTTCTTTTATTATTTATATTATTCTCTTATGCTCTGTGGGCTGTCTGGTGTATCTTTATATTTATAAATACATACGTCCCATGTCCTTGTCACAAAAACTTCCCACACACATACTAAACTCCCCATACCTTGTTGTTGTGCTAGCAACGCAAATAATTTGTCGTCAGCTTAATGCCCGCATATATATGCACTCACACTCTCACTCTCTTAAACTCTCTTAAGCTTGAGGCATCTGAAATGTGCAGTAAGTGCCCTTAGATTTTAATGTGTGTTATGAGTTTTATTTATGATTTCTTATTGCAACTCTTATTGTTGTTAAGAGCGGTGCAGATTTACGACTTTATGCATTGAAATAAGCAAAGCTTTAATGTAGCTGGCAATATCAATACGTTAAACGCACTGGGGACTTCAAAGTCAGTCAAGGATCCAAGAACATTTTTCATGTGGCCTATTTTATTATGCCAGAAGTTGAAGTTCATACGGTGAGGCTGCCCTACTCACTTATAACTGACAAATTCATGAAAAGCTCGACTACTACGTTTACGCTTTGCTTGCGGTACCCTGTAAACGGTAATGTTATGGGCATATGGCGATTCAGCCATTCTAAAAGTTAACCAGGCTTATCTTAAAGACTAGAGTTTTAAAAGGCATAATAAACAAGAAAGCTCTAGTCGGGGTGCCCGACTAGGAGATACCCTGATCCCAGTCCTCTGAGTTTTTTAATATTTTCTGTAGTTTGTATCGAGTATTCAAAAAAAAAGAAAATAAATAAAAAATGACATTGCGAGACCAGGATTCGAACCGGGATTGTCTGCGCAACGTGCGTCAACTCTACCAACACCGCCACTTCATAATTAAAAAATAAATAAAACAATAAAAAATTTTTCGTCTGCACTGGTCTCGAACCAGGACCGCGCTACATACGAGCGCCGCCTCTACCAACGCAGCCACCGCTCTGCTTACGAGAGCAGCTGCAAATTTGAACATAAGTAGCAGCTAATAATTCAGCACAGTTCAATCGCAATTGCAATTCGTGGAATAGAAATGAATACACGCATTTGAATGTATGTGTGCACACGCATAGGAAAAATGCGTGCGCGTGGCGCTGCTGACATGTGCTTTTGCAAATTGGTCAAACGTTTTGTTTAATAACTTCTGTTTTACTTAATGGATTTTAATGAAACTTTCAGCATATGATCTACATATCCTATTGGCTTGGTTGAGATGCAAACGCCTTCACATAATGGCCCTAGTTCCAACTAAACTTAAATTCTACGAATTTGGGGAATTTGGAGCCGGTATCCAAAATCCAACAAAAATCAAAATTGCATAAAATATACATAAAACTAAATACAAAATTTGGAGGCTCTAGCTCTTAAGACGTTCGAGATATAATTTATTTACTGCATTTCAATAATGTTTTTATTCGATAACAATTAAATGCGAATAGTTATCGAATATTTGAAACAAACTTGACCTGCGCGTGCTATACACGGACCTACAAAAAAAATTTCAAGTCTCTAGCTCTTATAGATGCTGAGATCCACGCGTTCACACATACGGACAGACGGACAGACGGACAGACGGACGGACAGACAGACGGACAGGGCTCAATCGACTCGTCTTGTCGTCCTGATCAAGAATATATATACTTTATGGGGTCTGCCACGCCTCCTTCTGCCTGTTACATACATTTGCACAAAACCATTATACCCTGATTTCCCATTTTCAATGGGATCAGGGTATAAAAATAGATTATGAGCAAGAGCTAAGGTAAGAAAAAGTAAGGTAAGATAAGGTAAGGTAAGGTATTTAAGGGATAATTCGAATGTTGTAGTCAAAACTTGTACTATGTTTTGGGTATCTTTTAGCTACAAACTCTCGCTCGTACACTGTCTTTGTAATTGCTTTGGGGGTAACTGAATGCGTACGGCAGGAAACGTTTTGGTTGATTGTCTATTTCGGCACTTAAACAGTTAACAGAATGTCTGTCAGTTGAAAACTTCCCCTCCTCATGACAGATTAACACTCAGGACTCAGTTGAAGCTGTATGTGGCCCTGCTCAGCAAATCAATTACGGATTAGCTGTCAATCTTGTTAATGTGTCAAATGTAAGCTATGTCAAGCTTATATTCAAAATTAAACCTCTGGCCCAAATACCCTCTGAGTTGCCTCGCCATTCCTTTAATAGATACACTCCCATTTCACAGCTCCAAACACTAGCTGTCTATTTCCTTTCTCAACTTATTTAAAAACACACACACTTTAAATTCACACACCTGCACAGTAAGTGGCTGTGTATGTGTGTGCCTGGCTTGAGTGGCAGTTGTCTTGATAAAAGATAAGCTACTGCTGCCCTGATGAGCTGAGCTGAGTTGAGCTGTGATTCGAGCAACAAACCACAAAGCGCATAAGCTCTGAATTGTAGCTAAGGCCAAGGCCGGGGTAGTTAACTTAATATTGACTTACGGGCACTTCCTTTACACAATTGAAGGCTATTTACTAAGGTGGTTGCACTCTGATAACAGAAGGGACGGCAACGCCTCCTGCTGTAACCAAATGATGATTGACCTTGAACAACTTGTAGTGAAAATCATCAGCATTAGTAAAGGAAAGCTTCACTCAGCTCAAAATGCAAGTTAATTTAAAGATGATTATAAGATCTGAGCTACTATCATTACAATCGTTACAATTTCGTAACTATCGTTACAATCTACACGCTTACTTACTATTATTATAAATAAGATGTAAAAATGCGTTCTCTATCTGTATTGAGTTAGCTTGTCACTCTGCTGATTCCTGTCGAAGGCAGCGACTTGTAGGTTCAGTTTAACGGATCTTCGGTAAAGGCAAACTGCCCACAAAGATAGTCAATCAATCAATCAATATATTTATCTATTTATTTGTATCTCTATATTCCAATATATTAATTTAATACATGGAAAGCTCCTTGCAAATACAAACACACAGCCAAATTAATTAATTGTTCTACATGCATTTCATAAATCGTTGGTTTTAGTGAATCGCATTTAATTAGGAGGAAATTCCATTCATGTGATCGACTGATTGCGATAAGGCATCGAGGGGAGTCCTTTGATCCATTATGCATGACTGCCTTCAGCTACAAAGGCACCGAAATGTAATTGACATTTGCTCTGTAATTGAGCAACATTGAGTTGATTGAATATATACCATACCACTGCAATGCGTATACCGTAAAGCCTAACAGATGACTGTCAACTTCAGCTTTATATTTGTTAGTCATTTGCACTATGCCACGCCTAGGCATATAAATTGGAGAATATGACATTAAAGTCAATCATTGTGGACTAACAATCTTCCGCGGCATCGCCACTACTTATTTACAGAATTTTGTTTGGCATCAAGTGGACTTAATTTATTTGTTGTTACCCTGCTGTGAACAGTTCGGGTCAGGTGAGGAAAGGATGCCACAATAAAGCAACAATTTTTAGAGGCAGACGAAAAAGCAGGTAGAGGGAATGCGCTACGCCATCAGGATAACAAAGGACAAGCCCAGAAATGCCTTTTCACTGGAAAAACTTCTCAGGACACAGTCAGCCATGAAAATGACGTGCCTTTATTAAGGATATCGCAGAGCCCGCGCACACTTTTAATCTTTGTTGTACCGTTAGCTTTTTTAAAGCTGCATAGATTTTGGTTGCTTGTATACTTTTTTGCATATTTTTGTTGGGTCAGTGAAATCTCGCACGGGGCATTTTTTCATTTCCGACGAATAGATAAGGGAAACAACAAAAAGGAGAAGGGCATTATAGTCTACTAGGGCATACTCTGTAAGTATTCTAGTATATAGATGCAAGCTTCGTATCTTCAGCTAACGTCTTGATGGCTGGGGCGTGTATTGGCCAGCAATCATTCAAATAATCGGTAGTTGCAACAATCCATAAAATGGCTAATATAATAATAATAAAAACGCGAAGTGTTCGCACTAGCGCAGCATCCTCCATTACAACAAAACTGTCTGCCAAGTTAAGTAAAAACAAGTAAGAAAGCTCTAGTCGGGGTGAACAACTAGGAGATACCCTGATCCCAGTCCTATCTCCGTATTTTTAATATTTTCCGTAGTTTGCATCGAATATTAAAAAAAAAAAAAACAAATAAATAAATGCGCATCAATGTGCATCAACTCTACCAACAAGGAAAAATGAGTGCCATGTGCTTTTGCAAATTGGCCAAACGTTTTGTTTAATAACTCCTGTTTTACTTATTGGATTTTAATGAAATTTGTAGCATATGATCTACATATTCTATTGGCTTGGTAGAGATGCAAGCACCTTCACATGATGGCCCTATTTTCAACTGAACTTAAATTGTAAGAAATCGGGGAAATTTGGAGCAGGTATACAACATCAATCAAAAATCAAAATTGCAGAAAATACACATAAAACTAAATACAATATTTGGAGGCTCTAGCTAATAAGACGTACGTATACACGGACCCACAAAAAAAATGCTCTAGCTCTTATGGATGCTGAGATCGACGCATTCACACATACGGACAAACGGAATGGGCTCAATCGACTCGGCTTGTCGTTCTAATAAAGAATATATACTTTATGGGGTCTGCCACGCCACCTTCTGCCTGTTACATACATTTGCATAAAACCATTATACCCTGATTATCCACTTTCAACGGGATCAGGGTATAAATATGCTGCAGGCAAACTTGGCAACTGCCCGGCCAGCCGTGCATCTGTCCAGCCTACCCCAAGTCTGGATCTGTTAAAAAAAAAGCGAATAAGTGCCAATTTATGCAGCAAACAATTAAAAGTAGCGTAGCGCTCGACCACACCTCCTCTTTCCTCGCCCTCCTCGACATTTGACCAGCCCATCTGGTACTTGACTTTTATTTCACTTTAATTCGCCTCTGCCTCATTCACAACGAAGGCGTAGGTTTTTTGAGACTCCTTTACGACTGCCATAAAACCAATTTTAATGAAGTTGCAACATAAAAGTTGCACATTCAGACCCTTGGCCGTTTGCCATATAACCTCTCAGTTCCTCCCACAATCGCCTTTCATTTATTTAAAGCTTACACTAAACTACTTTGAATATTAAAAAACTTTTGTTTTTAAAGAGTGTAACAATGACCACACGTGTGTAATTGCCAAGTTTCTCTATCTCTGTATTCATAACCGAAACATAGATAGTAAATCTGTTGAGGTATTCAAGTTGCGCTTATAAACACGAAGTTAGTAAATAGAATTAGTTATAAATAAGAAGATATGCTTTAGTATTTTCGGCATTTGAGTTGTGAAAGATCTTTAAATTTGTGGTGCAAAGCCTGATCAGGTATGTTAGATTAATTGATGCACAGATTTTTGTACACCTTTTGTAATGAAAATGAAAGGGAAATTGGGATATTATATATTTCGTAGCAACGACTCATTCAGTTACTCTAAGAAGCATGGGAGCTGTTATATTATTTCGACATAATGAAGGACCAGAAAACGAAAGCAACAATTTCCCTGACCTGTATGTCTTTTTTATCAACCAGGCTGTTAATCGGATTGTTGGTCTTTTGTCTGCCTCAAAATGGAACCTTGATCAAACGCAATTCGCTTCTGCTCTATCTCGCTCTCTCTATTTTGTGTCCTCACTTGATTGTTTGCATTATTTGAGTTGCTTAGTCAATAGGAGCTGCTAAGACGAGTCCAAGTGGTACTTGTAGCCGTTGTCTACATAGAACACCAAGTGCCGGTCTCTTCTGGCCTCCATTTTCATATATAAAGAGTCTTATATAAATAAATAGACCTCTTTCAAATTACTCCCACACATTTTTAAACATAATCATTAAAGCCTGCACATATTCTAAATTGGTAACCATGAAAGCAAGCAAATCGCCCGTTGGTGTCATAAGTATGCGATGTGTTAACAGGCCTCGAGACGCGACGGAGTTAACTGGAAATGGGGACTATATAATCTGACGTAGTTCTTGTATTTATAAGCTTAGCGGCAGCTGAGCATTGAGCGGGGGAGCCAGCGAAACCTAACAATAACAAAAATGCCCACTAGCTAAACAATCAAAACCTTTAGTCAGTCGACATATTTAACTAGAATATACCCTGGAGATTAAAATTACTTGTGCTACAAGCTTAATGCTAACATATTCATGATTCATAGTCCTTTTTCATAATTCATTCTCGGTTATGTCATAACACTGACTCGTTGTTTGCTTCTGTAGTATGCCTAATGGCAAAGACCTGTGACCTGGCTCATAATTCATAGCTCATTACTTAGTTCATGCTTCATAAATCATGGCTCATGCAACTAACTCATGTATGGTTGACATTCAAGTCAAAATTGCAAAGCTTAACTGTATATTTTCTTATTACAGGGTATCTCAGTAAAGCAAAAAGCAAACAACCTGAGAAACTAGGCAGATAGACGCTGCAAGCCAAAAGACACACGCACACACACATACATGAATACACAAATACACAGACACACACCCACACAACTGTTATGAATTTCTTTTTGGGTCTGGTTGGCAACATTTATGGCTTAAGTTGCAGAGCTGTGTTTTCATCTGGCACTTTTTGTTCAGTGAGCGAGGCGCTGGAAATTCTGTTCCGCCATTGACTGGTATACAATAAACATACTCACACATAAACACACACACACAAACACTGGCAGCAGCTAGCTATGTGGTTATGGTAAAGTTTATTTTGCTACTTGGTCGTTTGTTTTTGGCTGGCTGGCTGACTGCCAGCCTTGGCCGTTTGGCTAATGCCAACTTGTTTTGGGTAAAAGAGAATTGAGACAGCCACATACACCAACACATACAAAAACAGAACGATATTTGTTACAAGGGCAGGCAGTCAGTTATTCAACTAAGCGAGGCACACAAAAAAGGTTACAGAAATTTTATGCCCGAATGCAGCAGGCAGCAGCAAACTACCGCTGTTCAACATATAGACATATACACCCTCTTTTAATGAAACGGAGCTACAATCGTGGAAGAGCAATACCTAATAGCTATCAAAGCGAATGCGAAAGCAACCCAAATGAAATTTCCCAAGTGCAACATGCAGAAATCAGTTATGGCACCGGTCAGCTCTATTCTCGTCGTTTTGTTGAAGCGAGTAATATTATAATATTATAATATTATAATATGAATAATGAAATAAAAAATAAATTAATATTTCTATTGTCTATATATAGTAACATAAATAATAATAATAATATATTTAATATATACATCAGAAAAAATTATAACGTAATCCACTTGGCGACATTTGCCTATCGTTGAATACTCTTAGTTAAAGTCATGCGCAGGATATCGACTCAATCTGCGACATTCATTTGGAAACTTGATCCAACAGCTCATTAAATGCAATCCCGTCTGTAAATATTTGACGCTCAAAAGCCGAAAGTTGAAACATAATCAATAAGCCTGCTCGTATCAGAATTTGTCGATATTTTTATCGAGTTTTCGGCATAATCAAAATTTAATGTTATGCAAGCAAAAGCATGGCCCGACCACATCAGCATAATTGCCAGTTGCTCAAAGAAGGAGCAGTACGGTGGGCGCCAGATATCTGATCTATTTGCATATCGGCATAAATTGGTTTGCTGGAAATAATTCAAGTCTCAACTTTATTCAGTACGTTCATGGATAGAGTGACCTCTGCTCGTGCAAAACTTTGGGTAAAGACAGAAACAGGTAAGGTAATGAACAACAAATTGGAATATTTTTTGGCAATCATATAAATTTGAATTAGCAAATTAATACGAATATGTTTATAAAAGTAAAGTTTCGAGACTTCATTTTTGGTCTAAGGAGCGCCAGGCATGGAGTCCGCCCACATATCATGCCACATTCGCCCACAATTCGCCAACAAATCGATTAACTAGATGTACTCCTAGCTGGAATTAAGAATAATGGATATTTATACATGGCTCGCTTGCCTTTAACATTTATCAGTGAACTCTACAGAAACTATAAATTGCGATTTTAAGGAGCAGTCGAGTGTCGGCTATATCCTTTGACCCGGCACATGGATAGACTATTCACATATATCGCACATACGTAGCTAACTGGCAGTAAAACGCTTCGCATGTGCGAGCTTTACGAGCGCCGGAACGCTACTTGGCCGTGGCCGTAAATATTTATAACATGTGTAACACGCGGAGTAGGCAAATTTTTTTTAAAGCGCACCTAACAGCACGCAATACACAAATTAACCAGCTGGTTACACAGCCATTCAGACATATATAGGTATATATCTACAGCTGACATATAGATTACTAAATATTACAGGCAACAACATAGGTAGAGACACAGTGATACCTTAAGACCGCCAAAATATCTACATAAATCCCAATTATTCTGTTTTATAGAAGAAGCTTAGGAAAATAAAGAAAAAGAGATTGATTTGCTGATATCCTGCCAGCAGATGAAGAAGAGCATTTATTTACATCCTTCTAATATACTCCCGACATGCTATTTTCTAGCTTTAGGGTATACAATACGTTGCAAGCAGAAATAGCGAGACAGAGGGACATAGAGTAAATATATTCATACCCAAAGCAAAAATGCTTCAATCAACAAATCCCAGTCAACTTTTTGGCCATGTTCAGTCGAAATCAAAAAGATCTAACATTAGCCAAGATAAATAGGGCAAAAGCGAAAGCAAATAAGATATAGCAAGCCACGTACATAGCAACCAACTTACTTTGCTTCCGAAGCAGGTGGCAGGACGTACACAATATAGCTAAATAAATACACATATACATGGGTGTGCATATGTACATAAAAGAAATAATAGATATGATTTGTGTAGCAGACGAAAATAACTTCGAGTGCCCTGGGCAAATAGCAATCGAAACACCAAGACAAATCAAAACCCCAAAACATAAAAGCGTAAGTGAAAAACAAAATGAAATTGAAAATGGATTAGTATGAAATTTGAGGCTGCGTAGCGCTGGTTGGACTAAAAATATGTATTTGAGAGGGCCAGAGTGGAAGCTAGAAGCAATTACGTTGAATTTCATTACAAAGACTATTTCTTTGTTTCTGCAGTTAGCCCCTAAAGTGCAAATTCAGCGAACTACAGTCATAAGACACCCACACAGACGCGCACATCCTGACACAGCATCCATAAATGGATGCATTTACGCCTAATCTGAATTATACAGACACAATCACACACAGCGTTTGCTTATTAAACTATTTTACAACCGGCCACTTATACACACTCATTCAATAAAAAGAACAGTTATTTTTGGAAAGTCCGTGCTATATATTGAAACAGAGAAACGGTTGCTGATTTCTATGTCAAGTGTATGCTAAATACTACTGAGTTTAAGCATCGCTTGTCATAAACGCTGTCCGCAGTAAACAAATCTGCATCTTTGTTTATCTATAGCTTCATTTAGCTCTTGGGCATAAGCCCAACAACAAGCGGCCAAATTAAAGTTGAAAAAATAAAAACAAAGCAAAAGAAGACGGCGCCAAGCGCAGCTACCGGGGTATGTGGAAAACGTTTGGGATAAGAAAAATTTTGCCATAAAGTGCTTTCAGATACTTTGTTCGATTTTTGGGCTATAAATGCTGGGTATGGGTGACGACTTGTATATTCATGATTTACGAGCTGGGCGCCGTGATAACTCAGTTCCCTTTGCAGAAGGTGAAAAAAATTAAGACGAACTTTTTATTTTTGGGGGATTTGGCTGAGCATCAGGGACACACTGGAAAATGCATTAATCAAGTGTAAATGAACAACTCGCATTGAGGACCGAAGAGACATCACTCCGATTACGCCAAAGCACAATGTACTAAGTGAATCGAGGGGCACCTGACCACATTACCCACGAGCTAAGTAAATAATCTGCTGGAAACTAAGGAGAGCTTGTGTTAAGGTCAATCACAGCTCATATAAATAGAATAGTTGCTACCTCTTATTACGGAGTTCAGCCAATGATCATAAAGCTGTGATGCGACTATTGAAACAAAGTCCTAATAAATATTGTTATTCTAACTCAATATATTTTAATTCAAATACAGAAGCGAATCTTGCCATAAAATTGTTTCCTACCGCATTCAAGTTATGAACCTTTTACTCAATATAATGAAAATATAGAATTGAAGAGTACTGGAAAATGTATTAAAAGAATGAAGTGAATGTTAAAAGTAATTTAATTTACTTCATATGTGCACTAAATTATAATAGTACGTATCGGACTTAAGTCTCTGCTACTGAAATCTTTCCTTATTTTATTTACCTTAAAGTTAAAATTAAAAGTGATTTCTTTGCTTCTGTCCTAGGAGATATACGTGAAATAAAATCTTGCAGTGCTCTAGTAAATTTATACATTTTCGGCAGTATACCAGGATTTTATTACTATAATGGAAACAAATGCACAGTAAGTGCCATTTCCAAACTCATATTTATTTCGCCACTTTATTCGTATGACTGTCACACTTTTAATTATCGTATTTTTTAATAAGCTGAAATGTAATATCGTAACGTAATCAATATGAATCAAATATTGTAAAAAGTGGACAATAAATTGTCACATTAAGTGGAGATTTATTGGTCGAAGGGAGACACAAAGCGAGTTGAGTAAATACAACTGACTCATAAAAAAGCAATGCTTTAAATGGGCTTTGTTTTTTAGCCTGGACTTAAAGAGAAGAATGCAATAATATTGGCAATAAATATCAAGTTAAAAAGGATATTTTTTAAATTTTTTATCAGTCATAAAACATTGAAAATTATATTGTTGAATGTATGCCATGAATGACTGAACACGAGGTGCTTTAGTTCATGTTTGTTTAAATATTGAGTAAGTTATTTAGAGTCCATAATCAATAATGAATAAGCTTCAGTTGTTTGAGAAGTCCTTGCACGTTTAGAAATTTATTGAATTTGACACATCAATTGCTGCAATGGTTATGCAATGTGCATTGCCTGTCGGTGTATGACATATCACATAAAATTACGAATATATTCAAGCATTCCCTTACATACTCACTCCTTGGTAAGGAGTGCTAAATTAATTCTCCGTGTTGGTGTCATTGTTACCATTGTTGTTACTATTGAGTGCATGTCTTATACGTAATATTGCGTATACGACTCTAAGCATCCACAGCAAATCGCTTAGTCAAGTGTAGTCACAAATCAGCTTTTGTGCATGCTACGGTAAGCAGTCTGTCGGGCGGAAAACCTCTGTTGTAAATTTGCTAACATTTCGCTTTACTTTATTCTTTCTAAACCGAATAGTAAATTGTGTTGCATATTGAAATATATTATTCCTAGACAGAAATTAAATAAGACTAAGGAATGTTGAATAATTTTATACATTTTTGCTATATTTTGTACAGAAAAAACGTAATTAAAAAAGCTGAAATTTTAATTTTTTAATTGTTGTTTACTCACTAGCATCCAATGGTTTTTCAGATAACTCCTCTAAAACTCTCTGAATTAATGAGATGAGTTTGAAAGAAAAGTTTTCGTGTTATTTTTGTTCGCAAGAACAAAAACAGATTGGATCTAGAACAATGCTTATCATAGAGGAGCTTTCACTGTGCTGGCAGCATACACTCGCCATGTTGGCCATGGAGCATGGTTAACATGGTTTGAAAGCCAGAAACTGTCACCTAACGTTTTTTCGTTGCACTTTAAATGCTTGATGTTCCCTGGAAGCAACTTGATAGGAAGTGTTGCTCAAAATATAAAATGAATATTGGAATCTGTTCATTTACTCTATTGCTAGGTTGTCATGAATGTGTTTTGCGTCTCGTTGCCTCGGGGCTATGACCCATAAATGCCAAAGTTGTATGGAAAAGGAGCTGCTCAGCTAACACTGTTTGCCAATTTAGGAGCAACAACAAATTAATCATCCGAAATGTTGTCAGCTTTATGAAAACTCTGCATAACTCCTTCTGCACAATGCAACCGGGTGTTGGCGTGAGTGACTGTGTGTGTGAATATTTCCGAGTGTGTGGGTGCAGACGGCAAATAGTTTAAAATGTGCACAGTTTGTGCGAAAATTGAAATGCGCCAGCGCAAAAAATAAGTGGAAAAAAGGGTTTTTGTTTTCTCTTCTATTGACAAACAAAGTTTCAATTGGAGCCCATAAAACGCAGATAAAATGGGCGAAAGAGAACGCAATGCTGGTAAAGCGCAGCCACACCAAATAGCTACTGGCAGCTACTTTATGTTTACTCTTTTTATTTACTTTGCTTATGTGTAAATTTAAAAGGTCTGAGACAAAGACATAGCAAAACGCAAAAAGTTTTTTGGCCCAAAAAGAGCGCCCAAGAAATCAGAACAAAATCGTAAACAAAAGTATGCACAAATGGAAAACTGTGCAGATATATTTTACGCAGGAATCTCAAGGATGTTGGACAGCAGACCCAGCGCACAGGAATATGCCAATCAACATCATATCTTATATTATATTCAAAGTCCGCAATAGAAAAGATCCTTGAACACATAAAAATCAATTTTTAAGTTATATAATCTATAAAGATATAGATGACTTACTACAATGTTTGATAAGAATCAACAAATTCGACAGCTTTACAGATGGCCAATTTGGAAAGGCCAAACTTGATTTATAAATTACAAATGGAGAAAGAATATTTAATTATTTGTACGCAGCCATGTAAATTGGGTATTAATTAAAAATCAATGTTTTTCCATTATATATGTTTTTCATTATATATTTTCATTCATGACTTGGCTCTTTAGGCTTCATTTAGCAAATGAGCTACAAAATTTCCTTTGTAGGTAAAAACCAAATGGGACGCCTTTAATTACAGTACTTAACTCAAGGTTCAGGAGGGGAGGATGGTCTCAAATTTATGCTTGATTTATTGATTGAGGGGATAAAAGTGTGGACTCTTAGTTTCCCAAACTGCTGTTGAGCACTGTGACCTAGTGGCTGACAAATCTATCATACGAAAGTATTCACCCATACATTGTGAGCTAAAAGCTGAAGCTGGTAAAAGCTGACAATAAAAGTTGAGCTATGTTTTAATCCTATGGCAAATCCTTCGTCTAGAAAGCCAATATAAAACTTTTTGCGAAGTTTAAGTTCCTCTATGTACGAACAACACACATAGAGGCATAACGCTGAGAAATTAACTTCACCCAGGACTCAGAACAAGCTTTCAAGTTTATTTTAGTTAGGTTCTAGCAGAGGTATATCAAATTTTTCTATTGATATGTCATCTTAACAGTACAACATTCGTATTTCTGGATAACTGAACAATTCAATAACTTCTTATTTTCCATATTTAGCTATCTGAACACATAGCTTAGAGTATTTGATATTCGTCGGCTTTATCCTGGCTAAAAGCTGGCCAACCCTCCGCCCTAAAAATATCTCGAACAAAGAGCGTGTGTTTGGTGTTCCAATATAACGAGCGATAAATTAATTAATGCTCGATAAAGTTATTGTTGCAATTAATTATTTCACACGATGCCGAATAGTCTTTATGACAAGTTTGCTGCCTGAATAACGAACTGAGTCCGGGCCATGAATTTAATGTGTTTCAACAGTTAATGATTTTTGTGGCACTTGACGTGGACATAGAGCCATAGAGTCCCACCCCACCCCAACACGTCCATTGAATGGGCCATCCATTAGCCAGACATCGAATGGGAATTTATGACTCAGGCTCATGAATATTGTCAACGTCCCTAAAACAGTAGTCGGGCTACTCAGCAGCAACGACGCAAAGGCGGATATTCGATGGCCAAAACAAGCTGTAAGTAAAATCATTTTAATGGTTCGCATATCTCAAATGCCATTTTAATTTGGGAACTTCCGTTTCCGTTCGCCACCCGCCACGGCCCGCCCACCACACGTCACTTGCTGGTGTTACTCTTTGTCCGTAATGTCCTTGCCCAACGCAGAGCACTTCTTCACTTACAACACGCACACACATACGCGCACATTCACACACGCACACAGACAAGACTCTACCTCACATGTCCACAATTCAGACACTCCTTTAGCTCACATGTCCACAATTCAGACACTCCTCTGGTATTTACATCGCTTTATCACATACAATTCCGTAATTGGTGGTCTATTTAACTTCATAATTCACTTCATGCGACTTAAATCAAATAATTCGATGTTAAAAATATCCATCGGCAAGCAGCTGATTTGTTTTTGCCGAGCGCGTCCAATAGGTTTGAAAGTTCCGCTGTAACTGAAACAGTTAACGGCATCTGCCAAATGTATTTATGTTAGCCAGCTCGTAAAAGCTCGCCAAAGGACTTCGAAAGGACGCAAAAGCTTGCGAACTTTTGAATTTTGATGAAGTGCGGCAACATTTCTACGGTGCAAAAGCTAGCAGCTATGGCACTCGATTTTATTCACGAACTAACCAGTTCCAATAAATAATGAACCAGTGCTGAAAAACAGCTGGCACAGCCATTTAGCAGAGAAGAAGCAGACCAGGTATTGTTAAAGAAGCATACAAAATATTGATACGAAATTGTATTGTATTTTTATTAAACTAAAAGAGTTTGAAACCTGAGTGATGGCTCACTACAAGGGTGCCGCTAGTGAGGCTGGGCGCGCTGCCCAACTGATGAAAAAGCGCGAGATCCAGCAGCAAGAGATCGAGTTCCGAAAAAAGAAAATCGAGGAGGAGCTGAAGCTGGATAAGATTGAGAACAAATTTGCGACGCACTACGATGCTGTTGAACAACAGCTCAAGTCGTCGACCATTGGTTTGGTAACTCTAGATGAGATGAAGGCGAAGCAGGAGGACATAGTGCGAGAGAGAGAAAAGAAACTGGCGCAAAAGAAGGATGAAAAGGATAGAGAAAAACAGCGGGCCTTGGAAGCCATACAAGCAGAGAAAAACAAACAGAAGCGTCAAATACAGGCGTTATCCTTCAATTTAGATGAGGAGGAAGAGGAAAAAGACGAAGTCAAGGCAAAGCCAGCCAAGTGGACCGAGCAACCAGACATGCAAGTGCCTGTCAAGAAAAAGAAAATCTGTAAGAATCCTGATGTGGACACATCCTTTCTGCCAGACCGCGAACGAGAGGAGCAGGAGAATCGTTTACGTGAACAGTTACGACAGGAATGGGTAATGCAGCAAGCAGAACTCAAAGACGAAGACATCTCCATTACGTTCAGCTACTGGGATGGCTCTGGCCACAGGCGAAATGTTTTGATGAAGAAGGGAAATTCCATATATCAGTTCCTCCAGAAATGCCTGGAGCTGTTGCGCAAAGAGTTTATCGAGCTGAAGACCGTGATGGCCGATCAGCTGATGTATGTGAAGGAGGATTTGATATTGCCGCATCACTACTCCTTCTACGACTTCATTGTGACTAAGGCACGCGGAAAATCCGGCCCGCTCTTCCAGTTCGATGTGCACGACGATGTGCGTATGATTAGCGACGCCTCCGTCGAGAAGGAGGAGTCCCATGCAGGCAAAGTGCTGCTGCGTTCGTGGTATGAGCGCAACAAGCACATCTTCCCGGCCAGCCGGTGGGAGCCATACGACCCCACCAAGTCCTATGACAAGTACACAATAAAAGATAACGATAAGGACAAGAGCAAAAAATAGAGATTCGATTTAATGCTATAAACAATAAATCTATTGAAACTACAAATTGTGTTCTGTTTCTTACATCACTGTTCGCCATGGATAAACAAAATTTTAAAAATGTTTTTTTTCAAATATTTATAATATTTTGTTTTTTTTTTTTTTCTCTTCTATAAGATATTTAATTTATTATAGTAATATACTATTGGTCTGCACACTTAAGGGTTAAACTCTGCTCTGCTACTTTTAACATGGCGTTTTGCAGCCCTGCTGCTGTTACAACATATGTTTACTGTGGCGGATGCTAATCTTTAAATAACAATCCAACTGTCTGAAAACAATATTTAGTGCGTGAGTTCCAAAACGTTTGGACGTATCAGCAGCTCTATTGGCGGGTAAGAATTAAAACAATAAATTCTTTGCGTGAATTTCTACAAGCAACTGTTTTTAACTTAAATTGTGTATAATTCAGTGTAAAAGTATATACATATCAGCGCGTGTGTAAATAGTAAATATAATGGCTTTTGATTGAGACGTGGTGAGCTGAGTGCAACTAATTGTTTAATTTCTTTTTAAATCAGGCATGAAAACAGACTACGTTTACAAAATGCAAAAAAGTGACTGGAATTTATTTTGAAAACTGGTTTGTTGTTTTTTTTTTCGCTCTCACTCTCACCCGCTGAATTGCTTTGTGCTGTAGCTGCAATAACTGTTGTTTGAGCTTCCAATCAGCATTGGCAAAAATGTCCATTCTTTAAGCACATGCACTCAACTCGAGTTTCGTTTATATATTTCTGCTTAGATTAGCAAATCTTGATAAGATTGTGGATATGATAAACTGATTGAACTGGAATGCGTTTATTATACCTTTTATTTAATTGCAGGATCTATACGAGTTCCCCGTTACACGGCTTCCAATTAAAGTTCAGACAATTAAAATGCGATACTTTGGCGGCATTGAAGGGTAAGGTCGTTGATAGTTGCTATTGATACATGAACTCCAGTCTACATTTAGTTTATAGTATTATGTGCATCTATCTATCTGTGAAGTGCGCAATTACTTAACAATGTGTTAGATTATGGTTTTAGTCATTGTTGCGCACTAGTTACTTATCAAAGCGGATCAACTCAAACAAACCCCAACATTGACTTTTTATATACCTATATTTTTATACCCTGATCCCATTGAAAATGGGAAATCAGGGTATAATGGTTTTGTGCAAATGTATGTAACAGGCAGAAGGAGGAGTGGCAGACCCCATAAAGTATATATATTCTTGATCAGGCCGACAAGCCAAGTCGATTGAGCCCTGTCCGTCTGTCCGTATGTGTGAACGCGTGGATCTCAGCATCTATAAGACCTAGAGACTTGAAATTTTTTTGTAGGTCCGTGTAAGCACGCGCAGGTCAAGTTTGTTTCAAATATTCGATAAATAAAATACATTATTGAAATGCAGTAAATAAATTATATCTCGATCGAATATTAGCGTATATTTTATGTAATTTTGATGTTTGTTGGATTTTGTTTACCGGCTCCAAATTCCCCCAAATTCTTAGAATTTAAGTTTAGTTGGAACTAGGGCCATTATGTGAAGGCGTTTGTATCTCAACGAAGTCAATAGGACATGTAAATTATATGCTGAAAATTTCATTAAAATTCATTAAGTAAAACAGAAGTTATTAAACAAAACGTTTGCCCAATTTGCAAAAGCACATGTCAGCAGCGCCACGCGCACGCATTTTTCCTATGCGCATACATTCAAATGCGTGTATTCTTTTCTATTCCAAGAATTGAAATTGCGATTGAATTATGAATTATTAGATGCTACTTATGTTCAAATTTGCAACTGCTCGCGTAAGTATGTTTTTTAATATGAAGTGGCGGTGTTGGTAGAGTTTGTGCACGTTGCGCAAATAATGCTGGTTCGAAACCTGGTCTCGCAATGTTGATTTTTATTTGTTTTTTTTTTTTTTTTGACTACTCGATACAAATTCCGGAAAATTAAAAAAACTCAGAAGACTGGGATCAGGGTATCTCCTAGTCGGGCACCCCGACTAGAGCTTTCTTACTGGTTTATTATTATAGGATGCACAAAAATGTGCATACGATAGAAATCATAAAAAAGATGCGTAAATATACATACGTATACGTAAATATGTATGGAAACAAATTACTCACTATGTAATATATGTATGTATATGTGTGTGTGTGTGCCTCATTTTGACGGATGAAATTGAAATAGGCGCACTCGCGACATCCTTTATTCGTATCTTATCGATTAAAATCAAAAGTTAAGCTGATCTGATAAACTTTACAAGCTTTGTCTCAGGTATCTTTTTGTTTTTTGTTATCGAGTGCTGAACATTCATAAAAGGCACTAGAACCTCTGGTATCTGTATGCAATCTCCGCTCTGGTATGACTCAATCAGACTGATCAGCAGGCGTGGAATAGCCGTTGCGGTGCCATTTAGAGTGTGAGCATGTACGACAGCTCCATCCCTGGCCCGCTTATACGTGATATTCAGGCGCTTGGCCTGGTAGTCTGTGCAGTTGCTGCAGCTCGATATTTCGCCCCACATCTGGCGACCTGGCAGCCAAGCCTCTATGTCATATTTTTGATATGCCGGCGCACCCAGCTCGGAGGGCGGCATGTCGAGTAGTCGAAAGTTAATGCCAAATTTTTTAAACAAATCAATTTCAAGATTCTTGATTTCCTCGAGCGTGGACTCTGATTGTTCGGGTGACGCAATGGCAAACATTTCCACCTTGGTGAACTGGTGCACCCGATATATGCCTTTCTCTTCGTGCAGCCCTGAAGTCTCGGCTCGATAGCAACGACTAACGGCGGTTACTTTTAAGGGCAGCTCCTGTTCCGTCAGCTGCCTATTTGCGAAGAAGCCAGCGAGTGCCATTTCGGATGTGCCCGAGAGACATTCGCCCGTGTCCAATTTGTAGACCTGTGTACGTTCGCCTTCGGTGCGCATACCACAGCTCTCAATGATATCTCGCGGTAATATGTCCGGCACGGAGATAAGCTTAAAGCCATTTCGTGTGAGCGATTGCAGTGCATACTGTATGATGGCCTGCTCAAGCATGGCCAGCTGACCCATCAGGTAGTAGCTCTTGTGGCCCGTATAGTTGCCCAGATGTTCCATGCGATACAGATTAAGGGCACGCGCCAGTTCTGAGAATTGCTTGGCGCCCACTTCGGGATGAAGCCGGTGCTCATACTTAGCCAGCTCCAGTGGCTGATTGTCATATGCCAGCAGGCGGGGATGAGTTGCGTTTGGCAGTTGTTGCAGTTCAGCAGCCAGCTGTTGCAGTGTGTCCTCCTCTGTAGAGTGCATGCTAAGCTGCAGGGCTTCCACTAGCTGGCGAATTCGGGGAACATTGTTCTTGTGATGCCGTATCAGCGCATTCTGCTCCAGTTCGTCCAGCTGTGCACTGGTTATAACCGGCTTATCATGTGTCGCCTTCTTTATTGTTGTCATTAGCCGTTGCTTCATGCTCTGCCGGCAATTGAGCAACAACAACTTTCGTACATTCGTCAAAAGTTTCATTTTAATTAAAATTGTGCTTTTATTTTTGTGTTGAACTGTTTTAATTAGCACGCACTTTTTAATGCCTCGACATCTGTTCAATTAACAATTAAAGTTTTCATTGTGCAATCTGAACATATTGTGTGCGACGATGTGGCAGCACCGCTTTGTATAGTGCTGCCAGTAAGTTAACAATGTTCTGACGTCACAAGTGTCACAGTCCAATAAAAAGCTTAAATGTATTTTTGAACATATTATACTCAATATATCATAACGCACACTCCTACTGCAGATAATACAATAATATAAAACGTTGTTCCGCATTGCATCGTTCATTTATCTGAATTGAGTTGCGCTTAAATTGCAATTTATCAGGATGGCAACTAGCTTGACAATAACGGCAATTGCGACAATGAATATAAAACAGATAAACGCATATGTATATAACGACTGCATAAATTTTTATATGGGTATGTCGGTATATATACATATACCTAAATTAACTGTGGGCGTGTCAATTGTCTATTTTATGTTAAATATAAATAAATGCAATAGTTCTAAAAATGTAGGTAAATTCATGTCAAGTAATTCAATTGAAAATTGATTAATTAAATAAACTTCACCATATAGAGCGTTATTAATTTCAATTAACTCAATTGCCTTGATTGAATAACTATTGATAGAAACATGCATAAAATGCTCTTAATAGTCGAACAATACAATCCAGCCAGTTCCACAGATATCAGATATATATATCTTTCATCATTGCAGCGGAGCGACGCACTCACGTCTGGTCATCTGTGATGAGAGCGGTGTGTCGGTGGGCATGACCAGTGGTCTGGGCACAAATCATTGGGGCATAGGAATACCGACATGCGCCCGTCGCATTGCTGATATGGTAGAGCGATGTAAGGAAGAGGCTAACATACCAAAAGATGTGCCATTGACGAGCTTGGGCCTCAGCCTGAGCGGATGCGAACAGGTGACATAGCAGACAATAAGACTTGAAGTACTTGGCTTATCCGTTTGTATACAATAGGAGGCAACCAATCGCGAGCTGGAGCTGGAGCTGCGACGAACATTTCCCAATCTGGCCGAGAGCTATGCCGTCACAAGCGACACAATGGGCAGTATGTTCACGGCATCCTCCATTGGTGGGATCGTTCTCATCTCGGGCACCGGCTCCAATTGCCTGTTACGCAATCCGGATGGCAGCACAGCCAACTGTGGTGGCTGGGGCCATTTTCTGGGGGACGAGGGCAGCGGTGAGTGCACATGACACCAATAAAACCTATATCATTATCAGCCTTACTAATCCAATGCAATAGCAAAGTAGTAATTAATACTCGCTGATAACATTCAATCGCAATATAATCAGAGATGAGTAATTGGCTATTTTTTCTCCAGCCTGGTTTATATCCTATCGTGCAACTAAGGTAGTGTTTGATGATATTGACAACCTGGTCAAGTCGCCTTTTCCCATTGAGGAGACCTGGTCGCTTATTCGGGAACACTTCAGCATTGAGACACGTTACGATATGCTGCCCTATTGTTATGCCAAATTCGATAAGTCCTTCTTTGCCAATCTGTGCGAGAAGCTGGCGAGGAATGCCGAAGGCGGCGACAAGCTGGCTTTGTCGTTGTTCCACGAGGCTGCTATCCATCTGGCGTGCATGATCAAGGCGCTGCTGCCCAAGGTCCACGGGGATCTGGTTAAGTCCGGCGATCTAAATATTGTCTGTGTCGGGTCGGTATGGAGTAGCTGGAACCTGCTGCAGGAGGCTTTCATCAAAGAGATCTCGAAAATGAGGATCGATTACAATCTCAAGCTGGTGCGTATCACCAAAAGCTGCGCCTATGGCGCCTGTTATCTGGGCGCCGACAGTGCTAAATTTGAGTTACCACGGAACTATGCGGACAACTTTACCGTGTTACACGTCCATCCCAAGAGCAGTCCGCTTAAAAATGGGGTCGCAACTAATGCCTCTGACTATTAACTGAATACTGTAAAAAACTGTATTACTCAGTCATTCCGAGAATTGTCAGAAAACAAAAAACATAACTATTTGTTAGCTAAACTATTCCAAATTGAATTTATGTATTACAATATATATTAGAAATAAACAATAATAAATATTTTTGTGGTTGTTTCAAGCTAAATTTTTGTTTCATTATTAAAAAAGTTTGAACTTGAACAGAACAAGTTAAATTTGGTTACTATAATATATTCGTAACTCTGTAAAGAAATTCTGTTATCAGAAAGCTGTTTTATTGCAAGAATTTAGATAAAAGACAATAGATGAAGTCTTCCAAGTTGTAATAATATATTCAACAATATGACTTCGAATTTTAATGGTCTTTTTGTCTTCCATCTCTTAGTTCTGCTACTATTTATTATAAAAAAAGTTATTGTTTTTTCTCTATTTGCTAGTTCAGAAAAAACTGTTTTTTATGTATAAAGTTTATTCGAAATACGTATGAAAATTTCATTCGATAAAGTTCATTGTATTAAGTTCGTATGTGTATAAAGGTAAATATATTTTTATTTATATGCGCGCTGGCTAATTGTCTGATTTACTTCTATTTAATATTCTTCAAATTTTTATTTTTCAAACTTGTTTTTTAACTTTAAAGCCAATTTAATTCATTGCCGATTGTAGATTCTGTGATAATTTTACTTTCGCGCAATTAATTGATGATTTTTGTTTTAACATAGTAACTCAGATTTTAGAATTTTTAGAACAGAGTAGCGTGGAAATATTGTTATACTTATAAATATATAAAAGCATATAATTGCTTACATTAAATATACATCATGAAAGATATACCAAGAAAACAAAATTGATAATAATAATTATAAGCAAATGTAATAAAATCGAATGTATAATCTCTAACACGCATAGACACTGTTTAGATTGCCAGCATACATTGGGTGTGAGTAGCTAGTTGTGTTATTTTGTTTAAATATATTAATGTTAGGTGTCTATGATTATCTTATGTACTGCATCTTGGCTAATTGTTCATGCTCTGGCGCAGCTTTTGCGGATCCTGATAGTGTGACGATGACGATATGACCGATGGATGCTGCGGCGGCGGAAAACAACGCACATGCTCCACATTTGATCCTTCGCCATCACCACCCTTCAGATATTTGTTAAGTATTGAGAAGATTTGTGAGTTTAATACTTGAAAGCGTCTTATGCGATCCACCATACGCTTTAATTGCTGCATTGGAAAGAATCATTTTAAATGGAATTTCGTTTACGAGTTTAATTCCAACTTACAATGCCCTTGACATCTTCGTCCTTGCCATCGACACGTTGCACGCGCAATATATGATAGCAAAAATCGAGCGCTTCAAACCGCCGCTGCTGGCCAAGCAGTACAATCATTACGCATCCAGCCCAGTTTAAGCCCTCTCCAAACAGTTCCTCAATGGTGTACTCGGTGCCGCGCACTGGGATACAATAGACAAACTGCAGTGCGGACCAGAGACGATGAAACTCGGAGCATTCGTCTACATGAATGATGCCATTGGCAGGCGGTGGACCACACCAGACGGGGTCATCCAAATAACTTTTCACCCGATTTAAAATGACCTCAAATATGCTCAGGCCGCAGCAAAGGCGCTCGCGTGTCAGCAGATCTCCCTCACGTGCTATCATTGCTTGCTGTTGATTATAAATAAGAAAAACAATCTGTCGATCACAAGCATTCACTATATATTTATCCGCCAGATAGTTACCTTGGCAGTACCAATTTTCTCCACATTGGAAACAATTTGGAGATTGGCAAACTGAGCCTCAAGACGTTTTTGCTTGGCCTCTGGCTTTTCGTTCTCTAAAAAAGCATACGTGTTCACCGTGATAAATTTAATAATCATATCAAAATCACAGATCAAAACTCACCTTTGCAAAAGGGACGCGGAAAGATGTTTTGGAAGAGTGCTGCATGGAGCAGATCGCACACTTCCTCCTGCGACAGAGCTTGCTCAATCAGAAGACAAAATATTATGCAGTTTCCAAACTCTCTAAACGATTGAAATAACTCCGTTTTGGTATCCGGATATTGCACTATGTCAGTGAGATGTGCCTGATAGTAGCTGAGCACACCAGGCGAGCCGTATTCGCAACGTGGCAATTTGCAAGATTTGGGCATGGCAATCATCAGGGTTTTGGTGAACTGTAGCAATGAGCCTTGAATCAGTGGCTTAACAATGTCCTTTAGTATAATATCCATAACTACAGCGATACCCTGGTAGCCCAACAGACGACACATAGCATGGAAATGTGGTGCGCCCACAAAACCCGTATATTGGCCGTACTGTGTGGTATATGCAGCATTGAGTTGCTTCGAGCCCCATAGATAATAATGAGACATCTGCGGCGGCTTCTCACGCTGTATGGCCTGCGAGGATGACAAATTGACCTTGGTACGAATGAATCTATAAACGAAATAAAAGAATTTTGATTCAACTCTGAAATAATACGTTCAACAGAACTTACCGATTTGTAGCTGCATTGTAGCAGTAATTAACCAGAAAGTCATAATTCAATTCCACAAAAACATGCAAAGTGATGCGACCATACGGAGCCAGAACATTATGATTTGCTTCCTTGACCATGCCCTCAAAGTTGTCTAAAGCCAAATATTTGGTCAGCATTTTGTGACAAATGCGATTGGTTTCCAAAAGCCCCTCTAGTTCCTGGATTAATGGCATGGAATTGTACAAGTTGAATGCTTTTCGTGTGATTCATTTTTCAGATGTTGCTTACCACAATCCCAGTTATGTCATTGCCCTCAAAGCGACTGATGGCTAACTCGATACTCTTGTGCATATTTGCATTGATGCGTTGTGTTATTAATTTATTTAAATCAATCGACCGGCCTGATAGACAACAAGAGGTGTTTTAGTATTTGCTTTATTTGCATTGTTATTGGCATGTTATTTACCTAAAAGCTGCACATGCCGCTGTTTTAGGAGCGTTTCGTAGCGGTTATTGCGTGGATATGATTGGAAATTGAAGCCAAGAACCTCGCACTCCAGCCGAAAACGTTTATCTAAGAAAATGCTGGGACAAAATACGATCGGAATAAAATTATATATATATATATATATATATATATATATATATATATATATATAAGGTCTCTAACTTATTTAAAGAAATCATCAATAAATAAAACAAAAAAGCTTTCAGCTGTTTAATAGGTAGTGCAAGAGCTGGTCAAAAACATCAATCATCAGTGTCTGTATCAGCCAAATTCATGAGGATTGCAAGTTATCTTAATAAATATTAAACTCACCTGCCAGCCAGTTGCTTGTAGTGTGCAAATATTTGTTCACTTAACTTATATACAAACTGATCAAAGCACAAATTGACTTCGGCTTCCACCTCGTCATAGAGGAATTGCTTGCGGAAGACGGTAAGAGCATAATGTGCTGAATCGTTATACAAGTCCAAGGGATACAGCACAAACCTAAAACATACACAATTATAATAATACTATATATATAGTAAAATGAACAGAAACGTACTCCATCATAGACGGTTCCTTGGTTTGAAGTATGTGATCGGTTAATATCCATGGCATAGACATTTCAATGGGAAACTGTATACGTTTCTCCATCGTAATTAAATCCTTGCATTCCTCGTTATGCTGATGCCGCACCATGCACTTGTTCACTTTGCGGCCCATGGTCATTTCCAAGTAGAATTCGCGATACCACAGCTGGGATAGATCGCAGCACTTTTGCAGCGTATCGCTTAGATTTAGCAAATAGCTCCAATAAAATGAAGTTTTGTGAAAAGTATCAATTTGCATTAAGCAGTTGCCATCAATGTCTTTGCGTAGAGTACGCTTTCCACCACTCTTGTCAGCAATCAGGGACTCCAGCATGGTGCGTACCATGTACAGCTGCGTAGAAGAGGGTCCCACATTCAGGCGGGGTACATGTATACGAAAGCCACCATCGGGATCCTTCTTGCCCTTGGACACTGGATCATCCGTGGGCTCATAGCCCTTCTGCCAATCAGCGGAGGTTTCGCGTACCGACATAATAATACTCCGAATCAAATCCTTTTTGTTTTTGACCGCCTTGCGCAGTGGTTCGCGAAGCGTTAGCTGCACAAAGTCCTGCAGCTCGGAGTAGATATTGCGTCTGATTGCCTCACAGAGTACCGTCTCAATGCGTGCCATTAAAACCTGTAGTCCTTTGATCATGGCAATCACTTCGATCAGTGCAAATTTCTCTTCGGATGTGTAATTGTAGCGTGTGGCACGCTCATATTCTTCCGCCTCCACGGGACAATCCTTGTTCTGATGATGATCAGTAGGATGCAGTAGCTTCCACGAGTACAGCTCGGTGACGACGCTGGTCCATTCGGATAGCAGCTGAAGACCGCGCAATGCCAAATCTGCCGTAATGCGATTCTCAGCATCAGTTGGATTTTCTTTGACCGTGGTGGTCACCTCATTGGTGTAGCGTGCCAGCTCGGATATATATTTCACATGGTCCTCGCGTATCTGGGGCAAATGCACCATCAGATCTGCCTGCGGGCTGATGGCATTAGAGCTGGACAAAGGCCACTTGCTAGAATCGAAGTGCTTGCTGCGCTTTATATAGTTAAATGGAGCAATTTGCATATCGCCAAAGAGTGGCACCACCTCCAGATTCTTGAAAATGCGATCAATGCGATCCAGACGTATTTTCTTTTTCTGATCTAGCTTGTTGATATTGCACGCATCGCTGTCCATGAGAAATAAACCAAAGCCCATGACCTTCACCAGCATATGCTTCTCCTCGGGCGTCAAATACATTTTAGTTTCAAACATGTGCACGCAGATGTTGACGACATCAGATAGCAGATCCTCATAGCCAACGATCTTTTCCAGCGTATCCTTAACCGTGTCACGTATTTTGTTTTGAGTGGCCAAGAACATGGATAGATTCTGTGATTCTTGAAGCGTATGCGAATCGGACATCACTTTAAGGAACTGAGCAGCGCGTCGATATGTCGAATAGTCGTTCTTGACGCTTGACTTCATGTTCTTCAATTCGTCCAGCACGGCAAACATGTTAATGAATTTTCCGAGAGTAAGGAGATATGCCTCCGATACGAAATCTTTTCGTTTCTCAGCATGACACAGACGTTTTATTTCGCCAGAGAATGCTTCGATAGCCTTGCGTTGGAAGTACATAAAGTTGAGCAATTTATTCACTTCGGGGGCAAGTACTTCTACGGTTTTCTCATAGATTTCCACACGATTTGGCTGTTCGTTTGATTTTGGCTGCGGTATGGCCCGGGAGCAGCACCGCCAGGTATATAGCATAACAGCATGTTTTTGACCCTCGTCCAGTAAAACGTTCTTGAACGAAGGTAAAATGCAATAATTTAGTAGTTTCAAAAATAGTTTTTCGAATGGTTTTTAATAACTTACCAAGTTCGCGTGAGTAGTCGCCTCTTCGATGTACTTAGCAATACCCGTGACGAATCCATTGCGATCCTCGAAATTAGTATCAAAATTTGCTTTGTAAATAATGGAGCAGGGCTGGGCCTCAATACAGGGCTGCTCATCAGGCAGGGGTATTTCGTCCAGCACCTCTACATTGGACAGGGCATCAGCTAGTGTTATCTTTTCGGTCATGTTACTATAATTGTCATCACTTTTATGTTAAAAACGGAAATGTACAGATAAAATCACTCTTAAAGGCGGGGCTATGTAGCTTCGTTTCCCTGGTAAGCGATTTTTTCGTAACAAATACACAAACACCATATCTTTGTGTCAATCACAGCGAGACGCATGCACGCAGTGTTGCATATTCCGCAATGTATGCTAAGGTCGCGTTTTTATATCGAAATGTAATCGTTGGCGCCGGAATGCCATTACATCTTTTCCAGCACTTGCAATTTGCCGGCGTCGGTCGCTTGTTTAAGAACAGTTACTGCTGTCGTTCACGTTTTCTTTATTTCCATCTGTGCTAAATAAAATATAATCAACATGTCGATGTTCTGGGGTAAGTTTTAATTGCTTATTTAGTAGTTTAATATTTTCATGTGTTAATGTGGCTATGCTTGTGTGCAAGGGTAAGTTCGGACAGACGGTGTATTTGCTTTTACCACGTGCTTGCGGCGATCGCAGCGTGGCCATTTTTTTTTAGCGCCTTACGACTTTACCTAATATATCTTTGCGTTTATTGTAATTACATCTGCAGGATTAAGCATGAAGCCTAACCGGAAATACACACAAACCATTGTGAAATCGTTCCATATTTCGGGCGTAGCACTTGACGAGGGCGACTCCGCCAAACTTTACATTACTGCAGACAAAACCAAGTTCATTGTTGCAACTTTAAACAAAAATTTTCCCCAAATGACACTCGATTTGAATTTCTGCAAGGGCGACAAGATTATGTTTCAAACAACTGGTGAGGCTTCATATATATTATATCTGTATGAAATATAATTTATATAATATATATACATGTGTATTGATTTTATGACACTTCAGGAAATGCTGTGGTTTCATTGATTGGCTACCTGCATGACGCTGAAGAATCTGACGATGAATTCGAAGACGAAGAGGAGTATGAGAAAGTTGTGAACGCTTTGAAAAAGGGTCAAAAGGCCAAAGAGGGCGGCAACGACACACAATCTGATGAAGATGACGGAGAAGAGGAAGATGACGAAGAGGATGAAATTGATGTAGGTGACAGCAAGCTAGCTGCTGAGTATTCTTCATTGCTTAAGGATGAATCTGACGATGAGGATGATGAAGAGGATAACGAAGATGAGGACGACTCTGACGAAGAGGAAGAAAAGAATGCAGCACCCAAGGCCAAAAAAGCCAAACTAAATGAAGTCAAGACGCCAGCTAAGGAACAGAATGGTCTGGCCAAAAAGGAGAAGCAGCAACAGCAACAAAAGCCAAAGAAGGAAATCAAAGCTGCAGCAGCATCTGAGGCGAAAAAGGGGCCGGCCAAAGGAAAGGAGGCCAAGCAAACTACCACTGCTACTGCGCCTAGTGGTGAGCGCACCACCGTGGGAGGCGTTAGAATCCAGGAGCTACAGGTGGGCAACGGACCAGAAGCCAAGCAGGGCAAACGCGTGTCCGTTTATTACATCGGACGCCTTAAAAGCAACAACAAGATATTTGACAGCATGAAGAAAGGCAATGGATTTAAATTCGCTTTGGGCGCTGGAGAAGTGATTAAAGGCTGGGATGTGGGAGTTTGTGGAATGAAGGTAGGCGGCAAACGTCGCATTATCTGCCCCCCGCATATGGCATATGGCGCACGGGGCCAACCGCCCACTATTCCGCCAGACTCTACGCTCGTCTTCGATGTGGAGATGAAGGCTGTGCACTAAGCGAGATTCACGAGGAAATTAGACACCTAAATATAGCATTAGACATTATGATGGATTATCAAATATGAATGCATACTCCATTTGGAAATATAAATATCAATTCCATTTTTAGAACGGTTGATTTAAAATAAAGCAGATTTTTAGAATATGCGAAGACTTTTATATAATATATTTTAATTAAATAATTGGTTGTTGGCCATCGCTTGTTGACCCTTCCATTTGGCTCCGATCGAGCAACGGCTCTGCCGGCAGTTTCCAGTGTTCGAGAACGTAGGGCAAGCGCTCGCTGGGATCGGTGCTCCAGTGATGGATGCGACATTTGAGTGTTGCCTGTTCCAGTTTGTTAATCGTTATGGTGCAATTGAATTCCTTATTCTCCTTCAGTAAATCAGGTCCCTTAATGCTCTCTTTAGGCAACGTTATGCATTCCTCTTTGCAGTGAAAGCCCGCCTTGCGTAGGGAAGCTTTAATGTGCCACGGCTCTAGCACCCAGGGCTCATCTTTGTTCATTATCACCGCTAGCACAATGGACTCCAGCATAGTAACAGTGCGTTGTGCATATGCCGAGCTGTGCTGCACGATGGACTTCTCTGCCTCTGTCTTCGAATATTTGACAATGTTTTCAGGTGTTTTGTAGGTCGCCAAACCGGGAAGCAGCAACTTGTTGTACACAAAATGTGGTTTCATTGATACCACATCACCCTTGTCGCCAACGCCCTCGACGAATGTCTTCAGCACCACTTCCATGTTGGGACGCTTTTTAACTTGTGTATCTTCCACAAGTTCATAGATGAAGTGCTTAGCGCGTAAACGACGAGGTTTTTCATTCGTCTTGTGTAACAGTGGTTCATATTTTCGCTTTAAGACGAACGTGGTCTACAAAAATGGTTGGGATATTCTGTTATTCGATTTGTGCCATCAATATAAGATCATACATCTTACCCGAACTTGTTGCTGCACACTATTTGCACTTTTCAGCAGATTCAATTGTGTTTTAAATACGTTTATCATAATTTGATTTGTTTAACACGGCTAAGTAACTTTATACTATTCTTAAAAATATCGATATATAATCGATAAGGCTATTTAATGCAAGCTTTGCAGTCATCTTATATCAATGTAAAAATGTGAGTGCTAAATAGCTGCTGCTAATATCGATGATAATTGGGTAATTGCTTAAGTTAGTTTTTGCACATTTAGAAAGTCCACATTGGTGGGGAGTTCAGGAAAATCCTTGAAGTTTTGCGCAAAAATTATTTTTTAAATGTCCGTATAAGATGTAAGCTTACAGTGCTAAAATAAGAGTATTAGAGAGAGAGAGTATTAGTGCGCATTAGAGATGACAATCATAAATCGATAAGTCCATAGAATGACCGCGAATGTTAATTGGATTCAAATGAATGCTATTGAAACAAAACTTATACTTTACTAGCCTGTAATTTGTTCGTTAATATAATTTCTAAAAAAATATTAGATGAGTCTTTTTTTGTTTATAATTTATATATTACTGTCAAAGAGTTGATGTATACGAATAGTTTAATAATCCACCACTTTTGAACGTCTAATATATGAACGCATGAATTGTCTATTGCTGTGTAATTTTATGCTCTTATCGTGGCCTCAATCCAATCAATGTATGCGGATACAAGTGTGTATACGCCAGGCCAGCCGGCAAGGCCGCAAGGTGTGGGTCCGTAGGAGACAACACCAGTTAGATAAAAATTGCTGTAACCATTGAAGGACTCCTCCATGACTAAAAATAAAAATATTGACAGATCATATTGATATTGGTATTGTTATTTGTTACCCAATGGTCCACCGGAGTCACCTCGGCAGGAATCAATGCCCTCCACTCCGCCAGCGCACATTTGGCTTGATGTCAGAGTGCGTCGCTGGGTCTGATAGCGGCGATTGCAGTCTTCTGTAGGCACAGGTTGCAGTTCAGCTTTAAGTTTAATATTCGATGTACTATTCGTTTCGGTGCGGCCCCAGCCTGCGACAAACATTTTACGTCCTAGGAATACTGTATTCCGTTGCTCCGGCAGTATCGGCAGACAAACAGGTGAAATGAAGTTCGTAAAGACAACTTCCCGACTTAAACGCAGCAACGCAATGTCATTCAATTGATCGCGCGAATTTCCTGGGTACTGAGGGTGCGGTATCTTCTCTGATACAGCCACATCCACATACGGGTCATTGCAATCCCTTTTGCCATTTCGCCCAGTGATACAGTCTGGATTAGATGTGGTGTCCCAATCGCCCAGGCGGACGCCTGTCAGCCGCCAATCACTGGGTATGGCGGATACGCAATGTGCCGCCGTTAGCACATAACGGTTGTTGATCAGCGAGCCCCCACAATGGTGTCCAATATCGTTGTTGGCTGCGAAAGCCAACTCATTAATAAGTCTGCGTTTGGAAGACGATCCACTTACATTTTGTATACTCAATGAGAGCCAACCAGGTATACTCATTTATATTAGTATTCACACCCCCCACCACCCGATCGGAAAAGTTGTCGCCGCAGTTGGGTACCTGGGGCAGCAGCCCGGAGCGTCTAGTGGGCATTGTCGGTTGCGGTCTGGGCTGGGGCTGGGGCTGCGGTTGGGGTTGGGGTTGTGGCTGGGTTTGACCCCATATGGGTTGCTGGCTTAGTCGACGACTGTTGGCACAGCAAATCTACAAACGATATTACATTAATCTATCTATTAGTCTATAATGTATAGAAGAAACTTCTGGTTCAACCCGACAATTCTTTGAATTGACACAAGATATTACAACTAAAGGCTGCTTCTATGTTCTTAAGGACTTTTTTAATCATAATACAACGATTGAAAATTGACAAATTGAAAAACTAAATAAATTACAATAAATTTATTTTTTTTATTTTTATCATCTTTACCTTCACGTTTATAGCGCTTTAGCAAGGTTTCACTATAGTCAAAACAGATTCTCTAACTCACCTTAGAGAGCTTGCACTGTTTATAAATTTTTATGTATGTATTCACTTATTCTACGATTTGCTCATATATACATTTATTCACTCACTAAAGTTTTTTCATTGATGGCCATACTCACCAGCACCTGGCCATTGCGATAGCCGCATTGGCTATTTTGAAGGAGGCTGCGGTCGGATGACGACAACGTTTTCTTTTGCACCAATTCGAACAAATATGTGCAATCCCTGAGATTAATGCAGGTCCCACTTTGATCAGTGGGAGTTGTACAATATCCGAAGGTCTCTGTGGAAGCAAAGTATTATTATAATCATAATAACCAAATTTGAATAAAATACAAAATGAAGCAAAAACAGACAATGTCACTTGTTTGAAATTATAAAAGTCGCTTCAAAGATTTCGTTGGGTCGAGTTCACAGCTGATAACCAGTTGAGTTATTATTGTTTTTATTTTTCTTGTCATCCTTGTTGTTGTTGTTATTATTGTTGTGCTTTGTCTTAAAACCGTTCTCTGACTCAATTCTCGGATTGAATTTAATGACTGCGTTTGTGTCCGTCATCTCTGCTCACCTTGTGCGTAGCTGTGAAATAACCTCTGCAGCAGCATTAAAGCCAGCAGGATCTTCATTTTAATATTGTAAGAATTTCAATTTCAATTTTGATACAATAATTACAACTTAAATATAGCGCTGCGACGTGTTCTTCCCGTTGTCAGCTCAATCGGACTGAACGCGCCTTCTAAAGATCAACCTGATTCTACTTACAAGCTGGCAGCTGAGCCTCAGAGAGACGCAGCGACCGAGAGAGAGAGAGAGAGAGAGAGAGAGAGAGAGAGCGATGGCGAGAGAAAGAGAGTGAGACATAGAAAAGGAAATGTACCGAGAGGTAAAGAGTGTCAGAGTGATTATTTGTATAAGTAAATAGTTCATAAGTCAATGAGTATAAACCGATTGCCAAGTCTCCGCTATCTATGTGTGAATCTTCCTCTTCTGTTTCTCATTTGCTTTTGCCCATCTACTGCCGCATCAATGCAATTTTTATTTGAATGGCGAGTTGATTTCTCTTCTACTTGAATCTGACAGTTCTTGGCCGGTTTTAATAGCCACATCCACTCGAAAGTGCTTGCGGCTGCTGCAGCAGACAAGTCGATTGAGCGAAAAACTGAAGTTCACTTCTAAATATTTTTTTTTTCATTCTTTCCTTCTTTATTTTCTATACAAACATTTACACAAACACAAATATATTTTCGATTCTCTTCAAATATTAATATATGATAATTAAACGCGTTTTGCTCGAGTGCGCGTACTTTATCATATGAATTCATTAATTCATTTGGAGTATACGAACCAGAATATAAACAGCTCTGCCAGGTCGACGTCCTCTCCACTAAGTCTCGTATTTTTTAAAATAAAAGTAAAATAAAAAATTGAAGCATTTGACAGCGGAAATATCAATTTATAATTTATTTTGATTACATATTGAAAATGGGGAAAGACACAACAGAAAAGGATTGTGGATATGAAATAGCATTTACATTTACATACATTTACATGTATCTATCTGAGCTGCACGTATATATCTGGGTAGTAAATATTTTATAAATCATAAGAAAGATGTATTGTTTACGAGTATGTAAGTAAAAGTATATATCTTTAAATACATTATATAAGTGAAAGTATTTCTTTTCAGTTTCATAACTTAAAATTAAGTGTTGAATGTTGGCTGACTTCTCGAACTTCTTTAAGTCATTACGAAATTCTATATAATAGCCAGTCAGTCGAGACCTAGCAATGGAAATGTTTATAGAATACAGTTTATAGACTTACATTTACATCCTGTCAGATCACTGGAGACGTAGTCGTGCTGTGGAAATGTATACAGTATGAGTAACACTTAAGCAAAGTTTCCAACAACAGAGATAACCTTATATACAGTTAGAATCTTTTGGGCTTTCCACGTTTGTACTATAAATAAACAGCAAAGGCAGCAAAGGCGGGTTTTACCTGAGCAAAGAAAAGCCCAAAACCCAACTACTTAATGCTATTGGCTGACCATGCGAATTTCAAATACCCACATTAATGTGGACTACGGGGTTTGGCAAATGTACGCATGGTTGTGTGTGTGTGTGTGTGTGTGTGTGTGTATGTGCGTGTGCGTGTGTAGCTGTGAGTGCAAATGAATGCGAAAAGTAAGATGAATGATTTCAATTTGTTACAAGTGCTTTTAACTTTAGATCCTGGTCAAGGCAGCAGCCAGCATTACTACTTACGTGTGTGCATGTGTTTGTGAATGTGTGTGTGCTTGTGTGAGTGTTTATTTAGTGGCGGTTAGTTTGCTGATTTAATGCGGTCTGACACTTCAGGAAAGAGTGGACGTCGTCAATTTTACCATTTCATTTGACAATGCATTTCATTAGGGGCATTCCCTTGCTGCTTCCTATTACATTAAAGTGGAACTTTAGGTAGAATACGCAAGCACACATATAGCAACACAGGGTTTGTTTTTGGCTAATAAACACGACTTTTTACACTTGGCTGAAGGCAAAGTGTGTGTCCATTTATTGGTCGCATGGCCAGGGGTTTCGCATATACTTGGTACGTTTGTATAATTAAAAGGTATTTGATGCATTATTTATAAGCAACGTTTGCCAAAAAAAAGAAACAGGTAAGGGTGCCCGTTGAGAGTGCCCGATTGCGAGATACCACTCTACTATTCAAATCGTTCTACTCTTCTTTTATGTGTATATGATAATAATAAACCAAAATCCGAAATTATTAAAAATATGTATATTCATTGCATAATTCAGAAAATAAACTCAAAGTCAAATTATTTTCAATATAAGGATATGAGTTCTCGAAAAATAATGAGAGATTAGTATCCCGATATAGCATGCAGGAATAATTTTAAAATATCAAGGCTTTTGCTTTATAGTTTACAACATCGCGTCAGCTAGTGAAGAATATGCATGCAGGAATAATTTTTTGCTTTATAGTTTACAAAATCGCGTCAGCTAGTGAAGATTCTCAAGAATATATGCCTGTAACATACATTTTGCCAAAGCCATTGCATCATGAATTCTCAATTTCAATGTGTTCGAACGAAGATTAAGTTTTGAGTGGACGGATGTTTCACTGGGAGATACTCAGCAGTTAATTTTCCCCTGTTACCTGCCGTTTACGGAAAATTTGCATTGATTTCACATATGTTATTTTATGCCACCGTGTATTAAAACCTTTGACTGTCTATATTTAAGTCTTTCAAATGTCTCGATACAAAAAAAGAAGATTAGCTATAAGGTATGTAGTATATAACAGCGCGAACCGAGAATTGAGGCTGGTTGCTAAGCATTACCGCCAACATGTATGTTAATGGGTACTACGGATAAAACTCGCATTAAGTGACAAGCGGAACTAAACGCATTAAAATGTCAACGATGTCAATTTAGGAATCAATTGTTCAGAAGCATTGCGAAACTTTTTTAATTAAACGAAATATGCCAGAAGCAAAAGGGAGATTGAGAACAGAATGCGCACTTTCTGTATTGATTTGTAGTACGTGCAACACCCAGCTACCACCCCTAATCGAATTCCTTTTGCCTCGTTGTTGGCTTCGAACAGCAGAAGGATGAGGAAGGACTAGGAGCAGCCGTGTCAGGACAGGGCAGGACAGGCAGTTTCATAAATACCAAACACTTCGGCATTTGATCTCTAAACAATGCGGCTTCGCATAATGACAGCAACATGAAATGCCAAACCAAGAGTTTTACCAAATACCAAATACCAATAAAAACATCCCAGATATTTGGAACCAGTCAATATTTACTCTACCTTTCTCATATATATAAAAGCATATATATATATATTTAAAGTGCAAAACAACATCAAAAAAGAGTATTTAAAGACGACTCCTCCCTAGAGAGAGGGTGAAAGAGATATATATATATATATGTATATATAAATATATAAAGAAGTTTACCAAACCGTCCACACAAGCAGCTTCAAGGCTCATTGAAACTGTAAACCAGAACATTGTTCTGATTCTAATCAATAATGAAGTTTGATACCTTAAAGCATCGACTCCTTAACGCAGCTAAGACATATATCCTCTTAGCTTGGTTGGTCCCAAATAGCTAATTAAAGTAGGAAAAAATAGCGTCAAAATTTGTTGCATTTAAAAACTCTTTATTGGAAATTAACTCTGTCTATATATATTAAAATATTAAAATACAATCCAACAGTAAATACAACACAACATATTAAAATGTAATACAATATGATGTCGTACAATATAATTGAATGCAATGCAATGCAGTACAGCAGAGTTCGCATGCATATGTACACTTGTATATATAACATATGCATGAGCGCCTATGTAGAACGAGGGTCTTAAATATCATCATTAAAATGCCTGAATATATTTTTTTTTAAGTATCGTACTCGCTAGGATAGTAGTTATTATTAGCTAATTTTTTTTTAATTTTTTAAATAGTATTTTTATTTACTTTAGAACTGATTTTGGAACTAGTCTTGGGTTTAGATATCATTATGACATTCACGAGCATCAGGCTATATACATAGAGCTGCAGCGATCACGATGTTTATCTGGCAACCACTCGTTTGCTATGTTATAAAAGTAAATAACAGCTTTTTTTGTATTTCGTTTTATATTTTTCGATTTTATTTTATTTTGATCATATTTTTAACCACTTATGTCAAAACTATTGTTCGATTCGTAAAATATTGTAAATGGCCCAATATAATTAGTTCATTTATGGATTCGCTCAACTATCGTAATATGTATATATGTATATATTGTATGTTTGTATATATTGAATCGCAAATGTATGATTGATTAAGGTATAGAAACTTTAATATATCGTTTTTATTTTCATTTTTGCTTTCTCATTTGAATCGGTTGTATATATATTTATTTAATTTACTTGATCATATCAATATATGTTATATATATATATATATATATATATATATATATATATATATATACATATATATATATCTATATGTATATATTTATGTTTATATATATGCAAGTATAGTTCATAAAACTTTTAACAATAATTTCAGTCGGTCGTTTTGGTATATATATATATATATATATATATATATATATATATATATATATATATATATATATATATATATTTATCTATATGAATAAATGATACTTAGATTTAAATCAGTTTTCTGATTTCGATAAAAACTACGTTTGCATTTTTCGAATTTTTTGTGTAATTTTTTATTATTATTATTTTTATTATTATTACTTTACTTTCATTAACCTTTTGTGAAATCATTTAATATTTTTAAATTAAGACACGCAATCGTTTAGCTTTTAGATATGATTGTTTTTATTCTGAATGATTGCTGTGAAAAATCTCACTGGCATGCCTTTAAAAAACTTATAGAAATCCGAGATAAAATATGCCACGTAGAATACAAATCTATACGAATATTGTTTTGAAAGGGATGTCTGCTTCGGCTAACCGAAGTTTTTAATACTCATTCTATTAATTTGAAATGTTTTTAAATAGCTTCTAAGTATTATTGAAAATATTGAAGATATAACTCTATATCTGAAAAAATTATCTAAATATTTGGAAGAAACTTAACCTAATTTTTTGTAGACTTCCATTAGGATCATTGGAATTTCAGGTACATTAAAAATCTTATGAATTATTTTGGCAATTAACGAAAACACGCCTACAAGCTAAATCGAACCAGATCGAAACGTTTTGAATCGCATGGAATCAAATCGAATCTAAGAACCGAGCACGTGGCACAATATAAAAAACGACTTGGTATTGTTTGGGTTGAGTTTGTCTACTCTAATTGCTTTTAACTAATGTCGTTGTTTGTTTAATTGGTTATTTCGAGCTGCTGAAATGCTATGATCTACCGTAGATAATGCTTTATCGTTGTACTTATTCGATAAATTGAGGATCTCTATCGATAAAAACTGAACAGAAGTTCAAAATCAATTCACAAATTTGTTGAATACCGAACTCTAATTAAAATTTAGTGCTACTGCTAATGCGTTCCAAGGGCACATCGTAGGATTGTACTAATATTTATATAATATTGATCAATGAGGTTGTTAATAAATATCAACCTCGTTTTTCACATTTGTATGCATATAGAACGTTCTTTTGGCACTATGAATAAACATAGGTATATGTTTATATGTAAAAAGAGCATCCAGACATATATATATATGTATAATATGTATACATATATTTATTTACATGTCCGCATGCAGCTTGAAACCGAAATTATGCAATGCTAATTCATCTTCTCCGGAATTGATGCTATGCTGGGGGCTTCAAAACAAGTTTCTCAGTGGGCAATTCTTGAAAGCGTCGCTAAGACGTTTTCTTAATTTCGCTGAAAGTACAAAATCGAAAAGAAATCAGTTTTTATTGAAGACACATGTTACAAGTTACTCAAATTGACTACAAAACGAAAACAAAAGAATACTTGTGTCAACACAAAAGAAGAAAAAGTATAAAATGAAAGAGTTACATTTTGTTGACAGTTTTTGATTGCTTTTTGTTCAGCCTTGAACACACAAGATTATACGAGAAACATTTTTTATCTTTTTACGTTTTTTTGGCGTCTGTTGTGTGTTTTTATATGAATCCTATGTATTTGGGGGATAACCTACCTGACTGTGGAGCAGACTAATGAAATTATTTTTAAGAACTCAACGGAAACTACGAGATACACAATACATACACATACTTACGCTACAGCTCTTCCTGCTGAAGAAGATTTTAGAGCTAGACATAACTTACCTTTTTACCTTTGGCTTAAAATACGAGTAATATACCTGAGAGTCAGCTCAGATATATAGAGATGCAGATGCAGAGATGCATGGTATACGAATATGTGCTTAATACTTAGTAGAAAACGCAGCACATTCCATTAGACAATGTTTTTAAAGATTAGGTATACTTAGCGTTAAGAATAGTTAAGATAGACATTAGACAGCGGCACCTGCGCTTCTTCAATTAAAGAAAGGAACAGGAAATCATAGAGAGCAAAGAGTGGATAGATTGGGAAAGAGAGAGAGAGAGAGTGAGAGAGTGTGTGAGAGATATAGGCACGAACAGACACACAAATAAGGAATTTATGGTAGATGGAAAAACATTTAGACTAACAGTCATGCCAAATCAAGAATGCTAAACGTAGAGAGAGAAAGAGAGAAGGAAACACAGAGAAAAGGAGAGGAAGAGATAACTTGCCCCGAGAAATACAAAAAAACCCATTGTATTATTTGTGTTTTTTCTCATATAAGTATATATTTATACATATATATCATGTTTTTATTATTCATTTTGTTTTTATTTTTTTTCAAATGTTCAAAGTAACAATATAATTAATCAACTATTAACGTTTTTTTATGTTTTTTTACTTTTCTTTAACTTTTGTTTGTATATAGATCTGTTTTCACATCTAATAATGACTTGAATGGTATAATTTTCAACATTATTCTCGTTTTTTGGTTTTGTTTGATGTTTTTTTTTAAATTCATTTCCCTATTTAGTTAAACAAATACCCAAATATATATATATATGTATATATATATATATATATATATATATATATATATATATATATATATATATATATATATATATATATATATATATATATATATATATGAATGGGTATATGTGTTTAATAATAATTAATAATGATCTGGTTGCTATAAACTTTTCGATATACATATACATATATATTATATCATAACTATATGTAATATTAAACGTGAAACTAAAAAAATTCATCTGAACCATTTTTAACATTTGCAAGATTTATGATTTACGTTAAAATCTTTCGTTATGATTGAATATGGTTTTTCTTTTATTTTGGTTTTGTATATATTTTGTATTTTGTGTTTTTTTTTGTTTTTTAAATGTTTAGTAATCAATTCAAGGGAACTTCAATATCATATATGTATGTATTTTGAAAGAACGCAATAGAGATATATTTTCTTTAATACAATCTAGTCAAACATGTTGCTATATGTTGAAAGCATTTTCCATTTAGTTGTAAGAGCTAAGAATTGGAAAGAGCATAAGACTTGGGTTCGGTAAAACTAGTAAAATTTTTTATAGGGCATATTTATATATATATACATACATATATATAAATATAAGATAGAATAGTTAGGAAGTATAACGGCTAGCTTCTAGTTGTAGTAGTTGCTGAGTAGAGTTATGAAGTTAAAGATATTTCTTAAGTTTTCGGATAGTATCTAGGAGCCACTTTAAGGCAATTTCATCGTTCAATCGTTTAGTTGAACGAGGGGCGCTAGGGAATTTCTTCTTTGGATTGACAGAGAGTGGATTGACAGAGAGGTCTTAGAAGTTACTTTTAAAGTCAAAGGATTTAACAAATGGTGCTAAAAATAAACACTGCAGAATCAGTGTTGTAGCAAGAAAAATTCTAGAAACAGTGCTAAAAACACATAATTGGATATTGTTGATGCTAACAGAAGTGTTAAACAACACACAACAATTTTCTTGTTACTCAATAACTGATGTAACTCGGTTTCGGGTCTTTACAACGAAAGTTTTTTGTCCTTCCATATAATATATATATTACTGAAAACACTTTCTTCACTATGTGGTATTTTTTGACTGTATGTGTAAATTGTACATTTATTTGTTTTGGTATTTTTGTCTGTTCGTTTTTGTTGAATCTGTACATATAACTTTTAACATTTACAACATTGTATATGTATATTTCATTGGCTATATGCTTGTAAATATAAATGAGTATGTGTGAGTGTGGGCGAACTATATAAGATAAGACACACTAAAAAATGTTGATCAAGATATTCACAACGTTCAGAGATAATGGTGAACTATAGAATTTGATTGATTCTGTTTTAAAATGAGTTGTTCATATATATATATATATATATATATATATATATATATATATATATATATATATATATATATATATATATATATTTTTTTTTTTTTTTTTTTATATATGTATATATAGTACATATAGTACTTATAAGGTTACTTCTGTAGATGTTGTTGTACTTGTTGTTGTTTTCTTGTGCTGTTTTTGTTGTTGTAGATGATGATACGAGTGGTATATCATATATTATAACACCGAGAGTACATATGTCTGAAAGAGACCAGCGAGTCGTTGTTGATGTTGTGGTGAAGATTGTTGTTGTTTCGTGTGGTTGTAGTTGTTGTTGTTGTATATTTAGGCAGAGTAGTAGTAGTGGCGCAGATTAAAGATTCAAAATAATGTTTCAAATGAAAAGAAGAGAGAGAGAGAGAGAGAGAGAGAAAAGAGAGACACCAGAGAAAGAGAGAGAAATATAGAGAATGCAATGTGATTAAAACATTTATTCATTTGTATTTATATATATATATATATATATATATATATATATATATATATATATATATATATATAAAGTAAATTGCATATATATAAAAATTAAAAGTGAGAAGAATGCGAGCTTCGATGACCCGAAGTCGAAATGCCCTTTCCAAATATTTCTTATTTTCAAGCAGATATTTTTTATGGTTTTTATATGAATGTTATCTCTATAAGGCATACTACAGGCATATATAAAGACGGATTTCAATTTGACTCGCATTTGGAAAGGGCATGTAAAGTACAGAAAGTGTGATATATATACATACATGTTTATATATATGTATATATATAAATATATAAATAAATATATATATGTATATATATATATATATATATATATATATATATATATATATATATATATATATATATATATATACATATATATATATATATACATATATATATATATATATATATATATATATATATATATATATGGTTATAGATTGTAAGCATACATACGAGTGTTGACTCGATAGTTTATCGATAAGCTATAGATCAACGATATACGATAATTTCACATACAATCATTAAACAATCGATATATATTAGTCTCGTATATGTGCATGGCTTATGTACATTCATGCATAGCATTCTGTACCGGAGTATTTTTGGTTTACGTGAAACATCGTATTATATACAATTCTGGTGTGGTATATGTATATATTTATAGTATATATGTTTGTGGATATCGAATAGGACGTAGGCGAGTACCTACTCTTGAGACCCAAGCATTACAGAGTCGGAGCAGACAATAGAAAGATATATGTATAGAATGTATATAGTTTATGGTTCCGTCTTTAATTATTGGAATTGTCTGAATGTATTTTGGTATTACGTATTAAGTATGTGATTATTTTAAGGTTATATTTGCACTTTAAAGCATGCATCTGTTTTTTGTTTTTTTTTTGTTGTGAAGGAGGGCGTGACAAAATGTATGCTAAATGTATCACAGCATTATGCTCTCGAACTGCCTAGCGTTTTCTTACAGACTATTGTCCTGGGCTAAATGGCTACAATATAAAGTTTTATCTAATCTTTAATCTGTTTTCTTTTATAATACATTATATCCTATTTGATAATTGTGGAACTTAATAAATATATATAGGTTTGTAATTAAGAAACTGAAAGTCTTGTAAAATGTTTAATGTATATAGAATTCAGTTTTTAGTTTAAGTATAGGAGTTGGTTTTACTTACATTTCAGAAGCTTCAATCAGTATGTTCAGTATCTCAAATAGCTTAGAATGTTGTCAGTTTGTGGTGTGTATGTAGTTTTTATTTGTACAGAAAAGAAACAAAATGTTACAGCTGTTAAAGGAGAATTTTAAAGAACAAAACAATCGTGAATTCGTGGGTTTTGCTCATCAAGATTTTTGTCTTCATTTCGAGTACCAGCGATGATTTTTTAGTTCATATTTGGGAATTTGATTTGAATTTGTTACGCAATTCATATATATGTAAATACATAATATATCGATAACAAAAAAAGTTCGAAAGTGTGCTAAATGTAAGCTATCATATCCAGTTTACTTGGAGGTTCGTGTATATATTGTTAGGCATGTGTATGTATTTATGTTTCTGTAAGTTTCATTAAGGTCCAAAAGAAGATTTTTCAGCAACGTATTTCGACGGTTCGACATGATTCAGCAACCTCTCCATTATAACTGTTTTCTGACTCTGTCTCTGTCGCACCAATCGCAGTTATGTTTAGTTACGATAACGATTCTGTCACAGATGACGTTTTTGGTATCATTATCGCTATCAACTAAACAACGATTATGTATTATTGGTTTGTTTTTTGTTTCTTTCATTTTTTTTTTGATTTTCCTTTTTTTTTTATAGCTTTGGGGTATTGAGTATATTACATTATCATCGAAGCAAAAGTGATTTGAATATATTATTAAAGGCGTTTACTATATATTTCATTTATATATAATTTGGTTTGTTTTAACTACTTTAAAAATTCAATAGGATTTCACCGTCCTGGTTTTTATACATACATACAATACATATGCATGTATATTATTTTCTTCGTTATTTGTTTATTTTTGTTATTACTATTATACTATTTGTATTATTTGTTGTTTATATTTTTATTTCTAGATATATGTATATATATACATATATCAATTTTTTGCGGCGTTTTAGAGTTTTGCTTGATTATTGCTGCCGATTTGTGAGTTCGTGTTTATATATATATATATATATGTATATGGTAAATAAGTAGATTATTTCAATATTATGCAGAACGTATTTGGAACATAATATTTATATTATTTTTAAACTTTATATCAACAAATTCAAGTGTTTGAAATCAATTGCATTTTATAAATGTTTCGTTTTTACTCTTTCAGTTATTATTCGAGTTACTCTTGTATTATTATTGTAATATATATCTTTTATGATGACTGACATATCACTGCATGACACATTTTCCCTCTATTTGAGTTTTTAGCTCATTTACTTGCGTTTCTATTTGATTTTTCAGTTCTGTAAAAAGAAATTGAGTATGGAAACAGCAATAAATAAGCATATTTTGTAGAGTAGACTACAAATGGTATATGTGTGTTCAACTGGTATATGTATATGTATTTTGAATAGAGGCTCATGTTAATAAACATAGCGCAACGTTTGCGTAAAGTTATGTATTTGAGTGCAACTGTTAACTGTACGGTAGCCAAAACTATATGAACATATTTAATTGTTTCAAATGAAAATTGTTAAGTGTTAAATGATTTTTTTTCGATCAATTTTTTGCTAAAATACATTACTCAAAATGCAATGCAGCAGGTGTAGGCAGAGGAGTTTGGGCGGCAGTCAGAAAATCAAACTTTATTCTGCTTGCCAAATCAAAATTTAAATTTAAGTACTAAACTAAATATAACAAAAATCTGTAAGATATTTCGTATAGCAGGATAAGTATTCTTGTAATTAACAGATAGAAAGACGTGGACAGACAGAGAGCGAAAGATAGAGTCACAGTAAGAGTCGTGTCTGTGTGTGTGAAGCTTGTGATAGCGATACTTAAAATATGTGAATGTGTGAGTGTGTAAAGTAGGAGAAATACACATACATAGACAGCATATGCATTATATATATTTTACATAGACAGATTTGAACTATGTAAAGTACATATATTACATAAGAAGTAAAGGAGAAAGAGAGTAAACAATTGCAAGAGGGAAAAAGTTTATAAGAACGTTTGGTTAGTTTTGTTTTGTTGTTGTTGTATTGGTTTTTATTACTTTAGTTTAGCATAAAAAACAATTAGCATAAAGTTTTCTTCGAGCTTTATATAAATTTTTGTTGTTATGCATGTTTAGTTTTCATAGATAGAAGTAGAGTTGTTTTTTTCGTTTTTAGTTTTAGTTTTAGTATTCGCTTGAAAGGAAATCATACAAAGTTATATTTATTAGTTAATTAGTGCAGTTGGTGAGTATTTTATTATGTTGTTAAACAGAAGAACTAATTTTGTTGTAAATGAGAAATATAATGTAAGTTTAATTGAATAACCTACCTAACCTCAAAAACAAAAGACCCCCACTGAAAAATATTCTTAGCCCTTATCATTTTCAGGACCTTTGTGTTATTATTTTTCATTTGGTTATGTTGTGTTACGGAAATACTAATGGAAATTGTATACATTCTCACTAAGTTCTCATTGGATTGTACAGTTTGATAGTTTTAGACAACAATATACAGAAATAGAGCGAGAGAGATAGATAGAGAGTGAGACAGGTGGAATGGATGAATAAAGTATGCAAGAGTTTTTGCAATTATTTTAAACACACAGAAATGATAATATGACATTTTTATGCACTTACCTTAGTCTAATATATTTAAACCCAAGTATGACACAATTTTCAATTGCCAACTAACATCAATTATTTAATTATTTCAACCCATTTTTCGAATACAACACATATTTGTCGTAGTTAAATACCACTAAAAACAATCAAAAGTCGAAACTAAAAGAAAAACAATAAACGAATTGATAAAAAACCAGTCAAAATTATAGTTAAATGAGAGGGAATGGAGGTGCACACTTGATAGATTCTTTCAAACGTTGCTTTAAAGATAGATTATTTGATAGATTTCAAGTTTATTTGAGCAGAGTTTACTTTAGCTTATATACGATACGATCTTACGCACAGGGAACATAGCATACAGATAGAGACACACATATAGTAGTAGAAATAGTAGTAGTATTAGTAGTCGTAGTAGCAGTCGATAGGGATAGATAGCGTTAGTTGTACAGTTTCATAGGCATTTCCGTATAAGGTTTCGAACAGATAACGATACAAATACACACACACAATATAATACTACTTGCGAGTGTGTCTTGTTGTTTAGAATAATGTTTTTATGTTTTTGTTATAATTTTATTGACAGCTGTTTGAAAAAATATTGTTGAATACACATACAAATAAAAAATGTAAATATGCAATGTACACAAATGAAAGTGCTCATAGAGAGAGAGAGAGAGAAAGAGCGAAAGAAAGAGAGACGGCGATATACTGAGAGAGAGAAAAAGAGTTGTTGACCGCGACTTAAGGTATCTTAAAGTCGCATTTAGCATACAGCGAACTTAGATTTAGGATCAGTTGTAGATAGTTCTTATATACATATACTAGATACATATGAGTACGAGTACTACATACACACATACATAACGGTATTTTGTGGGGGTATGGATTCGGACAATCGTTGACTTACTTGTAAAATCGTCAAGCTCCTCCTGCTCAGCCTCGGCGGCCAGCTCTTCGGGCGTCTTTTTTTTCCGCATTAGCGGATTGGGCTCCTCCTGTGGCGCAGCCTCCACAATTTCTTCCTTTTTCTTGATATTGTACTGCAAGATAGGTTATTTATATATACATATGCTCGATTATGATCAAGAATTTAGCCTGCAACTTCTACTACTGTGACCTAATGTAAATTGTATTCACTTATTTGGTTTCTTATTCGACACTTTACCATTACCAAATTAATGCTTGCTCATCTTCGTTGTTCATGTCCTTTGAAATTCAATCTGACTCCGTTAGGGAGTCGCTCGTAAAAAGGACTCCCTACTAGAGTCAATTTGAACTGCATCAGGAACTTCGTAGCGCACTTAACTTGAACGAACTTACTTAGCTCTATATATACCTTTATTTATTTAACAAATATTTATATAGATTTCTTACCTTATCGCGTATGTCCTGTCTCATTTTCTCACGCTCCTCTTCCATTTTGCGGTGTTTTTCCTTGCGCCGCTCCTCGGCCTCGCGTATGGCCTCCTGACGCTCCCTCTCCTCCTCCTCTGCCTTTTCCTTATCGTCACCATCATCTCCGCCATCGCCTCCTACCGCGCCTGCACAAAGATGCAATCAATATCGGTATTATCACAAAGCAATCTAATCTTAACTTTATATGTAGTCTTAAGCGTATATTGACTGTACAGTACACACTAGTTGGCTACATTTTCAGTGCTGCTCTGTATTCTGTCAATTTTAATCAAAATAGGTCATGACCAATTCTAGCTTGACATTCTAGCTTGACACAAAATCAGAGCGATTAGCTATACACTGAAATTTACTAAAATTAGGAATAATCATTTTTTAATTAAAATAATTATATTAAATGCTTATAGTTATTACACTTATTTTCGTCATATTATAAATGATTCCGCTTTGTATTTCAATTGGATATTCTTAAGCTGAGAACCCAAATTTAAACTTTATAAAATATCTTATAAAAATTGTATTTTTATTAAAAATTGGAATTTGAATGTGTTTTGAATTAAGTCGCTGAGTGTAGTCTGGCTAAAGACCTGGGTTTGAGTTTGAGGTCTGAGTTTTGGGGCTTATCTGGGGCTTATAGAAAATATGATTAGTTGGTCGGCAGCATTGAATACGAGACGACGTGTCACAAAAACAGAAAATTTTTGCGGAAGTGGAACTGGCGGCAATTTCCGGTAATTTGCAAGTGGTGTGACCTTTCAACCAGTTAACCTCACATCGTCTAAGGTCAGTTACAGTGCGAACCAAGCTAGAAAGCTAGAAAAAACATTTGAAATTTATATCTCGTGGCAAACAGATGGCTGAATTGCTAGTGCAATTGTTCTTCGTGTTGTGGTTAGTTGGAAGTTGTTACAGCGTATCAATTGTGGAGCAGGATGTTTTGCGCTTTGACCAGGAGCTCGAGCACCTCCTGAATACTACATATTCGCCTTGCCAGGATTTTTATGGATATGTGTGTGGACGCACAGCGAACCAAACACTACGGCATCAACAGGAAAAACAGCGTTTTCAGCAGTTACTGCGGTCGAGCAATCCTGGCCAGCTGCTGCCCATGGAGCAACAGCTGCTCAACTTTTACAAGTCCTGCCAGCGCAGTCGCAACTTGGACTCGCTCATGTCCACACAGCTGTACACGAGCAGCGGTGGCTGGCCCGCTCTTGAATCTAGCAACAATAATCAGACCGGGCTCGGCTGGTTGGGATTACTTAGCCAGTTCCACGAGATGGGAACCCCGTACTTCTTCGAGACCCGCATCAGCATGCAGTCGAATAAGCGGCTGGTCACACTGCAGCCAGATGTAACCAGGCGCCACACGTTACGCAAGTTCGAGCAACGTGTGGGTGAATTGCTCCAGAGCTTTGGCGTCGAGCAGAGTCGCGCCCATGTCGCTTCGTTAGAGGTCCTCAGCCTGGAACGCAATCGTCGCGATATCATTAAGACGGACCGTATCGACGATCAGGTGCAGTTCAGCTATGCAAATTTCAAGCGCAGCTCATTCGGCAACTTCTCGATGGCTCGCCTCGATTGGGATGCCTATTTCCGGAAGCTGCTTGGTGGCAAGATGTTAAAGCCCACGGACGCTATTGTTGTAAGACAGTTGCCACGCCTTGTAGACTACATGCAGCTACTGCAGAATACGAGCATGCATCGACTGCTCAATTGGATTTGGATTGATTATTTGATAGGTGTGTATGCGTAATATCTGATAACACATTACCACGTATTTGTTGTATAAGTTTTCATCTGTCTGGATGATTGATTTACTGCCTACAAGAGGATTAACCTATTTGGCAGTTGCTTCAGCGCTTCGAATGTATCTTACTTATTTGCGTCAACTTTTTGTTGCAGACATTTCCACCGCCGACTGCCAGCAGTTGGTGGAGATATATGCCGGCGACGTCTATGCGCATTTGCTGCAGCGCTTGAGCACGGATCGCGTGCAGCTGACGCAGATGTATGCGAGTATTGGTAGAGCCTACAAGGAGCAGCTGGTAGGCAGTGTGTGGATAGACGAGATCTCCGAACAGTCGTCCAAGCGTTTTCTGAGCCAAGTGATGCATATAATGCTCAATGGAGATGAGTATTTGGATGCTGCCTACCAGGATCTGCAGCTTGGTCGTCGAAATTTCTACAGGAACATGGAGAAACTGCGACGCTTCCAGCGTAAGCGACCGACGCCTACGCCAGCTGCATTGCAACTGCGCCAATATGCGCAAAGCTTCGAAACCATTTATGGACTTTTGCCAAGACAGCAACCGCAAAACCTGACAGCTCCACTTAGTTATGTGCTGCTAGCGGAACGCTTTGCAAATCATCTGGTGGCCGCTGGCAGCAGCAGTCGAACACCCGGCGCCTGGCGCAGCATCGACTCAGACCGACAATTTGTTCAGTTTGTGAACTGCAGCAAGACGGCGACCAATACAAATGCCCACGAGCTGCTTCTAAACATGTTGGCTCAGCGTTTGGCGGGCAGCAGCTACAGAGAGTGGCTGAGCCAGCAGACCACTGTGAACAGAGTGAATGCACTGCTGACCGCAGGTAAGCTGCAGTTGACGCTGCAGCGTCTCTACTTCATTGGCAGTCTACTGATGGAGTGCCGAGAAGGTCAGCAGGAGCACAAGAGCCAGCTGCAGCACAAGCTCTTACGTAACACTCCCGAATTCAGCGAGGCATTTGGCTGTCGCCAAGGCGATGCACTTTATGTGCAGCAACAGCGTTGCCAGCTCGCCGAACATCTTTAGTGCATAATAAAAGCGAATCGAAACAGGCAAATGTGAGTGTATCAACCTTGAACTTTTTCTTTTTTCTCCTCTGACAAGAAATCAATAAGTTTAGCAAGCACATGGGGTTGTTGGGGATTAAATCAATTGATTTTTGTTAAGTTCTCGCGTTTCTGTTTTCCTGTTTTTTTTGCAGGCTGGCACTTAAATTGTTTGAGTGTAAATGTGTAAAACTAAATTAATTTGTATGACTTACATTTAGCAAAGTATAGTTGTATTAGTATAAAGAGCGAAACACACACAGAGAGAGAAAGAGTTAGACAGATAGAGAGAGAGAGAGAGAGAGAGAGAGCGCAAAGAGTTAAAATTGAAATTAAAGTGTTCACAACACCAAATTCTCTTCTAAATTTTTGATTTTTTTTTATTTAACTGTTGTTTCCATACCAATGAAATTCATGATTTCGTGACGCTTTTAGGCCAATGCTATCTCTCCGTGCTGGTGGCTTTTTGTGGAAAACACGCGAATACGTTAAATGCAGGCACCGATGTCGCTGCCGTTGTGGTTAAGACTGGCCAGTTAGTAGCGTCACCGCATCGCCGCACCACGTTGAGAGTGGAAAGGCCCTAGTCGTTCGCTGCAACTGTGACACACTGACGCTGCGCTTTCGTCTTCGTGCTCGCCATCGTCTTGCTGGACTTCGTGACCACTTGGCTCCGGCATAGTTAGCTGTGGTCTGTGTGTCTGTTTTCATGTCTGTCAAATCGATTTGCTCGCACAGCGGCATACAAAACGAACTGCGTACCCGGCCACGAGCGCACACGAACTGAATGCACAAAAATTGAACTTGACTGTTGCCGACTTTCGAGCGGCGACGCACTCGGGTACATCAACTGCGTGGCTACGTGAGTGAACTCTAGTCTCAGAAGCGCACAGATGGAGTAGGAGTCAATCCAGCATTCGCTGGGCTTTTTATGCCCAAACGCCAAAGTCTCTGTCGCTGCCACAGTCGCAGTCGCAGTCGCAGTATGCTGCAGCAGCGCTGGACCATATCGTGTTTGACCCAAGTGCTTGGGGTTGACTCTGTTAACTGTTAACTTTACGCTGTGCAGCGCCTGCGCAGGTTTTGTCTTTGACTCTGGCATTGTGTCTGATAACAGAAGCAGCAGCAGCCGCAGCAGCCGCAGCAGCAGCCGCAGCAGCAGCAGCTATCGCCGCAGTCTCGCTCTAATTATTGTTGTCGCACTCGGGCAGCACTGCTGACGCGACGTTAATGGCGCTGTTTGCACAGCCTCCAATGTGACGGCGCAAACGCAATAGAAAATTCCCACGCGTTGCTCTTGAGCGTTTTTTCCTAGCTGCCAGAGGGGGTTAGCCATTAGCTGCTGACCACATATTGCTGCTGCTGAGTTGACAGCACTGTCGTAGTCGGTGCACACTTCTGCTGCCGAAGATGCTGTTGCTGCTGCTGCCGATGCTGCTGCTGCTGCTGCTGCTACTGCTGCTACTGCTAAAGGCAACGCACATTAAATTGAATTTGTAGTCATCAATTTGTTGAATAGCTGCGTGAATTAACTTTTTCTTTTTTTTATTGTAGGATATTCGCATTGATTTGTGTAGACGTCCATTTATTGTTTTCTTAAATCAGTTCAATGTATTTTATAATAAAAATTGATTGACCCCCGCTCAAGCAAAATGGTGTCAAATTGTTTTCAGCCAAGCAGTCCATATACAACCCCTACTTCAACCCTCAAACTCCTTACCCCAACTACCCTGCGCTTTGCGTTTGTTGCGCTTTTATGAGACTTTTGTAATTTGCTTTATGAACTTTATGAACTTCCTTTTATGCCATTTGGCGCTTTCGGTTATTCTTCAGCAGCTCATGCTGCCACTTGCTGCCTCTCCTTTATTTGTGGCTGCAAGTGACTCTTAGCAGCATTTCTCTTTCTCTTTCTATATATATATATATATATATATATATATATATATATATATATATATATATATATATATATATATATATATATATATATATATATATATATATATATATGGACTTATTCAACTTTAATTTCGGTCACAATTTTGGACTAACAAAGTTTATTTTCTATTTAAGCTTTAAAACTCATTCAGATTTTCTTTGAGTGTATTTTATATATACTCTCTCTCTCATTCTCTCTCTTATGTTTGAAGTTGTTCACAACTCGTCGCAACTCAATTAAAAACTAATAAAGCCTATTGTAATATAATTATCATGGCAGCATAACTAACAGCGCTTGTGCATGTAGCTGCAATCTTCTCCTGGTCAGGCAGTTTTTCTTCATTTTCTAAAGATTCTATTCTATTTATATACATAGCTATATATATGCTATATTTATACATGTATATATTTATATGTACAAGCTTTTTTATTTTTATGTATTTTGTGTATTTTATTTATTTTCTAACGGACAACTCATTGGCTATCGGCCTGAACCTTTAAGACGGATCCCTCGGAAGTGTTTCATTTGCGTGCAACATTTGCCTGACAGCTCCACTCACACTTTTTTTAAGAAATCACTTTGAATCTAACCCTGGGTATACAAATTGGTTGTTCTTGGCAACAATTTCTTCTTTTCTTTCTTTTTTTTTATTAAAAGCTTTACTTCTGCGCTGCGTGTCCTGGCCATAATGAGGGTACTTAATACCTAGCCCTGCGGCCAAGCTCTATATACATATATATATATGTATAGAAATACATATATATATGTATAGAAATACATATATTTTATGTGTATTTATGTCATCCCTTTTGGATGCTGCCTAAGTGCTGTGGTCCCAGTCATAAGTCTGATATACGATCCAAAGACCGGATAAGTAAGACTCTCGCTGCGTTTTATTGCTTCGAATGCTATTTTGAATACCAACATGTCAGTCGTCAGCCGAGAGAGGAAGTGGACAGGAGGCTGAACCGGAGGGCTGGGGCTCCCTCTTCGAATTGTCTTAGGCTTTGGTGTGGCATCTATATATGGATGAGTGGATGAGGATGGCTGCGAGCTGGTGACATTTATGCGACTTAATACGCGCATGCTGAGAGAATACTACATTAGAGTTCCATTTCCATTTGTATTGTCAGCACACATACGCACAGATACGGACACATACGCACACATATGCACACACACGCACACACACAGACACAAATGAGAAGCAAGTGCTAAGCAAAAGCTAAAGGAAGCGCCAGCCATTTGCGCGAGTGTCTCACACATAGCTTTCCACTCTATCTCTCTATTGCTTTCTTTATCTGTGTGTGTGCGTAATTTTTCTGTTCTTTTTTTATTGCAAGGAGTTGCTGAAAAGGCACGAACGTCAAATTATTTTCTTGCTTAATCCGGTTCAAGACCACCGAGCTTTGTTGGCAACTCTCTACGGCCAACCATGCCGCAATCGGGCTCTGCATCCGCATCTGGGTCAGAGTTAGAGACGTCGGCGGCATCTACAAATGACAGGAAGTGGGTGTTCGGTCGCGCAATCCTGCGACTTTTCTAAGTAGATGTTAGCTTAAGCAGCTGAAACGTTGCCGGGCCCCCGACTTCAACCCACCTCAGCACACAGCTTCCACAGCCCTTAGTCACTGCTTCCTCCAGAGCAAATGATTTCATTGTCATAGTCACTAATAGCAACTACCATATTCCCGGCGTAATTACATTTTAACAGCCTCAAAGAGTCCTGGATATTTACTTATGGCCACGCACCCACTCGCACACATCCGTACCCACGCACACCCTTGACAATTTGGCCGTATGTCTTTAACTTCTACAGATGTATATTTCGGCTCTAATTGTACACTTAACGAAAACCTATCCAATATCTTTAAAGTCGTGAACCTGTATAAAAGATGTAAGTTCTTAGGAAAGATCCATTAATTAAGTTAAATAAGACAAAGACAGAAATTGAAAAGTATTTGGATCATCAATAGAACGTGCAATGGCTTAAGTCACTATCACTTAATTTTAGGTTCTCATTTTCTTCGAGTGTATCTTTAGCTCGTGTAGCGGTATCGTTTTGAGCAGTCGTTGTATCTTTGAACTGTGCCGCTTTGGGCACACGCGTGTGCATAAGTAAGTCGAAAAGTGGGCGTGTGCAAGTGTTATAATGTTGTCCTGTACTTGTGGCAAAGAGTGTCTCGTCCTTTTCCTGTCCCGCCCCTTAGCCAAGCCTTGGCTTATGGCTCTTCATAATGACGCAAGTAAATCTCATTGCCATTTCGCTGGCTGTGCACTCAATTCTTTTCTCAGTTCTTGAGCTATAGCAATTAGTTGTTAGCCAACAGCACTTGCACTCACTCATACAGTCCTACACATATACACACAAAGTCACCCACTCACGCCGCACACTCTCGCACCCCAGCGTTGTTATTCGTTGTCTGTGTTGGGAATGTGCCTTCCATGTCAGTAAATGTTGGAAATTTGACAAAAATGCTGCCGCGTCTACAGCTCTGACAGCTGATAAACTGCATGCAAATATTTTTCGCAGTACAATATTTAAAGAATTTTTAATATGCAGCATTTATGTGAGAGCGGCGAACCTCCCATACCCCTCGCATTGCCCATTAAATGCGTCATTTGTCGTTTAGTTTTGTAGTCTTTTGCGCCCACAGAATTAGTTATGCTGCGCGCCTGCCAAGACGTGCCGGTATCTCGGGTCCAGGCTGGTTCGATAGCTGAGCTTGAGCGAATAAAATTGTCAGCTCCTTAGAGGCTTTCCAGCCTGTCATCTTTAGGGTTAATTTTTCGTTACTAAATTAATTGCTTAAAAGGCAATAATCAAAGTCTTTACTTTTCTATATTCAATTTCATAAATCTATAATTACGATAAAAAAAAAATATTCCATTGAAAACTCCTCAATTAGCTAATACCAAACTTTTAAATTTATTCTTATCGCTTTAAGCTTCAATCTGTTGAAAATGGTTAACAATTGGAGCGTAGGAAGCAATTGCTCCATTTAAGTAATGAAAAAAGAAAAGCAAATTGAATTTTCATGTTAACCGCAAAATCAGATGGAGTTAAGTTTCAATTTTCCTTTTGTACTCGTCACAAATGTTCTCTAACAAATTGAGAAAAATGAGCGACAGTTACATTTGGGCGCTAAGTACATCACTTGCAAATGTTGTGGACAGCTATAGCCAGCTGTGTCTGTGTCTGAATCTGTATCTGTATCTGTATTGGTATCTACTATTGTATCGGTATCTGCATCTCTAGTTGGAGCTGTAGCTGTCATGTAAGTGGTGTTGTCTTGCCTGTTTGTGGCATGTGTCGCATGTGTCAAAATGCTTGCTCGTCAAAATACGAATTGAAAATAGCAAACGGCTGCTCGCACAAATGTGAATAGAAGGAGAGAAATGTTTTCCAAATGGCCGAGTATAGCAAGCATATGCGCTATCTATTGAAAAAATATTAAACGAGTCAGTAGGAGGTATCTGCGATACCTTAAATTATATACATATATATCATACACATCACAAAGAATACATAAGATACATAGGAATAATTTATTTTCTGCATTTCTCTACTATCGATTAGAATCGCCTGTAAGATTTGTATTCTTATACAATAATCAAGTTTTGTATGTACTAAAATATAAACAGATTTTAGAAACTTAACTTTTTTGATAATTATTCACAGTAGAGTAATGACTTCATGAAACCTGCTAGTCGGTCAATACTGACTACAGAACAGTTATTTGTTTTTTATATTCCATGTTTTTATTGAGAACACTCAGCATTTGTGTTATTGACATTGTTAGCTAACTGAAGTGCGGGACACAGTAGTGTAGAGTTAACAAAATATATATGGATACGGATAAACATATAGATACAGATACAGATATAGACGTCCATACAGATAGAAATATAGATAGATAGACAGACATTTATATATATATATATATATATGCATATAGGTATATGTGTATATAAATATAATAGATAAAGATATAGATACAGATATAGTAGATAGATAGTTCTGATAGTTATTGTGTTATATACATAGAAATAATATTTACTTATACTTTACCTCATTGTAAATACGTTGTATAATAGTTGTAGAAGTTTTTGTTGTTGTTGTTATTGTTGTTGTAGTTAAGAGTAGTTTTAAAGTAGTAGTAGTAGTAGTAGTAGAAGGTAGTAGAAGATGTAAGTTGTTTTATTGTAGTTAGTATGGTTCCATATATGGTTGTAAGTACAGAGTAGAGTACGAAAGGTTGTTGTAGTTTTAATTTTTGTTGTTGTTTTAGTAATAGACGTTAGTAGTAGTTAGAGAAGAAGTAGAAGTAGTAGTAGATATAGAAGTAATAGGTAACCAAAGATAATAAAATAGATAACTTTTAAAATTTCCAAAAATATTTTAATGCAAAATCAAATCAAAAATTCGTATCGTTCATAATTCATTTTGGAAGAAACTAAAACTCGGATATGCACTGCTAACTATGCAAATTTTTATACATTTTCTCAAATTTGTTAATCGTAGTTAATATAATTAGTATATAGTACAGATGCTGGCAATTTTTTGGAGAAATTAAAAAATGTTGAGGGCTTTTCTCTGGGCCAATTAAAAAATAAACCAAAACTTAAAGTTAATCATAAATTAAACGCACGCTTTTTCTGATATTATTTTTGTCTTCATTCAACTAAGTTTTAGTTCAAAAACTTCGTATGACAAAAGTTTGCATATGCATAAATAACGATACTAACTATACTCATTTTTCTTGTGCAAACTTTTATTCGATTTTGATTTAAAGAGAGGGGGAGTTAGGTATGTGCACCAAGTAATATAACTAAATTAAGCATGAAATAATTATGAGTTCGTTTTATTTAAGAAAAACTAAAAGACTAAGTATATCGTCTACAAATCGTACTATATACTTATATTATGAAGAGGTATATATATTATATAGAGCATGATTTGTACACGATAGCAAATACTGATATCATGTGGGATCTAATTTGAAATTTCGCAAACTTCGAATCAAAAATGCGTGTGGTTCATACAAAAGTTTGATCAGGAAATGTAAAGAAACGAGATTATATTATATACATATATACGTATATATATAGTCTATTGTTTTATATAGGTATTATTTCTTCAGAAATTACCGCCTGCAGCATCTGTTCAGCGTGTGGGGGGTCGAGGAGAGTAAAGGTTAAATTTTCATTAATACGCCTCTTTATTTCTTTGTTTTCTTTTTAGTTGTGGTATAGTATAGAGATAGATATAGTTAGTAGATAGCTACGATTCTTAATGATATTGATGCATTAGGTAGTTCGTGAGAGTATGCGTTTATAGTGAATTGAGCTTGGCAAAATATATAACAGAGAGAAAAAGAGAGAGAGAGAGAGAAAAGGCGAGGGAGTAGGAGAAGTAGAATAGTTGAATAAATTGAAAATTGAAGTTGATAGAAAGTAGTAAGTAAATAGTTTTATATTTGTGTGTGTGTGTTGTTATTAAAAGAGTATTATTGAAGTTTGTTTCAGTGCTATTGAGTTTGAAAAATGAACGATTTATGAATAGGTTGATATATGTGTATATGTAAGCTTCAGATAAGGTATATTAAGGTAGCCGATTGAGTGATAAAATGTTTGAAAGTTATGAAAGTTAGCTTGGAGAATATCGGTAAGTAAGCAGGATATGCATATTTTTGGGTAAGCCAGCCAGTTTTGACTGATTTCGTATTGAGAACTTCAACAATCTCTCCTGGATGTATTTAATGATAAGAACTTCTTATCTGTATTGAAAATAAGAGTTTGAAGTTTGTATTGTTGGAAGACGTTCAACTTTGCGTTAAGTAACTGTCTACTGTGAAACATATTTGTGTAAATAGTCAACCCCGATAAATATTTGATACCAGAAGTATTAAATTTCGGGCGGAATCTTACAATGCGAGGCGTAACGAGGCGTGGAATTCATGTTAATATCAGTGAAAACAAAGTTAAAAGAAGCGTTGACAAAAAAAAAAAAGAAATTGTGAAAAAAATGAAAGAGCCTTATCAGGAGAAGGCACGAAGAGATTGTAATAGAAGAAATTGAATTGTGTGTTTTTTTCTGTATATTTGTTATAAAGGCGTTGGCAGCTGTGTTCATTGTTGCCGGCCATCAGGGCGTGGAAAGTAGGGCGTTTGGGGCATTGTTGTATGTTTTTTGTGTAAAGTGCATGAAAATTTCTAAGGATTGCTGTGCACTTGGGTATCGTTTGAAGGTGGCTGTGTTTCTGTGAGTGTGTTTTCTGAGTTTTGTATTTTATATTCTGCTGTTACTGGTGTTTGTCAAGCTCTTGTGTTTAGTGTGTGTTTTACAATGAGGTAAAGTTCGGCCGTGAATAGGTAAAAGGGAGGAGCGTACAAATATGTACATTTTATTTTATCTTCAAGTCGGTTATGGGTGCTTTTTATGATTTGTGTGTGCACTTAAGCTTAAATAGAGTACAATAAAGTTGTATATAATATAATACATAGTTGTCAATTGAGTGACAGGCTAGCTAGTGACAGCTGTGAGCCATAAATGATTTCTGATGAAAGTATTTGAGTTAGTAATTAGAGTAGATTACCAAAAACAAAAACAAGAAGAAACAAAGGGGGATTTGTGCAAGTGCAGCGCTATACATAGGAGTTAGAAATTATATAAATAAGTATTTGTTTGTTTTCAATTTCAATTTTGAACGAGTCTAAGACGCAATCTTAACAAATTTCTAAAATGGCCAATTTCTTTTATTTTCAGTCATGCTTTAAGGTCAATCAATTCAAAACTGAAAATCAGGCTCAAATCATAATCTAAATGTGTGCCGCATATATGTATGTTATAATAATGCTTGATATGATATTCACTTATGGATAGTTATGCTTATTTCCTTGTATGCAACTTACGCGCTGAGTACGAACTCGATTAGGTTGCACAAACAAAACGCTTACCTGAAAGAAGAGAAAAGTTGAATTGCATTAAAATATAGCAATGATGGTTGCTCTTAAAGTGAATTGCGGTACATTTATCATGGAGCTATTTTCTGTCTGCACGTTTGGCACATTTATTACTTCTAATCCATATATATTATTCTCGCATAAGACAGGCAATAGTAATAAAGACTAACACGACAGCAACTCAAATAAATTCAACGATTGTGCTCTGTGAAGACGACAATGGAAACGCATTAGCTACCCATGCTCTGAGCACACATACTCACTCCTCTTGCCTAACCGAGCGGAAAGTGTTTTACAGATTGAAAACTGTAAGTCTGAATTTTGAAACAATGTTATATTGCCGTAGAACATTCAGTTCTTAGCTATTGGCAAAAAATATTTTACGATTTGCTCTAACTTTTATTATGCCCAAACGAAAGTGGGCTTAGAAATATAAGAAATGTAGACTATTCAAAAGACCATAAACCTTTTACAATTTCAGATCAGCCAGGCGTGTTGAGTCCATCAAAAGGACCTCAACTAGATACTCTGCAAAAACGCAAGTTTATTATAAACACAATTTGCAGTTATCGATTATTTGGTAGTGTTTATAAAAACTTCTAAGCTGCCTAGCTCGATATTACGAAATTCAAGAAAAACTCCTTTGATACAGAGGATACTTTACTGTTGCTTACAGGATATCTTAAAGTCAATCAAGCAATACTTATACACTTTTTATATCATTTTGCTCACAATTGCTGAAACTGTAAGTAGCTGGCAAAAAGAAATGGGAGCGACAGAGTATCTTGAGCTTTGTGGCTGGGTAATTGGCATACGTGTGCCAGCATATATATATAATGTACATAAATACTAATATATGGTTCTTCGATTTGATTTCTCAATTTTTATGGTCATGCTAATAGCATTTTCATGTTTTTCGACTAGTCTATCAATGCCAACTCGCAGAGCCGCAGTCGACAGCTTGACAAGTGGAAAGAGGCGAGTGGCATGCGGCATGTGGCATGTAGCAAGTGCCTGTGGCAGGTGGGTGGACAAGTGGGCTGGCTAATGATTGAGCTCGCACACTTTCTTTCTCTCTCTCTCTCTCTCTATCTGTCTAACAAGACGTCTCTGACTTGCTCTCGCTCTCTATAAGTGGTATTATGGCTGAGCCAAGTTCTGTAAATTTAGCATCAATCTACGCAATTAACTGTATCAATTTGTTAGACCCACTTGGCGACGCATTCGTGCAGAATTTTTGCGCTTGATAAGAAGAAGCCATTCGAGGCTGGCGAGGGAACGTAGAGTAGGAAATGGGGTTGGGGCACGCCATGGCTACTCGGCCTTATGAGCTGCAGCAACGGACGCTAGCAAATGCGAGACTCTGTTTTACACCTAAAGCTACACAAATACATATGCCTAGATACACACATACACGTTATATAGTGGCTATGTAAATGCTTGCCACATGCCATATGCTGCATTGTGGCATGTCGCATGCTTCCAGTTGATAAGCGTTTTAAATAAAATATTCTAGTGCCGCGTTTTTGAAAGCATTCAATGATTTTCCAAGCGATTGCACAGCCAACGATTAAACAAAAACAGCAACAACAGCCAAGAGAGTTAGAGAATGGAGACAGGAGACGAGAGACGCGGGACGCGAGACGCCGGAGCTGCGGGCGTTAGCCACTTTCATGTGTGGCAGTTACTTGTACTTGCCTCCATCTGCTGCGCTGTGCAGTAGCTCGAAAATGAATTATGTATGTTTATCGATCGAGTATGCCAAAAATATATATATGTACCTACATAGATATATGTGTACCTCTGTGTGCGTTTTCACCCCATTTAGCTATATATCCATATGCATGTATACATGAGCATAATCATATAAGATACTGCTTCGAGGGGAGCTCGTTTGTATTGCCAATTCTTGCTTTCATGTACCTGTGATTTAGTTAAGATTACGAAAATAGCAAACAGAGGCATGTTTGGCTCCTTTCATTCTAGGCTACGCTCGAATTCCTAGCTCAAATCTTTCGCACGTATCTGAGCGAGTGGGTTTTATATTATTTTATATATTTTTATACATACATTGCATGCACAAAATCTAGATACTATACGAACGATTAACTATTTTGAGTATCTCTTGAGAAACAACTCTCTCGGTCATATCAGTTTACATTAAGGAAATATGAATTGTAACTACAGAAATTAGACAAAATATGCATGAATTTTATATTAGATAATTTACATATATATAAAATATATCTTTCTATGAACATAGGTTCAAGCTGACGTCAAAGATCTCTTCTTGTTCTCTGCTTATAAATTATAAGTTTTTATTTAATTATAATTTGCATCTACATTTGCTCTCTGGTGTGGCTTTGCTTATGCTTGCTTTGCGATTGTTTCAATAATATGAAATTGTGTAATATTTCTATTAAAACTATTTAGTTTTGTTTGGAATTTTATTTTCAGATTTAGCTTACCTTTAACGGCACTTAATTGGTTTCCAACCATCTGTTTCGCAATAAACGCCGCCATTGTGTTTTATTTCTTGCTGTTGGCTTTTGTTGTTGGATCTGTAGGCGTGGACGCTGCTACTGGAAAATGCAGTCACGGCTTGCGTTGAGCCCAACGTCGCAACTAAAAAAGAAAACCAACTGTGAGAGAAAGAAAGAAAAAAGTCAAGCAAATTAAATTGTGTTCAAACAGAACAATCCTTAGGACAATGAGCCCCAGAGCTCTCCTTCTGTATTCTACATCCAACTTGGCCAGTCACCTGTGCCGTTGCCACTGCCAGTGCCAGTATCTGGAGTATATACTTTAAGCCGATTAGCTTAAATGCCGCCGACTGTCCGACTGCACTGCTCGACAGTTCTCAGTTCACAGCTGAGCTGTGTGCGTGAGAGTATATGAAACACATTTCTGGAATTACCAGACCAACCCAGAGCAGCCCAGCCTGCCTGCCAGTTGTACTACTACACATAATCTAATATTATCTGAGGCCTCGCACAATAATGTCCTAATGAATGTGGGCGCAACATAAAAGTTAAATAAGAATTTATTAATCGCATGTAACAGAGGACCCAATACTCGCTCACAGTCCAAAGACCCCAAATAATTAGCTTTGCGCTTAAAAACTTACTGAGCTAATGAAGTTGAGAAGGTCTACCAACTCTCAACTGTATAAGTTACTCCAAAGGAGCCAATATACTTGTTTGCGCAGCAGCAACAGCAACGAGAATGGGGCGAGAAAATTTGCAATTCTGTAGAATATCGCGGCGACAGCTTATTTTTATTTTCATTTACATTTGCATTTTCATCTAGTACCAGTGGCTTCATGCCATGTATTAATATTTACTCAAATTGGGCTAACAAACTTAAGCTTGGGGCGTGGCTGGGACTGGGGCTGCAACAAATTAAAACAACGCCCAGCTAAACGAGCAACCAAATTAATTTGACATAAAAAGCATACGCCTGGCAGGCAGACAGGCAGAGCGAATAGACAGTTAGCCTGACAGATCGTCAGGATGTACAGGACTAAGGGCATTCTCTCCCTTCCATTCTGCTTGCCTGTATTCCTGTCTGCCTGCTTCCTGCGCCAAGCTAATGAATTAAGCTGGCGCAACAGAGAATTTTTAGCTTTTCAGGCGCCCTGCGGCCACGCGTCAACAGAATTGTTTATTGGGCCCCAACACCTAGCCACCCCACCACTTTCCGCCAAGACCCACCCACAAAAAATAAAAGATAAACATATTTTCTTTTTACGAAATTTACTTTAAGCATACCCTGCACTTTAAACGTAGCAAGGGGTATACGTTCACTTTACTTATTTTTGCTGTATTTATTTTAACTATCTGATCTAACCTGTAAAGTGACATATATTACGAATAGATCTGTAAGCTCTGCTGCTCGGCTTAGACTATAGCCTCTTCAGACTTGTTCCTTTTCAGGTACGATTCTCATATTCTATAAGTATTATTTAATTGTGTTCATTCTATCTTAGCCAATTCTACTTAGACTTAGTAATTAGCTTAAAACCTTCTCTCGAATTAACAGGCCAAGTGGTTATCGAGCAAACCCGAACGAACTTCTGGATGTCAGTTTACGGACGAAATTCACTTTAATTTTCGAAGCGAAAAGCGGGCAAGTTGGTCGAAACAGACGGGTTTTAACAGCCTAGTCAAGGCTTTGGGCTGCTCCTACTATAAAATATGTAAATAAAAGCGAAAATTTATGGGTTTCGTGTTTAGAATTTGATGGGGCAAAAGCAGAAGCAGCAGCTGCCGCTGTTTCAGGTGCGCCCCAACAAAAGCCAATTCGCATTTCTTTTGCAGGGCTATCCAATTACGCTTTAAGTTGTTGGCTAAAGCCAATAAACACGCAAATAAGCCCAGTTGAGTTTGGTTCGTTCCTATGACGCCGCAGTAAGTGGAGCTCGTTCACAGGAGGATGGGGTCAAGAGGTCACCAGCGCTATCAAGTATACGCGGTCTAAGCCTACCCAAAGCCCAATGTCAAGTGGAAACCCTTTGGAAAGCTGCGGCTCACTTTTACTGTGGAACAAATCAAAACTTTTCTCCCAGTGAAACTTAACATAATTTTCAGGCATGAATGGTTCTAAATGAACTGATATTGGGAATACGCAAAGTAAGCAACGTCCACTAGAAAGCCTTTTACAACTTTTACAGTGGGTCCCAATCGCAGTAAGCAGACCATATATAAACTTTTTTAGCTGAAACTCTGCCGTGCTTCGACGACTAGACACAAAATCGAAGATAAGACTTGACTATATTAAATGTAGTGTATATTAAGGTGTACATCGGGTGCTAAAGACCTATCCTTGTGGATGAGAGGATGTGTTACTTGACTAAAGTCAACGGATAAGGCGAAACTTTTTGAGAAACTATAACCTGTACCGGAATGACAGGCATTGTTTAAATTTTTTATGAGAGAAAGCCGAACATATATCTTTACGCCTTATCCTAGAGCTCCTTTGGCTGCGGAAGATATATTAAGTAAGATATATTAAGTAAATGCGTGGTAGTCCTTCAAAGTCAAGTGTTAACGCGTCACACTATTCCCCAACAGCTGTTAAAATCAAAGTAAATTACAAGTATTTACTGGGTAGGTGTTTGCTGAATTGGTAGATCGAAATCAGGTAGCTTGGAGCTTACCTTAAGGATAAGACGCCATTGAGTATACGCAGCGTAAGCTTTGCCAAAGTTAACTGTTAGGGCGAACTTTTTTAACAGTGGGCGCAAATAAAAAGTTTTCATTACATAGCTGTTAGCTGAATTGGCAGGGGGCGAATCAGGTAAATCACGTGTGCTCTGCGGCGTCTGGCCACTTCCCGCGTGAAAATGCGCAAAGTTTATGCAGAGTTTTAGTGAGTTGCCAGCTTGACGCGCACTTCTCGCATACTTTAAACTCTATGAGATACTTTTGAGAAACTTGTAGCTACTTTTAGATGCTTTTCAGCTGGGCAGCTGTGCATTAACTTACCTACTGTTCCGTAAATATTCCGCTTATATTTGCGTGTGCTGCTGTGCGTGTCGTTCTTGATGTTGTGACTGTTGTTGTAGTGATGCAGTTTTTGTTGTAGCTGTAGTAGTTGTTGTTGTTGTTGTAGAAGAAGAAGCAAAGTTTTAGAAAGTTGTTTTTGTTGTTTTTAGAGAAATCCACTAAAAAGACCGAGCATTAGACAGAAAGAGTTTGCTGCAAAGTAAACACAGATAAAAAGAACAAAAATAAAACTATTTGAATTTACTGCCTAAATGAATGAAATAATTGTTGATAAGAAATAGATAGCGAAACAATTTTCATGAGTTTGCCTTGGGGGTCAGCTCTATTGAGCACACATAACCTATTGACATTGCAGCTAATTTAAACATAAGCTCACGCATACACATGCATTTACACATACGCAGCCTATTGTATGTGTTTCTTTACTGTTACTCCAGAGTATGCAAGGGTTAGTTTGTTATATTACGAAATATGATATATGTGTTTAGGTTATTTTATAGTCAATATATACTCCCATATATAAGAAGAAAGCAAATGATATATTTATTATTGTTCAGCGATCTCTATAAATATCGATTTCTTAAAGTAAAAACTTGTTTAAGTCAGTCTAGATAGATTGCTTGACCTAACACATCGAATCAATGCTATTCAGAATTATCTACCTACTAGTTTCGTGCTCGACTTTGCGACTTCTATAAATAGTTATGAGTCTGTTCCAAAGGAAATATCATCACAGATGCAATGCAAATCATATAATACAGATGTAACTGTTGTTAGTATGTCTTAAAGTGAGTTTAATATTCGGCGATGTTATATCCTATCATTTGTGCTGTGCATGTGTGTTCGTGTTTTTTTGTTTTTTTTATCGATATTTCTTTATTAGGGTTTCTTTTATGCGAGCGTGCACGTAAGTACCCATTACGAGGCAGAGCCAGGCGTGTGTGCGGCATATATGTAGACACAGACACACACACATACAAACACACAGACAAAATTTTTACGTAACACACGTTGGACAACTCTCATTTAATCAAATTTTTAAGAACTTTGACACTTTTGGGCCCCCGATTACATAAAATCGCCTTCGGCTTCCACTCCAAGGCAGCCGCAGTCGCCGTCTTAACTCGCTATTGCCAATGCAACTCAGCGAGCAGCAATATAATTGTTTTTAATTGAATTAATTCTGTTTTATTGTTGATCGATTTGTATGTGAATGTGTGTTTTCTTTATGTATGTATGTGTGTATTATCTTATTATATATCTGTTAAGCGAGTGTTGATGTACATACAGAAGCAGACACATATTCATATATATAAATATATATATATATATATATATATATATATACATACATAAATATAATATATATATATATATATATATATATATATATATATATATATATATATATATATATATATATATATATATATATATATATATATATATGTGTGTGTATAGCATATGCGTATCTGCTAGTATTTTTCCTTTTTTTGTTTTATTTAATACTTTTTTGTGCACTTTACTTTAGTATTTAATACGGGCGCTTCTTACTTCATGCTATGTTCGCACTCTTCTGTGTCGCACGGCCGAGTCGCCTACATGGAAAACTCGAGCCGTTGCGGCGCGCAGCGAGCAAAGCCAAGCAGAACAGAGCCAGCCAGACAACCAGCTGTAGGCAGCTTCGGCGCCAGCGTCGGCGTCGCAGCCGTAACGGCGCCTACACTTACAACAAATAACAAAAAGCACTCACTCATACAATTTCACTCAGTAGCAAGCATTCTTCCCAAAGCTTTTGCAAATTTCCCCGATTTATGTTTTGAGTGAGTGCCCACTAGCTGTACTGCTCTAACGCATCAGCCTAACGCGCTCTTCGAGTAGGTTCATCGAAATGCTTCCTGCATATGCGTATGTACAATTCTGTTTTTGGGCGTGCGTGTGTGTGTGTATGCGTGCGTACATAATAGCTTTTAGCTTTTTAACTAATAATATATTTATTTGCCGTCGCTTTCCATCTACTTCTATTTCTATTACATAATTTTTTATACGAACTGCTTACACTCGTGCGCATTCTCTTTCCTTCTCTCTCTCTCGCTCTCGTTCTCTTTTGACTTTTTGACTTTGAAATAAAATGTGTTGCCTACTTATTTGCGGCCGGCGCCTGCGCTACGCAAATGAGAGAAGTCCGTCAGAAATGTTGAGTTTTACGCTAAGCACTACATATGGCCAAATTATGCGTTATTGATTTGTTGTTGTTGAGATAGCCTTTCCCCCCAAAAAAAAGCAAAACATAAAATAGAAGTGATGTACCCAAATGGCACTGATAAGCTCAGCATATGGCACACACAGCTGCTAAAGAGTTGTGCTTGACGCCTTTGTTCTCCCTGTCACTTGCCATAATCTCACACACATACGCACAGAACTAACTTTTGTGGCTCAGCGGAAACGCACAGCTTGCAAGTAGGAAATTGCAAAGTTCTTAGCCACGTCCGTTGTTCAGTGGTCAGTGCATCAATTGCCTTTAGGGTAAAGTGTCTGGCTGTCTGTCGCAAGAATTCTAATTAGTCTGATATAAATCCAACAAATGTTCTCCAACTTTATTGTCTTGCACTTTATCAATTATAGTTTCTTTGCCTCTGCTTTATATACCAATCAATTATATTTTCTTTAGCTTCTACTTATTCGCCTTTTTCTTTTTGTAGCCACAAATTGCTTATTACCGTTGGACAGCCCCTCGCCGCTGACTACCTGTGTTAGCTGTGCGTTGTGCGTTCTGCTTGAGATGAATGTCACGTCCTGGCCCTAGGCGAATTGTGTTTTCCCCTGGGCAATGAGTGGGCAACGTGGATGGCGTATTCTATGTTTTCAGTGCGGGCTTTTCATTTTACTTATTTTACTTTTTTCGTTTATAGAAAAATATTAAAAAATTTGTGCACTTGTATTATTGATGGGCCGCAGCGGGATTCGCTTACCTACAACCGTTGAAGGCACCGTTAAACGCACTACGCAAAAACAATAATTTCTGAAAAATTACTATTTTCTTTCGTACTTTGCTGTGCTCGCGGCGTAACAACAACAACAAATCCGTTTCGCCACTGGCATACACAAAAACCACTTTTTTCGAGCCCAACTACAACGAAAATACCAAATAACTGTTATTCACTGCACACAGTTTACAACGCCAACATGCAAAGAGCGCATAACTAGAGAGCGTGAATAAGTAAACGAGTGAGAGAGAGTGGGAGAGAAACAGTGCTTGCTAGCAGTTCGATGACAGCCAGAACGAGAGAACCTATCGGGTGGCTCTCAATTCGGCGGCCACTGGCTAGTAGGCTGGGAGGCTGAACGTCAGTTTTAACAGTTGACCCCAAACGAAAGCTCTTGGCCGAAAAAAAGCTTGCTGACTTTGAATTGGCTAGCTAAAACAGGCTGACAGTGCAGCAATGCGACAATAAGATATATGTTAACTGTTAAATCTATTTGCCAGCTGTTTGCACAGGCAAATTGTTGGCTGATTAACAATGCGCGGATATGGGAACCGGCGACAGCCGGTGGGAGCGAGTGAGGGTTTGGTTGTTTATTGTCTGCTTTTTTATTCAGATGTTCCGCTTGTAAATTTTTAGCACACGCACCGGAAGTTGTCGAGCGTACACGTAGCGCTGATAAAACAGACTAAATCCTGACTGTCTTGTTTACCACCCAAAAAAAGAACGAAAAAGTTTCTGAAATTTGTACGGGCGAGGTGGCAACACCTGACTCACGCAGACACACACATGCAGAGAACGCGCGCGCGCTTTGCGCCTACATTTATAGCTAACGTATGTGTGAGTAGATGTGTGTCTGTATATGAGCGTGTAAGAGGCGTATAGGTAATTTATATAAATTATTTAATTAAGCCATGTACGTCAGAACGCGGCCCAGAGCCCATTATTTAGATTAAAATCAAACCCATTACGTTTTATGCCACCTGTCTTGAGCGCTTCCTTCGTTATTCTTTTCGCTCCTGCCTAAGCCTCCGCCCCACTCTCTCTTTTCCATTAACGTCTATTGGTTTTGTTATGATTGTTTTTGTGTGATGCCTATGCCAGCCAAATTGGCCACTTTTGGAGCTTGCCAGCAGTTTTCGACTTTGTTGGATGACGTAAAGACTGCTGGGAGCAGGACTTCAACTTCTGTTCTTGCTGCTCTTGCTGATGCAGCATATTCCCCCTTGGTGTTCTTATTTTCCGTTGTCTCTATATTATTCTAAATAACGCCTTTAGTACTCTAAGAGAATGTAATTTAAGTAATAATAATCATATATGACTAAACATTTCTTCTTATTTATACTATCATATTTATTATTCATTATCGAGACTATGCATTAAATCTTTGAACAAAAACAAGATAACATTACATCTTGTTTAATTGCCAAGAGACTCATTTAGAGTTCGCTTTTTTAATATTTACTTCAACTCCATTTCATATTGTTTTGTATTTGGAAATGCTTGGAATCGCAATGCTATTGAAAGTGCAATGGAGCAGTCTCACTTGGCGCTCGAAATTGATTTCTTTCACAATGCCAAGCCAAATGATAAAGTTAATTTACCCCTCACTGCCAGTTGCTAGCTGACAGCCCTGATATTTAATACAAACTGCCCACGCCCCTAACCGCAGCCCCTCTTCTTCTTTATCCAGCCGCTCATGTCCCTGAGGGCGGTATACACTCGGCGGTCGTCGTCAATCAATGTGAATTCAAGAGCTGCCGCTACCACTGTCGCTGCCGCCAAAGATGACAACTAAACTTTACTTCAGCCGCAGACAAAATGTCATTTTTTAGCTGGGAAAAGAAGAGGCGTGAGAGAGAAAGATATACACGGCGGAGTGGCTTAATTTAAAACGGTTTCATGTTGTGATTTTGACAAATGATAATTTTTTTTGCGTGCCTCGCTGTGTGGGTGAGCGTAGCGGGCTAGGTGTATGTGTGTGGCAGGCTGTGTGCGATAGCTTTTGTGTTTGCTTCGTCATCCCAGTTACAAGTACGATATCTCTGCCTCCCTTTGTCTGCTGCCCTTTGAGTCTGTAATGTTGTAGTGGTCGATGAGTTGGCACAATGCGCGCGACAGCCCCTACCCTTAACCCCTGTGCCCACTCGCAGAGTGTGTCAAAGGGTCGTTAAGTAAGCAAGCTGCCATACACACACACTCGCACACTCACACTCATTGATATGATACAGAGAAAAGTTTCAGTTTCAGTTTCAGTTTTGGTAGATCAAAAAACTATGTACATCTGAGCTGACTGCGCCTCTCTCTATCTCTCTCCCCCTCTCTTTCTATAAATGTCTCTATCTCTATCTCTATCTCTACTATTTATTCGCCCTCGCCTCGCACCATGCCCCTGATAACAGCCAACACGAATATACATTTGAGTCCTGCTGCATTGGACACAGAAATGGGGGCCAGGACAAGCAATCAACAGTCAACAGCCAACAGCTAGCAGCAGTGTTGCAACTATTTATTGATTTAACAACCGAAATAAACAAGAAAAAATTCATATTGCTCGAGTGTCTCAAATTTAATGCTCTTACCTTATTTATTTCGTAGCGTGGTTCGGGGGAATTTATGTATTGGAATGGCTGTCGATGCAAACAGATTGATCTTTTCTATTCATTCTAATTATGAGCTCTGAATTTCCTCTCATATGCGTTACATTGTCAAGCAAAAGTTTAATGGACTCATTTGAAAGTGAATGGGAGCGGCACCAGCAGTGAAATCGACAAAGCCAATTTCCTTAGTTGTTGTTCTGTGTCTGTTTCTGTTGTTTTGTTGCTGGTTCAGTTTCTGTCGACGTTGCCTGGGAAATGGGATTGGTAATAGGAATCAAAGTTGAGCCGGCTCAGTCGGCATGTGGCCAAAACCAATAAAGCTGGCAAATTGGCCAAATGTGTGTATATACGGCTTGCAGCATGTCCGAAAACGTAAACAACAATCAGAAGTCGAGCCAGTCGGACCACACGAACAATAAAATTGCAACCCAATCGACATCGATAGCATCGTATCCAATCGATTCAACGTACCCGTCGGTACCCGGCTGGCTTAATTTTGAGGCGCGCATATCGAAGCAGACGGTGAACACCGTCTGCATCGACTGGACGGTTAGCCAAATGCCTGCTTGCGTCTACAGCATCGAAAAATACCACCGGAGACATGGCTGGCAGCAGGTGCTCTGGGCGAGCTCGAGTCCCCAGACCATAGGCAAACTGGAGGAGAACTTCGGCTACCGGCTACGCATCCGAGCTCTAGGACGTGCTCCGGATGGCAGCCACTATGAAACTCTAGCCGTCTCACCGGACATTATTGTAAAATGCTGATTGTTCTTATTATGTCTACCAAATATTTTAAGATCAGGTGCAGCTGAGAATAGTCGAGAAAATGCAGATGAAAATATTCGCAGGGCTCTCTTTATATTGCTTAATTAATATAAAACTTAAGTTCCCGAGAATCGCATAGAAAGGCATATAGCTGGTCTGCATTTGGCATAGGCAAATACATACATTTAAACATAGCCATAAGTATAGTTCCGATCACAGCTTTGACAATTATATATCGACAGCCTGTGGGGCTTACTAGAATTCATTTATTTATTTATTTACATTTGCGGCGCAGCAAAAAGTAAACTTGATCTGTTTGCCAAATGGAAACACTCATGCAAATTTAAAGCAGTATATTTGCATGAACACATGCACAATTGGATGCATTCATACATGCAGGCCTTCAAGCATATGCGCATAAGCACACATACATACATGGACATATGCGTCCTGCATGCATGTGCTGTATACCCTATAGGCATTTGAATAGCTAGAGTCTAACATACTAATAGTATTCATCATATTCTGAACTCACCTAGGCAACCACAGAAGCATCGCTGCCCTCCACCAGCGGTTTGTATCGAGCCATTCGCAAGTCGCAGCAATTTCTGGTCAAGCGCATGCTGCGCCGGAGACCCAGCCTGGTGGACTATCCCGGCCCGAACGGCTATCTTCCATTAGCAAATGCTATTATTCAGGGCGAGATGTGCATAATCGATGTCCTGCTTTCGGCTGGCTGCAGTGTTCATCTGGGCAATCCCCACAACAAACGCAGCCCGCTGCATGTGAGAGGAATGGATTCCATAGATGGGTTCCAATAATAACCCGCCTGGTCATTGCAGTTGGCATTTTATTACGGTCATCTGCCGTCGGCCCGTATTTTGCTAAACAAAAAGGCGCAGCTGGAGGCGATCGATTGCAATGGAATGACGCCCGCGCATTGCGCTGTTGATGCCAATCAGTTTGAAATGGTCAAGTTTGCCCTGGAGTCTGGCGCCAATCTGGAGGCACGAGATATTTGCGACTGGACCCTTCTAATGCGGGCAGGTGAGTGGGGCCACTTTTTGAAAAATGACTGAGAAACTGTTCGAGTTTAACAAGCAAATGCAACAGGCAGAGAAAGAGATATCACCTAATCCATACAGTATATCTCGATCCTGCTGTATCCATCAGTCTGTGTAGCAACATCCACATCAACATCGCTCTCGACAATTCATTGACAGTTGGTCACTTTAAAGTCAAATACTTTTATGCTGTTTTTCATTTACGCTCCGCAGTGGTCATGGATGCTGGACTGGAGCTTATCAAGCTTTTGGTTATATACGGCGCCGACATAGGGGCTCGGGATGGCCTTGGGAAGAGCAGCTGTGATTTGGCCAAGCTTTATCGCCGACAGCAGGCCGGGGATTACTTCGACAAGGTGCACGCGTTTCGCCAGGAGCAAGCGAAGGCAGCGCAGGCAGCGCAGGCTTTGACTGGCACGCAACCACAAGCTGGCCAAAAGGATTAAGGGCAGCCGGTCGACTAACAGGATTAAATCTGTCGAAGGACGAGCTAATGAATCTCCTCCTGCGAGCTAAACACATGATATACCCTATGTTACTGGCTGGAACTAGATATTTTTGAAGATCAGCATAATTTGATGTATACTTCCGACTACCAATTGCAAAGATTATTTATGGCAATAAAGTATGTATACACTATATATATATAAATATAAATGTATGTCGACAGACCATATATATATTAAATTGTATGTCCACAGACCTTATCGTAATATGAATATGTACTTAGACCTTTAGAAAACACATTAGAGAAAACATTTGACATTAGCCATTATATCAAACACAATTTCTGGTGATCTCAGTTTGATAACCGCACGAGTAGGTATTGAAGAAGTCGGTATTTTCTTTGAGGCCCAGGTAAAATACGTGCTCGGCTAGCTCTTTGCCGAACTCACAAAAGTTCTGGGCAAAGAGTGTGAAGAAGATGCGCTTATTGCTTAACTGATAGTGTCGAAGGATCTCGTTTTCTTGGTCGTAGATCGCGCGATGCTTTGTCGAGGACTGTATCCAATCGCTATACTCCTGCCAGGTGTGCCTGAAGCTCTTTAGATAGATGACTGCCAGCATACGAGCCTCACTCAGGACGTTAACGTACTGAGGCAGCTTGAGGCACTCCACCTCCTCCCGGAAGTGAGTTGAGTCCCGCTGGCGCTCGCTTATGTTAAACATTGTCATATACAGATGTACCGTGAACGTGGGATAGAAATAAGACATAGGCTTGAATCGACTTTGATAGAGATACAAGCTCCAGTCGAGCATCGTCCGCTGCACACCCAGCTCGAAAGTGGAGTTGCGTTTGCGATGCTGTTCAATGTTCCGCAAATTGTGCTCGTAGCTCTCCCTATAGATGCGCAGACCGGCGTACTCCCGATTTAGGTCGCCGGCATAGAAATATATACTGGGTGTGGCAAACTTCTCCTTATACGTCTGCAGTCGGTTCCTCAATGGGTGGGAATCGGTTCCAAAAACCGATTTACTACGGTCTACAAAACGTTGGATTAATTCGCGAAAGTCGCGCAACTCATGCGAGCTGCCCTCCACCAGATCTTTGGTAATTATGTAGCCGAAGAGCGGCTTGAAGTACTCAAACGTTTCGCGATAGCAGTCCTGCAAAGACTTCAGTGTGTTGCACGATATGAAAAAGTCGATCAGCTTCTGCTTCGCTTCGAATTGCTCCGGGTCATTTTGCAGCTTGGTTAGCAGCTGGATAAGATCACTGCTGGGCGGCATGTGACCTGTGGGAGATTCAATTTATAACTTTGAAAGCAGTTTCTTATATATTTTCATTCTTTTCGTTCGGTCGATTGGCTAAATATATCTTATCAATTCACAAACATTCACTTCGGAACAGGAGATCAACTTTATTTACATTCGTACGTACCCATAACCGAGAAGAGTGGGCGATTGCGACTGCAGACATGATCGTAGTAGCTATCGCAAGCATATTTCTTGGCATTAATGGAGTGCTCCATGCGCATTGCCAGCTGGCTTAGTTCCTTGATGCGCAGCTCGGAGAGGTGACCTGTGTAAGCAATCTGCGCCTCCACAACGCCCAAGCTTGCGCAGAGTAGCATAGTCAATGGCGTCGTCCACATCTTTTGTCCACTGTTGCTCAATTCCGATCTTTAGTTTTGCTTTCAGCTTTAGCTCGCCTCGTTGTTGTTTCCTCAACGCTTTTTGAAATACACTGAACAACTAGCTGTATAGCCAGCTATATTGTTGGCATCCGCCGTTGCCCAAACAACAACAAACGCTGATAAGAGCTGATGTCGAGTCGTATCAGCAAATGTTTAATTGCTCTCCCGCTGCTCGGGTGACTTAATTATACCCCGTAAGAAAAGGATTTCTCTAAGGGGTATAATGCCACAATTATTTTAAAGCTTATAACTAACCCTTTATCGTAACCTATAATGAATATATTCCTCTTATGAATATATTCTTCAACTGAAAAAAGCTTTATTAGCGTGCAATATTGGCTTGATTTACGAGCGAATATAGGGCATCTGCTAGTTGGACAGGCAAACTTTATGCATATTTATTTCGAGTTGTTCACATTTCTAAGACGCACTCCAGTTTTTAAATGTTCGCCCTGATCTGCTCATATATATCAGTGCGCCGCTGCTTGTAGATGGGAATCTGGCGACGCACTTCATCCACCGTGTCGAAATCTATTGAGAATTGGGACATTTAGTGGATCTCAACGCGAATAGTGGGCAATCTAATCCACTTACCAATTGTCTCCACAATCAGTTCACGTCCATGGCCCGCCTCGCGCAGTACTCTCGCCCAGGGATCGACAATCATCGAATGTCCATATGCCACATAGCCGGACATGTTGTTGCGGGCGGGCGCACAGGTGACCACAAAGAGTTGATTATCCATAGCACGGGCTCGCTGTAATAGCTCCCAGTGCATGGGACCCTGGCAGATGCAGAAGGCCGAGGGATAGACAATCATGGAGCAACCTTCAAACAAACGGGCAATTAAAAGTATATATATATATATATATATATATATATATACATATATATATATATATATATATATATATATATATATATATATATATATATATATATATATATATATATATATATATATATATATATATATATATATATATATATATATATATATATATATATATATATTTATATATATATACATATACAATATATACATATACATGTATTCTTGCATAAATACTAGTATTAGATTTTAAGAACTTACCCATGTTTCGATAGAGACGCGCCAGCTCCTCGAATCGCTTGTCATGGCAGATGCCAATGCCGACTTTCTGCGTTCCTATTTGTACCACTGTTGGCTCGCTGCCTGCGGTCAAAGCTTCGCCTTCATCGAACTGCACGCCGCCAAGCTGTTCCGGTTCAATGTTCACATGAAAGAGATGCAGCTGAAAGGGGCAATGGGAGGCTGGGTTCTGTGCGGATCTGCTTAATTATGGGCAAGGCAGTTACCTTACGATGTCGGCCAATTAGCTGGCCGTTGGGCGCCCATACTGTGCACGTGTTGTACAGCTTACTGCGGGTATCCCGCTCAATTATGCTACCGCCAATGATGTAGATAGCCAGCTTGCGGGCGAGCTTGGACAGCGCCTGACAGGTGGGCCCATCCGGCACAGCTTCGGCATGCCGGCCAAACTCCTCAATGCTGTATGGACCGTTGAAGCTCTCCGGTAATATGGCCAGCTGAAGCTGCGGATTGTCAGCTTTCAGCTGCATAATGCTTTCCAGAGCTTGACGCACGTTCTCCGCGACGTCCCTGCCTGCGGGCAGCTGCAGCAAGCCCAGTGTAAACTCTATAACAAAGGCCAAAGGACAAAGGATTTTAATTACGACTTCAGGGGTTTAATACGTTTAACTTACTATTACTCATTTTATATCGGATAGACAGACACACCCACTAACGCCCCTTCGCAGACACAGATTGTACGCGTTGACCGCTGCACAGTTGAAAATTGACGATTTAGTTTCCACGTTTTTGCCATTTTATAGCAATGCACCCATCGGGCTTATCAATCTTGCTTATTAATTATATTTTCAATCTAGATTTGATTTATGTTCGTTTCATTGCAATTCAATGCCCGCTTTAAGCTTTTATAATCAATAGAAACCAAGTGTTACAGAGACAATGGGCATATACCCTGCACATCGTAGGGAGTTTTGAAGCGTATAATTCAATATTGTTGAATACCTATATTTTAGTTCTAAATGATCGTATAAATTGTCAAGCATTTATGCAAAGTTGAAGTTAGTTTGATATAATTAAAAAAATCATCGATTATAATAATGAACTAACTTTAAGCTTTGTGGGATAGCGTATTCAAATCCTGATAAGAAACGAGCAACGTATCACAATTGTAGCTGGTGAGATTATATATTTTGTCTACTGCTCTTAACTAGGACAAATGCATTTATATGAATTATTTATTTTTGATTTTATTTCTTTCCTTGCTGCACTTTACTCTATAGATTGAATGAGCGTTATAAACGACATTGCAGCACGCAGAATCTGAAACAAATCAATGCGAGTTATCAGACACACATTAATTGCCATCTGTCAACAGCCCAGCCCAATCTATCAATTACCGCTAGAAAGTTGGCCAAGGAAGCCTCGTAGAAGCCCGCCTTGATTAGCACCTCGCGCTGGGAGCGATTCATAATGAAAATCAAGCAACGTCTTTGCTTATTTGATGCCAAATACCAAGTGGATGTCTGGATAGCCACCCCAACTCGTAGGCTCTGAGAACATATAGTGAATTGCATAAAATATAAATAAATACAAATACTTAGAGATACAGATGAAGGTACAGATACTGATACCTCAACTTTGATAATCTCCCCACCATAACAGTATATGAACAGTTGCAGCATTATGGAGCAAAAGAAAGAAAAATACACAAGGAGCGCCATAATCGAATCCAGGTGCTGCAAAGGTATATGGATAGCTTCTGTAAGATGTATATATATAAATTATAATGTCAATAGTCACCGTCACGATCTGATAGATTATGACACCCACTTCCAGCGAAGTAATGAAGAACTGCCCAAACACGATGGGCGTGTAGATGTGGCGAAGTTGCCTGGACAAGCTAAGAAGCTGCACATGGTACTCGACCGCATCAGCCAGCTGCTTGTCTACCAGCTGCTCCTCCTGGCCAAAGGCCAACAGTTGAATGTCCTGTTGCAGCGCCTGGAAATGGGCACGCAAATTAATCGCAAACGATATGAACAGTCCATCCACAGCTGAGGCATACAGCACCACAAAGATAGTTACGAACAGAGTATAAACAAAGCCAAACTCGTACCCAGGACTCTCGACATCATTGAAAGGGAATCTGATGCGAAGAGGAACAAGAAGAAAAAAGATTAGTATAAAATGCCCACGGTTTAACGTTCAGTTTGCCCAAAAGCCTCTTTGAGTAGCTGGGAATTTGCGAAAGATGAAAAGGGGATTGCTAAAAGCTAAATAAATGTAGAAAAACAAGAGAAATGAAATATGAATTAAAAATTAAGTCTGACTGTAGCTGACAGCGCAACGCTTTGTTCATACTAATTGAAGTCAAGTCGAGGAGTAAAATATGTATAATTGGTAGTATTGATTATAATGGATGTTTCTCCTCCTTAAATCAAAGTCTCTCAGATTTACTGAAACTGAAATCTTTAAATCAACCTCCTAAACGCCTAAAAGTTGAAAAAAAAACCAGGGTATATATATATATATATATATATATATATATATATATATATATATATATATATATATATATATATATATATATATATATATATATATATAGTGAAATCTTTAAATCAACCTCCTAAACGTCTAAAAGTTGAAAAAAAACCAGGGATATATATATATATATATATATATATATATATATATATATATATATATATATATATATATATATAGTGAATGTGCAACCTGAAAAATATGCTCTGTCTCACTTTGAGAACAGAGTATAAAACGCCATTGCCCTTGTAGACACATTTCTTAAGAATGCCATTTCGAAATTCTGAAATGAATAAAAAAAAGAATACCTTTCATGCCTTTTATCTTGACGTTCTATGTAATGCAGTTGGAAAGGAAAAAGGTTTCAGTGGTTTAATATGAGATTGCTAAACATTTAAAAAGCAAATTAAAGACGGCTTACCCCAACTAAACCCTAATAAAAAGAAGAAAAAACAAGCTACATTCAGTGAAAGATAATAAGTCTTCGTACTTCATGGGCATTGGCAGCTCCCTTTCATAGGGCACGCCCCGCCAGCTGTTGGTGACAATTTTGATTATGGGTCCAAGCATGAAGTAGAGTCCAGTAAAACCACAGGAGATGCTATACGCACGGCCTAGCAACGTGGCCAGCTTGTTACCGTGTTCCACATACCCATAGCCTTTTGTTCCATGTTGAGCTGTTCCGAGTTCAAAGTTTAATTAGTTGCATGCAAATATTACACTATCGAACAAATCTTGGGCATTTTAATTGATATAGAAATGTTCTTTTATAGCTCTTACGGACTTGAAAGTAGTTTGAAACTAGTAGACTCTAGTGTAGTTGTCAATCTCCAAATCTTAATTAACAACATTTTTGCTCCACTATATACCGTATTTTGCTGCATAGTATGAATATGATTTACATTTTGTGTCAAGTTTCCTGAAGCTGTGCATCATTTGCCAGAAGCTTTCTTTGTACGCGAGAAACGTCCATATCTTGGTAACAGTCACCAAGTTGGTGAATGCGACGCTCAGACAGGCCGTAATCAGCTCCATGTCATCCCGATTATAGACGACATACGACAGCATTGGATACTCGGCGGACAGCACAAATACTAGTGACACAATGTGCCGGAGGCCAAGCGGATGAACGGACCTCCGCTCGCCGAAACTCTTCATGTTGTGGCCCATTAGACGCAGACAGTTCTCCTGCAGCTGGAACAAACGAGCCATGACCTCACGATGCTTACAATGTTTTGCTTAAAGAGCTGAGGGCACTTGTCTATATATAGAGACCTAATTTTAATTGGCGGCCTGTTCAATTAATTGTACATTTGACATTACCCGGGCTAATAACTGTGATTGCGCGGACATTCGTTGACATGTTGACATCACAAATTATCATTGTTGACACTAATTGGCCACATGGCGTTGGCGGCCCATAGCCACCTTTCAATGTTCAGCTCCTGGCTTTAAAGCGAAAGTTTGCATTCGTGTTGTGAGACTTATTTTTACCACTTTTATACATAAGCCAGAGGTACGCACTGTGCGCAATCAAAACCCAATCAATGTACTCGCCACTCACAACACTCAGATACAAAATAACTGCAAAAACACATTTTTTCACTTTTTTATTTGATGTAATTTCACTTTTTTGGCTTATGAACCTATTGTGTGTGTATGGTTGACTGTCTGTTGTTTCAGAAAATGTGTCCATTAAAACGAAAGTAACGCCATAAAAGGCAGCAAGATTCTAGCCTGTATCTAAGATGAGCTGTTCGCTTTTGATATAACTTTTTTAAACTTCTTCTGTGACGTCTCCAATTGTGCTTAATAACCTGAACGGAAATATGCATTGGCACATTGGCACATTGGCACATAAATATAATTACTTTTTCTATGCTTGTGAAGGGAAAGCAATTTTATTTGAAAGTGTATTGAAACGTCGTGAGCTCTGTTCGCTTTGCTTCCACAAAATTATATTTGCTGACTAAGAAAGTATATTTGTATTGCTTTTTAAGGTCTTATGGCTGACATTCACCAAAGATGCTTATGAATTGAGACTCTGCTCGGCTCTATCCCTGACCTCAAACAGCGTAAAGACTTAATTATTTTGCTTAAGCTGAAATACGTGCTCTAACAGTCATTAATTATAATTATAAAAAGCTGAAGAAAACTGATTAAGATTATAATTAATCCCATTTGGAATTAAGAAAGCAAAAGTTATTTTTTGTAGGCAAATATTTTAATAGGCTATGTGGAGTTGGAATAGCTGTTGCCTGGAGCTGATTAAGAAAAAGCTATAATTAAGAAACTTCAAAGAAGTGTAATTAGTCCTATGTAACAGTTCAAATATTTCAAATATTTGAATTACCTTGAGATTACCTCAATATGAGAAAGACAAAAGAATTCTTTTAACTCTAGCCAGATATTCAAGTAGCAACAAGAGAAGCAAAAGTTTTTTTTAACAACATATCAAATTTATTAACAACCATCATGAGGAATTAAAGGTAGAGGTAGAGCTCAACCACTTAGAAATTGGGCGGCAGGTAAGCATTGCTTGCGTGACCATGTCCGCTGGAGACAGCTTGATGTGAGATGACCTGACCGGCAGAAGCGCCAATGCCGGTGCTACCAACAGCTGTGACGCCAGCATCACCGCCAGCTTGGCCACCGAGAGCGCCGATGACAGAGGTGACGGGAGCGACACCCTCATCGGTCAGCTGGCTGGTTCCGCCGAGGGAATCGTATTGGGCCTGGATTTGCTGCTGGGCGTGTGCCGCCTCCTCATTGGTCTTGTACTTAATGAAGAACACCTCTGGCTTACTGGTGGAGCTAGCCTGCTCGACAACCTCGGCATGGACATCGGAGCTGTCGGTCTTCTTGCTCAGCACGTAGATGACAGTCTTGTCCTCGTTAACGGCGGGGCTGATCTTGATGGAGGTCTTCTTGTTGGAGCGCTGCGGGGACTTGATGAAGACTACATTATAGTTGCGCTTGGGTACGCCCACTGTAATGTGACGCTCCTTGTATTCCTCCTCAACGTCCTCGGGCGCCGAGTGAATGAAAAAGCGTTTGGATACAATCGGCTGCTGATGCTGCTGATGATGTGGCTCCGCATGGTACTGCTGATTGACTCCGGACTGTTGCTGGAAGAAGGTCTGCTGCTGGGGCTGCTGATACTGAACCTGCTGTTGCTGCTGCTGCTGAGCTGCCTGAAAGAAGCTGGCGCCGCTGCCACTGACGCTGCTCAGGCCTCCGATAGCTGATGGTCCAGGATTATAGTTGTAACCCTGAGGTGCAGCCAACGCTACGGCAGAGAGACACAAGACCTGCGAAAGAACAAAAGAGTAAGCGGGCGGGTACTTGTAAGAAGTCTGGAGTTAATCCTGTCCGAGCCTATTCCTTACAATGAATCCACGCATTTCTGTACTTGGTTGAGCTGTCTGGATGGTTGATTGGTGGTTGGTGGCTTACTTGGCTGTTCGCTGTGAACTGTATGACTCTTGCCATCTTCAGCTGACTTTTATACGCTCTTCGCTTTCGACAACTTAATAAGTGAAGTTCAGCTTCAATATTTTTTTTACATTTTTCTATTTTACTTCAGTTTTTTTCAGCCCCTCTTACGTTGCATGTTCATTGTTTTTGTTAGACTTCGTCTCCATCTATTTTTTGGGTCTTAGTTGTCCATCAAATCGCCTTCTCATTAAATACAGCGACTTGCTTGTAGTTGGCCCGCGATACATGGCCAATTAGCGTGATTCCCCTGCAAGCTTTTCATACTCGCTCACGGGCTACGAAGCAAGTATATTGGCTCTGTGTTCAGTGCATCACTGGACGCTATGAAATTAAAGATTTCAAATTTGTCTTATAATATATATTCATTCATATTCACGTCAGATGTTACCATAAAAAATCTCTACTTCACAGATTAGGCAAGCATTACCTTCTGTAAAATCTGAGTCAAAATGAAATGAAATGAAAATGAGAGAAATGGGCAACTTAAACGAGTATTAGATGGCTGTTGCTTGTTGACTTTGTTGCTGTTGGCTTTCGGCTTTTTGGCCACTTTGCTGCCGAGCTCTTAATTGCTTGCCGTAGCCCAAGTTTCAGCACCCAGCTGCCATTATGCGGTTGGACCCTTTGGGCCACGCATCGATTAAATGTTATTAAAAGCAGAAATTACATAAACACCTAATCAATTTTTAGTACATCTCTGAAACTAAGAAATAGCTTGAACTACAAATCTGAAGCCCGCACCTCGGTTCCCCCCTTTCTCCACTGTTCTGGCTTATGCTCAAGCTCATGTATTTTCAGGCTTAATTAATGACCCGTCGAGCTTCGAAAATTTTGCATGAGAGATGGGTGCCTGTCCCCTGTTCATGTCCCCATTTATCACGGAGTGAACTGCAAAGAGAGAGAGAGAAAGAGTGACCGAGAGAGAGAGAGAAAGACCGCAAGAGACAAAGACAGAGAGACACTGTTCCATTCAGTGCAACATATCTCCAGCTGTCCGAGCTGGCCAAGATTAATTTATTTTTGATTATTTGGACAAAAGCCCTTTGTCAATATATGAAGACGGCTGCAATTGTTGATCTAAACGTGACGCCCATCCAGCTATTTGTGGCTGGTGTAATGAGCCGTTTACTCGGCTGCCGGACCAGCCGGCTTACCATAGCTAACCCAGGCTAATGAACATGGAATCCAAGTTCCTCAGTCAAGTGTCGGCGGCTGGTTCGGGGCTAAGCCGCAACTTGAGGGTGTTGCACAATAAGACATCGCATCGACCTCTTCACGCAATATTTGAGAAACATTTTGTGTTGTAAACCAAACTTGAAAAAGTATTAAAAGGTCATAATATATGCGATTGCTAAATAGCACTTACTAGAAGTATTAATTATAAATATAAACATCTACAATAAGACAAATATACCCTTATCATATTATTTTAGTGTATTTGACAGTTATATATTTTATATGAGTATACAAATAATAATGAAAAAAATTATATACCTATGAATAATATTCACAACGCATGATTAAATTGAGCTCGGCTATAATATAATGTGTATATTTAAATAAAAATATAATATATTTCATCATGACAGTTCGGCAAATCTTGATTAAAATCGTTTATAATCTTCGTTTAGTTTTAATTTCAATAATGTCAAAAACAACAACTTCATAATAATCATTCACAATGCAAAAACAGCTTAACACAGGCATTTTCAATCGACTAATATTTCCAAAAGACAACAGATATTTGAATAGATTTGAAAAATTGATGTGAGCGTATTATATCAACATCCAACTGGCGATCGGTAGACACGCTTTTCTATATTTGTATTTTTAATGAACGGCTGTTAAGTGAAAAGTCTATGCTGCACTTATACTTTCCTTTTTAGTTTAACTAGTTAAATGTCTACAGAGCTTTTAGCTTGAGCAATAGCTTAGTCAGCAACCGTTATTTGGTATCGAAACCAAAAGATGACTAAAAAACTGAAAGCTTTGCTTTTCTCGATTCACTAAACAATTACAATAGCCGCAAAAGACAAGTGGAATTTGATTTTGATATGAACACAAAAACCTTTATTGAATACTATTTTAATTTATCGTAATAATAGCTCGTTATGCAATATTAAAGCTTGCTTAAAATGAAATAAACATATTTAATAACTCATCATTTTTATAAACATTTCGTCGAATTCCGTTGCTAATATTTTATATATATTTATTATAAGTTGTATGCATATTTTAATGATTTAATTCGTTTTTTATTTTTGGTTTCTATTTGGAGTGTTGGTAATTGCTGCGTATTATCGCAAGAGCCTTGACCATGTTAATTTCCTATGCACGCCATCATCGCAAAAGTGAAAATTATGGTCGTCCAAAGAGATTCAAAACTAATATATAATATATATTTATAAAAAATATGGCATTATTGTTGAGTTTCGTTTCAGTGATGCAACAATAAATCGCTAATGAGCCGTTGAACCCCGTTATACAACCCCAACAACAATCAAAACACACAAAGGACCATCGAGTACGTTGAGACAAAAGAACGAAAATACGTCGATTGTGGCGCCGGCCATGCGTGGGACTTCTATCATCAGCCTGTGCTGCGAGTGAAATTAAAAGTACATAAAAAATCATATACGAATATAATTTACAAGAAGTGACCAACACACAACGTTTGATTAATCTCCGCTCATACATCAAAACATCATCGTCATCATTCAGCTGAACATCTGCGCACAATCGAATTATGACCCAGATATTCCGAGATTTTGATGGACATTGATTGATTTTGAGACAACAAAAAATAAATAAGCAAACATTTTATTTTTAATAAATATTATTAAAGAAATATATGTCTTGCCAGCAAGCAATGAGGGACATTGATTGATACTGCCCTATGATGATATATAAAATCTATAAAAATTTGCATAACTTAAAAATGTGAAACTAAAAAACTGAAATTCCAGATATGAAAATCGTTTATCTAGTAGTTCAGATTACATACCAAAATTCAGAGAAAATCAAATGTAATCCAATCATTTTATTTTCTTAAACTGATTTCGTCATTTGGGCTTATAGCTGAAATTATATTTCATAATTATTTTTTCCTAGCTGATATAAAAAAATCAAATAGGATTATCCCCAATAAGTAAAATAATTATGAGGTTAGGTAAAACACTAATTGTGCTGTAATAAAACGGTATGGGCGTACTTTCAGCTATAATTTTTATTTTAGTAATTGCCGCAAGTAATGCCCATTTCTGTTATTTGGCCAAAAGATTACATAAATTACATAAATAATAATTTGAAAAGTGAAAAAAATTGACAGATCACATATACAGTTAACAACTAGACTCCTACCCTATTGGGCATTGTGTAACGTGAGCGCGTAGTCCAATTAAATGGCACGATCTGCAAATTGAACTGGGCCTTTGCTCAACTGGGTCAGGCGATCGACAATGGCCATCGAAGCAAAGTATAAATGGCCCAAAAGCTGTGCAATTTGGCGCGTCACTAATGACAATTTCGCGCGATTTATGCAAGTTATGTTTAATTATTGATGCGATAATACGGGCAGCTCTCAAAAACAAATCCCCACCGCGATCTTCAGCCAAATTGAATTGTGAATGGGGCCCTAAACAATGAATATGCTAATTCACATATGACTTCCGGCGAGACGGGCTATGTGCGAGCGTGTGTGTGTGAGTGTGCCTGGCACTAAGCCTCAAAATATATTGTCTGGCAGATGAAGCAGCCAGTTGCATGTGTGCGTGCGTGTGTGTGTATGGAGAGTGTGAGCACTAAAGACTGGTCTCAAGGTTGTTTAAAAGAAAACTGGTAAGAGTGATACAGTCAAGACTGAGCGACTATAAGATAGCCTGTATAACAGGGCTCTTAGATTTTCTTAATATAACATAAATAAAAAATAAATAATAATAAAATTAAATTAGACAAATTTATCATACAGCTAAGTTTTCAGTTGTATATCATGTACGACCTCTGACATATGCTTTTATAATGTATAGCGAATTATGTTGTTACAATTGGTGCTTAGCCGTACTACCCTACTTTTCCTACAGGGTATTAAAAAGATAAGTTGCTTCAGTAGTGCTTATGAGATCTATTGGCCCTCGCTCGCGTGCGTTTTGTTGTGGTTTCTGATTCGGTTTCAGTTTCATTTGAACTCAACTTCGACGCTCATCGACCCAAGCAGCAGCAGCTCAATCTTCATCACAACAAATTCGGGTGTCCGCTTTATAAGCGACAGTCGGACACTGATTAGCATTTAGTTGGTTTCTGTTAACCGAGAGACCCGGTGCTGCTCTTCCAACATCTAACCTTCAGTCGAACGAATTCGAGCCAAAATGCGCGCGTTTATTGTAAGATATTGGACTCAATCTATGTCAGCTTTTCTATCATATGTTTACCGTTAGGTTACGTGCCTCTTGGGCCTGTCACTGGCCAAGCCGCAAGGATACAACTACCAGGCGGGCCGTATAACCAGCTTGACTGACTTGCAACAACAGCAGGCGGCAAGCTTAGATGAACAACGGCTGGTGCAGCAGGCGCTACAGGCACCTAAGCTTCAACAGCTTCTGAATACACATCAAACACAGACACAGCAAGTATTCCAGCAGCCTCTCCAGCAGCAGCAGCAGCAGCAGCAGCAGCAGCAGCCACAGCAGATCTTCCAGCAACCACAACAGCAGCAGCAGATCTTCCAGCAACAGGGCTCTAACTTTGGCTTCAATCAGCTAACACAGCAGCAGGCCTACAGCCCTGTCGTCTCAAAGGATATCTACGTCCATGTACCACCCGTCGAGGAATCGGAGGAGCGCTATCCGCAGCCTGCGCTACCCGTGGGTCCACCTCGCAAACATTATCGCATCGTGTTTATCAAGGCACCCACGCCTAGTGTCAGCAAGGCAGCTATTCGCGTCCAGCAGGCTCCTGTGGAAGAAAAAACCATCATCTATGTGTTGACCAAGAAACCAGATCCTCTCGAGCTGCAAACAGCCATCGAAGAGGCAGCACCCAAGCCTATAAGCAAACCAGAAGTCTTCTTTATTAAGTACAAAACGCAGGAGGAAGCTGCGCATGCACAACGCACCATACAAGGTGAGTCCACAACTTTGCATAAGGCCAAGACCTTGCAGCTCGCTTTTTGAGTCACAAGAAATGCTTGAAGATCTGTTTGAATTAGAGGCCAACGTGTATGGCTTGCTCATTGCGGTTTTGATGCTCGTTTGTGTAGTGTTAAAGCGAGTATATTAGCTTACTCTTCTCATGTGGGTGTTCCTGAAGAGCCGGTCTCTTACATACATATATAGGTTATTGAAGACTGTTAAAATATCAAAAAGTATTTGTTAACGGGTATTATACAACCACTTCTCACATGACTTTTCTCCTATTTCAGCTCAATACGATCAGCTGGGTGGCACAACACAAATATCTGACGAGGGCGTAGCACCGGTTACATCGGTCGTCGGTGCACTGGACAATCAACGTGGAGGCGTGGCAGTTGGTAAAGCCGGAACAAGTGGAACTGGTGGATCCATTGGCGAAATTGGTGGCCTGACAGGCGCCATACCCAACAAATATTTGCCCGCCCATTTGCGGACATAGAAAATTGACTGATATGCCAAGAATTGCTATTGTTTTAGTTAAATAAGTAACAAATTGTTATTACGTATGTATGTGTGTGTATATATCTAGCTAAATAAACATGACTTCTCCGACCTCCGAGCGTGTCTTTCACAACTTTTCCCATTAACACAACCAATTTGACAAAAGCGATCACGAACCGCCATCCAAAGAAATGAAGACAAACTCATTTATGCCTCTGCATTGCCACATTTGATTAGCCGGTCGGGAAAACCGGTCGAGGCGATTAGCATTTGATTCGTCTTGCATAACTGTCATCTATATCTGCATAATGAACGCACGGAGTAATATCTTGATTACAGTGCAGCCACTAAGTGGTCCCTCACTCTTGACAGGGCCCATATAAAAGCTCCTAAGACATTGTAAGTGAGCGAACATTAAGGTTTTATTGCTTATATGATATGGGAGGATATATTTGATGTTTAAAATGCTTTGAAATATGATCGTAACTCTGTCTATCAGCATATTAATTTCAACAAAAACAAAACTGAAATTAATTGAGAAAAAGCCATAAGATATGTCAAAAGAACCAGCCGGACTCTGAGTTTATGAGCATAAAATTTCATTTAACATAGTTTCAAAAATGGTCGTCAAGGCCATCTATAACTATGCCTAGCAACCTCTTGCAAATGTGTTAATTTAGCAATTAAGCTTATGCCAAATCTAAATTGTTCAATGGACTATAAATATTATGTTTATATTATTAATTAACAGATATTATGTAACGAACTATCAAGGTCTGAAGAATTTGACCATTTTCAACTTAGGTAGAAATAAAGTTAAATAATCGCCTCCAAAGTTATATGTTAATATTTTTATTATTATTAGTTGTATGAGACAGACTTCAAGTTGTAAACTATAAGAAGATATTACACAGAAATTTTATATTAATTCGAAAGTTATTCCCGACAGAGGAGGTTCTCGGTATATCAAAAAACTGTTTTAGGCTTTACACAAAAACTATACAAGAAGGCAACTCAGTGATGACTTCAGCTTCTGAGAATGATGCAGTCATATAAATGGACAGCTCACTACTACTACTAATCGGTTTTCCTATTTAATTTCTGTTTACACTAAGCATATGTTCCATGTGCACTTGTGGCTAAGATATATATTTATTTTGATTTGAATATTGAATTGACAATAAATTAGAATAAACTACAATTGGGCGATTCTTTAGGCTGAATGAAAGAAATGCGTTAAGTGAGCGCTTATTTAGTCTTGGCGGGGATGTAGCGCTTGGATGGAACAGTTCCGCCGAAGCTGGAGCCTGGTGACAGCGAAGAGGTCTGTAGACCACCCTGCAGGGATACGCCTTGGAGGCCAAGGTCTCCACCGCCGATTGCTGGTACAAATGAGTTCTGCTGCTGGATGCCTTGGCCAATTAGTCCCACGCTCTGACCGTTTTGCACAATTGTCTGGGTCTGTGGGTGGTGCAGGTGCTGGTTCTGCTGCTGGATGGAGTGTGGCACGATGTTGCCCAGGTTGAGGGAGCCGGAGCCCGAGAAGCTGGTGATGGGGGCTACGCCCTCATCGGAAATGTGTGTGGCACCGCCGAGAGCATCATACTGAGCCTGAATCTCCTGCTGGGCGCGCTGGGCCTCCTCCGTGGTCTTGTACTTAATGAAGTAAACTTCGGGCTTGTGCACCTTGGGCTCAGTCTGGGACAGCTGCAGATGCTGGTGAATCTCATTGATGTCGGGCTTCTTGGACAGAACATAGATGACGGTCTTCTCCTCATTGCTGGCCTGGGCACGCTTCAAAGCTGCAGCCGTGTGCTTTAGATTTTGTGTAGGCGCCTTGATGAATACAATGCGGTAATTCTTGCGAATGGGCGAGTTATCCAATTGAGGTGCCGCCTGCAGATCCTCACTGTCATCGGGAGCTGAGTGAATATAGATGTCCTTCGTCACGATCGAGGGACGCTGCGCGTACTGCTGCTGAGGCTGAGACACAATCTGCGGCTGAGAAACAATCTGCGGCTGGGAAACAATTTGCGGTTGAGAAACAATCTGAGGCTGATTCAGGATCTGCGGTTGCTGGAGGTTTTGGACAAACTGTTGTTGCTGCTGCTGAGGCTGAACAGGAATGGAGGGCACAAATTGTTGCTGCTGGAAGAACTGCTGTTGCAGCTGCTGCTGAGGCAGCGGCTGAGGGGCCTGAATCACGTTGTTAAGTCCAGTTGAGATGGATTGCGAGAGGGTCTGCTGGCCAGTATATATTCCGCTGGTGGAAATCGGCGTCTGTGGACGCAGATTGCCGGCTGGCAGAATGGGCACATTTTGCTGATATTTGTAGCCCTGTGGGGCAGCGACGACGAACGACACACAAGACAAGCACTGCAAATATATATGGATATTCCGATTTAGATGGCACTTGACTCCTAGAAGCATGTGACTTACCACTAAAATGCTAAACCGTTTCATTTTGGTAAACTGAACTTTTGCTCGAGCAGTTTGAACTCAACTGATGCCCCAACAGATCGCTAGCAAAGGTTTTTATAAGATGCTCTCCCCGATGTCGGCTGGGCATAAAATTATTCAATCTATTGTCCAGCTCCAGCTTCAGCTGCAGAGTTGGCAAATCACGGAACCATATTCGGAAATATTCAGATGAACGCATTAGAGCTGCATCTTGGATAGTAAGCCGTTATATAACGCCAGCCAACTTGATATTTAAATTTGTATAATCACATAATATTTCAACGAGCGATGCGGAATTAATGCGAAATATTATTGGTTAATACGACACATCCATGTATCAAATACTGCCCCGTCCAAAAGAAAGTCATTTCATATGCATATGCAGCTGCCTAAGCCCAAGCCCCGGCCCTAGCCCAATTCCACAGGCCCAAAACGTTTACTGGTCGCCAAATTAGTAGCTCGTTGAGTTGTGCGGAGCGAACCTTGCGCATAATTTAATTAAGCCTGAAAGAAAAAGAAATACAAGTTAGCCAAGTGATATAAAAAAAGTCAACATGTAAACAAATATTTGTTGCCAAAGAAAGCAGCTTATGGTTCCAAGTCTCTCAGAGGTGTCTGCATATCTTCTTTTTTTGGGTTGACTTGGCTTGGCTTGATTGTCTGCCTCACTTTAATTTGAATTTTTACACAACTCCTTGGGTGTCGTTAGCTTTCGAAATATATAACATAACAAAAGCCCAGCTGTCATTGTCTTTCATTATGCTAATCCATTCAGCGCCCAAATAAGTGATAGTAGATGCCCCTAAGATAAAGCTCATGTAATAATTATTTACAATTTGTAGTAAATCTTGCCACAAATTATAAATGACGCATGCGATGTGTGGGCGGAACAGAGCATAAAATTCATAATGGAAGATGAAATGTGGCATGAGATTTAAATCTTAATTAATAGTAAATATAGCATTCGACTTGATTAATATTATTTTATAATGAAGCGTATATACATTCGCATGCAAATCTGAATTGAATTCGATATTTTGTTTAGGCGAACTTTCAATGTAGATTTTTAAATTAAGTCAAACTGAATTCAGTTATGCAAAAATCATAATTATGACTTGCACATTCATAATTCAGATTCTTTGGATCAGAAGATCTGATCCTATTGAACTCTTTTGGTATCATATATATGGTATCAGGGTATCTACAAGTCGAGTATTCCCCACTAGAGCACTCTCACTTCCTGTTACGGTCGCGCTAAACTGATCAATCTGACAAATTAGCAAATCAGCAAATTTCACCAAAATCCAATTAGTTTTTGGATAACACAAAGCCACTTTTATTACAGTCGCGTCTTCAATTATTGAACCATTTGAACTAACTCAATTAAGCATTGGCAACAGTCGCGTGCCAAAATATTGTCGCTTGAAGCATACAGTTAAACATTTTCAAATCATATTCGAAAAAGTAAATTATATTTGTATTAACAGTATTTACTAGCTATAATGAACAGTGGCTTATAGTTAAAACCTACGGCTGGGTGGTAGGTACGCGCTATTCGAGGGTACTTCGCCTTCAGAGACTCCAGTAGCTCCAACTGTTACACTCTTTGTGGCAAAATCCAAGACTTGTGCCGAAGTGCCGGCATTGTGATTAGTCGAGCGACCGGGGAGCGCATCGTATTGGGCTTGGATGACACGTTGTGCGTTCTCCGCATCGCTGGGCGTGCGATACTTGACGAAGTGCACCTCGGGCTTGTTGTTGGTCTGGAGCTTGATCTGGTTTAGCTTGTTGGCCAATTCACTAACATCGGCCTGTTTGTTCAGCACATAGATGGCTGTGTGATCATCTGAGGCGGTGGATGCCAGCTTTAATGCGGCATGCTCCAGGCCCGTATTCTCGGGCCCTTTGATGAAGAGCACGCGCAAATTCCGCCTTAAGCTATTCGTGATTTGATCGTTAATAGGACCATTGTCGAACTCCTGCTCCGGTGCACTGTACGTATAGAATTCCTTGTTGAAATCGCTGGCCTGGACTATAGGCTCTGACAGCTGGGCCGCACCACTATGTACGAGTCCAGCATCAGAGGTGCCGATTAATCCTCCGCGCCCATCGCCAGCTTGAGTTTGGGGTGTATAATCATATTGGCCCCGAGCGACGGCAAGCAAGCATATCATCTGCAACATGGCTTGATTAGTGATGCCGTTCATGGCTAGGATTATATACTACGTCTACTTACCAGAAAAGCACGCATCTTGTGCACGGGCTTGTAGGTTTTTTCAATAGGGTACAAACGTGCTGGGCAGCTGTTGAGCTGTGTCTGTCTCTGGCAATTGCAAGTCCGACCTTTATTTATATAGAGGCTCAGATGCATCCCATGGTTGGCTGCAACACATGCAAATGCGCTGCATTGGGCAATAGTGCGGCATTAACTGCCCCCATATTCCAATTAAAATACCAAACGTTTTTTAATTGGAACATATATCTTTCAAAGAAAAATAGCGACTGCATCGAATTTAATATGTCGGAAAATTTGTAAATGTATTCAAATTACGTCTCGGTCTTCAATTTGGCCCACAGACTTGTGGATTTGCCCACATTTTGTCGGCATTGCACTTCTTCTGGATTCATCTGAGACGAAACTGTCGTCACAAATATATAATTTGAATAATGGAAATTTATCGAAGTTTCCAAATATCTTGAAAAGGAGCCCAAATATTGTGCATATACTTAACGCAATAAATGTGCAAGGTAAATATAAACAGTATTAACAAAAACAGTATTTTTCAAAAACCTTGATTATGTTTGAAGGATATTTTAAAGCCGAACGAGCATAGCTTAGCTCTACTCTCAACTTGATCTTAACATTTTCTCGACTTTAATATGCAGCCTAAAAGTATGCGACGCTTTGGAAAACATTTTTGTACTTTTCATGGCAGCCAATGCCCACACTCATTTTCTGAATGGAAATCATTATTATTAGCTGTATTTCAAAAGGTATCCATATCTAGATACAACTGGCCAAGAATTGTTTATTTTATTAAACTTCTTCAATTTATTAAATAAACATAGAATTTTATGGGCAATTGAACTTCTTTTCAAAAATGTCTAGTTAAACCATTTCTACAGTACATAGATATATTCCACACAATGCTTTATATATTTATATTTACTTTATATTATTGATATTTAAATAATTATTAAAGATTAGATTGCTTAGTATAATTCAAGCTTATTGGCAAAGCTATTACGCCTATGACGTCACCTTAAAATTGGAGCATTGAACTGGTTTTGTTAAATTGGCAAACTCAACAAGAGCGAAACATTCATTTTTAACCGAAAGGCTAGAAAAAAGCAAACAAATTTAATAAGGAAATCAGCATAAGATGTGCTGTGGACCCTAAGCTAATTATCATATCAGCAGCTACTCTTCTAAGAATATAGCCCACATTCTATTTTAATTTGCATACCGAACAAACCTGTTGAATGGTCTCACTTTCACACAAAGCAATCTCGATTTCAGTGGAGCAAAAAAACACGCCAAATTGCTGTTGTATTTTGAAATTAAAAATCATCTTAAAGTATCTCCACTCGAGATTAAGCGACAGATGGCCTGTAAACAGCTGATGTAAGAGAAATATATTTCACTTTCCCATGATACATGTCTATATATATATGTATACAAAATAGCAAGAGATCATTAAAAGGTTCGAGTCAAAAGTTGACTGGGAATGGTAATATAAGACATACCTACATATCACACAAAAGGGCATCGGAAAAAGACTTGGAGTCTTTGCGATTACTGATAAAATATTAGCGCTTGAACTTGTCTCGTCTGACCATCTCGCTGTGGATTATGTTAAACGAATGAGATTCGAAAACTCGTTTCGGTAGTTTCAAGTTGTTCAAGTTCCAATAGTTGCAAATTATAATTTGATTATGAATGCGATGATAAGTTTTTGATATTATTATTATATTTTGTTGGCTATAAAAGCGCTTGGGAATGGTTCCGCGCGATTCAGTGTAGCTTAAAGAATCGGCGAAAATGAAGACTATTTGCGTAAGTCCGTTTGAATTGAATATGCTTCGTGTAATATTTAAGCCTTTCACATGTCATTCAGTTACTTTTGCTGTTCGCCCTGCTGGCTGTTGTCTATGCTGCCCCAGCACCCGCAGCTTCTCCCGACGAGCCCACCGTTAACATCCTGAGATACAGAAACGATCAGGAACTGGAGAACATACAGCGTGCCATAATTGCGCAATACGAGGGTCAACTGGGCGGCACCACACAGATTCATGCACCACGCACCGCAAATGTCGTCAATCCCCACACCCTAGGCATCCACATTTAAATACCCATAAGTTTAATAAATTACAAATTGTTGTGAATTTTCGGTGACAATTTACTGATAAGCTGATAAGACGACGCGTCGTCTCAACACATCTCAGATCGTCAGGGCTTCAGTCGCGCCTTACCAGTTCAAGTGTAAGCATCCCAAAAAGTATTTGTATATTACGTATAATATGAGTCGGTTGCTGGTACTTTTATCGGCTGCTCTTTTTTGTTTGGTTGTGGGCCAGCGCTTGCCTAAGAATCAGCCAGTGTCATTTCCCAAGGAGCAAGACATTGTCTTTCCAGATAACAAACTGTTCGATACACTATTCAAAATCAGTGACTTTTATTATAATAGTATGCTAGATAAAAAGCTCGAGATCCCACAACCGCCGCGGCGTGAGCTGAATCCCATTCATGTCAGACCAGGTCAACCGTTTCCACCTCCGCCTAATGGGCGGCGGTACAAAAAAAGACGCATGGGACAGAATAGACGCCTCTGCGAGCGCAGTGAGTTCTCTTTCAGCTAAAACATAATTCATTTAATATATGAACTCTACTTATCAAGAGTATTCCGAGTATGTTGAGCGAATATTTCCTAACGATACGGCCGTCAAGGAAGACGCAAATGATGAAGATTTCGATGGCCGCGTACTTGCCCGGCCTGGTGAATACCCCCATATGGTATGTGCTCTTAAGCTGATAACAGGCACTTAGAGAAAATCTCAATGCTTTTCGGCTCAGCTAAAAATGTTGTCATATGCGGGCCGACCAACAAATTGTATGTAAAGATATATAAAGATATATATATATATATATATATATATATATATATATATATTTATATATATATTATATATATAAATATAATATATATATATATATATATATATATATATATATATATATATATATATATATATATATATATATATATATATATATTTATATATATATTTTTAAAGCCTCAATCTTCTTTCACAATTTCACAATTCTGAATAAGATATCTATGCTTGTCAAAAAAAAACACAAGTGCGACATTATTCTCTGAGTGTAGGGTTTCTTAATCATAATAACCCGTCATAAAACCGGAAAATTAATTTTGACAGGCGGCAGTCGGTTTTTCGACAAGCTCGGAGAAAATCGACTACAAGTGTGGCGGCAGCTTGATAAGTGAGAACTTTGTATTGACTGTGGCCCATTGCACCGAGGTGGATGGGTGAGTTGACTAGTCGAGACGACGGAGGCGAGTGTCTGCTCGAAGATTCTCTGACTGCATCTGGCACATTTAACATTTTTATAGCGAAGCACCAAAATGGGTGCGCATCGGTGGACTGAATCTTATGATCGATGAGGTAACGGTTAAGCCACAGAGTTTTGACATCGAAAGCATCTTCAACCATCCCGACTACATTGTCGATTCCTATTATAATGATATAGCGCTGCTTAAGCTGGCGACAAATGTAATGTGAGTATTGATGGATTTAGTCAGAGGAAAGATCTACATTTATCAAAAAGCTATATCCATTTTATATAAATAATATAGGTATAAGGTATAAGCTGTAAAATATAGTAATAGACAAAATAGTGGCAGTTTGAAGTAGTATAAAGTTGTAATACATTAGACATTAGACTAGATTGTAGTAGAGAGAATAGTAATATAGAAGTACATATAGTAAGTAGTAATAACTGGAAATAGTAGTAGTAGAAAGCAATAGTAGATAGTAGTAGCAGATGGAAGTAATAGGTACTAGCAATATATAGTAATAGTAGATAGTAGTAGTACACAGTAGTAGTAGATAGTAGTAGTGACAGTATTAGTAGTGGTAGTAGTAGATAGTATATAGATAGTAGGTAGTAGTAGTATATTTTTGCAGCATATTTAAAAGGGGAAATATATAATGTAAGTAAATAGTAGTAAGAGTAAAAGTCGAAGTTGCGAAACTTAGTAGTAAAATGTAATTAGTAATTATATTTATTGGTAGTAGGAACAAAAGAGTAGTTGTTGAGGCCTCTTGATATGTAGATTATAATAAATGAATTTATTGATTGCTTTCAGTCTAAGTGAGTTCGTCCGGCCTATACGGCTTTGGGTGGATAAGCAGCTGCCTACTTCGATTGCATTTGCCATGGGGTATGGTTCGACTAGCTTTAGCAAGGCCATGACATACCGTCTGACCCATCTAAATGCGACCATAGTACCCAACGACGAGTGCGCCCGAGATCTGCCCGTGTTTGCTGAGACTCCCAATGGCATTATAGACAGTCAGATCTGTGCGCAGGATTTCCTTCAGAATCGAGACACCTGTCAGGGTGACTCCGGCGGTCCACTGCAACTAAATTTGCCCGGTCGCAGACGTCGCCATATCCATTACCATCTTATAGGGATCACCTCCTTTGGCGTATTCTGTCGCAGCAGCTATCCAAGTGTTTACACCCGTGTGTTTTCGTTCCTGGACTGGATCGAAAATATCACGTGGGGTACACCGGAGAACTGAGCTTCATTGAACTTTATTTAACGCATACTATAACGATATCTGAGCTAAGCAAATAAGTACAGAAACCAAAATGTCTTCATATATTGATGGCAGCAAACTTATGGAAATGAGTAAATGAAATATTTAAAAAAAATGGAATATATAATACATGTTAATTAAAAAATACAATTAATAATATTAGTAAGCAAATTTTTATATATTACAAAAAATTAGTTACAATAAGTTTTGTATATATTCTGTATTATGTTAAGGCAAAAGCGAACGTAAATTTTTGGTCAATTTTGCTGAGTATTCTAGCCGAGGATGTATTAGACCTCATTGTTGGCATCCAGAACCTGGCGTTTGATGTCCTCATAGGAAGGCAGGGTCTGCAAAGGTAAACAGAATTCAAAATGTAGTCTGAGGTAGTAAAAAAGGACTATCAAATGATATATGATATATAAGCATTAGTGGGCGTTGAGATACTCACGCACATAGTTCAATGAAGCAATTAATATCAGACATGCGAAAACAGGAATGAGCAAAGCAGGCATTTTTTAGGTGTCAATGTGAAGTGGAACGAATGTGGTTCGTTAGAGTTTTACCAACCTGCCAGTAGTTATCTTCCCAGGAGGGGAACATGCGTTTGAAGACGCGGGGCTCCTGGCTCTGGGTAACGCGAATAATGCTAACGGTGTCCACGGTGCGGGCGGTGGGCTCCAAGCTGATGTAGCGCTATAATCAAATGGATAGTATAGGGTATTAACCAAGTTATACAAAGATTGAACAAAGTGAAAAAAAAAAACAAAGTTACCTTTGCCATGTCCAGTATCTTGCCATTCTCCTCGGCAGTAGCTCCGGAACCGACCCACATGTAGATCTCATCGCCAGCATCCAACAGCATGACGTCATCCGTATCGAGATCCTCTTGCTGGTAGTCAGCGACTTCCTCGACCTTGGCACGACCAGCGCGGGTCAGCCGGCAGTGGAAGAGACGTGGTTCGAGCAGTGGTGCAGTTTCGTCGTCTAGACTGCGATCATACTGACCCTCACCGTTCAGATCCGCCCAAAATTCATCGGGTTCAGCGCCCTCTTCGATTAACTCCAGCTCGGCATCCTTCCAATAGTGAGCAAAGCGAGTCGTGGCCGCCTCCTTCTCAAAGGTAGAGGCACCCAAGCCCTGCCAGATGAACACCTTGTGCGTCTTGGTGGAAGCTAGGGCAAAAGCGTCTCCAGAAGCCAACGAAGAGCTATCCGCGGGCACCTCGCTTGCATGGATATCGCTCTCGACTGTGCCGCGTATGCGGAACAGCTGCGCGGACACGGGTAACGCGGTATAGGATGTCAACAACTTGCCCTTGAAAATTTTGTAGAAGTGACGAGGTTCATGACCCTGTGTGGTGCGCACCAGCAAAGCGTTCTGATAGACGGCCAAAGCCATGCCGTCTTCGAAAGCACGCTCTTTAACAGCCGACTTAGCCTTGGCGCCCTGCCAGACATAAACGATGGCGCCTTTGTCCCCATTGTTGGCTTCATAGTTGTAAGTCAGGATATAGGAGCCGAAACCCAGCAGTGGCATCTCCTCCTCGAAGGGCATATGGTTGCTCAGCACCTCATTGCTGCCCGCCTTGGAGACATACTGGGTGATGTCTTTGATGCTGTTCTGGCCATGATCAGGCATGAAGCCAATAGCGCGACCGCCGCTTTTCTTCAACTTCTGTACAACAGCATCGATCTCATCCATGTCGAGAGACTCATCCGAGCCGATGTCTAGAGCAGAGCGTACTAGACGGGTATGAGCCATACCCGCATCGCGCCAGGTATCGAAGTATTGCTTGAATGGAGCCGACTCTGCACCCTCGACGATGCGATGGATCTGGGTCCATGCTGGATATTTCTTGGAGCGCAGGAACTCTTCTGCCTTAGCCATGGCGTCGGACTTCTCCTTGGAAGTGGCGCCGCGTCCCACCCATACAAAGATGCCAGAGCCCGTGTCCAAAATGAAGCAATCGCGCGTGTCGAGCATGACTTGACGTAGCGGCTTTTGGGAAATCGTATCCACTTGGAGCTTGCCACTGGCATCGGACACCTTGTAGAGTGTGACCGTGGCAGCATCTGTGCGCTCAAAAGCGCCATCCTCATCGGCGGAGGACTCCTCGGGCACTTGGGCGGCTGAGCCAGAGCCGAGCACATCGAAGAACTGCTGCTTATCCATTTCCGTGCTGAACTCATCAATGATCTGCACACGGGCGCGTCCATTGTGATCCTGATCCCTAATCTGGTTAGCAGCGCTGATGGCTTTCAACTTTTCTACGCGCTTGGCCTGGGCACCCACATAGACATAGATATCATTGCCAGCATCCAGGATGAAGCAATCGCCCTTGTTCATCGAGGAGACGGAGAGGTTTACCTGGCGAACGCGCACATTACGTTTGCCCTTCACCTGGAACAGACGTTTCTCGCCCTGGGCATTCGTCTGCACGTGCTTGAATCCAGTGCCAACGCCGCCCTGTTCATACCGTACACCTGGACAGGGGAACAGTTCTTAATAAAAACGCAATTCGGCAGGCTCTATGACACTTACCATTCTTGAAGTAGCCTAGGAACAGCTGTGACTCGTGATCTTGCACCTCGCGATGCTGCACGGGCCCTCCATTCAGGATGTCGTCCAATTGCACGGTCAATATAGCCGCAGCTCCAGCCTCATCGGTGGATGTCTCCGAACCCAGCCAGAAGTGCACATCCCAAGTGAGTTGCTTGTCTTTCGGATTCTGCTTGGTCTACGAGTTGATACGAGGAGAGTGGAGCTCAGTAAATATACAATAATATTACAGCTAATAATATAAATAGTAACATATAAATAGTACATTTATAATATTCTCTTAAATAACTACTCATTAGAACTCATTGAAATGACTAACATTTCATTTCGCAGTAATGTTATTAGAATTAATCAGAAATTTAGATTAAAATAAAAATAAAAATATGCTACCCCCAACTTAAATGATTCACTAAACAAATATAGCAATAAAAATGATTAATAAATATAATAAAAAACAAAATGTGGATAAAAATGTGATAACAGGCTTTTAATATTACGCATTCAATGTTATAGAAACTTTAACAACAAAATAGATGAATAATAAAATTCTGAATAGTTTTCTAATTCTATTTCAATATCATTTCTAGTTACAGTATTATTCATTATTGTTATTTTTATTCCATTTTACTTACATTCAGAATGATGAAGGAATCTCCAGTGAAAAACTTGCCATAGTTGTTTGGTGGATAGGGCACAGGCTCGAAATTCTATAATACCACAATTTGACATTCATGAGTATATACGTATGTACTATATACGTATATACTATATACGTATATATATATATACACATATATATATATACATATATATTTTGATGTGCTATTTCGGGTGCCGGCAGCCGGCAGAGTCAAAACATTTGAAAAATAGCTGAAATCCTCTATAAACAAAGGCAAAAGAATACAACTAAAACAAAAAGTAAGAAAAGTCTTTGCCATGTGCCGCCAGGAGCTAATAAATTATGCTGCTTGCCAGTTAATTAACGCAGGCGGTATTGACAACACATATACATATACAGCGAAGCTTCGCTAGCCAAACATGTGTTGCTCTTATTGCGTGCCTCAGCGAATAGAAAATATACGACACAAGTCAATAATTCCTTTAATGCACACATGTTTATATTTTCTATATATATATATATATATATATATATATATATATATATATATATATATATATATATATATACATATATATATATATATATATATGTGTTAACACTTTGCATGTCAATGGCAACAGACGCCGCTGGGGCGCCGCTGGCTGAGCAACGCATTCGTGCGTGGGTTTCGAACTTTCCCCCAAACGATGTAAACATGCAGCGGCAACAACTATTTATATACACTTCTCGCGTTAATGCGGCTCATGTAGAGTATAAAAGTGAAATTGCAAGTGTATTCCAAAACCTATATGCCAAGCATATTAATACTAAAGTTTTAAGTACATTTAAATATAGAACATGTTCTCATCTGAATTCTTCCTGTTTGATATTTTGACTAAATATAAACAAAACTCTTGTTTCTTGTAACTTGAGAAGCACCCAAAAATTACCAAAGTATCTGATCTCCGTCCTGAGATCAAACAAAACTATTATTGATCAAATTGTTTTTTTTTTTTAATATTTCAATACTATTGAATTTTTCGAAAACTGTCACTCTGCAGCCATGCTGAAGAAAGAAACTGTATTTGAATCTTCTTTTCAATTTTCGGAATTAGAAATTATCTTTAGGAAACGCAGAGAGTCGATAGACAGTTTGTACTTCATTTATGTAGTCTCTATGTACTCACTTCGATGCGCCAGATTTCTAGTCCGGGAACGCAGCCGGCATTGGCAAAGGCTGGATGCATGACGCGTCTGGCTGGCTGCTTGTTGGTACCACTAGAGGGCTGAACCTCGCCGGTTGGGACAGGGAACGCGGGCCGAGTGTTAAAAGTGCCGGCTGAGCAAAAGCCTGTTGAGATGGCGAGAACCACAAGCAAACCGCTGAAAGTAAAAAAAAAACAGTTTGATTTTTTGTTTAATAACAATCCGAGCTGATGCCTTTTAGAGACAACGAGTTGACCTATCTAACTGAATCGGATTGTCTCGGGCTTCAATGTCAATGAGTCATGACCATAAAAGGTCGTTGAAACGCGGAGAGGGTCACTGGTCACATGAAAAACTGTCTCAATTATATGGTTTATATATACAACAATGAAAAACTTGAACAATCCATATTCTTTTGATGAACAGGCGGCGTATGAGTAATACACTATTTGCAATATTTATTTACTTAAAAAAGGTAATTTATGTGAGTTGTCTAATAAAATATAGAATACGAAATGAGCATAGAGATCGTTAGAGTTTCAATAATGAGAACCAATAAAACATTATTTAATTGTGTGCACAGAACAAAAGATTTTTAGTGAAAAACATATAGGAAATCTGATTGGGACTTACAATTTTAAGAAAATGAATAATTGGTTTTTTTTATAAACTCGCGGTGTATAAATAATATTTGCACTATTTCGCTTATTAGCTTATTTGACACTTTCAAGACTGGGAGCTTATTAGCTAGTGAACCACTCGCTTGCATTACCTGCAGATGACTGCCAGATGACGGGCGGCACTTCGCTTTGCCATTTCGTGGCGGCGTCGGCTTTCGAACGATAGAGCGAGGAGCAGGCAGAGAGGCTGCTCACTGAGCGCCTTTGTTTATTGTTGTATTATGTGTGTAGCGCACTGGGTCTGTGTGCGTGTGGCGGTTAAATTGTTGCTATTATTATGTAGTATTCGCCTTTGTTTTTATCTTTCCCAACTCAAACACAGATGATTGCCCGCTGGCAGAGAGAATGAGCTGCGAATCAGAAAGAAAGAGCAACAGGTTATTAAAGCATTGATAGATAAAAAACATGAGACATAAACATTGTAAAGTATATGAAATGAAGCGCACAACACTCCAGTTCAAACAAATAAAAATCACAGATCGAAACGTAAATATAACTATATATATATATATACATATAATAAAACAAACAAATAATTTCACAGCTGTAGAGTAGATATACTACTTCAGCTGAACATATATATATATCCACTCTGATATATTCAGTATATATGTAATATACATCTAAACTATTATATAACTTATTTACATTAGAGGTAACAAAATGATAAACATATGTCAAATAGGAAAAGTAATACTACCAAAAATTTAATCAGAACCGGTTCAGAACTCCAACTAATAGACTTCCTTTGCACGTGCTTCGTTAAGTTGATTTCTTTTGTTATAAACAAAAAGTTTTAAATCCAAACTTTAAGCTTTAAGTTTAAACATGTTAAGATGCTCAGATAAAAGCAACATATAGTTGGGTTTTTATAGCACTCATTGAAGCTGTCAATTAGAACGCGTCACGCACGTTTTATTTGTATATTTTTTATTTTCTTTAAATTTTTTAAGTAATTAGTTTTGCAGCATGACGACATTTGGGTCTCGTATGATATCACGATTAAAGAGATAGCCCCATCGGCAAGCCCTTTTCTCTTTTCTCAACTAGGTCACGAGCATATATATATATATATATATATATATATATGTATATTTATGATTTATGATAAACGACAACATTCACATTGTTTATTTGCCATTTTCAAGTTCGACCTGTTATTGGACTAGCTGTACGCACGATGTGCTTTGAATTTAAAATATCTCACAATATGTATTCCAGGTATTATAGCTCACGCATACGTCAGCTTCCACATAGATCACTCATCCGACAATTGTTAACTACAGCGGATACAAAAGAAGCAGCACAAAAAGAACCCAAAAATTCATGCTTAAACACTCATTAGGGAAAAGTGCTACAAAACATGTTAACTCATAAATAAATATTTACTTGAATATATATGCATATTAAAAGAGATAAGATCTACTGCGTTTTAATATGTCATTATAAATGTGTTAAGAAAAATAAACACTAACTAGTAAATAATATTACTTCCTCTTATCTGTGTACATACATTTTCACATATAATATATATTTTTGATTGGTTTATAATTTATAATCATCGAATTAAGAATATGTATATAAGAATAAAAAATAATATATATATCGATCCAGATGGGAGTCTTGCAGGGAGCATGCGAGATTGTGGACAACTGAACATATTTAAGAAGCAACTAATGCATTGATGCCTACAAATGCTTCCAGCTTTTTTGCTTAAAACGAACAACACTTGAAGCCTATAAACCCATAAAGACTTAAGTAACTTACAGTAAAATAGTAATGTAGCATTAAACAATTTGAAACAAATATTAAGATCGTTATCTTAAATGTGGATAGAACTGGGCCTTTTTTATTTTTCAACGGAAAAACAACTTTTTCATTTGGTCAATCGTTTGTGTGCTACAGCACTATTATTCTTATGAACAAAACTGTATTGGCTTGTATATAGGGGTCTATTAATTAAGAGTCTGAAGGCTTTAACCCAAGATAAGCTAAGCTCACAGCAATTGATAACAATTGATAATCGGCACAAAGTATAATATAATTACTATACTCTGTGTATATGTACATATAAACTGTAGAGCTTAAGACAATTTACAATTGAACAATGCTTCGATTTAGCGAGTCACAAAGGTTATCGATAGGTGCTTATTGCTTTTAAGTCATTATCATTTATATGTATCATATATTAACAATATTAAATGATATAGTTTCTAATCGAATTTATCTCAATTTATCTCTCAGTTGTAAACAGAACATCCGTTTTCTCGGCTTTACAAATACACACACACACAAACACATTCGCATTAAGCAATTAAATTACTTACATTTCTGTTAACAAGATGAACTGAAAGCTTTTAGGCTTTGGAAGCGACTGGACAAACGTGGCTCTCGTGTGTAGTGATTGAAGCAACGACGTTTGAGACACTGAACAAAACTTGACGATTCTCGTTGTCTTTATAAAAGGCCGCTCGAAACCAAATCAAACTCAAGCGCATTCGCACTCTCTCCTGTTTGATAAGACGCAGTTGAGCACATAAGTTCGAGCGCGACTTGAAAAACATAACTGTAAACAAGCTACAAAGCCAAGCTCACAGCAATTGATATCAATTGATAATCAGCACAAAATATAATTTAATTGCTATACTCTATGCTGTCTATATGTACATATATATTTTAGAGCCTAAGTCAATTTTCAATTGAGCAATGCTTCGATTTAGCGAATCCCAAACAAAGGTTATCAGTAGATATTTAGTGCTTTTAAGTCATTATCATTTATATGTATCATATATTAATAATATTAAATGATATAGTTTCTAATCGAATTTATCTCAATTTCTCTCAGTTGTAAACAGAACATCTGTTTTCTCGGCTATACAAACACAAACACACACACACACATATAAATCACTTACGCTTCGGTCAACAAGATGAACTGAAAGCTTCCAGGCTTCCAGGCTTCCAGGAAGCGATTTGACAAACTCGCGGCTCTCGTGCGTAGTGATCGAAGCAACGATGCTTGAGACACTGAGCGAAACATGACGATTCTTTAGTCTTTATAAAAGGCCGCTCGAAACCAAATCAAACTCAAGCGAATTTCCACTGTCTCCTATTTGATAAGACGCAGTTGCGAACATAATGCAAATCATAACTGTAAACAATTGAAAAACACAATATGAGCTTTCCTAGAAACCGGGTTAAAGGTCGCCAGTCTATAAATCAGAGAATACCCAGCTTTTAATTCTATGAACCCACGTACAAGTAAGCTTTGTTACACTTTATAACAGATGATACATTTTAGAATTGTCTTTACTTCTAGATCATTTTTCATATTTTCTTAAATAGTGTAAATATCTTAAATGCTTAGTTCATTTGTTGATACGACAATATTATCTGTAGATCTCTTTAAATATTCAAACAATATTAAAAATCATAAATATATTAATATGATTTGTATTACTTTATATATCAGTACACAATTAGCTCTTAAGTTTATTGTATATTTTGTAAGATAGTGTAGATTTTTTTTATTTTCTAAATTTTTTCTTTCCCCCTTTTCTTTCTTTCCATACCGTTTAGATGATATTTTTTATATTTTTGTGTTATATATGGACTGTATTTAGTAATCGGCAGCCGTGTTAGACAAATAGTCGCGTCTGCCAATATTTGAGGCTTGTTTGCTTTGCACCGCCTCCAGTTTAGGGCATTCAGTAATACGATGGCCGAGACCACCGCAGTAGCTGCAGCCATGTGAGTCGCCCAGATCCAAATGCTGATGCTCCGCTTCGGGCGCCAGTTCATCAAGAAAGTCGGGTACCTTCTGCTTAGCTTCGATGAGAAGGTGTTTTAAATCCAGTAAAACAGATTGCTCTGTTATCTTGTTTATCAGTGTTGTGGCCAATCCCTTGGTATTCGAACGACCCGTTCGTCCAATGCGATGCACATAGTTCTCAATATCGTCAGGCATATCGTAATTAATCACATGCTGAACATTGGGAAAATCTAGACCTTTGGAGGCCACGTCGGTGGCAACAAGGACATCCTTTTTACCCACACGGTATGCATCGACCGCACGTGAACGCTCCTCCTGATCTTTGCCACCGTGTATTGCCACAGCCTCGACGCCCTTGAGCAGTAGATATTCGTGTATAGTGTCCACGTCTTGTTTCTTTTCGGCAAAAATAAGTACTGGAGGTGCGGTCTTTTGCAGGCAGTCCAGCAGGTAGACCACCTTGGCCTCCTGCTTCACATACTCCACTTCCTGAGTAACATTCATAGAGGCGGCACCGGCACGTCCCACATTAATAGTCACCGGTTTGACAAGCGCGGAACGAGCAAAGTTCTGAATCTTCTTGGGCATTGTGGCAGAGAAGAGCAGCGTCTGTCGCTGACCCTTGAAGAAAGAGAATATGGTGCGCACATCCTCCTCGAAGCCCATGTCAATCATGCGATCCGCCTCGTCCATGCAAAGATACCGGCACATGTCCAACGTTAATATCTTCTTGTCTAGCATGTCCATGAGTCGTCCAGGAGTGGCAACCACAATGTGCACTCCACGGGATATCACATCTAGCGCTTCGCTTACAGGCAGACCGCCCATAGCCAGGCAGGAGCGAATCTCGGGCAAGCCGCACATCTGCAGATGCTTACTGTAGTGCTGAATAATTTCATGGGTCTGCTTGGCCAGCTCACGGGAGGGACATATGATGAGGCCATACGGACCCTCGTTTCGTTCGAACGGCAGACGGAATTCCTGTTCCAGTGCAAACATTACAATGGGCAACACAAATACCAATGTTTTGCCGGAACCCGTAAAAGCAATGCCAATCAAATCGCGACCAGCAAGTACCGTTGGCAGACCCTGTATTTGAATGGGTGTTGGCTTCTTTATCCCCTTAGCGGCTAGTCCATTCAGAATGGCCTTGTGAAATTTCATCTCGCGAAAACTGCGAATGGGTGGACTAACATTTTCGCCTTCGACCAAGATTCTCAGCTGCTTGCGTATTGCCTGCCGCTCAGATTCCGGCATAGCTTCTATGAATCGTGGCGGCCGCCATGAAGTCTTAATTGGTTCCTCATACTGAATACCCTTAGCCAACTCTGCAACACCCATCAGTGCCTTCTGCTGCGCAATGCTCTCCATGATCTTTTCCTCCTCGCGAAGCTGTTTTTCTACGGCGCTCAACTTTTTGGCCTCGGCGATTTTCTTAAGCTCTGTATGCTGATCCAGCAAGCTGATGTTGTATTTGCGGCCCCAAGTCTCTGCATCCTGGGCGCCTTGTGTATCATCTTCGTTTTCATTTTCACTCGAAGATTTTGGCTGCGTTGTCTCCGTTGCCAGTTGAACAATGCGGCCCAGCTTCATCAAATGTTGCTTCTTCCGCTCTTTAACTGGAATGTAGGGCACATAATTGTCCTCCTTTTCTTCTTCATCTGAAGATTTTGAGTTACGTCTATAGCGCTTGATAGGTGGGCCCATGTTTATTTAATTGCATGAATTCTTAGTATTGTTTATATTTTCGATTGCAACCAAACGTTTTCGGCAACAAGGTGCTGCCATATGGGTCAAATTCATAAAACCGAAATCTTAAAATTAGACTGTTTGGCAACACCGAAAACCATTTTTTAAATTTCTGCATTGCCAGATTGGTCGGTATAAATCACACTTAACATTTTTATGCCAAAACGAATTATAGTAGATTTACTTATTCAATTACCCAAAACCATTTAAAGTTCAATATTTATTTAAGCTACACTGTTCTAAAATTAAATGCCCAAGTCAACCGTGAATGAGTGCTGTCACTTTTGCTATTCCGATATATTATCAACTTAGCATAGCAAATTTTGTATAAAATTATCGAACAAATAATATATTGCATAGTTGTCCAACCAAACTTATTACAACCATTCGAGAACTGTGCATTGTACTGTTTTTTTAATAAAATAGCAAAAATAACTGGTCGTTGTCATGTCTATGTCAAAGACAACAAACACATATAACCGGCAGAATTGGGAGGACGCCGAGTTTCCAATACTCTGCCAGACGTGCCTAGGCGATAATCCATACGTGCGCATGATCAAGGAGCGTTTTGGAAAGGAATGCAAAATCTGCACGCGTCCTTTTACCATATTCCGTTGGTGCCCCGGTGCACGAATGCGCTTTAAGAAAACGGAAGTCTGTCAGACATGTGCCCGGTTGAAAAACGTGTGTCAGACATGCCTACTCGATTTGGAGTACGGTCTGCCCATCCAAGTGCGCGACGCTGCACTCAAAGTGGCAGACAATATGCCACAGAGTGATGTCAACAAGGAGTACTACATACAGAACATTGATGCCCAGCTCCAGGACGGCGATGGCACTGAAGCAGCTGGCACTGTGGGTCGCTCACTGGCTGCAAACGAAATGTTATCCAAATTGGCACGCACAGCGCCATATTATAAAAGGAATAGGCCGCACATCTGTTCTTTCTGGGTGAAGGGCGAGTGCAAACGTGGCGAGGAGTGTCCCTATCGGCATGACAAACCCAACGAGCCTGATGATCCGCTGTGCGAGCAGAACATCAAAGATCGCTACTACGGTCGCAACGATCCTGTTGCCGAAAAGATAATGAAGCGTGCCGCCTCATTGCCCACATTGGAGCCGCCGGAGGACCGGAATATAACAACACTGTATGTCGGAAATTTACCTGAAGAAATCACCGAACCGGAAATACGTGATCAATTCTATCAGTACGGCGAAATACGTTCCATTGCCCTGGTGCCACGTCAGCAGTGCTCTTTTGTCCAATACACCAAGCGGAGCGCCGCTGAATTAGCTGCCGAGCGCACCTTCAACAAATTGGTAATTCAGGGTCGGAAGGTGAGCATAAAGTGGGCACACTCTCAGGCAAAACAGGGCACCGCCGCCAAGACAGATCGACGTTTCGATGTTGCTGGTGTACCACCACCGAGTGCCAAGCCAAACGATTACTTTAATTTGCGCCAGGAGCAAATCAACGTCATGCCCGCTGGCATGAAGCTCCATCAGCTGCCCTCTAATCTGGTTCCAGCTTCTGCCTACCAGATGTACTCCCAGCCCACTTTTGCGGCACCCTACAGTGGACTGGCCAGCAGCACTAGCAGTGGCGCAGCCTCGGTCTTAAGTACCACATCCACAAGTACCTCTGGTGTGAATCTCGATTCGATTCCACCGCCGCCTGGACAGATGCCTTACCCCAGTCAGGATGCTAGTCGCATGGGCGCCTTAAAAAAATAATATACATTTTTGTACCACTATAACATATAGCTCTTGCTACTTATATAAAAATACAAATAAAAGGACATCTTTAACAAAAAAGTGTAATCTAGCTTTGAATTCAGTTCTGACTCAGTTATCCACAACAAATATTTTTTTTCCTTTATAGAAACAAGCTTCGGACATACATTAATATTTGGATAAAAAATTACTCTGTGCTTATTGTTAACTTATAAAATACTTCTTTATATATCAAATTAGTTACTATCCGGCGTAATTACGGAACGTTTCCGTTGTATTAGACGCTGAGCACGCTGTGACTTTTGCCGTTCGATGAAATGGGCGCGAAGTGATACAAAGTCGATGCCGCTCTTATACTCCAAGGAGTTACGCTCGTCGCTGTAAAAAAAAAACATTTATATATATTTACATAGCCAATAAATTAAGTGTATCTCACATGGGCTCTCGAGCCCAATAGGTGGGCACACATTGCAGGCGATTTCGAAGCGTTTCAAAGGCCAAAGTTTGCGGCAGCAACATAAGTATGCCAAAGAGGGCATGTGCCAGATATTGCGCATCTGCACAATTATTCGATTTGGACACAAGCGTTAAGCGCAGTGCAGCAAATATTGGAGATTCAATAAGCTGCACTAGCTTATCCAATTCGCAGAGCAGTTCCAGCGTGATTTCAACATCCGCGCTAAAGAAGAAGGCGTTACATAGGAAATAGAGGAAAGTAAGAACTTGGCACTTACAATAGAATGACCAGCTCAGAGACATGCTGATAGCACTGAGCTATTAAACAAAGGGACAGGGTGGACACTGGGCAGCAGACCCAGCTTTTGTAAAGGCATTGGAACAGATCCGCTGATTTCTCATCCGATATCTCGCGCAAGCTAGTGCGCAACTCAAACAGTTCGGTTGAGGTCAACAATATATTGTTTAACAGTCGCACAAGCGTAGAAGCAAACTTTAAATTGGGCACTTCCTCGGCTATGATCTCGGCAAAGGTGCGATAGACGTACTCAGCATTCAGAAGAACACAAAGGTTTCTAAAAAGAATTGATCAATTAAGATAAAGTTCTGTTAGCATAAGTTAAGAAAATATTTTTAAGTATTTACGAATATACCTTATAATAAGACTAGCTCGGTTTTCCAATATCAGTTTGTCTTCGCTGAACAGATTCAACAAGCTCAGCAAAAATTTGCGATAATGTGGCTTATTGAAATCATCTAGATCTGAAGAATTGCACAAACAAATTAATAATGTATTGTTGAATAACTGAAATACCGCGGGACCCACCCCTTGTATCCTGAGAATTGATAATCTCGGCCAGCACACATAAGCTTTGCAGTACCACCTCATCCGAGTTGTCCGACAGTGTGGCCAATAGATTGTTGTTCAAATTGCTGTCGTGCAGCGCCATTTCATTGGGAAAATTTAAAAAGAGATGATGTATCCATTTGAGCACGGCAATCTTTGTATGCATTGAGTTGTGCGCGAGATATTGCGAGAGCACCTCCATAATCGAACGTAAATCAATGTTGGCCACATTCTGAGTTTTCAACTCCTTTGAAGAGACCAGCTGCATCATTGAGTTATTCACGGAGACAGCGCACTCCTTTATGCCTAAAATAAAATACTTTAATATACTGATTAATGATCTCTGCTTGATTGCACTCACTGCGCTTGGATTCCACATTGTACTCAAGGCACGGCAAAATGGCCGTAAATATGCCACTCGCATAAGGCAACACATTGGGTCCAAATATTTGCACAAATTCTCTTATCCATGAAATAGCAATGGATTTGATTAGTTCGTTGAGCGATTGTGCGTGTGTAATCAATGTGTTGATAGTCTCCTCCATGCGCACTGAGGAAGAATCATTCCGTATAGACTTTAAGAACTGGCTAATCGTATTTTCGCACATGCGCTGAATTTCCGGCGTATTATCCTCTAGCATCACAAAGAGACCATCCAGTATTTCGGTCAAATAATTAACCATATTAATATCGGGTACAGCATTTAGAATTGAGATCCACGAAATAACATATTGACGTGCAAAGGGATTATTCACATACATGCGCTCCCTAAGCAGGGGAATAAAGGCCTCTAGATTGAAGGTCTCATACGATTCAGTAACAATGTCCTAAGGAAATACATCAATAAATCAACCTCTATTTGTAATTTTATAATATAATAGTTAAAACCAAAACCTTTAGCAAGCGATCCAGCAGCTCGCTGCCATCCTTCACCATTTGATCGGAGTCGGTGACCAAACGCGATAAAGCAGCGAATAGCTCTGGGAAGTAGGGTATAATGGCTGCACGGGCTACTTTAACCACATTGTATAGGGACTCACAAGCAAAGTAACGAACACGCAAGTCCGGATCGGACAAACAGTTCATAATGGGCGTCACAAGCTCGTTCACGTATTTATCCGAATCCTTGGAAAAAGATAACGATTGAGATAGAGTCGATGTCATACATTCTTTATAAAGAGCCTGTTGTAATGCTATCTATCTACCTCCCGGTTACAAATCATATAAGAAATTCGTCATCATATATATTACGGTATACCCATGACTAATAGTTATTAAATTGTTACCTTTCCCAACCCCAAGCCCGTGGCAGCCAACCCAATGAGCGCTCCTTTGCGCCGATTGGCATCACGTGACGTGGCATAGTCGTTGGAGAGCACTTCGATCAGCTTTCGTATTTGTGTTGCATTATTCTTATTATTAAACTCAATGACCATTCTGTAGGATAATAAATTATTAGTAAGTCCGTTGCAGCTGTAAAGTGGGCGTTTTCTTTGCGTTATGTACTTTTCAATCTCCTGTGAGGCTACCTTTCGCTTGTCGTAGACTTTATCGCCCAACGCTTTGGCACAGGACTCACTTAAAGGTGCATACGGTGGCTCCATTGTTGTATTTTGAATTTTAAAAATAATAAAAGCTTGTTGGCTTGTATCGCGGTGTTGCCCCTGTCATACACAGCTGCTTGGATAGTGTTGCCACTATGTCAAGCACAGCTGATTGGTAAAGCTGCCACTTAATAAAACAATTATATACAATTTATAAATGTAGTACTGTAAGAGTAATACAAAGAATCTTATTTTCATAATTCGTTCACACTTGTAAATAATTTATTAACTGAAAGCCAAATAGATATGTATTGCCATTCTACTACGCATCCAATCCACTTATATTATATATTTAAACTACATTTCTAAGCTTAGTGAAACAAATTTGAAATGCACTGGAGTATATAAAAAATATGTTAAGAGACAACAAATGAATTAACGCCTGCGTTTAAATCCCATCTATTCGATGATCAGTGGAAATTTTTCCACCTCTTCACACTCTTGATTGAAGCTCGTAATGAACTGTTTCAATTTGGCATCGTGTTCCGCATCCCTACGCGTTCGCTTATGCGGATGCACTGCCTGTTTCGGCGATTCGTCACTATTGTTTTTGGAACTGTGATCGTTGTCCTCGTCCTCATTCTCCGACGAATCTGTGTCCATGAAGAGAACATGCACACGCTGCTTTCGCTTCCGTTTCGGTTTCTCTGATATGTAGGTGCGACGTGGTTTCTACAGAGTTTCAAATAGATCTGATCAGCGGTTTTCTTATCATATACCATATATATATTAAACAATTCATTTTATATTGTGCGAGCTACTTACTACCGCTTAAAGATGAGCTTAAGTCTTAGCGGCCCTGTTGGCTCAATCAAAATAAATAACCATTTCAATTTGATTTAATATAGCGCAATCACAATAAACAAAGATGTTTAAAACTAAAACAAGTCCTGTCATTGTTAAGCGCAAAATGGATTAGGGACTATGTTAATGCTCACCTTTTCATCGAAGGTTGTCTCTGGTTCGAAATCGCTAAATAACGCTACCGATTCGTTCATCACTGGCTTGTCTATCATTGTCGAACAGAACATTTCCTTGATGTTATGCTGCCGAGGTTCTCGCGCTTTAAGAGCATCGTAGGCATGTCGAATAGGTACTTGCGATACCTGCGGCAGTTCCTGTTGTGCAGGTCGCAGCTTCTTTAGGCGGTGCAGCCTTTCGTGTAGCGTCACATGTTGGCTGGGCTTCTGGACACTGAGTTGTTCTTCGTCCTCCTCGCTAAGAAAATCCTCGAATCCAAACAGATTGCAAGGCTGTTGCCGCTGTTGCGGCTGCTTGTTACTTGTGCTCTGATATCTTGGACTCTTACTGTTAAATTCCTGCTCCTGAAATTGATGTACGAGCTCTCTTGTGGGCGTCTTACTAAATTGCCCATTTTTCTTCCACGGTGGCAGTACAACTACTTCCAAGATATTGATGTCCTTCAGAGGACTACGATGCTGCAACGTTTTTCGCGGATTTGGTAATTGCACAAGATTCTGTACATTTTCATTCCGTTGATCGTTAATTGCCTTGATTGTCTTCGCCGACTGCGCGTCACTGGATGCTTTAGTTACCACTACCGCTGGTGGAACATTTTCGCCATTCGAATCATTGCCAAAGGAGCTAGTGTTTTGCTCAATACCGGAGAATGAGCAAACGGGCTCATCGGGTAAATATACATGGCGTATAAAGTCACTTGAGTAGGAAGGCAACTGGGATGTGTTAAGACCGAACGCAAAGGTATTAGGCAAAGAATTCTCGCCCTGCACACGCCAAGGAGAATTGGCGCCACTGGGAGTAGCCACAGTAGCTGCCGGAGCCAATTGTCCTTTGACTGAATTCTTTAACACTGGTGAAAATATCGTTGTATTAGCATCCAAAGTTGTGCTACTTTTCCTATTCAACGGAGTGCTAATAAATCTCTTGGCCATATGTAGCAGCTCTAGGCGCCTTTCCATGGATTGCTGCTCCTTGGTTTGATTGATCATAAGAGAGCGCGCTAATGGACTGTACGCACCTTCTCCTATTGTTTTATTAGCCATTGCAGCTAATTGTGGCATTTGGACGGGCACCTCTACGTGTACCGGCGCAAGGTCATCATTATCTTTACTTAAATCAGTTTGCTGCTCGCAGATAGGTGAGAGGTGTCGTTGTTCCACCTCCTGGACAATGATTGGCTGCTTTTCAACCGTGTTCCTCGTGGAGCACTGTTTTCGTTTGCCTATTGGACGCACTTTTTTACGGACAGCACGTGCTCTCGTTTTGCCCGTCTTTGAACGAATCATCGCACATGCTCGACCAGTTGCGATCATATTTTTTATTATATCCGCCGCCGGGTCGGGCTTTTCATTGTCTTTGATTTCAGATTGGGAGAGAAACTCATAGACATGGCGCGTAATAGAGGAACGTGTTCTAGCTGGCGGCTGATCGCGATGAAAAAAGCGCTTTACACTCTGTGGAATAACACAGTTCTCCTGTTTATCCTTGCATGTTTCCTGGATATTCGAGGTATCCAAGATCCTCTTTCCACATGGTGTTATGGGGACACGGTCTTAAATTTTTGAGTGGTTAATTAAACATTGTAGATTTCTTTTATTGCTTACCTTCGTGTTCAATGGAATTCCTTGCCGACTTGTCGTCCAAATGGTTCTTATGAAGATCGGTGAGTTGGGCAGGAGGTGTGTCCTCGATCTCGGACTGCTTCTCGGCAACATCCCGGATAATCGAATAGCGAAGCACGCGTACGCGACAAGGTTTTATTTTGAAATCTAACATGTTTTGACTGATTAGATAAATAAGGAGTTTTAGTTAATTGTTTACCTGAGTGACTTGCGGAAATAAAGTGGCTGGAAGTCGTCGTCTGTTGCCTGTCCAGATTCTGCTTTTTCGCAGGTGATATTTGGACATTTGATATATCAACATTTTCTTCATTATCTCCGATATCCTGGAAACCACCTGTTGTGGTATAATCAAAATTAACGAAATTATATGAATATTGTACATTTACTTAGTTTCTTACCTGAGCGCAGTTCACAACTGCTTTCTTGCGCATCATCCCGGTTTTCCCTGTTCGCGTCTTTTAATTGCGCAGTTGCTAGCGTCTTACTTATATCGTACTTCGGGACATCCTTCGTTTGATGTTGAAATCGTTTAAGTCGCACAATGCAATTGCGTACAGCAATTGATTTAGCAAATTTTATAACTTTATTATTAGGTGTGTTTGTTGTTTCCAAGATAACTTTGTTGTTTAACTTTGTTGAAATGCTCCGGGTATTTGCAGCACACACTCTGCGTAGTTTTATTTTAATAGATTTAACCATTTTCGATGAGAGCAGTTTTAATTTATTGAATTAAAATAATTTTACATATTCACTCAGCGCAAAATATATTACCGCCACTTTTGTGAGCATTTTACTACACAGGGCTGCAGCTGCCACAGGGCTGCAGCAGCTCGTTAATCGATGCTAATGTTATCGATATATCTTGATAAGTTTCGTATGCAGCAGCTGATAGATGATGTGACGATAAATACAAAAAAGGAAAAAATTTCGACGTTTAATTAATATGTAACACAACAGCTACGCTACGAGGTTTAATTAAAATTCCAAATTTCCAAATTGTGCTGTGTTTGTGTGCTCGCAAATAAGCAGACTGTGCGTTCAGCCACAGTTCAGCAAGGGCAAGTCCAACCAAATTTGTTGTTTTGTTCCAATCAAAAAAACTAAAAAAGCCCCAACGAGTGAAAGTTTTCTCGTCTTTGTTTTGTAATTGTAATTGTTTTTTTCTTGGCTGCCATTTTTGAGCCAATATTCACACGGTATGAGCGCTGTTCGTGGTTGACATCAATTTTGCTCGCTTATTGTCTATTTTGTTATACATATGTATATATAAATATATATACAAAAATCGCGTCGTACGCCTTGAATTGGCCTTGTATTATTTGCGCCAGGTACCATCAATACGACAGAAGAAGAATATAGAACAGAAAAAACTCGCGCGAAACTATTTACATCGAATAACATACACCCAAACTCGTCCCCTACCCCCTACCCTTCCCCTCCTCATTGCACGCTGCAAACAATTGCAGGCAGCCCAGCTAAATGAAAGCTGCCTGTGACGAGAGTGAAGAAAGAGAAAAAGAAAAAGTTCGAAAATTGAATACCCTTTTCTCTACTTAATATGACTTAAACAGATGCATACTAAAAGTTTATTGGATTGCTTAATTTGAATAACAAAAAGATGTTTTATATGAAAAAAGCTCTCTGATTTGTAAGTTGTACCAAACAAGGACATATCTAAAAACTTCCTACCTTTACGTTAAGATTAAAGAAGATAGAAAAACGAATGAATTTCTTTAAATTAAAAATATATTTTGTTAAATTGAAAATAAAGATTATATTCTCATGTAAAGCTGTCTCTTACAATATTTGACACAATTGAACAAAAAATTTAATTACCCTACAAAAAAGAAATCAAATCATCGAACGAATTGTTAATATCTAGTCTTATATCTTACTAGGTTAGGGGGTTGGGGATTGGGTGTTCAAGGTCGTTTTGTAAGCGCAATTAAAGTATATTGTGTACTGACATACATACATTTTTTATTATATATATAATTTTAACGTTTAATTTACGAAACAGTTGGCCGTCCAAGTCGAAAGTGAAGAAGTGGTGGAAAAGTGGAAGTTCGTAACACGTCGAGAGCCAGAGCTTAAGCCAATTTGTTTGTCTTTGTCGCCGCAAAAGATGTGCGATACCAGCGACAAGGCGCAGAAATGGAAATGTGAAATATGTACCTATGAGAATTATCCATCATCACTAAAATGCACAATGTGCCAGGCATCCAAACCATTGCTGAACGAGGATATTTTTCGGTAAAGCATATGATATTTAAGAAAACGTAAGCCATTGGTAAATACACAAATTTTCATCCGTTGAAACAGTCTCAGTCCAGCGCAGACAATACACGACAACTACAACAACGCAGAGGAGGCGGCAGCTGGTCTGCCAGTCGAGCCCACATCCACATGCTTTGCACGCCAATCGCTGCAGCATCAACAATCCCAGTCCCAGTCCCAGCCTCAGCAGACGCGGCACAGCAACGTAGCTGATAGCGAGAAATGGGCCTGCAAAGTGTGCACCTATTTAAACTGGCCACGCAGCCTACGCTGTGTGCAATGCTGCACGAAACGAGGAGCTGCAGATAAGGAGACCAATGAGGCCGGCGAAGCGCTGCAAGCATTACGCATTAGCGGCTCCGATACGGATCTCAATGCCACGGAGCATGGCAGTAGGCAGTTGATTGGCGCTGTTGCTTCCAATTTAAATCGACGTAATGCCAGTCCCAGCTTGGAACAGCAGCAAATCTGCAGCAATTCAACGCATCTCAATAATATAGCCAATACATCTCACAGCCAGCAACAGCAACCGCAGCAGCAGCAACAACAGTTAACAAACCAACAGCAACAGCAGCAACTGCAGCAGCAGCAACAGCACCACCACCACCAGAACTCTTCTGCGCAGCAGAAGCTATGCCATGTGGCTAAATGGGCGTGCAATGTGAGCAGCTTTAACTAAGTCTATATATTCATTTATATTACAAATTGATGTATCTTTTACCAACAGTCGTGCACATACGAGAACTGGCCCAAGAGTCTCAAGTGCTCAATGTGTGGCAAAACGAGGGAATTGAGCAACTCAGGCTCACAGTCCGACTTGCATGCATGTGCCAGTAATTCCGGCAGCAACAAGCAGCTAAATCAGCACGAGGAACAGCAACAGCAGCAGATAAATACGGACACTGTCAGTGTCAACAATTCGGTAAATAAGAAGCATATTTATCAACTAGGTGAGTAGTAGCTCAGTTTCCACCCTTCTCTGCATATCTATATAACAATGTATTTTTACTTCCTTTAAATAGGTTCCTCGGAAACCATCAACAACTGTGATACGCTACAAGAACGCCAGGAGCGTCGTCAGCGTCAAATCAGGCGCCAGGTCGATTGGCAGTGGCTTAATGCCTGTCTTGGCGTTGTGGAGAATAATTACAGTGCTGTGGAGGCGTATCTCTCGTGCGGCGGCAATCCAGCTCGTTCGTTGACCAGCAATGAAATTGCCGCCTTGAATCGGAATTCGGCTTTCGATGTGGGTCACACGCTCATTCATCTAGCCATACGTTTCCATCGCGAGGAAATGCTGCCGATGCTGTTGGCACAGATCTCTGGCTCTGGGCCGGGTATTAAACGTGTGCCGTCGTATGTGGCACCCGATCTGGCAGCGGATATACGTCGCCATTTCTCTAACACGCTACGCATACGTAAATCCGGCCTGCCCTGTCATTATGTTCAGAAACATGCTACTTTCGCGCTGCCCTCAGAGATTGAAGAGCTGCCCATTCCTATACAGGAGCAGCTTTACGATGAACTTCTCGATCGCGATGCACAGAAACAGTTGGAAATGCCGCCGCCGGCACTTAATTGGTCGCTGGAGATAACCGCCAGGCTAAGCTCTCGTCTTTTGGTGCTTTGGAATCGCAGTGCCGGGGATTGTCTGCTCGACTCTGCAATGCAGGCCACCTGGGGAGTCTTCGATCGCGACAACATACTTCGGCGCGCCCTGGCTGACACTTTGCATCAGTGTGGACATGTGTAAGTGTGCCTATCTAATGTTAGCTCCAAATAAGTTTCCTCATAGTCTGATTTATATTCCATAGTTTCTTTACCCGCTGGAAAGAATATGAAATGCTACAGGCATCAATGCTGCACTTTACGCTGGAGGATTCACAATGGGAGGAGGATTGGAGCACGCTACTCTCTTTGGCCAGCCAACCGGGTTCTTCATTGGAGCAGTTACACATTTTTGCCCTGGCCCACATATTAAGACGTCCAATCATTGTCTATGGTGTTAAATACGTGAAGAGCTTTCGTGGCGAGGATATTGGCTATGCTCGATTTGAAGGTGTGTTTGGCATGAGAAGTTGTAAATCACAGCAATTAAATAAGGCCTTCAAAGAGCATATAAAATATTTTTGGCTTATTAAGTCATATATCCATATCTGTATCTGCGTCTGTAACTGCCGCAGATTGTAAATAATTGTGCATTTGTATTTTGTTTTATTCATTTATATTTGTTTATTTCTAGGAGTCTATCTACCTTTATTCTGGGAACAAAACTTTTGTACAAAATCGCCCATTGCGTTGGGCTATACACGTGGTCACTTTAGCGCCCTGGTGCCCATGGAGCCATTCTCTCGTATCGATGGACGGCGGGATGATGCCGAGGATGTAACTTATCTGCCCTTAATGGACTGCGAACTGAAGCTGTTGCCCATACACTTTCTTACACAACCGGAAGTGAGTGTTAATCAACAGAAAATAAAATCTTAATTAGAGATTTCACTGTTGTTCGCTTACAGGTGGGCAATGAGGAAACAATGATGCGTCAATGGTTGGATGTGTGTGTCACGGATGGAGGGCTGCTGGTGGCACAGCAAAAGCTATGCAAGCGACCGCTGCTGGTGGCACAAATGCTGGAGGAATGGCTGAATCATTATAGACGCATTGCGTAAGTCCAATACAATTCATAGATATATTATTTATATCTAAATTATATATTTAAATAGTTTATTGATTTAACTTGTAGACAAGTGATAACGGCACCCTTTGTGCGTAGACCGCAGATTAGCCACTATTCGAGCGATGGGGATTCGGATGAGGAATAGCGGCGACAAAGGTCAAAGGTCTTCTCTAACTGAAATTTCCCGCTTGATTAATGGATTGGAAATGGATTGGTTATGAAAGCCTATACATATACAGTGAAAAAAAAACAAAGAAACAAAAGTAATTTATATATATATTTTAATTTGGTAGCAGGCAACAGTTGTACTCGATTGATCCTATACACACGCAATTAGCAAATGGAATCTAAATAGAGAGATATATATAGTATATATATATAAATGTATGAGTGTATATCTATATAAATATAAACATAACAGTTATTAAGTTGTAGTTTCAGGCAAACTAAGGGTTAAGCAGCAATATAGCAAAATACATACATTCAATAATATATATATATATATATATATATATATATATATATATATATATATATATATATATATATATATATATATATGTGTGTCAACATATAAATATATATATCTATCTCTGTATATATATATATACCTGCGCACATATTTCATATCCGTTTCCACATTACCCTGAGTGGATTTTAGCCAAATTTATTCGCGTGTCTCTGGGTGCGCACAGGCATACATTGTCAACATTATTAAAAAACAGAAAAACAATTATAATTCAATATTAAAAAGTAGTTTAAATTACTAAAAAAAGATAATCTTTTAGAAATGCGAATGGAAATTAAGAAATAAGAAAAAGTGAAGTAAATTGGGTAATTATATATGTATATGATTCATATGATTAACTAAGTATGTATGTACTTTTAAACTATGCAAAATCTCGATGTACTATTAAATTTTAACTTGTGAAACGTGCACCAAATTGGGTGAATATAAATTATGAATTTTATTCTAATTGTAATAGTTTTGTTAGTAATGTTATTATTATTATTATTATTATTATTATAATTATAATGTTTAAGAAAGCTTATTGTGCAAATGTACACGCAAAACGCATTAAAACAAAAAAAAAACAAAATCAAATTTTCCGCTTTATCAATCGATAGGTAGTTGGCTTGGCTATCGATAGTCTGATTGGGTGGCACATCTCTATTTGTATCTGAGATATTCTCTCAATGCGGCTCTTTTAAAAGATAGTCGTTTTGTTGCTGCCGTCGTCGTCGCTTGTCGGTGTCGTTTGTTGCTGCGCGGGGTTTTTTTTGGAATAGCTTCAAATTGGAATTTATATTTGTTAAGCAACTGTAGTAAGAAGCATACAGAAAAAGCCCAAAACAATTTAATTTCACTGTGATTTTCTTGGTTTTTTTGGACATAAATACCATTTTGTGAATGGAGAAAAGCCGAATGCGCATCGAGCTCGCGTCAAAACCATACATACACACATACACACAACCCCAGCCACCTACAATTGATACATAAATACACGTGAATTGCGAATGCATACGAGAAAGATACAAATAGAAAAAATCTAACAGAGGAAAAAATTTGTTAGTGAAGTGAAGTGAAGTGAAGGGGCTGGCTAAATTAGTAGTGGTGACCTGTGCGTCTATACCGTTCTTGTTGTTGCTTTCTATACGTGCGTGTATTTGTGTGTTACCCTCCCCCATATTGCAGGCGCTAGAGTGAAGAGTATAACAGTATCTCTCGCAATGGGTAAGTTGTTTGTAGTTGTAATGCCGACACTGAATACGATTGTCTATATATGTACGTTTGAACAAGTGTGTGTGTGAGCGAACAAAATTGCGCAAAGCCAAAGACCACGAACGTCAGTAAAAGAGGGTGGCCAGGTCCGCTCTCTTTCTCACTCACTCTCTCTTGTATTTACTCTTTGTGTGTGCTCTCATAGTCATGAATGTATGCGTGCACATGTGTACATATATAGTTTAGTTGATGGTATTAACGCATTAGTAGCGTATTATGGCACTGTAGAAGGAAACTAGTAAAATTGCGCTGTGTATGTGTGCGTGTGTGTATTTACATGCAATTGTTAATCAATACTGGCCAGCTGGTTAAGCCCATCGACTGAGAGCGAAACACTAAAAATCCGCACTCCGATACTGTCACACACACACACGTATGATTGGTTTTCGTTGTCCACTCCCCATTGTGGCTCTCAGCTGCGATGACGTCAGTGTTGTTGTAAGAACAAGTTTTTTTGGTTGAAATACCATCCTATTTACTGGCCCTAAATTGGCGGCCACATTCAAAATGCAACTAGAACTACACACGTTACCGTTAAGGCGTCGTCATCACGAATACCTGTACATTTACCGTTCGTCTTGCTCCCTGGGAACCAATTGCAGCTGGGAATCTAATGGAAACCTGAGTCTCTGCTTGTTCTGTAATTGCATAGCCCTTTTGCAGTTTCTTCTCTTTCTTTATTTCTCTCCTTCTGTTTCTGCTTTTTCTTCTACAGTTGTTTATGATTAATTGCTTTGGCTCATCGTCCGGTCCTCTGGCCATAATTAAGTTCATGTGCTTAGCTCTTGGCTCTCAGTTGTTGGACTGCGCCAGCGAACACTTGTAGTTGTGTGCGTGCCTAAAATGCCTAATTGACTTGGGTAGCCGTCCCCCGCTCCAACCTCTCTCCGAATATGGAGACAAGTCCATAATGTGCAGTGCTCGTTGCTGGTTCAACAATCTCTACTCAAAAGGCTTAACAATAGCTAGAAAGACAACAGCACTAGGACTAGTAACAGTGCCCGACCAGCAAATACCCTGTAGCCTGCTAGATATGCTACTGCTTCATATAAGTATTGAGTGTTTTAATATCTTCACAACTAATTTGTAGTAATGCCTTATTAATAAACATGTTATAAACTCTCTCATCTTGGAAGCTCTAAGATTGTATGCAATGTTTGCAGGGTATTACAACACCAACAACTGCTCAACATGAATTCATGTGCAGAGCATTGACTTCGCGTCGTATTGGGCCTCGCTTTTGGTTGTGGTTTTTGATGTTCGATGTGGTTTTTTACGTAGTTTCCTTTTTGTGATTGTTTTTTGTTTTTGTTTTATGTTTTCCCCCTTTGCGCGCATAGCACAAATGAAAATGAAAGGGGTCGCAGTGAGCTGTCCCCGCTTCAGTGCCCCATCGCGGCCGCTTCCTTACTTTGTGGCACTTTTCTCATTTATTTGGTCGTTGATTTGTTCACGTCGTGCACTCGCCTGCATCTCATTTGCTCGCCCCCTTCGGCTGGGACGGGTTATATAGGTCAGAGCACTTGCATGAGAAAGTGGAGACGTCCTCCTCGTCGCGACGTCCGTTCGACTAATTGAATGCTATTTTCGTAGACGCAGCGTCATCATCAGATCTCGCATTCACGCATTCATTTTCTTCTCACTTTTCTTTTTCCGTCTAATAAGCATACAGGATGCACTCTGAGCGCGGACGCAAACAAAACAAAAATTAACTGTTAAAGTAACGTCTGCAAATAGTACACGAGTAACGATTACCCTGTTTCAGTATACATACTCGAGGCAACTCTCAATCAAATCTCTCAGTATAAGTTTCTTATTTCAAGTCTTCTAAATTGTATATTACAAAAATTTAATTTCATATATTTCTATCAATCATACTCTGCATGTTCACTCCGGTGTGTTTCTTTCACGTATAAACCCGTGAGAGATTATGTAAACGCCAGGTTGAGCTAATTAAAAAAACACTTGCCAAGCAATTTAGATTTGATGAGTAATTCGTTAAATATATACACGTATACACACACACATATATATATATATATATATATATATATATATATTTGTGGATATGTATTTAATTATGTTATGGATCTTTACCATAAATATAAATACGAATAAACTTCTTATACGTGTGAGTGTGTGGGCGTGTCATTCCAATTGCTTCTCTCGTGTGGCATCTGCTTTTTTGCTTTTTTCTTTAGTTCTATTCATAATATATTGAAAATGTTTGCTGTCATTCGAATGTTGCCTGGCTTTCAGCATTGTCCTCGACATTTCCTGTCAAGGATTTGACGCACATTTCAGTCACAGTTGCGCTAGGCAGGCCAGGGGCAAGGACATAGACAATGCGTGCTGTGCTTGGATGTGACTTCTCTTGGCATTGGCCTCTTCAGGGTTCTTATACCCTGTAGGCACAGGAAAGAATGGCATTTTAGTTTTCAACATGTACATCGTAGTTCGACAATATAATAAATATAGCACAAGCAAAGCGTACTTTTAGCAGTGACTCGAAGATCAAGTGCAGCCCAATTTGGAGTCACAAAAATCAATATTTACAGTTCTGATGGCATTTAATTCCAAATAAGGCAAACTCCTCTCTCTCTCTCTCTCTCTCTGTGCAGTGCAGAGTATTGCGCATTCAATGACGTCGCATTGCACGTTTTTGACTAAGTTAGAGACTCGGAATGCTACGCTAAAGTAGGGCGCGGCTTAAATTAATTAAATATTTGGCCTGCAGTTGACCTCTCTGCCAGCCCCACAATTTAACCTTGGGACTGCGTCCCTCAGTTACGTCTGGCTAAGAAACGAGTTTGTTTCTTTTTTTTGTTTTTTAGTTACTCAAATTCAAATTCGATACCAAATGCTATTCTTTCCCATAACCAGTCTGTGAGGTTATGTGCGTGTTTATTTTTTTTACTTTTTTGTGGCACAACTCCAATTCGTGGTGGGTCGCCGACTCTCTGACGACGAGGATGACATCATTCCAGTGCTGCGGCACTAAAATCGCTGCCGTAATTACAATAAACATTTTTTTCAACAGTATAGCTGGGCAGTCGTCAACTCCGCAAAGTAGCAGCGGCTGATCTATCATGAAAATGAACAATTTTTGCCACATTTTCACAATGAAAAACTCATTGAAAAAATCATTTTGAGTTGTGGCCATGTAATTATCATAGATCTGTTAATAGAACAGGGCGTCGGCAGACGGAGGGAGGGGGGAGTCTGAAAGTCAATAAACAAAATGCCAAATTAAATATGCGAAACGCTGAAAAATGTCTGTGATTGCATAATAAACGAGCGGCAAAAAAGTTTAATTGAATCGAAATACACGTATGCGTAATGTTTGTGTGTGTGTATTTATGTGTGCTTGCGATTGTTTCTGTTTGTGTTAGTTGCGGGCCTCATTCAATGGGACATACGTCACCGTTATAATGCGACGAGCTAACGGCATTGTTGCTGTTGCTATTGCTATTGCTTTTGCTTCTGCTGCTATTTGTTGCGCGGCACATTCCTTATCAATAAATTCTATTTTGTAGGCAGAACGAAGAAAGCAAAGAGAAACCGAAAAATCACCGCAAAAGCGAACCGCAAAGCAAAAGAAGAACTATAACCGAAAAGTAAAAATGGTCATTCAAAAGTCAACAACAAATATGAAAAATATACAAAACGTATGAAAAGTGAAAAGCAAGTGTGATCGATTAGCAGGTATCCTGTAAACAGTTGTCAGCTAGTACTCTAGTGTTATTTTTAATATGCCCAATTGTATATATAATCACTATACATATATACTATACTGTACGCTATACTATACAATATATCATATGACTGAAAACATAATACGCATATCTGAATGATGTCTAAGTATTGTGCGATTCCATGGAAATTGTAAATTGGACAGTTAAAAATTTTCACATATATTATAGTTCTTTGTTGCTGTTTTTTGTTTCGCTCTTTTTTGTTTCTGTTATCTCTTAAAACAATCGACGCGTTGGTTTGGGGCCCGGCTGGAAGCCGCCTTTGAAAACATCCACACATCCGTCATGGCTGGCAATTTGTCTCGTTTCGTTTTGTGCTGACGACCTATTCGGAACTTGTTTCCCTTCCTCTACTGCCTCTGAAAACCCACCAGGCACTCTCCTAACTTAGTTATAGACAATGTTTTAGCTCTCGGATAAGCATATGTTATTTGTATATTTTGTTATTTTGTCATGAGCGCATTTTTTTATTAATGTATTAGTCATTAATTCGATTATGTTTCAGCCCGAAAAAGCATAGCAAAAGTAACAAAGGAAAGACTGCTAGAAAATGTTAACAAAGTTTCACAATATTTCTTAATATCTTCATATATTTAATTTGTTCATAATGTAGGACTTTACAATTTTCTTATCGGTTAAGCAGTGTCTCGCATTCTCTCTCTCTCTCTCTCTCTCTCTCTCTCTATCTCGCTTTTGCTATCACCATTCTCTTTTACTTATCCCTTATCGATCATTCTGCTTGCTTTATCTGTTTTCTTTAACCTGCTATCTTTATACCCTAGTGTCACCTTGTTGATTCACTATCTACTATATATATAGTACAGGTTATATACGAGTTTATCGTATATAAGGCAATTGCTGAGAAAGTCCAATAAAATATATAAGAGCAACATTTTTACCTTTTCTTTGTCTTCCTTTGCACCTGTTATTCCCCACTTGTGCACACAAATAACAGATAGGGCAACTAGACAGTTAAAAGGTGCTTATCATATAGGGTATATGTGCTTTGAAAGACATTTAGTCATATTATTTGATAATAAATGTAAAAACCTTAACAGGTAAATAATAATAAATTAGAGACCAATTTGCATATTGCTCAAAAAGAAACAAAAACATTTGGAGCTTTTATTTTTCCGAATATACTTTACACTGAGGGTTTTAATACCAAACATTAAATTTTTGAAGAAAAAGTAGGTAAGAAATATAATGGGAATTTTCTATATGAGTGGAAAATCATTATTTAGCTTTGGGCTGAGACTGTTTTTCGCTGAATGTGTTTATATCTCTTGTCAAAGTGTGTGCCGCCCTTGGCCTTATCAATAATAAGATTAATTGCTTATGAATCATGCGTGTGTGGGTATGTGTGGGTAAGTGTGCCTGGACTTATTCTATGTATACAAAAATATATAAATATATTCAAAGACGAACTGTCAATCAAGCTACATTTATACAAAAGCCTTAATACATACAGCTATATATTTGAGATATCTGAATACGACACATTGACTGCTCTCAGACTAAAGTCGGGCAAAACGGCACAAGGTTGGGGCATTATCACATCACATGCATATGACATCAGCGTAAAACTTTGCGTATACGTAATCTGTGCCACATTACGTATACGTAAACGTTGAATGAATTCCAGCTCTAATCTTCCTCTCTCTCTCTTTCTCTCTCGCTATTCGCTTTGGCAGGTAAACAAAAAATCTACTGTGCGAAATGCACAAAAAAGTGCTCTGGAGAGGTGCTGCGTGTGGCTGACAATCATTTCCACAAGGCGTGCTTCCAGTGCTGCCAGTGCAAGAAATCCTTAGCCATCGGCGGTTTCTTTACCAAGGATGGCTCCTACTATTGCATACCGGACTATCAACGGCTGTATGGCACCAAGTGTGCCACCTGCCAGCTGTATGTGGAAGGCGAAGTGGTCAGTACCATGGGCAAGACGTATCATCAGAAATGCTTCACTTGCTCCAAGTGCTCCCAGCCATTTAAATCCGGCAGCAAGGTGACCAACACCGGCAAGGAGGTGCTCTGCGAGCAGTGTGTGACGGGTGGTGCGCCCACCTCGCCGGCACGCACCGCTGCCGTACAATCGCCTGCACCGCCGGCGGAGAGTCCAACACGTGCCACCGCGCAGCAGATGACGAGCGGCATATTATCCCATAAGGCGCATCTGAAGGAGGACTATGATCCCAATGATTGCGCCGGATGTGGCGAATTGCTGAAGGAGGGCCAGGCCCTAGTCGCATTGGATAGGCAGTGGCATGTGTGGTGTTTTTGTTGCAAGTCCTGCAACGCAGTCCTCAATGGCGAGTATATGGGTAAGGATGCGGTGCCCTATTGCGAGAAGTGCTACCAGAAGAGCTTTGGCGTCAAGTGCGCCTACTGCAATCGCTTCATCAGCGGCAAGGTGCTTCAAGCCGGTGACAACCATCACTTCCATCCAACCTGTGCCCGCTGCACCAAGTGCGGCGATCCATTCGGCGATGGCGAGGAAATGTACCTGCAGGGCAGCGCCATTTGGCATCCACGTTGTGGTCCCGGACCCTCCGAATCCGGCATCATACTGAACGGTACTGGTGGTGGCGTTGTCGGTGGTACTGGTAGGCCAGGCACCACCTCAGTTACGGGCGGCGCCTCCAATGGCAACTTTACAGACACCGAATGCGATCGCATGAGCTCCAGTGCGCTCAGCGACATGGTAGGTGGAGACTAAATAAGATGAGGGGTAGGCTGGGCCTCAATTACTGCACCAAGAAGCGATGCAGCCACTGCTCCTGCAACTACTACTAATATGAATGTCTATCCCACACTCATGCACACAGAGAAAACCCCTAAAGTTCCAAAACTAGCTTCAAGTTCAGTTCTTATTCCAAATTATGCACTGCCCAAGGTGAAGTATGATATTACCCAAGAAATCAACTAAAAATATATCTTCTGGAAGATCCATCATTTTGCGATAAGACTCAAGTATTAGCAACAAATATGCGTTGTTAAATATAAAGTTTTTTGTTTAAAAACTTGAGTCTCTATTAAGATAACGTAATTTGTAGAATCGTTGATACTTAAGTGGGGTTTTCTCTGAGTGTAGACACACACACACACATACACATAAACACACATACACACATATATACACATACACGCACACGCATTCAGAACCGACACACTGAGAACACACCTTGACCTGCCTTTTGCACCTATTTTGCAATTTATTTTGAGTTTTTATTATGATTTGACTTTGGTTTTTATACACATTTTCATTTTATTTATTTTCCACCTGTTTTTGAGCTTGCCCTTTGATTTATTATCGTTCGTTTTGCAGTACATCCGTTCCAGAACACCGAGTTTTAATGGTTCACTTTATTCCTCTAGCCGCAAGGTTTGTTTTATAATTTTATTATTTATAATTTATAATTTGTTTCTATAGCTGCCTAAGCTTATCCAAAAACCCCATGCATCGCATGCTAGTGTCTGGCATTCGCCCATATATACACATACATAAGTCGACATTTTCTATATTGCAGCACTATCGCACTGTCAGTCCGGGGCTGATTCTGCGCGAGTATGGTCGACCGATCGGAGAGGATATATCGCGCATCTATACCTATAGCTATCTGACCGATGCGCCCCATTATCTGCGCAAGCCCATCGATCCGTATGACAAGACGCCGCTGTCGCCTCATTTCCATAGGCCCGCCTCCTATGCGACGACCAGTAACGCCGGCTCTGTGGCCGGGAGTCGTCCACCATCGCGTCCACATTCACGAACGCGCAGCGCCATGAAGGTTCTGGTGGATGCCATACGGTCAGAGACGCCACGGCCCAAAAGCCCCGGCATGAACAACGAGGAGCCCATTGAGCTGTCGCATTATCCGGCAGCCAAGAAGCCGCCACCGGGCGAACAGCCCAAAATCGAAAGAGACGACTTTCCGGCTCCTCCATATCCCTATACGGATCCGGAGCGTAGGCGACGCTACAGTGACACTTACAAAGGTGTACCCGTCTCGGATGACGACGACGAGGAGAACGAGAATGGCAAGCGCACCAATGGCAAGGTTAAGAATGGCGAGGAGCAGACGTAAGTTGACTTACAGGGAATATCACAGCTATGTCTGAGCGTAAATACAAATGGATGGGATCAGAGCTATCATAAACAGAAGTCCGTTTACCTCCCGTCTTAAGACAAAGAGAAGAATAACGAATTTATAGGGTATTAGAGCGTTCGAACAGATTATTAATGAGATCTTCAACAGGCGCCTGCAACGGGAGGCTGAGCAGTTGGAAAAGCTCAATTCGGGCATTGGTTCGGTTATTGCAAAGGACCTCAAGGAGCACGCCAAGTATAGAAAATGGAAGCAAAACAATCTGGATCCACGCAATGCGTCACGGACTCCTTCAGCCTCGAAGGAGCCGCTGTACAAGCTGAGGTATTAGCCCAGACATACATTACGACAAAAGCAAACATTCCAAGTTCTGTTTCGTTCACAGATACGAATCGCCTATTGGCGCCTCGCCGTCACGCAATCTGGATCATCAGAAGCCATTCAATGAGGACGAGATGTTCGATCGATCCACCAGCTACCGTGGCTCACTGGGCAAATCGCTGGGCAATGCCCCCAGCTACAATGGTAAACATGAGATATGAGCTAGTCATGGCCTCAAGCCCCCAAAGAGTGGCTGTCGGATGCAACCGACTGCGCAATATTCGTTCACGATTCAAGAATTATGAACGATATAGTAGTATCCGTTAAAAACAGTTTCAACCGCATAGATGGACAAATTTCAAGACGTAAAACTATGTAGATTAAGGTTTCTAAAAGAGATAAACTTTTTAGTGCTCGAACGGGTATATATGTTTCGATTCTCAGTTCACTTCTGTTGTTGTAGCTAGTTGTCTTTGCTCCATGAGATAGCAATGGAGATGGAGTTCTGGCTAAGCAGACTTTCAATAAACCAAATATACTCTTTTCGTAACGATTAAACGAGTATATATTGGCAAATGTATTTTTAACTTCGATATATGGTTCAGTTTCAGTTGCATATCTACATCTTTTCCACATTCACAAAATTAATAAATTTGGTAGAATATATGTTATTGAAGCTTAAGTTCCCTTTGAGACCTTCATTTGGTTTTGAGCCCTAATTTGATAGAGATTGTTAGGGTATAGGCGTGTCTCCATTCAATTTGTCAACTTGTATTACATGTGGAACAATTACGTTTATAGCCATACATTCCTATCGCTCGCCGCCCAAGCCCGGATACGGATTCAAAACAACAACCTTGCCGCCCTACATACGCAACGGCTACAGCTCCGTAAGTGCTGAGACTTAGTTACCTGTTGTTCCTGTTCTTTGGTGCGCGGTCAATTGTCTTGTAGCTAACATTAATTATCTGCGTATATATTTATCAATCTATAGTATCTTAAGTACCTAACATCTGCTTCTCCTATTGCTCATTCACTATAAAAAAAAACATTTGTCTCTTTTGGCTGCTGCTGCTGCTGCTCCAACTGCATCACTCGGCTCGGTTCTTTGGGTCTAACTAATTCAAAAATCAACTGGTTGGTCTGCTGCTTCCTTGTGCTGTGTCTCTAACACTTACTTTCAAACTATTTATGTGTGTTTGCCTATGCTATATGTTTGCCATATCTAAAAACATTCTACATTCACACTCACTTACATGTTTCATGAATATTCTCTATCATCAACACTAACAATCACACTACGATCAATCAATCAATCAACCTCACACACACATACATCACATACAACTCGGCTCAGTGGTGAGCGCGCTGCGTCATGTGCCGAAACCCGGATACGGCTTGGCTCCACGCTCTCACACATTTAGCTCAACAACATCTGCCGCTGCCACGATGCATGGTGCCACTGTAAGAATGCTTGCGTTGATTTTTCCTTTTGATTTCCACTTCCTTAGAGTTTTTAATTTTTTGTTTCTTGGAATGCCTAAGCTTCTTCTTTGTTTGGTTGGTTAACCCACACCACACACACCTATAACTTTTGTTGATTTTTAATATTATTTTGGTTTTGGCATGCTCTCAACCCTGTGATGTACACGAGGATAATCCATTGTATGTTTTCCTAACCCAAACAGGACTTTTCCTATGGAGGTCTGGGGGACAAGACACACAGCACAGACCTAAGCTGTGGCAAATCAGAGGGTAAGTTTGATTCATTGGGATCGATTAACTGACTGTCGACAGATGCACAGCGCAAGTGGTAAGCGAGGGGAGGTTAACCTATTCAGAGAAGATTACATCATGGGAAATCCTACTAAACTAGTTACTAGCCACATGACCGCCTTCGATTGATGATCCATCACTTAGCCCAAATATTAACTTTTCGTGCTGTATCGGCTCCGTGACTGATGGTCAAACCACGGCACAGATTCTGATTGATTGGAGATTTCTATTTGAGCGTTTGTCGCAAAAATCACTTTGTGACTGTGACTGACTCTGACTGATTAATTTTGATTGACTACTATTGAATCTACTGTCTAGATCGTTGTGTCATATAAAAACGGTCTCTTTGCAGCATCGGTTGACTCAATTACAGAGGGCGATAGACGTGCACTGATGGGCGGTGATTTGCCTGCCTCGAGCACCTACTCGGGCGCCTTGTCCTATCACTACCCGCAGGCAGGACTCATCCGACGCAGCCTGCCCAATATGGCGCACTCGATGTTGGTGCATGAGCCAGCTAAAATCTATCCGTATCACATATTGCTTATAACGAATTATCGTCTACCATCGGATGTAGATCGCTGCAACCTGGAGGTGAGCCATGCTATATAAAAGAACTCAATACCTTATATGCTCATATATAAATTATATTTTCTTTTGCAGCGTCATTTGTCGGACATTGAATTCGAGCACATCCTGCAATGCGCCCGATCGGAGTTCTATAGGCTGCCACAATGGAGGCGCAACGAGCTGAAGCGACGCGTGAAGCTCTTCTAAATGGCTGGCTGCATCCTCGGGAGCGGCTGCTTGCGACGAAACCAAAACAATTACCTAAACATTTTGAGTGGTTCTTAACTGCATATTTAAAGAGGCCCCCAAACCATAAACAACAGAAAAACTATGCTAATTTCACAGCCAGTTTTCGAAACACGCTTTAAACAAATAGTTGAAAAAAATTAAGAAAAAGAAGAAGAAACGTATATAAAAGAGATGGAAAATAGTTACATTTGAAGTATGGACTGTCCAGCTGGCAGCTCCAATTTATTTTTTTAAGCATTAGTTGCGCTGATAACTATTTAAATTCTATAAGAAACCAAACTAGAAACGTCGGCTAGCCGACCCGCAAATACCCTAGCAGAGTACAACCTAAGCATTTAACAATTAAGTCTGTCACTGAGTCCGATATTGTAAACGACTTCAATGCATCCTCCCTCCATCCAGGCGATATTTTGGGCAATCTGCGGGGTATGCAAATTTCAGTTAGTTAAACGGCCAGTCAAAGCTTTTTTATTATAAACGAACTACAACGGCTAATCCAAGAGAAAGGAAAATTGCATCAAAGAAAGAAATAAATGTACCTACTTACACACAAAAATATAACAATAACTAATTGAAGAGAAATTAAGTAATTCAGAATTAGATGCGATATGTAAAATCAGCTAAAAACACTTGCAACTTTTATTTATTAATATATATTTTATTTATTTAAATAGAATATGTCAAAAAATAAACGATATATATATATATATATATATATATATATATATATATATATATATATATATATATATATATATATATATATATATATATATATATAATAAAAAGCAGGACAAAACGAAGACAAAGTGTTTCTTTTTATACAAAATAAATAAATTCTCGTGAGTGGAATGTTTATACAATACATAAATAATTGTGCTAAATGTCACAGTTTTGTTTTCGCGATAGATTCTCTATATGGAGATTTGTTCTTTAGAGTTTCACTAGTTTTGCTTTTGCAGCGCATCGTCTGTCTTTAAATTATATGTCAACTGGGTCTTCATCACTGTCAGTGTGCTGCCAATGATTTGCTTGTGGTAGATTTGTCGTGTCACAAAGCCTAGATCGTCATAGAAGTCGCGTTCGCTTTCTTGCCACTCGGATATGGTGCATTCCAGCGAGGCGTAGCCGCCGTTGATGCAGTTTCTCGAGACTAGATTTATCATGGGATCCATGATCTTTTGATGCGGGTAGTGCTTGGCAATTGCAAAACGATATATCCAGGCTGCATTGTAGACGGCATGATGATTCTTAACACTTATGGTGGCCACTATGCGGCGTCGAAACTTGTTCAAAAAGCTTTCATCATATGGCGGCCTATCCATAAAAATCTGGTAGCTGGCCTCGTTTGGTGCACAGCGGAAAATGAACGGCTCGTAACACTCGGCCACCAGAGATTGTGAGGGCTTTACCTAAATGAATAATGAAATTTAATGTAAGTAAGCAGAAGTACTGACACCACTAAGCCACTTCGTTACCCTCATAAGCTCCACTGCCTTGGCATAAAAAGAGAAGTAGGTGCTGGTGAAGAGAAAAAACACACAGCCGGGTATGGTCAGCACGCAAAAAAGCAGCGGCACACCCAGAAATATAAAGAATATGGCCCATGTGATGACTATAAATTGCAGTGTAATCTGAAATAATGATGGCACTTATATATCACACACATCATTTGGGCTGAGGGCGAAGTGTTTGACAGATGCAGCCACGATTGAGCATCGATAAAGCACGCAATTGTCGGCGGCTCACCTCACGAAAACAGAGCGTAAAAAAAGACTTTGAAGAAAATGACATGATGTAATCCCGCACCAGCTCCTGGCATTTGAGTTCGTCATCTTCCCGATAGCTCCGTATAACAATAAATGGTTGCATTTATTACCACTTTAATTTTTAAAATTTTCAAATCTTAATCTAAAACGAAAACAAAATAAAAACACAAGCAAGCAGTGCGACCGTCAGCTAAATGCCTTAAAATACTAGTGCACGTGTAAGGAAATACCGCAGCAATTAGATAATTGAAACATGCCATTAATCGTTAATCGATGCTTTGGTATTTAAATCCACATCAGTAATTAAATAAATTTGTATTTATATTGTAGTTCTGTTTTATATCTTGACTCCATCTTGATATTTTTCAAGTAATATTATTAGCATAAAATGCTATGCACAAATACTATTGTCATTTAATGTAATTCAAGTTAATTAAAATTATTTGCATTTCAGAAAAGCAGAACTAGAAAATAATAGCTCTTCATGATCTAAGGAAGAAGACCCTTTAATTCAATTTAAATTTGTTATCTACTTACACTTCTGCTCATTTTAAACACTTGTTCAAATTAATAGACGTTAAATTAATTTATCGATAGTTTACTTATCGATGCAAATTATAAACCGATGCTAGTCGATGCTTAGTTTTTTGCTCGAATATTTGCATATGCGAAATTCGGTCACACTCATTAAAGGCCACTAATACGTTTGCCGCATTTGCTTTTGTGTTCTGAAATTAATAACCATTTAGCTCGCATCTATCCTGATTCTGTGAAAATGGAAGACGGTCACATGAGGGAAAAATGTGAAACTTTGGAGCACGCAATTGAAGATCTCCAACGACAATTCATTTGCGGTGTAATCGAAGGTTTTTATGGCCGACCATGGACGACCGAACAGCGAAAAGATTTGTTTCGCAAATTAAAACAACTGGGAATGGATTCCTATATGTACGCACCGAAAGACGACTACAAGCACCGTGCCTACTGGCGTGAGCTCTACACTGTCGAGGAGGCAGATCACTTATCAAGTATTTATTTAAGTTGTTTTCAACAATTGTGGCTTGTGATTCAAAGGCGATTTCTTATTTATTTTGTATATTAGGTCTGATTACATCTGCAAAAGAAGCGGGTATTGTATTCTACTATGCTTTGTCGCCAGGTCTGGATATGACGTATAGCAGCCAGAAGGAGATTGCAACGTTGAAGCGCAAGCTAGATCAGGTATCACAGTTTGGTTGTGAGGGCTATGCCTTGCTCTTCGATGACATTGAATCGGAGCTATCCAAGGCCGACAAGGAGGTTTTCCAGACGTTTGCCAATGCTCAAGTCTCGGTGACCAATGAGATTTTCACGCATTTAGGCAGTCCCAAATTCCTTTTCTGCCCTACTCAGTATTGTGCCTCGCGTGCTGTGCCCACTGTTGTGGACTCGGAATATCTGAATACGCTAGGCTCTAAGCTGAACAATGACATTGATATACTCTGGACAGGCGACAAGGTGATTTCGAAGATTATCACGATTGAATCGATACGGGAGATAACTGAGATATTGCGTCGTCCGCCTGTCATTTGGGATAATCTGCATGCGAATGATTACGATCAGAAACGTGTCTTCCTTGGCCCGTACACGGGTCGTTCGCCGGAACTAATCCCTTATTTGCGAGGTGTCATGACTAATCCCAATTGCGAGTTCTATGGTAATTTCATAGCAGTGCATACATTAGCCTTCTGGTCGCACTGCAGCATGGACTCGAAGATGAATAGCTCCCTGAGTGCTGATATTAAACTGGAGACTGAAAACGAGGACGATTTGCCAGTAGAGTGTCTGTCCAAGAACGTATACCACCCGCGTCTGGCTCTTAAGTAATTCTTATTTTGTAACTACATTAGAAAATGTCTTTTCGTAGCTCATGATCTTGGTTAATCCTACAGAAACGCCATCAACGATTGGCTGCCGGAGTTTTTTGTGGAGAAGGAAGCCTGGGGACCGATTACTAAGCCGCAGCCGCAGGTAGAGATGGTTATGCCCATAATACCTATAATACCCTCTATCAATACCTGCATGACTCTTACGACGACAACAACTACGTCTACAAATTCGCGCACAGTACCAGAAGTGAATACCACACAGCTTCAGGCACTGGCAGATGTATGCAGCACTGTTAGCTCCACGCTGACGCCCATTTCGAATCCGGTGATGAACTCTTTGATGTCGCCAACAAAAGTTGTGACCAATGATGAGGTTATAAATCACATACCCACAACCGTGGCATCCAACATTGAGCTGCCAAAGAAGATACCCATATCGATTGTGCCAGCGCCCATAATGGAAACTAAGAGCGTTGAGGAGACTATCAAGTTGACCTGTGAGATTTTCGAGCCAGCTAATAATATACAGCCTATAGTAGAAATTAATAGAGATGAAATAATTGAAAAGCGGGAGCAGGTTGCCAATTTGAATGTGGACACAATGCTAGATGAACACAGCTTGAGCCCGGGCATCAATGAACCGATGGAGTGCAGCAGCAGCATCAACTCGCAAATTTCGCCAAAGGAGGCCAACAAATTGGTAGCCGATGACGTGATAATGGAAGAATCTGCCAATGATATGAATGTAAGCGAACTATACTATCTATCCAGTACATTGAGCAATGCGAACTTGGTTTTCTTACAGAGCATGAACGTAGAAAGCACTTCATCCTCACCCCAATCCAGCGCGGAAATGCAGGAGCCGGGAGAACTGGAAGATTTAGCAGTCAAGTAAGCATTTTAATTAATTTAAAATACTACATTCTCACACATATTCCTTTGTAGAACTGCGGGTCGAAAAAAGATAACTTTAGATGATTTAAGCCTGCTCTGTGATCTATTCTTTCTACCCTTTGAGCACGGCAGTCGTGGTCTGAAGATACTCACCGAATTCCAGTGGCTTAAAGTCAATGCGAATGTGTTGCTCCAGGATCACGTTGCTGGTACTGATGCGACAAAGCCCATTAAGCCAGAGGTTAGCGAATGGCTGCAACGTTCCGAACTTTTCGGAAAGATATGTGGCGGCATCCAAGAGCTGCTGATAAAAATTGCATACTGCGAGAATAAGGAAATCTGCCATGATTTGTATTCGTATGTGTGGGACATTTCTGGTGCGCTCTCACTGCTCAATTGCTATGTCAAGTGGCTGGCCTTGGGTCAATTTCCAAAGAACATGGCCACCTACACGGAGGGCAGCTACACATGTAAGGCTAAACACTATATGTATATGTAGATTGTAAGTATTTTCTACACATATATAATTCTTTTCCTGTTGTAGGGTTTAGCAAAGGCTGGAAGGAGGCATTCATGTCTGGTGATCAGGAGCCTTGGGTATTTCGTGGTGGCCTAACAGCCGACTTGCAACGGTTAATGCCCGTTGATTCCGGAAATGACCTGTTTGTCTACAAGCTGCCCGAACATCCAACGGCCAATTATTATCTGCTAAGACCATATCAGAGTTCGGATGAGTCAGACGTCAATAAGATTTGCACGCGTACTTATTTGCAATGGCAAAGCGAGCCGGATGACGATGAGATCTTGATGCCCGCTCAGTTAGTCGACATTGTGGCAGATGTACTGGTGGGCGCACATTTAACTCTTCATCCGGAATTGTGTTTGGTGGCCTACGATAAGAGTGACTCGATTGTTGGCTATGCTTGCGCTGCCTTGGATATCAATGTCTTTCAACGAAACACAGAGATTTGCTGGTTAACAGAACTGCGTGAGAAGTATCCCAGAGATTTGTTGGATATTGTAGCCAATGGTAGCAGCAGCAAGCCTCAAAAGCTAATTGCACGCTTTGTTGAGAGCGTGCATACCAAGGCGGATGAGGCTTGTCCAACAGAAGTATGTGGCTCCTTTCCGGCTGTGATAAGCACTGCTACACTGCGGGAAGCGGAGCAGCATGATAATGGAATTACTAAGCGTATGCTGACCGTGTTGCTAGCTGCGCTTCGCGCCAACGGCTGCTTTGGTGTACATGTCCGAGTGCCAGAGCAGGACAGAGAGCAGTTGAACTTCTACACGAAAATTGGATTCATTGAGATTTACCGCAATGATGGCAAGAACATTTATTTGGGACGACGCTTTTAGCAGGCAAGACTGAGCACACTTGAACACTGCCTTCACCTCTGCTAATGCTTCTTCTACACCTGGTCCATATGATTTCCTAATTATCTGTTTAAGATTGTATTTTATTACGTCTGTTTCTATGTGCATTAATCGTTTTTAATCTATTTTACTTTTTGTACTCTGGTAAAAGCTCTTTTTATACAATCCTAGTACTTGACCAATTGGACAGGTCGACCGATGCGTATGCCGACTGCTCCATGCTCTAGCATTTACTTTAAGTATACGTAATAAAATTGACTAAATATTTAAATAAAATCAACTTTGTTTATTCTGTTTGCTAAGATCGTATAACCAAACCGTGTTGACCCCCTCTTCGATGACGCGTGCCGGCTGCAGTTGTGGCAGTGGGAAACGACACGCTATGATCTTCGCATTCTGTGGACATTCCGCAATCAGTTTGTGTTCGAGATCCTGCATCATTTGCTCCACTCCAAAGATAACCACATAATTGTAATCCTTGATGTTGAACTTCCACAGATCGCGGCGAAAGAAGCCGGTTTGCTGGCCTACACCATGACGAAGTGCAGCCAATCGAGAGTAGTAAATTAACCAACGATTCAACTCCACGCCATCTGCTTTCAATCCCTGGGCGTGTTGAGCCGCCGCTAGAAGAGATTACATAACTGTTTAAATTAGAGCGCAAATGATTATCCAAGTGCAGCTCACCCACAACGATGCGTCCGTCTCCTGAGCCAATATCCAACAGCTTGCCACTGGCACTGGGAGGCAAGAATTGTAATACATTTTGTATTTGTTCTGTTGTCGCTGGCACAAAAGGCAAACAGAATTTGCGAAACGCGGGAGCCACAAATGAGGCGCACACAATGGACAGCCCGATCCCGATTCCACCAGTTAGAGCTATCAAGAGTTTACCACCAGTTGATATGCTCTGTTTTTTAACTGATAATTGTGCGCTTTCATTTAAAATTTCCATAATACATAAACTTTTAAATAAAAGGTCTTAAAAAACTAACAACAAAACTAAGAGCAAAACAGCTGATTACCAGCGCTTAGGGTTAAAACAAATAAAACGAAATAAATTAAGTCAACTTGAAATTTTAGACAGACAAATAAACATAATTAGCAATTTAAGTTATTACAAATTTACACATAAATGCATTTGCAAATCAAAATTGAAATTATAAATTAATATTTTACATTTTCCTATCGATGTTTTAAGGGGTGAACAGTCAACAGTCGACCAGTGTTTCACCAAACATTTGTGTGTAACGCATCATGGGTACACACTTATCTCTGAATTATGGCAACACTTTTTTCAGTCGTAGCTTCCTATTACAATTTTCCACGGGTATTTCGTGTGTGTGTGTGTGTTTTTTCGTTAAAAAGTAAAATATAAAGCGAATATTCATTGAAAATTACGCTGCAATAAAGTGATTAACCGTCTGACGTGCTAAGTTTTATGTGCGCCGTGTGTGTTTACGCTTAAACGTAAAAATGGCGAATGTAAGGGACAGCGACACATCACTGTGGCTGCATAATAAACTGGGCACATCAAACGATTCGTGGATAAATGGTTCAATATGCTCCCAATTAAACAAAGAGGTTTTGCGCAATATCAAAGAGTGTTTTCCCGATTTGCAGACGCAGGTTAAATTAAAATTGCTGCTCAGTTTTCTGCATATACCGCGTCGTCTGGTTGAAGAGGTAATTCCCGTTGGTGTAATATAAAGTAGAAAAAAGTACACCAGCATGGACACGCATACATACTTGCTCACGCACAAACACACGCGCGTGCACGCACACACGCTGTGTTGAAGAGTTTTTGATGCTCAGAACACTTAAATGCAAACAAATCTGTTATTAAACCTAATATTTCAATATCCAAGTGTATTTTTTTAGCTCGGGCAATTAATTGCATGCACAAAAGTGTTAGGTGTTCTTGTACGCTAGCCATAAGAGAAAATAAATATTTCCCGCCACTTCTGCGCGATCGATGTGTGTATACATGTGTGTGTGCTTCTGTGTGATTTTATGTCTTAGAGTATTCAGTGTTGGTATTTTGTGTGTGTGAGTGTGAGTGGGCGTTAAGCGGGCGGACAACACAAATCTGTTGAATATGTGTCGTCATTTACTGTTATTTGTTGTTTATGTTTAAACACAGGGAAATTTAATAGTAACTCCAATAAACATACTATAATTGAATTGAAAATATACACATTTTATGAATATGAATGACAAACTCATTATTTGGTCTTGAACGACTATCAATAAATGTTGTTGCCGATGGAATGTTCACAAAAATATACCTTTTATATTTCCTCTGAAACGTTTAAAATCCCAACTACTAATAATTGAATAAGACGACACTTAATATTGAGAATGTCAATAGGAATGCTGCTATCAATATATTGGTTGGCAATTTGTTGCTATAACAAAATATTTTGAAAAATAATATTTGTGAAAGTGTAATTAATTTATCAAATATTAAATTCACAGTGGAAAAGCGAATTAGAGGAGGTCATCGAAGTAGCCGGCCTGGATTCTGAGTTATGGGTCGCCATGCTGGCAGAGACAATGAAAACATTTCCGGCGACTAGTTCGCTAAATACAGAAATCTCCGACTATGAGGATACACGACATATATTCACCGACATGGTCAACGACCTTCGTAAACTGGTAACCAAGCATTCGGATCTGGGGATGTTGCCGCTGGAGTGCCAGTACCTAAACAAGAATGCCCTAGTCTCGGTGGTAAGTATCCAGAGTATATGAATATATATACAGTCCAAATATAAGAGTATATATATATATATATAATATTTATTGTATGGTATATTAACAGGTTGGTCAACAGCCGGTGCCCGTTAAGCATTTCACGCTGAAGCGCAAACCAAAAAGCGCTCAGCTGCGTACAGAGCTGTTGCATAAGTCTGCCGATGCCCAATCCTCGCTGAAGAAGTCATCGGCACCTACAATCCCATTGCGCTCGCGTGGCATGCCACGGAAAATGACGGACACAACGCCGCTGAAAGGCATACCATCACGTATGCCCACCACAGGCTTTCGTTCGCCCAGTGTGCCGGGCAATGCGCAACGGCCTAATCTTAGTCGGACGCCTGCCGGCCGCAAAGATGGAGGCATTAAAATACTCGAATTCACAGAACAGCCGCTCGGCTATGCTGCGGCCAAGAAGCGCAAGCGGGAACAGCAGCTGGAGGAGCAGCAGAAAAAACAGGAACAGAAGCAACAGGCCGCCGCAGCGGCTGCTGCTCAAGCAGCTGCAAACATCAGCAACAACAGCGACAGTCCTCCTGCAGAGTCTGCAGCGAATAATGCTAGCGGTGGAGAAACGCCAACCACGCCAACTACATCAGCAAATAACAGCTTTGAAATCAAACTGGAGCCACAGCTGAACCAAAGCAGCGGCAGCATAGATGAACAACAGGATGAGCAAGAGTTTAAGACGCCAGAGCTGGCAACAAAAACGTTGCAACCGGAAACGCCGGGTACACCGGAATATGCGGCAGCTACGCTGCAATTTGCTCAAACTAATACAGCGGCGGTGGCAACTACGCCCTCGCGCAAGACGGAGAGTAAAGCGAAAGTTACCAAGTCGACGGCTAAGGCGAATAACAACAATAATAACAGCTACCATCAGACGCCGAAACGCATCAAGCAGGAGATTGAGATCAAGAGCGAGGAGATCATTGTGCCGGCCAACATTAAGCTGGAGAAGATTGAGCACACGATCGCGACTACCCCTACACAAACAACGCCGAAGACGCAGCTGACAGCGGCGCCCACGCAGAGAATCATTATTCAGCAGCAGCAGCCAACACAGCGTGCACCGCATTTACTCATACGCAGCACGCCGCAGCAGCAGAAGCGCCTCAACAACAACAGCAACAACGTAGCAACAACAGCTGCTACAACAACAACAACAACAACAACCGTTGGCAATACCACCATTAAAATGGAAAAGCTGGACATAAAACCTATGTCGCGTGCAGCAGCTGCACCAAGCGGAAGTGGCAGCAGCGGCAGCAGCAGCACCACCACCACCACGACCACCATATTGACGCCTCAGCAATTGCGGCAAGCGACTAGTCCGCTGGCCAATTTGCCGAACAACATTTCGGTAAAAATAACATCGGCCAAGGCAAAGGTTATAGGGGGCAGCGCTGCAGGCAGCAGCGGCAGTCAGACAGCAACAACAGTAGCTGCCCCAACACAGCAGCAGCAGCCCATACTGATTAACAGCTCCACGCCCGTCATATTGGCATCTACGCCCAGTGCGCAGCGAGTGGTAGGTAGCTTTTATACAAAATCATCGCTTTTATCTAAAATACTTTATTTTTCAGAAACCGCATTTGGCAGCCAGCAGCAGCGGCATTGGCACCACAACCACCACAATACCATCGCAAGCTATTAAGACCATGCCGTTGAGTCAGCTAAAGACAGCAGCAAATAGTGGGCCGGTCATTATCTCACAAACCATCATACAGCCAGCAAAGCGGGCCCAGCAGCAGCAACAGCAGCAGCTACAGCAACAACAACAGCAACAAGGTGCCACATCCAGCGCAGCGGCAGCTGCTGCTCAGCAACAACTGCAGCAGCAGCAGTTGTTAGCTAATCCGTCACAGCCACAAACCGCACAGTACATTCTAGCAGCACCACAGCCGCAACAGCAGCAACCCGCATTACCGACGCTCACTTCCTTTACACAGACGCGACCGCAGACAGCGACACTGTACCAAACAGCAGCGGGCGGCAGTGGGCAGACGCCCACAAAGATACTGCTGAAGACCACAGGTACATCTGGGGTGGTCATGACACCGTTACGACAGCATCAACAAGCCACAACATTAGTGTCTACCAATCCGCCGCCATTGGTAGCTACGACGGCAGCCGTTGCTGCTGGCCAGCAAACGCTTAATATACAGAATGTGCAGCTGCCGAATCGTCCTGTTACCATACAGCCCGCCTCGCAGGCAGCACAACAGCAGCATTTGCAGGCACAGCTTCAGCAACAACAGCCACTGCCGCATCCGCAGCACACGATTGTATCCAATACGACTGCCACACAACAGCCAAAGCTATCTCAGGTCCTAATGCAGCCTGGCGGTGCCATAGCAGGCAGCACATTGAACGTCTCTCCGACGGCGGCCAAAAACAAGACGATCATACTCACCCAGAAGGGCGTCATACTACGTAACATTGGTGGCGATATGTACCAGATACCAATTAGTAATGTCGGCGGCTTATCCGGACTCAGTGCTGGCGCCACCCTCATGACAAGCACGGCGGCCGGTCCGCCCAGTCTGGTGAAGACAACGACGTCAACGAGCATACAGCCCCATGCGATACAGCTGCAACAACAATCACAGCAGCAGAGCGTGCAGTCTGGCAAGCAGTTGATGCCTACGCTAATACCAACCAACCCCATTGGAGGCCAGCATGTAATCGTCCAGCAACAGACACCGACGAGTGTAATTGGCAATGTAAGTGTATCAGCAGATAGTCTTGTCGATAGCCTTTCGACTGTTTTAAACGGGGTGTTTGCTAAAGACCGAAGAAAGATGGAGAACGTTTTCAATTTGATTCAATTCAATTTGATATATACAATTTTTCAATCCTTGTGAGACCTCGTCTTTCATGTTATTACAATATCCGTTCGTCTCCTCTGCTTCGATGTAAGCTAAGCCAATATATATATATGAAAATTACAAAATACAATTATTAACTAAACGTAAAGTGATTTAAAATCAAGTAGGCCGTATGAAATCAATAGAACTTAGAAGAGGTATTGCTTAAATTTCTTCAATTTGTGAGTGTCTCTGATAGGGACAAAAGCAAATAGATATTTCCGACCATAAATTGTGAAAAAGTAAAGCCGCCTTTAGTGTGAAGTTAAAGTTATGTATTTTACTAATTAATTTAAATGGCGTTTTAGTCCACGCAGCAGACGATAATCCGACCTGTCATGACCAATGTGGGCGGCGGGTTGACCACGCTGCCGCAGGGCCTGACGTTGATTCAGCGTCCTGGGCAGCAGCCGCAGCTGGTGCAGGTGCAGGCAGCGCCGAGCAGCACACAGCGTACGATTATAACGCAATCGCCGGCTGCATCGGCGCCGCAACAGCAGCCGCGCCAGCAGCAGCAGCAACAGCCACAACAGCAGCAACAAATTCTGGTGCAGCATAAGCCAGCCCTGCAGCAGTGTTTGGTCACCTCGACGAGCACTCCGGGAAACAATGCTGCCATACCGCGTACCGTCCAGGTACAGGTCACCCAGCAGCAGCAACCACAGCAGCAGACGACAGCATCCACTGCACAGCAAGCGCCGCAGCGACGTGGGCTCTCATTATCAGTAAGGACCAATGACTATTTGCTAAACGACACATGGCATAAATCTCTATGTTTTTTGTTCAGAATGAACATGTTCACAAGGCTCATGAAATGTTTCGCAAAGCGAATCGCGTGTCTCGTCCTGATAAGGCCCTTATCTTGGGCTTTATGGCTGGGCTGCGTGAGAATCCGAGACCCAATTCTGAAAATGTGCTGGTCATAAAGCTGGGCGAAACCGAGGTAAGTTTTATTTCGCTATTGAGTTGTATATATACTATAAGTACTTTATTTGTATAGGAAAAAGTGCAACAGGAGGATGGTAATACGGCGCTATGCCAGGTCGAATCGCACATTCGCTTGGACTACAATACGGGCGAGTGGAAGACATTCCAGAACTACAGGCTGGTAGACCAGAGTGGCGCCTCATAGTCCACGAGGGTCATACGCATAGTGCGCAAGTAGCCTATGTGTATATCCTAGACTATATTTGTTTGCTACTGGGCTTGTTATCTGCGTCTGTTTCGTTCTGCATGGCCAGCAGCTTGGCTTATCCGCTAATTAGGCTACTAACCAGTTCTCCCCTCCCCTTTACATTATTGAGCCCCGCTTTCCAAGATGGGAATAAATGAACTATAAAAAATTAACGTAAATTAGTAGTTGTACAGTTCTTAGTATATATGTATGTAGTATATATGCTAGCGCTTAAAACGTTTAGAAATCATGCCACAAAAACACACACACAACCACACTCACACAACATACACACGAATATATATTAATATGTATGATTAGCACGCTTCACTAAAGCGCTGACGGATGAATTGAATGGCGTATGCAAATAATCGTACATTTACACACACCCACATATACATTAATGTATGTGTTCATTCGTATGCAAATATATACAATATATATACCGAAATTATATATATAAATATATATGCATAACTAGCATTATGTAATTAGTTTTCGAGTAAAGACAACTGTATAATTAATTTAGCAAGAAACATTATTATTTGGAGCCACGCGAAAACTACAACGCTCACCTTAAACGTTACAATATTAAAAAACCTATATCAAATATGAATATTCTGAATGTATGTAACATTATAAAAAAAAGAAAATGATGGCAAAGCAACCGCAGAAAAAATTTAACATTAATCTTGAGACATGTGTAATAGTCTAAAATAAACCAACCATATTTATGGCTTTAATGTTTAAATCGAATCTTTTTTAAATGAAAGGCAGCAAGAATAGCTACATATAATAGTAGACACAATATTCTTCTTACTCAGCTATACCTGACCTAAATGTTTTGTATTTTTCAAGATCTATCTGTTGTGCAAAACTACTTCAATTGTAAATGTGAGCTAATAACACAGGCTTTTAGCTCTACATCAAGTCTTCGTTTTAAGATCCGTGATTCTATGTCCTAACTACTTTCATGTGCACAGTACGTCGATAATAAGTTGACCCGAAAAGTCAACTTTTCTGGACATTACGTAATATATAAATTCTGTATACACGTCTAGTTTCAGATTTGCGTTGTGCCGGAAATTTCAGACAGTATGTCAACATAAAACTACGTAATCTCTCCAAATTGTTCTGTTTTCCAGCTCTTACAATCTATGTTGTGTGTTTGACTTCAATTTAGTAGTTAGTGAATCGTCAACCAATAATAAAAGAAACTTAAATTTAAATATATCGTTGAGTGTTTTTGTTTAATTGCATTGAAAACTTACAAGTAGTCAACATACATTGCTAAATTTTGAGTGGACAATGCCTTGGGCTAATACTAGAAGGTAGGTTTATATGCAATATTCTAAAGACTATTCTACATGTTACGAGCTACATACAACACAGGTGCGTCTTAAATTCGATCATACTGATGCATCCTATTAGGACACAACCTACTTGCTGGCCACCTCCTTCCAATGGACGATGGCGCGCTGCTCGTCCGGCGCATCCCGGAATGGTCGACTGCCATCGGAGCTAACAAACTCGTTGACCTGGTAATTGAGCAACGTCTTATAATGGTAGACATCGGCCAGCTGTTGCGTCAGAGGGCTGGTATTGGTGGTAAAGATGCCGGCGAATTTTTTATTGCGCGCCACGTGTAGCACCTCGTACTCCATGAAGTGCATGCAAGCAATGTTCTCGCGAGGATTCAGATGCTCGGCGGTACCCATCATGAATGAATGTAATATTTTATTCAAACCCTTGGGCAGATAGTTGTCTCTAAAAATGTTTTACAAGAGGTTAGTTTGGAGATCTACATAGTTAAAAGCAAACCTTCTGCCGTACCGTATGGGTCCTTCACAGAACTCAAGAAATTCAAAGATTGTGATTAGCTTAGATTTTATATCCACTTCGGGCTCGGCGCGCGCATCAAAGTTGAGAGCAGTACCGATAATGCGATCCGTATTCCGATCGTATACTACAAAGCTCAGTTCACGTTCCACGAGAACACTCCAAATTTCCTGCAAATTTCACGGATAAACTATTGGAGCAGTAGGGCTTTGCAATTAACTTACATTGAGTAAATCACTGTAATCGGTGCGCAAAACGCCGGGCTTCAGCCACTGCTCCAAATCTGCTTTGTTGTAGAAACTGGATACGATAATACTGCAGAATCAAGGATTAGTAATGATTATTTACTCCATTCACTTCTTCGAACTACTCACTCAATCACAGGCTGACGATGCTCCAGTTGAAGCGGAACCGCCTCCATTTTAAGATGAGGGCAAGCATTAAGTGTCTCTTCCTCCAGCTGCACTGCATCATGATTGCCAGCCATCTTTTCAATAATCTCGCCCAGATTCTTCGCCGCTATAAACTCGGAAATGCCAATGTTGTAGCCTTTCTCTCTTAGCAGTGTAACCGTGAAAATGGAGTTGAGGGAATTGCCGCCCAGCTCGTAGAAGTTGCTGTGAGGCGACAGACTTGCTCGGGTCGAACGTCCAATGACACCGCCCACGGTCTCGAAGAGATCGCGTGCCGTTAGTTTTAGCTCCTCGGGTACCTGGCTGTAGTCAAAGTCGAGAACAATGCTCGAGTCGCCCTCGTTGTTGTTGGCCGTCTCGTAAGTCTTAAGCAGCGCCTGGCGATCGACCTTGCCATTGACCAAGAGTGGCACATGTTCAATTATGATGACCTGTGGTGTCATATAGTCAGCCAGCTTATCCTTGAGTCTACCTTCCAACTGCATCTCAGTAACCATAGGCGAATCATCGCGAAGCTTGACAAAGGCCAGGATGGCCTGATCCACATGTCCGGCCCGATAGCAAAGGACAATCGCCTTCTCCACCAGTGGCAGCTCGCCCACATTCTTCTCCACCTCGGACAAATCGACTCGATGACCACGTATCTTTATCTGCGAGTCGGTGCGACCTTCATACATGATATTCCCATTCTTCAACGAGCCATAGTCACCGGTACGATAGAGACGCGCGTATTCTGTGAACGAAATTATCGGTTAGAAATAGGATAAACAAAAGGCTTTAAGTGCCCCACGTACTTTTCTCCACAGCTAGTGGATTCTCGAGAAAGCGTTCCGGATCGCGACCATTCACATATCCCGCAGCCAGATTCAAGCCTGAAGCAAAGACCTCGCCTATTTCTCCATTCTTGACCGGACGATAGTCCGCATCCAGCAGGTAGATGACAGTGTTTGACACGGGTATGCCTGCCAACAAATACGTTAGCATGAGGAAGGAGAGAGACAGGAGGAGAGCTCACCTATGGGCACATTGTCGTACATGCTGAGCTGCTTCTTGTTCTCGCAGGTGAAGTAGGTAACATCGCCCATCACCTCAGTGGATCCGTAGAAGTTGTATAGTCTATGCACACCCTCATCGAAGTAATCGAAGAAGCTACTGGCTAGAGGCACGGCCAGCGGCTCACCTGAACAGACCCAGATCTGCAGATTGTAGAGCAACTTCTGAGCCGAACCGCCACCTTCCATCTTCAAGTACATGAGCAGGGAGCGCAATAAAGTGGGCACCAAAACCAGACGACGAATTTTATATTTCTCAAGCAACGCCACAAGACGTTGCGGATCTTTTGTCACGGCCTTGGGCACAACCAAGATAGCCAGCCCGCACATAAGAGGACCCCACAGCTCCGCAATGGAGTCGACAAAGGTAAGCGCTGTCTTAAACACGCCAACCTGCTCACTGGCCGTATAGGGAAAGGTGGCCCACTGCCATTGCAAGCGATTTAATATATTCTCATGAGGCAGACGAACGCCCTTGGGCACTCCTGTGCTGCCCGAGGTATAGAGAACGATGGCAATGTGTTCGTTCCCGCCACGCAGCATCTCCTCCGACAGCAGATTGCCACCGCTGAGCTGCAAAGACTTGGCATACAGTTCAGTCAGCGATAGCGTGGGTGTGCCCTGGAAGCGTTGAGCATCGATGTCATCATCACGCAGCACCAGAATCGGCTTAGCCTCCAGCAATATGTGATGCACACGATTTGCCGGGAAGCTGGGATCGATGGGCAGATAAGCCCCACCCGCCTTCCAAATGGCCAGCAATGTGGTGACCAGCGCCTCCGATGGCTGCATGCATACGGCCACAATGAAGTCACCATCGCTGTTTGGCTGGAGAAAACGTCCGTGGGCCTCCTCAATCAGAAGACGAGCGGCACGATTCGCGCGCTCGTTCATCTGGCGATAGCTGCTCTGGCTGGGTGCCTGAGACTGTCCCTGTCCCTGGTGATAGATGAGTGCCACCTTATCGGCATGGCGCAGCTGCTGCTCCTCGAAGATGCGATGTAGCGCCCGGGGCACGTAATCCTGCTGCTGGCCCTTCACAATCGACAGCTGTGGCAGCGAACCCATATCGATAGCTAATTAGAAAAAAGGCAGGAATTAGCTGACAACATTTAGAGAGTTCATTAAACCAGGAGTAGAGACACCCCTTGCTGGCAATGGACAACCAACTTGTCTACTAATTATGAATGCGTAAGAGAATCATCCACTATAAGATATTTTGGACTTCTCTTAAAATATGTCATACTTGGGCATTTGTTATGCATACACGTATGCTACTGGCCTTTTAACTCTTAGCATTTTCTTTATAGCCATTAATAGTTTTCTGTCGACAGTCCGTATTTTATTTATTTTATAACCATTTTTATTGAGTGCTAGACATGAAAGCTAATTAAATACAAATCAAGTCAATTAAGAGCGAATAAACATTGAGCGAAAAAACATTGGAACATATAGATTAAGATAAGGCCTAATCTCCGCTTATATCACAATATGAGTTAGCGTAGTCGAGTGTTAATCGTATGTTTACGATGAATACTAAATGTGTCAACGATTTACGATATGAAGTAAAAGCAAATGTTAAATAATAATCCTGTGTTCTATTTCTGTTCACCTCAGAGGTTGTACGACCCTAGGCACTTGCCTCTATTGGCTGAGCTTGATCTGAAATTCCTTCGGCTTCCTACTTCCAGGAATCCCCAACTCAAACTGAATTTGATATATAAATGCATTACCGTTAGCATACAAATTAGTTATACGACAATTTTAGGAAATGTTTGCATTTTGTTGTTTATGACGTGCATTAAGAGCGCCATGAGCAAACAGAATTCTTAAGTGCTTGTATAATCTCAATAATTACAGTTGCATTCGATTGAAATCTATTAGAGCCATTTGCATATCGATAAAATATGGATTTAATAGATTCAGATTCTTGTAAGATAAATATTCATATGAGACATATTATAATTTATGCTACTGGGCTTAGTAACGTTTCGATATTCTGAAATTTACTGAAAGTGAGTGTTGGGACATATTGTGTGCTGATCAGAAATATTAGACATTTGTAGTAGCCTTCAGGAAAGCTACTCTAGAGCTAGAGCACTCTTGGCGATTTTAGTGCTTGTCCTAGGAAACTCGTTAAGTACGGAAAGACTGAAAGTTAAATAAATTAAATTAACAGTTCCAATTCGAAGCGTCGTTATTAAGTCTCACTTAGCTGTCGGACTTGAGTAGCGCTGGAGGTCTTTGAGCTTCACTTTTTTATGACATTTAATACAACTGAATGTCATTGAACATATAACTTCTGGTTATGTCCAACTATCCGATTCGCTGATTTGTCAATTCTCTGGCTCTACTGTGGCTCCAATGTCAATCATAAAGTGGAAATGGTTTGTGCTATAAAGACAATTACCCGTCAACTTGTCCTTAGTCCGGCCACATTTCAATTTTAAACGAAGTATTAAACAAAAACTCATTAAAGCCGGTTAACTGCCGACTCTTGACTGTCTAGTTTTATGAAATATGTCGCTCAATTACATTGGCATTGGCACAGGCCCTGGCTAAAATCCAATTCCGACTACGATTAAGTCCAGGAAGAAAAAGTCTTTGGATTGGGTGGCATCTGCTTTCGGAATAGATCCCTTGAGCGTTACGCGATTTCTAACAGGTGCGAGGAAAACGCGGCCAATTGCTTCGATCTAAACAAGTTCCACACGCGATTGTGAAACATTTCTGTATTTATATTTTTTTAGTCAAATGTTTGGCATAGCTTTTTTAGAGGCGTTTGGCCAAGTCGTTTGGCTAGGCGGCTTGGCACACATTTTTCGACAGCTTTAGGCGCTGTCCACAGCTTTTGTATGGGACGGGACGGCAAGAGGTAAAATTCATTTCCCAAGCGCGCATTACGTATGCCGTGTGCGCCCAATTAGTTGGGCATGTGGCGCGCACACATGCGCAAATCGAATGAAAACTGTAGGCACACACACTCACACATATATGTATTGTATAGGTATAGATGTGTGTGTATTTCTCTGCACGGTATTGTATACCGTGCTGGTATCTCTCTAACCGCATCTTTGTCCATTGTCCATTGTTGTGACCGGAGTAGATCGCTTGCATTCTTGAGGCCAAGTTCTTTGGAAATACCCTGTATCTAAGCAAAGGAGTATATACGCTTCGAGGCAGCCATTTGAGAGTAAATAGGAGGGCAGTAATTGAAGTAGATTGCAACAACATTGAAACTATTTCCCAGACTCAATCGAATGCATTTCATTGCATACATTATTGCGAAGTATATCAGTTTGATATGCTTAAGAGCAAGTGACAATATATTTTTCAGCTTACAGGGAATAAGGCTGTCTGTCATTCATGCCTTGACATGTTTTGTGATTAGTTAGGAGCTGCTGGTGGCTTTTCACATCATCGATTTAATGTACCGCATCGCATCGCTGCTTCTGTTGATGAGGTGAAATCTAAGCAATTGCGATAAAGCATAAAGCTATTAATGATCTATTCTGTGCAGCTTTGTTCTGTTCGATCCAACAATCAACGATCGTATAATGCATATATGTATATATGTTAGAAGTGAAGCTTAATAATTTTCCGCTCAAGGTTGGATTTAAGTTTGATTGTTTTCGTTATTTCTGTTTTTCTGCGTTTCGTTCTTCTGTGATTTCTTTGTGGCTTTCGGAAAATCGTTCCATAATTATCAACGTGCCATGTAATTTGTAATTTACATAATTGCCAACAGATACTTGGCTAAGGCGCTAGGCGCTAGGTGACTGGGCAGCTTTGCTTTGTGGATCAACAACATTGGCTAAGGTCACAAAATTCTGGTCTGAATTTGGTTTCCGTTTTATGGTTAATTCGAGTCAAACTAATTAAGTTGCAGCTATATCTCGTAATTGCATCGTAATCGTAATCGTAACCAAAATCATATCATCGGCTTTTGGTGCTGCTTTTGCTGCTGTTGCTGCTGCGACTGTTGATTTGCTTAATTGAGTAAAAAGTGTCCAATTTGTGGCCTGGCAGGGTGCACTGCCTCGCCTGACCTAGGTCTGCTCACCATCACGAGAAGCGACCCTCTCACATTGTGGGTTTTTTTTTTGAATTTCCGATTGTGAGTCAATTGAATGAGAACCAACAATTGCCTGTGCGTGTGTGAGTGACTATGCGACAAATACGTGCTGAGATTTTCAGCTATTCAAATGTGATTTAACAAATAAGAACGACTGTTCGCAGTCAAAAAACATTTATGAGGAGTTATCAGTTTAACACTCTCAAACTCATTTGTGAGAAGGTCGCGCAGACCGTCATCTCAGCCAACACAAAGCTGTATATGTATGTGGAATGTGAAAGATCTGGTGTGTGTCTAGGCTTCAACAGAATTCACTTTCAAAAGTGAACGTGTCTTGATTTTCCCATCTCTGAGATAATGCTTAAAATGCATTCAAAATTAAAAAAAAAATTTTTTAACGGTCAGACAGACAACTAATACTATCATCATTATGAGAACTGACGTCAATGCTGGCAGCTGACAAATCGTTTCGCAAGTTCATTAAAGCAGAAGCAAAAGTCGTACTAAAGACAAATGTCCAACTGGCTAGATCGTATTTAAGTCTAATATTAATGCAAGACTTAAGAATGTATTAATTTTTCATAATTAATGGTGGACTGCAAATGACTCAATTTTAATTTTCAGTTCGTACAGCTCAAATGCAATTAAAAAGCCATCAGAATGGGCGAACAACATATGCAGATTATGTATACGCGGCGTTGGACGAGCGATCACTTGACACAAATTAAATGTCAATTGCGCGGTAACATAAATCATAACACTGATCGCAGCTTAAATTGATTTAGTTGTTTTCCTAATTGTTTGCATGCCAAACATGCAGGCCAGACGCAGAACTACTGCCAAAAGTTGTTGCAACCATAGCCATAGCCACAGTAACTCGTTTGGCCATTCCACTCAAGTTACTAATATTTTGCTACTTGAATTTGTTATTAGTGCGCAGTTGATACCCTTCGACAGGGCACTGTTATTTTGTCACAACATATGTTTGTATACTTGATGAGTATCATATTTGCAGTGAATATCTATATGTATCTACTATGATGATCAAATATAAGCAAAATCTTTTATATCGAATTTAGAATATCTCTCTGAAAGGTATTTAATCTTCGTATGGGTAAATTTCGTCTTAGGTTTCTTTTTTAGCTATTAACTTTTTTATGACATGTTGGCATCGCATTCTATGATGATCAAATATAAGCAAAATCTTTTATATCAAATTTAGAATATCTCTCTGAAAGGTATTTAATCTTCGTATGGGTAAATTTCGTCTTAGGTATCTTTTAAAGCTATTAACTTTTTTATGACATGTTGGCATTGCATTCAACTGCAACGGTTGCCAGTAAATTGTTAATTGAAGTTTATTTTCCGTAGGCCTCGCCTTGAGTTTTGTTTGCCTTTTGCATTTGACACAAACATTTTGAAGAGAATGCATTGCGGCATTGTCGTCAATCGACTTTCATTTTATACTCAGCTAATTACACACACTTTCTGCCATGCAGTTCCTCAATTTTCGTCTCAGACTTATGGACTCATGCGAGATATAAAAATAATCATAATTAAGTTTTAAAATACATTCTGGCATTTATTGCATCGAAATAATCAATAAATTCAAAATTTCGAATTCCCATTTATCAATTTGTTCACAAGTTTCATGTTAAAATTAATCACCTGAACTCACGAACATTTGATTAGGAATGCATATTGCTTAACATTTTGTTAGCTAGTGCAATGAATTGAATATTTAAGTTGCAAATGCTTGGCTCACGTTCCTTATAGATTTAATGGCAGTTATTTAAGAAAATGTAGACCAAACTGAAACTTAAATAGATTTTCTACATGGGTTCAATTAACTTTAGCTCAAATTGTCTCGATGTTGGTCGCTTAAATTTTTAAAAATTATATTTCATTTATAAAGTTCTTCATATATTTCTTCTTTTTAAATCAATATGCTTTACGTAATATATATAATTAAATTTTCATGGTTAATAAAATTTGTTTTTTAGACCTTTTTAATGAGTGTCTCGTAATAACATTTTTTAATTTGAATCTTACGTATGGTGAGCTCAATTATTATTTTGCAAATGGCTAGAGGAGGGGCAGAAGGAACTTAGCTAATTTGATGAGCAGTTGCACATCAGGTTGGGTATATATTAAGTATTACGTATACGTACTTTTAGTTACTCAAAATTATTGTTACTAGTTTTTAAGTGTTTATATTAATTTCCTTTTGTTTTCTACAGGTCCGTTGTTCTTTCAGTTTCCAGCACGCTTCAATTTTCCAAGTAAGTTTTGTTGTAATATTTTCAATACGTTTGTTCGTACTTTAAAACTTTTGATCTTTAATAATTTGTTGTTTTTATTTTTTTTGGGGTTTCCAGCACGCGGCTCACACTTCACATGCGATTCACTATGCTTACAAAGGCAGCCCAAAAAAATTATGTTGGGGTTTTCTCTTGTTCGTGATTAACGAACTACGGAACTCGAAAGCGGCGTTTGCAGACTAATCAGAACAACAGCGCACGTCTAACTTTTATATGCCGCAGAATCGAGTGTGGAATCGGCAGCGCAGTCAGCGGTACAGTCAGCGGCGCAGTCGGCTTCGGCGTCAACGTCCGCGTCGTCGGTGACGATGATGTTGGCTTTGCTCTTGTTCGTTGGCTCGGCTGAAACTAAAACCAGTTCCTGCTCTTCAAGCACCTGCAATAGCCTTTCGAAGATTATAATTTGTATAAATGTATATGTAATCGTATATGTATGTATAAATAAGGGATAAATAAGTATATGTGTATGTTTTGCTTATTTGTTTCGTTTTCGCTGCAGCTGAGATGCCTTTTTGCGTTAGTTTCGCTTAATTTGAGTCGAGTTCAGTGACGTAGGAAATGAAATGAATGAATTCCTGGCAATGAGAAGCGCTAATTGAATGCACACATGCACGCACACACACACATACTCACCCACTCTTATATATAGTGTGACTAGCTCTGTTTGGAAATCCATTAGAGACAGCCATGCAATATGACGCATAGCCCCTATGACTGCTAAAGGACACGCAAAAACAAACCGTATCCACTTGAAAAGAACTCCTTGTTGGTTCCAGCATTTGTGAAATTGTTGAAATCCAATTAAAATCCAGTGAGTATGTGCTAGGAGGCTGGGGCTAGCAGATACCCTACATTCCTTCAAGTAATTGATCATGTTCCAAAAGTCTGCGAGTATTCGTTAGAAAGGAGCATAAGCATAGCTCATATATTCACTGAGCTATGAGTATCCGAACAGATATATAGATAAAGATATAGTCTAAAGATACTTGCACCCGATCAGCATTCTCTTACTATTTTTAATTGGTTCCAGGGTATTGACAACTTGGATTCCATTCGAATACTGAATGAAATTTAAAATTCTAAACTGGAATTGTCGGCGCGCGCCTTTCTGGGGTAATTTTCACTTACGTTGATCGCAATTTGTAGTTCATATTTGTAAGTAACTAGCGTTCAGTTAATATAGTATAAAGTCGTAGTATATTATGGATTAGGTGAATGCTTCAAACATATTCCTACACTAGTTGACCTTATGCTCAGATCTCTTATTATTCGGTGCATTATTATATGTGAGAATAGTGTGAAAAATTTGTTGCCGCATCAAATGAGCTGACTTAAGATTGATCATAAATTATGACATATGCATATGTATGGCACATTATAAATCCATAAATAATGCATGGGTATATAAATAAATATATCTATATTCAAGAAAAGCCAATACAATATCAACAAATATCTATAAATATGTGAGCTGCATTTGCATAGACTCTTATTTTATTAGTTATACGAGCTTGATTTGATTTGCTTAGATTTGATGCGATTGGCTGAGGATACCCATGCCACATCGATATATAGGGTAGGTTAGTTGCTTTCGTACACATATATATATTATTAATATATTTTAATTGATATATTTTGAGTCTTTGGAAAGACAGAACTCGAGGACAGTTCGAATGTCTGAAATTAATGCAGGATATCTGCAAGTCAATCTGTCTCACTTTTAGTACTATTGAATAAGATTTGAATAAGCGAAATTATTTATTGCCGTTATGCCGTTAACTAATTGCCAAGCCATGATTAATACTCTGCCATTGCATAATATTTCCTTACATTATTTTGTTTTACTTTTGTCAATTTAGCTAAGCCAAAAATATGAATAATAGTTACACACGTAACAATCGTAGAGGCAATTAAAAAAACATTAATAATGTAATCGTAATTGTCCGCAATTATAAAATTTCCAGTTCAGTTTATTGACCATAAAATTCTGTGCATTTTTTACACGTTTGAACTAACAAATATGCGCTTCCTTTAATTGTTCGAATAAATTGCATTTGAAATACAATCACGATTTATTGCCAACTTCGCTTTACGAGAATAGGATATAGTTGTTAACAATGAAACAAGCTTATAAATGGATTTGGCCTTCGGCCTGGTTCTCAATGGATTTGTGAGTCCGGATCTTCCTCTTTGGCTGGCTCCCTTCGATAGGCTTCATTGGTTTCTGACCATTGCTAACGTTTATATAGTTACTAAATACATATAGTTTCTATGTCTATTAAGTAATGAATATATTGAATATATATTAAAAATTATTCTTATTTTTTAACTTCCTCACATTTTATTACATGGTAATATATATATATATATATATATATATATATATATATCTAATAACAATTTTTAGTTATTACATATACTCAATATGAATTAAAACATCACCAAGCGTGTTAAAAACTCACTCAGTTTCGAGGGCAAAGTCTCAAATAGCCCATAATCAACAAATAATTCCAGTTAGCTGGCCAAGTCGCGTTTCCAGAGTCTTGGGCTAACTGATTGGAGTTCCCCAAAGAAAGTGACGCATTTGTTTTTATTTGAGTGAGTTCTACGAATCAACGTTTCGTTTTCTCTTCATCTTTGAGGCTGTGATTTTTTAGCGGGCAATTTAGTGACGTATTGAGTGATGAAGCAGAGCAACTTGTTTTTAATGTCTCTGGCAAGTATTTCCCTGAGCTGAACTCCAATTATAGCAATAACAACAAGAGCAGCTTTAATGAAACATGACGATTTACAGTTCAATCAGTTTGCAATCAAATACAGGTAAGCAGCTGCGTTTTATACTCTTATGAAGATTATGCTGATATCAATATAAGCTTTATAACACATGTGATAAGCAATTAGAGAAACAGATTAGAAGCATCTCATCATTATAGGGTGTCGCGACTTCGTTAGTCCCAATGCTAACGGTTCTTTCCAGTTTTTATTTACACAAACATTTTGGCGGTGCTAAATGCTAGCCGACTTAGCTTGTTTTATGCTTGGTTATTTTTTTTTTTGTTGTGTTTAATCCGCGCCAAGTTTGAAATGTTTTGATTAGTTGCACATATCACGTATACGTCATGTTAAACAATAACAGCGAAAATGACAATGACAATGACAATGACAATGGCAGTTTCTTTTGGGAGATCTAGATATCAATACACCGGAGAATTGTCTATTGTATGTATAACAATTCATTTATATATTAACATCTATATGGGCGCCATGACCGTCAACATTGGCTACGATTACTTGCAAGAATTCTCATTTTTATATTATTGATTCTGTACCCTGAACTGGAGTATAATGCTTTTTAGGCAATGGTTGTGACAGACGAATAGAATTTAGTTCCCAATTTCGATCATGAACTTCTGGTATTATTCGATAGTAATTTTCGGAGTGAAGGGCATCATTGGCAGTGAACTAGTTCCTTTAAAGAGATCGTTCAATTTAACTTTACGCGATACAAGTGTAGTTCAGGGTATCTGTTAGTCGTTCACTCCCGCCTTGAGCATACAATACTGTCTGTTTTGGGCGGCTTGCGGAAGTGTTGCAGCTGACGACTTACTGTTGCGCCATCGAAATGGTAAATGGATCGAATCGGTCGATCGAACTGAGCGACATGTAGGTACTTGTACATGTAGGTGCAATTAAATTATCATTAAATTCGCACTATAGTCTTAGTCAGGTTGTAATTAATGTGGGGCGGGCAGAATCGCATAATTCAATTGCATTTTACTTTAGTCGAGAGTTAAGCACCTGGTGCAGCTGCTGTTGATCAACTACTTAATGTCTGCTCCCCATAACAACTTTCAATGCGATCTATGCAAAACTGTCACTAAATGTTAATGAAGTAATTAAAATATCCCAATCCGAACTCTATCTATATCTTATCTTATATATAGTTCATAACTTCACACAGCGTAATTCCTTGTATATGACAAGACATGTGGAACGGGTTCCATAACATTTGCGAATTGCCTTTATAAAGTGCTAATAGCAGCAGCTATCGTTTAATCACTTTCTCAACTCTTCTCCACTTCACCCCCCTGGGCTTGCTCTCTGTTAGTTCCGTTGGGTTATGGTGGGTTTTAAATGATTTAATATAGCATTTGTGTAACTTTATCTTAATAATTTATAGCTTAACCCGATTTTTTACGCCTCTTATTGTATTTATTTATTTCTAAGGGGATTCTGAATCTCAAGTTGATTTAATGCATTTTGAATAATATATATAATATATATATATATATATATATATATATATATATATATAATACACTTATACAGAGTTACGTATGAGTTGGTGTTCCGTTCTTAACACCCTGTCCTGCATTCGAATTTTAATTAATCTAATTAGGTATGGGCTACTAAAGTATATATTTACTATACACATATCTTTAAATATTAGATTATTGGAATCTGTCATCTGAAATCCCATAATGACTGATTGCATGTCAAAAGCCGCGTATAAAAAAGCTTCTAAATAATCATCGCACTGTACTGTAATGGAGCGGATTTAGCTTTTATGCGCGTTTGCCCTTTGCTTGTCACTCGAACCCACAGTCCCTTCCATTATATTACTTTTCACGCTCAATTAGCGTAAAATTTTTTGGGCGCAATGTGCGTAAGGTGCGAAAATGAATGAAAACACTTTTCTAGCCGCAAAACTTTTGGTTATTACTCAGTAAAAATGATATACCAAAAGAAAATACTAGTAAATAGCAAATAGTAAAAAATTGTATTCAAAGTGTAGCTTTGTGCTTGGAAGGAAGATCATCAAAAAGTAAAATTATTCTCAAAGAGGTAGTAATAGCATCGATCAGACTTTTAGATCCAACTTGGATATATCCTACTGGCTTTCCATCTCCCTCCAGTGGACGACGGCTCGCTGCTCGTCGGGTGCATCCCGGAATGGTCGACTGCCATCGGAGCTAACGAACTCGTTGACCTGGTAATTGAGCAAAGTCTTGTAATGGTGGACGTTGGCCAACTGCTGCGTCAGAGGGCTTGTGTTGGTGGTTAAGATGCCGACGAACTTTTTATTGCGGGCCACGTTCATCACCTCACACTCCATGAAATGCATGCAAGCAATATTCTCGCGAGGACTTAGATGCTCGGCGGTGCCCATCATGCCTGAGCGTAGTATTTGATTCAAGCCCATAGGCAAAAAATGGTCTCTTAAAATACATTGCAAGAAGTTAATGTGGTGCGTCGGTTAACATCAGGTCTTGTACCGTACCGTATGGGACCTTCACAGAACTCTATAAGCTCGAAGACTCTTATCAGATTGGACTTGATGTCCAACCTGGGCCCAGCGCGCGCATCAGAGTTGAGAGCGGTGCCGATGATACGATCCGTATTTCGATCGTATACTACAAAGCTCAGTTCACGTTCCAGCGAAAAGCTCCATATTGCCTGCAAAGTAATTAATGTATAAGCTATTGAAACTGTCGTGCAACTGTCCTAACATACATTGAGTAAATCACTGTAATCGCTGGGCAAAATCTCCTGCTTAAGCCACTGCTCGAGATCGCCTTTGTTGTAGAAACTGGATACGATAATACTACAGGAACAAGGATTAATACTGGTTGTTATACTCCATTAAACCCAGTCAACCACTCACTCACTCACACGCTGATGATGTTCTTGCCGTAGAAGCACCGCCTCCATTTTAAGATGTGGGCACGCATTGAGCGTCTGCTCCTCCAGTTGCACTGCATCACGATTGCCAGCCATCTTTTCGATTATCTCGCCCAGATTCTTCGCTGCAATAAACTCGGAGATGCTAATGTTGTAGCCTTTCTCTCTTAGCAGTGTGACCGTGACGATACAATTGAGGGAATTGCCACCCAGTTCGAAAAAGTTGCTATCTGACGACAGAGTTGCCTGTCGAGAGCATCCAATGACACCGCCCACGGTCTCGAAGAGATCGCGGGCCGTTAGCTTTAGCGCCTCGGGCACCTGGCTGTAGTCATAATTGAGAGCAACGCTCGAGTCGTTGTTGGCCGTCTCGTAAGTCTTTAGCAGCGCCTGGCGATCGACCTTGCCATTGACCAAGAGTGGCACATGTTCAATTATGATGACCTGTGGTGTCATATAGTCAGCCAGCTTATCCTTGAGTCTACCTTCCAACTGCATCTCAGTAACCATAGGCGAATCATCGCGAAGCTTGACAAAGGCCAGGATGGCCTGATCCACATGTCCGGCCCGATAGCAAAGGACAATCGCCTTCTCCACCAGTGGCAGCTCGCCCACATTCTTCTCCACCTCGGACAAATCGACTCGATGACCACGTATCTTTATCTGCGAGTCGGTGCGACCTTCATACATGATATTCCCATTCTTCAACGAGCCATAGTCACCGGTACGATAGAGACGCGCGTATTCTGTGAACGAAATTATCGGTTAGAAATAGGATAAACAAAAGGCTTTAAGTGCCCCACGTACTTTGCTCCACAGCTAGTGGATTCTCGAGAAAGCGTTCCGGATCGCGACCATTCACATATCCCGCAGCCAGATTCAAGCCTGAAGCAAAGACCTCGCCTATTTCTCCATTCTTGACCGGACGATAGTCCGCATCCAGCAGGTAGATGACAGTGTTTGACACGGGTATGCCTGCCAACAAATACGTTAGCATGAGGAAGGAGAGAGACAGGAGGAGAGCTCACCTATGGGCACATTGTCGTACATGCTGAGCTGCTTCTTGTTCTCGCAGGTGAAGTAGGTAACATCGCCCATCACCTCAGTGGATCCGTAGAAGTTGTATAGTCTATGCACACCCTCATCGAAGTAATCGAAGAAGCTACTGGCTAGAGGCACGGCCAGCGGCTCACCTGAACAGACCCAGATCTGCAGATTGTAGAGCAACTTCTGAGCCGCACCGCCACCTTCCATCTTCAAGTACATGAGCAGGGAGCGCAATAAAGTGGGCACCAAAACCAGACGACGAATTTTATATTTCTCAAGTAACGCCACAAGACGTTGCGGATCTTTTGTCACGGCCTTGGGCACAACCAAGATAGCCAGCCCGCACATAAGAGGACCCCACAGCTCCGCAATGGAGTCGACAAAGGTAAGCGCTGTCTTAAACACGCCAACCTGCTCACTGGCCGTATAGGGAAAGGTGGCCCACTGCCATTGCAAGCGATTTAATATATTCTCATGAGGCAGACGAACGCCCTTGGGCACTCCTGTGCTGCCCGAGGTATAGAGAACGATGGCAATGTGTTCGTTCCCGCCACGCAGCATCTCCTCCGACAGCAGATTGCCACCGCTGAGCTGCAAAGACTTGGCATACAGTTCAGTCAGCGATAGCGTGGGTGTGCCCTGGAAGCGTTGAGCATCGATGTCATCATCACGCAGCACCAGAATCGGCTTAGCCTCCAGCAATATGTGATGCACACGATTTGCCGGGAAGCTGGGATCGATGGGCAGATAAGCCCCACCCGCCTTCCAAATGGCCAGCAATGTGGTGACCAGCGCCTCCGATGGCTGCATGCATACGGCCACAATGAAGTCACCATCGTTATTTGGCTGAAAACGACCACGGGCGAGCTCGACGAGAAAACGACCGACTCTATTCGCACTCTCGTTCACCTGGCGATAGCTGCTCTGACTGTGCACTGAGTTCTTTTCCTGTTCCTGGTGACAGATGAGCGCCACATTGTCGGCATGGCGAAGCTGCTCCTCCTCGAAGATGCGATGTAGCGCCCTGGGCACGTAATCCTGCTGCTGGCCCTTCACAATCGACAGCTGAGGCAGCGCACGCATACCGATCGCTACTTAGATAAAAAATGGGACATGTATGGAGTTCATTAAGCTAGATGGAGAAGAGCAGCGAATTCGCAAGTCTCTTGCTATGAATGATAATAATAAACAAAAGACATTTCAAAATTTTGTGATAATACGAGTAATATAGTATTTCAATGTAAATATTGTGTCAAAATGTGTCACATCTCAAAATCGATGTTTTCATCGATAAGAAGAAAATAACTGGAAATGGTATAATATTTATAATACTATTTTATACAATATTTTTGTAAAAATTTATGTAACAAGCATAAGGAGGCGTGGCTTACCCCATCAAGTATATAAATTCATGAGCAGGACGGCGGGCTGAAGTCAACAATGTTGAGACCTGGCTAAAGTGCTATTTTTTTGTGGACCAATGCCTTTTTCACAAGGTTTTGGTCAAGATTCTGTTTCCGCTTTACGGATAACTTAACTCAAGCTAATTAAACTAATTTGTAGCTATATCTTGGCATCGTAAACATAATCATTTTTTGCTTCAGCTCATTTATCTGCTGAAAATATTTATTTGCTTAAGTAAATAAAAAGTTTTAATAATTACCATCGTAAATCAATTAAATTCAGATAGAAAGACGTACAATCAGTTCACTGCAGCAGAAGCAAAAGACCGTCTAAATAATGTGTAAAATGTCCAACTGGACAGACCGAATCTAAGTCTAATATTAATGCAAGGCTTAAGCATTTATTAGTCATAATTAATGGTCGACTGCAATGACTCAATTTAATTTGCTCAAATGCAATTAAAAGGCCATCAGAATGCTGCAGAATGCGAACAAAATACGAAGATTATGTAAACGCGGCGTTGGACGAGCGATCGATTGACACAAATTAAATGTCGATAGCGCGGATAACATAAATCATAACACTGACCACAGCTTAATTTGACTCAGTTATTTTCGTATTTTTTTCAATTTGATAAGCATACATTAAATATTAAGTATACGTAGTTTTATTTAGTCCAATTGGTTGTTGCTTGAGTGGAAGCCATCATCAGCATATTCATACACTGCAGTATTATGAGTTATATAAAATAAAACAAAAAAGAAAAGATAAGTGTAGCCCAAAAAATATGTGAGCTAGACACTAGTTTCATTACTGGATCGAGTTTGATTTGAGTCGCTTTGATCCAATTGGTTGCTGATACCCATTGAAGAATTCTAAATAGGGCATTTTATAGATTTTTGTGGAGTATTGGTCCATAATATATAGAATCTTAATGTTCTGAAACATAGATTGTTGGGGTTTACTTTGACTACTAATCGCTATTACATACATATATAATAAATGTATACATACATACATATATAGGCAATAAAAAATATTTATAATGTGATTGCCTGCAATTTAAAAATAACATTTTGATCATTTGTTAAGAAATAGTCTCTAACTTTAACTATATAGTTGTTACACATCAATCAAGTTTTAAATGGCACAGGCCTTCGGCCGGGTTATCATTGGAAATGTGGAACAAAGTGTAACCCCGGATGGAGTTTGAATCCGGTCTCTTTAGCTGTTCCGCCGATACTGCAGTCGAATGTGTGTACATGTTTGGTTTCAGGGTATCTCGTAGTCGAGCACTCCTGCTAGTTGGCAAGCCATTGCCTGACAGTTATCAATTTGACAATCAATTAATTGCTAATGAATTAGCTTAGCTCAACACTAATTAAAACGGCTGCAATAAACGTGTTAAAAACCTGGCCTTAAAAAAAATTACAACAAAAAGCAATTTCCAAACAGCACCTAATTTCAGTCAGATTTTAATCTATTTTATTCTTCGCTCGCCTCTAAGTCACAATTCGGAGACTCGGAAGTTCCCCAATGAAAGTGACGCATTTATTTATTCTTAATTAATTCATGTTTTGTTTTGATAGTTTCGTTTCATATTATTCATCTTTAATCGTATCTGATTTTTAGAGGCAATGTGACGTATTAAGTGATGTAGTAAGTAGCGAAGCAGATTAACTCGTTTTGAATGCCACTGGCCTACAGCATATATAAATAAAATGATCTATAATCAAACGAGACATTCGACAGTTTACAGTTAAATGCGGGTAAGCAGGTTTTTTAATACTCTTGCATAAATAAATGCATAAATAAAGTTTTATTCTGAACTGAGTAACACATTAAAAAGACTACTAAAGAAACAGAAAAATGTTATTCGTAAATGTAAACATATAGAGCTGTCATACAGGGTATCTGATATTCGTTCTTCCCTCTGGAGCACACTGAATTGATTCTTTTAGATGCCTAACGGAAGTATTGTAGATTAGAGGGCATTTTCAAACACCTTTAATAGAACTCTAATGGCAGCAGCTATTATTTAAACACTTTCTCTACGTGATGACAATAATGATGGGGGGCAATTCCGTTAGATGGTTGCTTGTAAATGACTTAATAAAGTATTACAGTTACTTTGTTTTAATAATTTACACTTAATTTATTTAATTTATACACTGATAGTTGTATTGTAATTTAAGTCCAAAGTTGCCTTACACATATATCGCTTTTCGGTCATTTAAATGAACCTCAAATGACAAGTTCAAGCATATATTTATTTAACAAATATAAGATCTTTTAGATAATGTTGGAATGCCTCTCGACATCCGCATACAAGCAAGCATTCAGCAACTTTTTTAAATTTATTTTTCATCAGTCACAACACCCTGTATTCTAATCAAGCGAAATCAGTTTTTACGCACACTTCGTTCAGGCAACTCGCTTACGTCTAGAGCCCCCTACCCCTACCCACCCTGTCTCCATCTCATCCACTCGCTTGGCACGCTCAATTAGTGTAACGTTTTGTTGTTCGCCATTCACAAAAGCTCGAACCGCGCGTTGCGCGCCAAAACGAATAAAATAGCCGAAAGCAGAGCTGAGTAAAGTTTTCGTTTAAAGCTCTCTAGCCGCTAAGCTTTTTCTTTTCGGCCGAATGCACAGTTGGGCCAACCGGCGAAATGCGTACATGAAAAATTGTGTTACGGCTAGAAAAATTGTATTTTCAGTCTTATGGAAAACTTGCCGGCGAGCAGTTGACTGGATCGCTAGCACAGCAAGGCCAGGCGGAGCAAATTAAGCCAAATAACTGAATTTTGTCGACAGTCGCGCGCGCGTTTTAGAGGAGCCGGCATTTGTAACGGCACATCTGCGCTTTTGATTGACAAGTGCAACAGACAGCTGCAGCCCACTTGTCATTTGTGTACGAGTGTGAGTGTGAGTGTGAGTGTGCATATATATGCGTGTCTGTGCGTCTCTGTTTATCTGTTTTATTGTTTTGCGGAACGCCCTGGCATTAATGTCAACGCGCTTGTTGCTGCCGCTGTTGCAGTTGTTGTTGGCGTCGTGTTAATGTTTTTTAATTACTTGCAATACATACAAAATGAACTCGACGTTTCGTTAAGTGTTGCCCTGAAGTTTGACAACAAAAATTAATGCACATGCCACACGACGGTCGCATGAGAGACAAGTGATAAAACTAAAAGTAAAAAGTCAATATTACCCAAATCATTTTCCAACTACAAATCGTTTTCTAAGAAAAACCAAACTGTTCTCAGGCAAGTCTTGCATTTTATCTAATGTTGTTTTTGGTTGCTGTGCTTGCATGAGCTGATATACAAATTGTCCAAACTGATAAGCCATACTTAATCGAATTCAGATCAAATTTGTATAGGTTTTACTTATAGTAAGTCTATGGTTCGCTTTTCAAATTCAAATTTTATTTTTTTTATTTAAAATTAAGATTAGCATTTTATGTTTGTTATTTTGTTTGTTTAGTCAGTTTATAATAAAAATATATTTTTTGACTTAATTTTAGCTTATATTTCTAATTTATAAAAATTGCTAAAAATACATTTAAAAATTTTGTAAAAAAATGGGTATATTATTCAACATTTATTTTAAAATCTTTATAGATTCTATTATTCACGTTATTCCAACTTTCGCATATTTCACATTTCAAACATTTTTCTCTCGAACTGCATTTCGCTCTATATTGATATAAGAACTATTCAATCACACCTCTCTCTCGCAGAAGCTGGCGCTGTCACATTTGTTGATATAAAATCTCATTAAATTCACGGCTAAACGGCATTTGCATATGTATATATATGTGTTTATTTATACGTGTTTTAATCGTTTGCCCCTTCCCAGCTTTTCGAACTCGTGGCTAACGCGTTTTTGTTTTAATTTAGCTTAGACTCAAGTGCTTAAGCATCATTATTAATTCATAATGTTGTCGCTGTTGATCATATTGATTTCAAGACATAAACATAAACATTGACAAATTAATGCCAATGCGAATCCGACCGCGAATCCCCCATTCCAAATCGCAAAGTCATCATCCTCTCGACTTGAAAAACTCAAGTTGTTGTTGTTGTTGCCTTTGTTGTACTTGAAAACTGTGGCAGCCCATTTTTCAAAATCTGCGCCTCCTCGACTACCTTATCAGACCTTGTGAGAAGCACTTGAGTCGAGTTGTCCCACATATTAGATACTCTCTAGATTGGAACAAGCTTAGAAGGTAAGCTTAGCACTTTAGAACATTTTTTCGATCAATCAAGCCTGTTGGCTTGAATAGAAAATTTCCCTCATATCATTCGTCAATTCAGGATTTCCTTATCGTTAAATTAAACTCTTCTTATTATGATCAGATTAAATTTAAATGAGAAATTTTATTTCCCTTTTTCTTTTCTTTATAAAGTATTCCGCTTAGTTATGCTTAAACAATTCCATCCATCTGTCGTATGGGCTCTGAGTAAACCTTGGCATTGACTTGGTGACGGTAAAAAGTATTTGACTAAATATTAAGTGTGTATATTTAGAAACAAACCGTGTTATTTACGTACGAGCAGATCATCATCGTCATTCAGCTGAACAAAATTATGTAGCCGTGCTTAAATGTAACAGCTGTTAACGCTTTTGCAGTATTTTGTTTACAACATTCATATTTTATTGTTTATAGGTGTTTTCTCTCTATGCGCTATTTTGAGCCGGGCAAAATACTTTTGTGACGTCACACGCTTATGAATATGTAAAGAGTGCCGAGTAAAGGATAGGAGAAGCGTGTGGCATGTGGCGTATGAAATATGAAAATTTATTGCGTATACGCCGCGTTGGCCGGCGCTTTGTAATGTTTGTTGTTCCTTTTGGGCATTTGTTCACATTTGATTGGGCTTCAGACTGAAATGTACTACACACACAGAAATATATATATATATATATATACAATGCATATCTATATAGACATAGTCCCCGTTTCAAATCATGATGTCTTTATTTATATAAATGCTGATTTATGCGCCTCTCTTTCATGTTGCAAATTTATCTTTGTGTTTTGCTTTTATTTCTCCGCTTTTTGGCAACGTCTCATTTTTTATGCCCAGCTATTTGGCTAATTACGCTGGAATAGCTACAAGAAATAGAAGCAACTCGCATGCTCTTAGCACTACCAGATACGCTGTAGCCAGGTCGGAGCTGCAGTAGCAATATTCGATACTCCATTTTGAGCAGAATAAAGCAATTTTTTCATGAATCATTGGAGAACTATCTATACTTCTATATCTATTAGATCGTAATCAAAAACCACTTACCTTAATTTGAATGCTTCATAAAATAAGTTCCATTTCTCTAGTTTTGAATAGACAGACGAATATGATATGAAAATCACAGAATGTAACATTCATTGCTAGCCAATATGCCCTTTTTGTGTTCTAGGCGGTTCAAAACGAAAGCAAAAGTTGGAGGAGAGAGAAGTGGGGCTGATCAGTTAGTCCAACTGTCCCGTTTGATTTGCCAGACATGTGTGAGACCTTTCGAATATGTGCGTGAATTTGGCTTTTGTTTTCGGGGACGATCGCCGGGACGCCGTTTGAATAAGCAATTTCTGCTGCCATTATTATTGTTGTTGTTATGGTTGGTGCTCTTCTTCATCTTGCTTCATGTGAGTCACGAATTCCAAAAGACTGAAAACAATAAGTCACAAAATTTGTTGCCTGCATTTCATTTCCACAAAATACAACTCGATTGCCAACTGCGGCTATGCAAATAAAAGGCGTGTTCTGTATTTTTATGATGTGGAATGAGTCGGCGCATTACTCTAGGGGTGGGCCTCGATTATATAGGTCCGTTATTTGGGTCCAGTGCATACCCAATGTTTGCTTAACTAAAAAGTTGACCTATTTCTTTCGTTATACGATTGTAAAGACTTCAAATGGAAATAGACTTAATACATATAGTAAACATTTTAAAGAAATATAGTTATATTTTACATACTTCTTAATGTCAATCCTTTACAGTTTTGTTTATTATATACATTATTATTTTTATACATTATTAATAGATTATTATTAATATACATTATTAATAGATTAACTATAAACTACGGATTGCAATGAAATTTAGTTAGAAATTTTAAGTCTTTTTCATATTATTCCAAATATAAAGTTTTTTTGTTAGAATATTCCATCGTCGGCTTTCCATTTGACGGTTTCATGTTTTTCTATAAAATATTTTATTTATTTACCTTTGCATTTAGTTGAACTTTTTTGCGATGTGCCAAATATTTTTATGGCTCAGTTTTTCGATAGAACTTTTGGCGCTTGCCTTCGTAATAGCTGTTGCTAAATAAACAACAACAAAATGATCGACTTTCGATTTTATGAGTACCTCCATGACGAGTCGTGGAACTTTGAAAAGTACTAAAACAAAAACACAAAAAACCGCCGCATGGAGAACTTTTGAATTTTCACAGCCAACGCGTGCCTAATTTACTGTCAGCGCAATTATTGATCTTTAATGGGTGAGGCAGAAGGCGAAGAGTGGAATAGGGGTAGGGGGTGTTAATTGTCCAGCATTGAGGCTCGTTTCTAATTCGATTGAGCGCAATCCGCAGGCAATAACAAATTATTATATAATCTACTCGGTAGCATTAGCTACTTGCCGTTTTGTTTACACTCGAATCGGCCGAGGCGCCAGCGAAGGATTTCTCCAGAGGCCTCTTTGCCCCTCTCCATCAGCTCCTTCTGTGTGTGAGTAATTCATTAGACGTATATTGTGCTCCAAGGGGGAGCATTTGCATAATTATGCAATCACTTTTGGCACACTTACACATTAGGCGCAGACGGCTGATAAACAAGACCCGCCCGACCCCTCTCACAACCCCGACCCCGCTCGGGGGCTTGCTGTTGGCGTAGACAAAGGCGCAGACACGGACTAGACCCAATTTGATTAGCACGCGCATACAGAATGAAGGCCAAGTCGTAGGGCGGTCTTCCCAACTCAACTCCCCTAAGCACACCTCACACATACCTAAATCTGTGTTAGGGATGACCCCGTGTGGAAGTAGTTTTACACGACATGACACGAACATGAATACTATCTATAGAACTGAACAATATTAAATACGTTTTCTGTTTTCATACTCTCTTGACAATATAACGATAGGATGAAGAACTGAGAGACTAGAAACCAGAAATTAGATTTTAGAATGAAGAAACTCTAACTATATTTTAAAGTAGAGCTTAACAGATTAAATGTTTTTCTCCTCTCGTATTACTCAACACAAATGCAAACACGAATTCGATGAAAAACACGAAATTTGTTCATCTCTGATTCACATTTGATCTCCCTCTCTCTGCTCTGCTTGAGTTCTTTCAATGCTCTGCTCCATGCGAGGTGGAGCACTTAATCATCGCCGTGCTTCCCGCCTTGGGTTGTGTGTAAAGGTATTTGTGTGTGTTTGCCACCTCTGTATCTCTTCTTTAACTTTTGCTGGCACTGCTGCTGTTCTTGCTCTATTTGTTGCTGCTTTTGTTGGCCTTTTGGCTCTTAATTAGAAGTCAAATGTTTGCTCCAACAATTTTTAGTGCGCACTGCAGCATATGTGTGTGGGTGGGAGGGCATGTCTGCTAGCCATGTGTGTCTGAGCCATTATGATAGCTCTTATTGGCCATTTGAATGCAGCTAGTTGAGCGCCAACAAATGAGTTATTAAGTTTGTGACGGGACTCACGAATCGCAGCTGCCGCAGCTCTTGTGCGAGGATCTAGCTCCTGAAAAATGGCATCCGATTTATTAACTGGAATCTGCTTGAGCAAAGAGGAAAAGCCATTACATTTGTCAGCCCAACTGTTGGCAGCAAACGCTCATCTACAGAAATAATTTATTAGAATAATCAACTCAGCTAATTATTCTGTATATATATGCATATGTATATATATATCCACCATCATTATGTATGCAAACTAGCAGAGAAAATCTACGCAATTAGACGCTATTGCTAGATATAATCAGGTATCTACTATTTATAGCAGAATACTCCATGTTTATTAATTCAGGCCTTCAAGTTTTTGGCCATTAAAAATCAATCAGAAACTTTTCAGGCAGTGGGGGCCAGCATAGAGTACATAGCCTCTAAACCAGAATAAACACTAAATTATTAAGCATTTTCCTACAGGACATCAAACGATGGAAAATTCCCTTGGTTAACGCCCATTTGTGGCGTTCTTCTTGAAATATATATGTATGTTTTTTTGTGTTTAATTTTGGGTTAAGTGAAAGATGGGGTGGAAAGGCAGAAATAGAACAGCAAATTCTAAGCAAATATATTTTAAGGGCAATGTGCTTTTACTGATCAGATAGATTATTCTGAAGCCAATGAAGATGGACTGAAGATATATTTTCAATATATATGGTTATACGTAAAACATACCAAAATATAATTTAATTTATTTAAGCTTAATATTATTTTTAAGCCTTGGCCGTAGGTAATATTTCCCTAAGCTAACCGATTCCCTACTAAATATCGATCGATTCTCATTTGCTTAGGCAGTCTTCTGTATGTACAGCTTACTTTAACCTACATAAATACCAAGAAAATGTTAAACCTTTTTATCCATCCTGCGAAAATGTGTGTAAATGCAATAGCAAACAAATCCATAAACAAATATCTAAAAGTAAACACTCGAAACTGTTTTTTTCACGCCAGGCTTATAAAATTTATGCATGGTTATTTGTTAGAGCCACTTGGGATATAATCCCCAGTTCCCACAGCTCAGCTCGTCGCAGCTTGTCTCTCAGCATCTTTTTGTCTTTTGCTCATCTCAGCTCTGAACACTCACTGACAAATGAGGCACAAGCTAAGTAACAACTTTCTTCCTCATTACTTCCAAATTGTTTCTGGGCGCATTGAAATTAGAAAATTTGCAAAGGTTTGACTAAGAAATACCCTTTACAATTGCATAACATCTTATGACTAAAATACTAATATCAAATAGATATTCCTCAAAACTCGTAGAAGACCATATATAAATCTCTAATAGATGTTAGCTGACTTTGACTCTGGATACTTATCAGTTTACCTTGGCTTGCATATGTACAACTACAATATACCCTTTGTTCAGGTACACAGGGCATACGAAAGTAAAAAATGTGCACCCTACGCAATACTTGAGATCCTCCTCTCAACCACTTGTGCGTCACTTTGGCGCCAGCTTCCGTTTCCCTCCTTGACTGTGTAACGACGGCCTCGGCTATGATGACCCTACCTGCTGACTACCCCTACTGCTGTTTCACTGTGGTTATTTCTAACATACGCCTCGCGCCGTTCAGTTCCATCCCTTTACTCAGCAGCTGAGCCCAAGCTGACAGGCATTTGCAATTCTAATTGCAAACAGATGCCAGTTTAATTTATAAAGCAGAGGCCCATTCACTCCCACCTGCCACCCCACGATAGCTCGTAATAATTTTGATGTTTTTTTTTTGTTAAAAATACAATTTCCTTTTTTCGACATCATATTAACGCGTTTTTCTGGTTTTTATTTTTGCATTGCTAACAAAATAAACAAAAATAACATAAAAACCAGGAAGAACAAGCCCGAAACAAAATTATATAATATATTTTTGTTATAAGCCGAAACCGAAGTCGAAGCCGAAGCAAGCATACCCTTATTAATTTCCGGAATTACATTTTCTTAGACTTTAATAAATATTATTGAATTAATGTGGGCATTGATAGATAGGTTGTTTTCAATAAATATAATGGCCAGCACATATTTAGTTATAATTCTATGGAATACCCTTAACAGCTTTGATGGAATACATACTATGAGTATTTAGATATTTATGAATGGAGTGACCCTTTTAGATGGTATATATAAATTTACTTATCAAGGCATATCCTTAATATATCTATTTAGATTCACCAGCTTAGATATCGATATTGACACAAAACGCTGAAGACATCAATTTAAATATTTTTTGTTTTGTTGCTCTTCACATTTTTATGCACAAATTACGATATTTCGAGAAAGTGTATTGCAGTCTGAATAAACTGGACACTAACTGCCCAGCTTTATGAGGTTGACGTTGTGATTGTAGCTTAAATATAGCCTGTGGGATTAGTGAACGCATCTTAAAGTTTTATGAAGCAGTCTGGACACTCACGCTTCAGCCTGTTGCGAAGTTTGTCAAACATTTGGCGTTGGATGGGCAAAGTGTTTAATTTACTGATAAATATTTTTATGCCACAATAAATAATACAATTTTCATGGGTGCCATAAAAATGGTGGTGGCCAGAAACGAAATACACGTTCATTTGCTCTCATATCCTGCGGACAATTACAATGTTCGCTCTCGATACTCGTCCAAAAGTGTAACTGAGGGCATGCGGGGCTTGTGTCATGTCTGCGTACTGATGCTATAGACCTAAAATCGGGTGTATTTCAACTGTTAAAGATAGGAATTTATGTAGCTAATGGACTAGTCTAATTGAACTGAACCTTTTCTAAAGGTCACTACGGGATATTTTCTTTGAAAATTGATATGCTTTAACTATATACACCCCATCTAGAAATTAGAGCGTACTTAAAAATATTATATTCAGCCAAAATCTTTATATACTTTATTAACGTGAGCGGGTATTGCGCAGTTGAATACATTTGAGAACATTCTTACATGTTATTTTTTGCATAAACCAAAGCAGGAGAGGGAGAAGGGGCTTTATGAGGTTTAAGGGGCCTTATGAGGGCTACGGGGGTGTTGCTCCGGTTGGTTCAGTGACCTCGTAAAACGATTTTCTTTTCTTTTTATTCACTTTTGGCAATGCCCAAAAGTGAAAGTGGCTACGAACTATGCAGCCAGGCAGCTCATTAAATTGCAGCCAATAAAAGGCAACAATTACGAACCAACGCCAACAACTTGTCTGTGTCTTTAGCTCTTCTGTGTATGTTTGCGTGTGCGTGACAGCAGCTCAATATAATTTGCAGCTTTCAATCTCGCACTGCACTCAAATTCACACTTTGTCAATTTTGGTGTCAAGTGGGGCTAAGTAAGTCATAAGTGCCACGCCCCCTAGTGAAGCCACTTTAGTGGTTGTTGTTATCGTTGTGAATTATCAACAGCAGCTACTACTGCTGCTGCTGCCGCTGCTGTTGCTGCTGACCACGCCTCCCCACGAGCATTTTATGGGCGTGTACTTATCGTCCTTTGCGGTGACAAATTAAATGGAATGTCGAGCAAGTGCAGAGCCCTTTCTCCACTCTCCACCTCTCGAATGCTGCTATTGGCGGTTGTGGCTGCTGTTGCGCTTGTTGTTGAGTAACAGAGAAGAGGGAAGTCGGCTACTTGCAGCCTTAACTTAACGACGCGCTACTCAATAATGCGAACGGAAGTGCGGCCAGCGCCATTTTTCAATTTGCACTCGCCGGAAATGACAAAGAAGTCGAGGAGCAACTTTTACTACTTAAGAACTCAACTGCATTCCGCCTGTCAAAGACGCTAACAGCAAATAAAACAGTCTGGCTATGTTTCCAGTTGACAGAGTTTGACTACCAGCAACATTGGAAATAATAAAAAATTCAAAATATGCTTTTCTTAGATATATCTGTAAGATATATATTTACTATAATATATAATCTTTTAATAAATAAGGATGTGAAAAAGTCTGTAAGCTGAATATATTTTAGGGCGGATTATACTTTGAGGTATGCCTAGAAAGTAATTGGCAAAGTTAAGCACTAGGTCAAAACACTTCACTGGACATTCAATTCAATGTGCCCCGTTAATAAGCCATAATCTGTAGAGGGTATAAATATGGATGCGGGTAAGAAGTCAGCTTATTGCATTTCCCAGATGCCTGCGGATCAAGCGCAGATTGCGACCTGCCCGGCCGTCTGTGCTGCTGCTGCTGCTGCTGCCGTGGCTGTGACTGTTGGCGTAAAATTCGATAACTTTGAAGGTCAGCCGAATGTGAACGCCATATTAGTTATGCACATACATATGCCAGCAGACAAGCTGATACATATTTACACCCACACTTACATGTATATACAAATCGAAGCAATTAAAGTGTCTTTAGCGTCGAGTGTTACGAGCCCAGCGCCCATAACTGATGTTGACTTTTTCTCCCGCTTTTGTTTTTGGTGCTGTTTTCAATTTCCACGCAATCGTAAAACAATAGCGAGTGCTATCTATGCTATATGGTCCTCTATCTGTGTGTGTGGGGGTGACTGTATGAATTCTCATAGCTAACAAATAAACAAACAGTTTGCAGACAGCGACAGCAGCTGCCGAGTTTCCCGGCCCGCAGCAATGGTCGCATCTTTCAACAGGCCCTCGCCACCGCTCCCATTGCCCACTCACTCGGTTGCGATAAAATGCCTGCCTGCGGGGGCAGACGTGAGGCCAATGCCTTATCAATGCCAAGCCACGTTAAATACTGACAATGCGACATGGCCACAAGCAAAAGGATACCATTTCATGCAGCTTCACATGGCGTGGCAGCCGCGGCGTATGCGCAACTTTAAGTGAACTTTCGCGTTAAAAACGCTGCCAAACGAATTGTCGCTCCCCGATAAAGAAAGACGAAGACGAAGAATAGAAAGAGAAATGCAGAGAGAGGAAGGCTAAGCACATTAGTTGTACGACCAAATACAATCACATACGTATGTACATATATGAAGATCTATGGAATGCCTTGCTCTTGTATGTGGGTTTTGCTGTGTGAGGTGTACTCAAAGAGTTCGGAAAGTTTCAGAAGAACTTAAATTGTAAATGACTTAAGATTTATTGACTTAAGTAAACTGTAACGCTTAATCTGCTTTATATTAATCTACCTATTTGTATTTAACCAACTTTAACGATTTTTAAAGAGTTAATAGACATAATACATTGAATATATCTATTCCTTCGAGTAAATATTTTCCAATATATCTCGACCTCGCCTCGTTTAGGTATACTATATAACAATGGCATTGTTTGAGAGTTGAACAAACAGCCAAACACTCGCTGTAAATGTTACTTTAACGGGCAAACAGAGACGAGTTAGATGGGTTAGATGGTTTAGATGATGCTGGCCTGGATGCAGGCAGCGTCTCAGGCCGGACAGAAAATTCACATAAATAAGCGCAAGTAGCAGCAGCTGAGAGCAAATATTCTCAGCCAGTTGCAAGGGATGCCTCCCCAGGAGCTCAGCTGGAATTTAAGGCATGAAAATACAATGAAAATAGCGCAGTAAAATTATAAAAAAATGTATATATATAGCACACTTAGAAATACTTTTCCCTCACTATAAATAATTAATCAAACTCAATCAATAGACAAGTATTGAGGCGTGGGACCAAGGAGCGCAAAACCCGGGAAACGCGCACCACAACAAATATCGGAAATAGTTTCAACTAATTGCTATTCAACAGACAATTACCAGGATCTGTTCCAGGGATATGTCAATTTAAGGGTTTTTTCTGAAAGCAATTTTCTAGCCCATCAGCCACGGGCAACACTGGGAGGCACCGCAACCACTCGGTGGCTCCAATTGAAAAAGAAGCTTTTGGCTTTACGGCGCTTTGTCGAGGAGTGCTTTGGGTATCCTTTGGTTCCACACGAGCGCTGTCCTGGCATTCCAACTAGCTAGATTAATTTAGCTCGAGTCACAAATACAATTACGAAGTCATTTCAATTTATTTAGCGTACTCCACCCCACAACATCAACATCATCAACAACAACAAAATAAAGCCACAAAGTCGAGGGTGTCAGAATCGAATAAGGAATAAGCAGAAGATGTCAGCAGGAAGTGGTACTAAGGGAACAGGCAGAGTTGCCTGCGACTCATTAAAGTCACGGCTTCACCCAGTGCTTAAAATTAACTGTCTTCCAGCTTTAATTTTATATTATTATTTACATTATTTTGCTACTGTTGTAGTGGGCATTAACAATTTGTTTGTTTTAAATAAATGTTGAAATATATCATTTATAACAAGCTGAAAGTTTATCAAGCCGATTCAAAGCTCCAATTTAGATTCGTTTTCGTTTCAATTGTCGATTTTTTATTTAAAGTGAATTCATTTTTTACAACCTGCCAGTCTGGACCAGTTTAAGTTTCTTCCAGATGTCAGATGTCAACACTCTGAAATTGATTCTTTCATAAGCCACAGCTGTAACAAATTGATTCAGCTCACGTTTCACTTAGGGTTGTCGCTTCAACAACTATATATAATTATTTATCTCTAACTCTAGAAATCAGCTTGAGGTGTTCCACGAAGTTCTCAAAATTGAGCTTTGCTTTCTGAGCAACAGAGTTAGCTTTCTTTGACATAATATGCTTTCATTTTTTCATTTTTTGTCGTAGCCTAACAAATGTGTTTAATGTGCGGCAGGGTATTCAATCTTCATCAGACCGCAGATACCTTCACTTGCTTGTTTTACTTTTTAAGCCAACTCTGCGATTTGTCAAAGTGCCTGCCAAGTAGCCCACTAACTCGAGCCATTATTGAACGATAAATTGATTAGATATGCGTTTATTTATACAGTATATATCTTATTGTGTGTGTGTGTATGTGCACACTTGCTGTTGCTGCTGCTGCTGCTGATGCTTATTGCTGCCTCAAATTGTCATTTCAATGTTAATTTTATTAGGGTGTCAGCTATAAATTGCCTTCAATCTTAAATACCATAAAAAGCGTTACATATACAACACACTCAGCACACATACACATACACACACACATGCTTCGCAGTGTGGCATATACTATATGCTATAGACTATCAAATAAAGGGCCAAAAGCGCTCAATTTCTATTATCATCAACAGCTTTGAACCTTATTCAAATCTCAGCTAAATTATACCAAATTCTTGGGGTGTATGTATGAGTGCGTGTGTATTAGTGGCCACCCTAACCTGTTCTTGGGCAGTAGGCCACAAGTTATCCATCAAAGTGCCGCAGCTATTCGCACTCGACTCGACATCAACACGCTCCGCATGTAAGCAGTTGGGATTTGGTCGTAACCATAAACCGTTTGAGATTTACATGCACGCTGCTCAATCCATGTATTTGCGGTCGAAGTTTTTGGCACTAGAGATGGAAGCGTGACGCATGCCACGAGTAATACCAACCCGATAACACGAAAAGTGAAGCCAAATAAGAACATGAGAAGGGTTCGGAGTGGTTTGCTGAATGAAAACGAAAACAAATCTTGTTAAAACTAAGAAATATTTTGCTTTTGTTATTCTTAAGTTTTCCATTACTCTGAACACTACGAGAATACTTAAAAGGTATATAACTTGGATTTCAAGATAATTTAAATAAGAAAGGATTACTTCACTTAATGAATAGTTGTCATATTAAGTCTTGTTTAGAATTAACACTCTGCCATCACTAGCTGCAACTCTTTACTCCTTTCCTCTGCTATACGCTTAGTCGTAACTCTGTGGCAGCTGTGTTCTCCATGAAACTTTAACTGTAATTGAGTCCATGTTTGCTCTACGGTATTTATGATTTCCAATATTGATAGCCATCACACACATACACCTAAATATGCACACACACACAGAGAGAACTTAACTGAACTTCTGAGCGCTTCATTTGTCTTTCTGCTCGAGAAAGTTTTAAAAACAATTATGCGAGAATAAAATGTCTACAAGCCTCGAGTATTCTTTGTCGTTTGGCCAATTTGGCTTCATTGTCCTGCACTGACTCACTCTTGGAGCAACTTCTGTGCCGGGTCCACTGCCCGCCTGATGGCCATTCTCAGCATCGTTAAAGTCGCATTTTTAACCCAAATGGGGTACAAACTGCCTTGTTATGTCATTTGGGTACATTGAACCCAGACTCCGGACAACGCATGATAGGACAACACAGCTTGGCCAACAGGACATGCGAAACAGCATCCGTATCAGAATCTGGTTCGCAAGGGACAACGAGTGCGGGGGCCGAAACATAACCAATATGGTGTGCACATAATGAATTTATCAAATTAATCAAAACAACGCTGCATAGAGCAGACACAAGCAAGCGGAAGTCCCAGCTAGTGTCCTGTCCACAGTGTATTATGTGTGTGTGGGGGTGTGTCGTTGCTTGTTTATGTGTGTGTAATACAATTAAGCATCATAGAGACTTGCGCAAAAATGGGGATTTAATAAAGCCATTTGGACTGATGTGGCAGAGTCTAGTGATAATCGCCAGTTAGCCAAGAGTGGAGATTGCGGCCAGGGCTGTCATCTCCTTGAACAGTAGACAAAATAGAATAGTTTTAGCTACAATATATAAAATATATACTATAGATAAATCAGTATAAAATAATAAAATATTTAACTAAATGAATTGTAACTCAATATTTAACTAAATAATTTGAAAGCAACCTCAAATTGCCACCCATACAAAGATCTGACAACCCTGCAGGCAATTAAAACCTAGTCAAAGACAAACATCGAGTATATGTGAGGGGAGCGAAGGAGGGGAGGCAGGGAGGTAGTGTTAATCGCATTGGCCGGATGTTTTAATGTTATGTAAATGGCAGGGCCTAATGAACTTTCCACTCATTATCGTTAGTTAGTTGGTCCGGGTCCATGTCCGGTTAGTTGTAAGAGGCTGCCATAGGCTACTTAAATGCTAATCCCAGACACTTTTGCTACCGCAGGACATAATCCAATTGGCTGCTGCTGGCAGCTGCGGCTGCTTCTGCTGTTGGCGACGGAAACAACCGCAAAGCCCCACTGATTGATTTGTTTAATGTCGCCGCGGGGCAACGATGCAGGAGAACAGGCGGAAGGAGAGTAGAGGAGCTGCAACTGGAGCGGACATCGTAAATTTAACGAACTCTTAATTTCATTAACGCATATTTAAGTGGCACAGCTCGAAGGATACGTGCGTGGCTCGCCTGACCCTAAGCCGAATCAAACAGCGGGGCGCTACGTAAACGGTAAAGTCTGGCGATGTTAATACCATGAAATAAACTAACTTTTACTTACTGTTCCTTGAAGTCCTCTAATCTCAATTACATATAAAATTTTCGCATGGTAAACTTCTTTGTTGTAACTATTGCTTTTTTTGCTAAACTTTCGGAACAAAATGTAAAGAAAAGTCGAAAATTTCAGCTAATATTGGACGCCCTTGACGCAGGACGACGACATTGTTAAGCGGCTGCCTCGGCGTCGCTGCTGCCTCACAAGCTGTGGCCAGGCGCAGGCAACAGCCGCGGCTGATACTGCTGCTACTTCTGTTACCAATAACAACAACAGTAGCAGTAACGACGACAACGACAACAGCAACAACAAAAACAACAACTGAAACACCTCAAAATGCTGCTGCAACAAGGACGACGGCGCAGCACGCTGGGTTATCCCGTAGCGCTGCTCGTGGCGACCATGGCGCGTACAACACAACTAATAGTATTTCAGCCTACCACAGCAACAGCAGTAACAGCAACAGCAATAACAACAACAATTACAACATTAAGAACAACTCCAGCTACAAGGGCAATGCAAGCTCCGACGATGCGTTCGCCGAAGGGGATGCTGAGCAGATGCTGCCACAGATTCCGTCGTATATACGCACAACCGCCATGTTCTTCTGCATAATCATAATGCTGCTGGGCGTCATCGGGAATGTGATGGTGAGCTTGATGATGATGGTGACTGACTGACTGACGGACTGACTGACACTAAGTCAGACTGACTTACTAGTTATCTAACTCTGTTGCTAATTAACTGACCGACGATTGACTGACTGATTAATGAAATAACAATGTGATGTTGATTGACTGACTCACTGGTTATTTAACTCTGTTACTGATTGACTGATCGACGGGCTTACTAACTGACTGATTAACAGACTAATCGACTTGCTGATGGACTACTAACTGGTTGGCTGGCTAACTGATTTGCTGGCTGATTGAATGCCGAACTGATTGAGTGAATGACTGACTGATGCTCTGATTGATTGACAGATTGATTCACAAATATGCTGATTAACTGATAGATTTTAGATCAACTGTTTTACAGACATATTGCCTGACTAACTAGCTGACTGACAGATGAGTAACCTGACTAACTAGTTTCCCTTTGCAGGTGCCCATTGTTATAGTGAAGACGAAAGATATGCGCAATTCCACAAACATTTTCCTAACCAATTTGAGCATTGCCGATTTGCTGGTGCTGCTCGTCTGCACGCCCACTGTCCTCGTCGAGGTGAACACACGCCCAGAGACCTGGGTGCTGGGGCACGAGATGTGTAGGCTCCACTCAAATTTACTACTTTTTTCGATATTATTCAAATTTCCTTGGTCTGCAGGCAAGGCTGTGCCCTTTGTGGAGCTGACTGTGGCCCATGCTAGCGTTTTAACCATTCTGGCCATATCCTTCGAGAGATACTATGCCATCTGTGAGCCACTGAAGGCCGGATACGTATGCACCAAAGCCCGTGCGATTCTCATCTGTGTCCTAGCTTGGGGCATAGCTGCGCTCTTTACGAGGTAAGTCTAGACACTCTGCACCTTTCTCTATCTTGTATTTTGAACTGCTCGCTTATGAGCTCTCACATTTTATCATTATTATTATTGGATATTTTGAATTTGGTATTCGTAACATTTTCCGTCGCATGCTCTTCTTAACATATTTATATAGTATACTTGTATTATTGGCAATACTAAAGCTAATTCCATTCCCGCTTTCATTTCCCATTTCTGTGTGCTGTATCTATGCAGTCAGGCATTAAGTTCCATTTACTCATTAATTATAAGTGTCAATCGCGGCCATTTTTAATGTTTTGTGTTTTGTTTTCCATTTGCCCGTTTCCTCTGTCCTTTAATGGCATTGCACTGGGTATTTTCATTTTGAGTCACGAAATGTGTAGCTGTATAAACTTTGTGTTTGAATATATGTACAAAGACTATGCCTGTATTTCTAAAATTTAATATAATCCTTGTAAATAGTTTCAATAAATTGAAGTTATTTCAATTTCATCAATTTCAATCTTCAATTTGTCGCGTAAAGGTCGGGCACTTTTCAAACTAACTAAGCTAAGAGCAAAGACTGTTAGGGTATTCATTATTCGGTGTGCCGAATAAAACTACTTTCTACTGTTGGTGTTTGCTTCTGGTCTTTGTTTAACATTGACTTCTCCATTTACATGCTAAACATTGGCAGTTAGTGTTTCGTCTTGCCCCGCATACACGACTTTCCTTTCTGCTTTATTCTCATTCATTACACATCCTCTGAACTTGGTTTTGGGTTCTGCATGATTTTTTTCTACGGCCTCCCTCAGCTTCTGGCTGGCCCATTGTGCTCCGTCCGGCTGTCATTATCTGCCCGCTGTCATCTTTAATAAGCATCCGGAAATGTGGGCTATCATTGAAGAATTTACATTTCATTGACACTTTCTGTTATTGCGACCGTCCGAAAGGACGGTCAACGACCCTTTTTAATTTCAAAAATCCTGCCCAGCGTGCGCCTGTGTGGGCGATAGGTGGTAGGCGTGGCTTTTGGCGGCGCCTAGCGCCCATTAATTAGCTTAACTAAGAATCTGTCCGAATACGCCCATATATCCACAGGCCATATACACAGGCATAGAAAGGCGCTGGCAAATAACTCAGGCACGTTCCAGTTGGCTCCGCCTGTTGCCTTGGTCTAGCAATACGTCTATGACACTCAGCTTGTAAAGGTCTCTCTCTCTCTCTTTTATTGAGTGTGTACGCCGTGATCTGTCTCGCTGTCACTATCTCACTATCTATCTCTCTTTCTCTTTCCTTATCTTGCTGTGTCTCTCGCTCTGTCTCTTTCCCTCTATATCCTGTCTCTCTGTGTATATGTTTTGATCTATATCTTTTTAAGCTTACAGTCGTGGTTGTTTGATCTGACTTGTTTCCTCTCTCATTGTCTCATATTTGTGTTTATTCCTCTTTCTCTTTCTCCATCACGATTTCCACGCATATAGCACATATTGTAAGACTGTTTTTTGTTTCTCAATGCAATTCACATTCTTTCTGTCCTCCTCGCAGATTCTCTGACTCGCTCCTTCTCTCTCTCTCTTCTTTTGATCTGCTAGAGTAACGACTACTCTTCTCTATATCTTTCTTATAGTAATACCTATATCCACATCCACTTCCATTTCCATATATATATATCTCTTTCCATGTCTCTAGTATACAGTTAGTTAGACTGTTTCAATCCCTTCAACGTGATTTCTCTGTCTGTCTCTCTTCAAATATCTTTCTCTCTCTTATAGCCCCATACTTTGGGTGGCTGAGTACAAGCTGGTTGAGTATATTGATGGATCATCAGTGCCCGTTTGCCTGACCCAAGCGATTGGCGTATCGACCGTCGGTTTCTTTCTGATGACCATATCTGTGTTCTTCGTGCTGCCGTTCCTCATGCTTATTGTACTATATGGCATCATTGCACGGAACCTTATCTCCAACCAGGGCGCCATGCTGCGTGCTCGACCCACCAAGCCGGAGCTGAGTCTAAAGGCGCGTAAGCAGGTGGTGCTCATGCTGGGCGCTGTGGTGCTCTCCTTTTTTATCTGCCTGCTGCCCTTTCGACTGTTCACGCTCTGGATCATATTGAGTACGGATCAGACGTTGCATGAGATGGGCTTGGTTCGTTACTACAGTTTACTCTACTTTTGCCGCATCATGCTCTATCTCAACTCGGCCATGAATCCCATACTGTACAATCTGATGTCCACCAAGTTTCGTAAAGGCTTCGCTCGGCTTTGCCAGGATGTGGGGAAAATGCTCTGGCAGCTGCTCACTCTGGGAAGCAGGGAACGCAATGCAAGTGAATCCCGTGGCCAACAATCCACGGGCTTGGGCACCAATACGAACTCCTCGAATGCAACGGCTGCCACAAACTCGAGCATCTTGTCACGTAGCTCGAATCGACGCAGCAGTGAAGAGATTAGTCGAACGCGCTTAAAGATTGAGCTTCACTTGCCTTGTGGCAACGAGCTGGAGGCCATGGCCATGCTTCAGCATTCCACGTTGCGTAGCAAGCGACGCCCAAAGCCGCAAATCAGTTTCGATGAGGATGCAGGCAAAGCAGCAGCAGCAGCATCATCAGCAGTAGCAGTAGAAGGAAACAAAGGAGCAGCAGCTCGAGCAGCTGTGTAGGCATGAAAAATGGTCTGTAACCCGTTTACACTTACGCTTCACTTAGCTAGCATGCCACGCCCATAATCGATGCCATTGAATACGTTGACAGGACCCAAGCACAAATCCTGGCAGCTTCTTTCATTTCACATATTTCCGCACACACGCAAAAAACAATCAATTTTTCGGGCTATTAAACTCGAATGAATGTGCCAAAGATAAATAACAGCAGCGACAACCAAAGCAGACCAGGAACTATTGAGATTGAGGCGAGGGCAGGGGCCGGGCAGCGCCATTAACTGCCATGTAAAAAGGCAAGTGGAAATGGCTTTATATGCGCTTTGCGTGCCCATCAGCACGCCGGATCAACATGATTTAGTTGTATCGAAATACATAGTTTCACTTCTACTTTGACGCTTTTCTCTGCAATTCGTTGTTTGGGTCCATCCAAAAGTAGGAAAAATAGTGTTGCCTACTTTGCGGCACAAATGAAATTCAGCAATGCACAGTTCGCATTCATACACACACACATATGCATAACTATTTATATTTATATATATATATACGTACTTACCTTGTATAGTAGAGGCGCCCAATTTGTAAGTAAATAAACTCTTTTGTATTACAAATGGAGACATTTGTTTAATCATATGCAAAGCGTGGTCCAATTTATATGTTTTTTGCTGATAAGAATCTGGTCAATTAATTGTAAATAGTACGTTTGTATGCAAGTACAGTGAAAGCTATATTAACAAACAACCTTATCTTACTACGGGTTTTTCACAAAACCATAATTCCATTATTTCAATTATTAACAGAGCTTGTAAATAGTATAAAATTTGAATACTTCAAATAATCCAATGATTAAATATCCTTCAGTTATGTTTATTCATCATCTATAGGGAGCGTTCACAGTGCCATTCAATTAATTTGTTTACGTAGGGTTTTTCTTTTACTTTATAAAGTTTTAAAGTTTGAAGTTTTCACATTTCACATTTCTTGTACATATGAAAGTTATATGCGAAAATGCATAAACTGTAAAGCAGACGTTTCCGTTTCCGTTTCCGTTCTGATAATTTGATTGGATTGAATGCTGGCAACTTGAGCAAATAATACATAGTTTTGATATGGATTTTGTTTTTGAATGCTCGAAGTTTGCAGACATCTTTATGGGCACATGGATACATATATATATGATTATAATTCTTGCAGTCCCATTATCGCCATCTCCAGCTACAGCGTGGAGCCGTATGGCGATGGTACCGATGCCCCCGTCTGCACCACGGCCGCTGATGGTTTTTGGCCCATCGTCTACTTTGTGGGCACCATCACACTCTTCTTCTTTCTTCCCTTTGCCATATTGGTGGTGCTCTATGCAGCCATCGCGTACAAGTTGCTGCGTCCAAATAGCGCGTTCCACAGACCCACCTCGCCGCAACATCAGCTAAGCCATCAGCAGCAACATCAGCAGCAGCAGCAGCAGATGTCCAGCTCAAAGGGCAGCAGCCATCAGCAGAGCAATGGAATGAGGAAACATCGTAAGCAGGTGATCTTCATGCTGGTGGCCGTTGTCTCTAGCTTCTTTGTCTGCCTTCTGCCATTTCGCGCCTTTACGCTATGGGTGATCACGGCCAGCGCGGAAGATGTGCAGCAGCTGGGCATTGCGGGCTATTACAATCTTTTGTACTTCTCGCGCATCATGCTCTATCTGAACTCGGCCATGAATCCAATACTCTACAATTTAATGTCGTCCAAGTTTCGCAGCGGCTTTTGGCGTCTGCTTCTGAGTTGCTTTGGACAGCGATCCCATCATCATCATCATCATCATCATGGCTATTATCATTATCCCACTTTGGCCGGACGTATTCAGCGGCAGACAACGCATCGCCAGAACCAAGATGCTGATGGTGAGGGGGAGGGAGAAGGTGCCACTGTGCTCAATGCGGGACAAGCTCAACGGGTACGTCGCACGCTACGCCGCGAGGCCACCTTTCTAATCAACTCCATATCCACGTCGTCGGGCACTGAACGCAACACTTCCTCCACCTGGCGCAGCAACAGCCTCTCTACTTCCATAGGACTTGGTGAACGAGAGCGGGAGCGAGGACTCCTTGGAGCCGCCATAATTGGCACCACAGCTGCCACAGTTACGACTGCCTGTCTGCAGGAGCGAAACGCTAGCATAATCTGAGCTCACAAATTGTATTTAGTTCAATTCAAGCACACTTAGTCCATAGTCATAGTTTATAGAAGAAATTTTATTTGTAAAGACTGAAGTACCTCAGAAGAAGTCAATAAACGCCTAGAAAAGATTTGCTTTGGAAATCAAAATAATACTCTGACTTTGTTTTGTAACACTCTTAAATTAGGTAAAGTTTCAGGATTCTTTTTACGGAATCGAGTGAGTATTTCGAAAACTTATAAAACCGTGCCATACAAAAATCTAAAGAAAAATATGCCAGTTGCAGTCAGTCTAAAAACTAAAATAGTCAAATTTTCCGCTCGCCCCGATTCTTTCAAAAAATGAATTGTCATTAAAAGGATATTTTTTATGCTGATCGATAATTGTACTTCATGCTAGTCGAAAACGACTGAAAAAAATTCGAGAGGTCGTTTTCTGGAATCGAGTGAATATTTCAAAAAGTTTAAACATTAAAATAGAAGAATATGGAGTGCGTGGGCTGAAGATCTTAGGCAACAGATATAGATGTTAGCCTACGATCCAGATAGATGTTTAAACTAAAGTAATAAAGTGTGTAGACTGAAGACCGTAAATTACTTACGCAATTTCTGCAGAAGTCGGTCTACGACCGAGTCATAGATGGAACAGAAAGATGTTTAAGCATTACCATAGATCCGACCATAAATGAGGTACGGCTTATGTTCATGAAATTTTTATTAAACGTCTTTCATAATCAATGTCATCATCATCAAATAATAAACTATATATGTATATATTTATGTATACATATATATACATCTTTTTTTATCTGCCTAGACAAATCCTACGCGATTCTCTTTCACACAAATTTGTTGTTGTTAATTCTAGAATTGTTTTTCATTTTTTGATTTACATAATAATTACAATATGACAGATTGGCGACTGAACAATTAAGATGATGTGAAAATGGTAACTACATATAGCTGGTAACTACATATAACTACATATAGGGTCTAGGCTACAAGAAACGCAGTTTTTGTTTGCTTTTTATTTTTGTTTGTTTTCATAATTCGTTTATGGATATAAGTTTTAATAGTAGTCGGTATCAGTATCGCTATCGCTATCTTCATCGCTATCGGTATTGTTTCGCGCTGCTGTGGTAACTCTTAAGTTTAGTTTAAATTTAGATTAAGTTAATTAATACACCAGTTGTTAATATTTTTTGTATTTTTGCACTACTTATGAACAGAACTATAGAAACAAAATGATAATAGTCAGAGGGATAAGGGTAGTACATAACAGTATATATCCTGTTTGTGTCTGTGTGTATGTTTAAGTGTGTGATTAATTGCGAAAATTGTGAACTGCCGTATCATAGAAAGGTTCGCTTGTTTTTATACTCTTCAATACGCATCATTATTATTATTATATAATTCCATTCCTTGTTTTGTTATAATTATGATTTGCATGTTTATTATTTTCGCCGTGTTTTGTTTTGTTTTAATTTATTATATTTAAATTTTGTTTAATTGTATAATAAAATAATGATTCACAATCAGAGTTATTCAGCAGCAACCAGATCTGGTGTTCTCCACTGGACGCCCTTGGTCGATTTTCACTTTGCTTGCATTGTCGGTGGCGCTGGACGGCGGACCGACACGATTCTTGATCTCGGCAGCCATCGTCATGAATGCCTGCTCCACATTGGTGGCGCTCTTAGCCGAAGTTTCAAGGAATGGAATGCCTAACTGATGTGCGTACTCCTGCAAATGTAACAAATTGTAGAATAATTAATTTGGCTTACAAACTTTCAGTAGAGGATTTTCACTCGTACCGCAGCTGTTGTGTGATCAACAACTTTCTTAGTGGTTAAATCACTTTTGTTGCCCACCAACAACTTATTAACATTTTCGCATGCATATCGCTCGATCTCCTCCAGCCATTGCTTTACATTATTGAAGGACTCCTGGTCCGTGCAATCGTAAACAACAATGATGCCATGCGCGCCGCGATAGTATGATGATGTGATAGTACGGAAGCGCTCCTGTCCAGCAGTATCCCACTACAAAGTATTTATGATTTAGCTTTGATTTCTTCTCTCCATTTTTCGGCTTACTTACAATTTGCAGTTTAATCGTTTTGCCATCCAATTCTATGGTTCTAATTTTCTGTAAGAAATAACAGGTTGAGTCACATAAATATTTCATTAATTATGAATGGGGGGAGACTTACAAAGTCCACGCCAATTGTGCTGATATAGCTTTCTGTATATGTGTCATCGGCAAATCGGAGCAGCAGACAGGACTTTCCAACGCCGGAGTCGCCGATCAACAGCAGTTTGAAAAGGTAATCGCTACAGAAGTAGAAAAAATGTGCGTTTTAATCATATCGCAACAGCACTATTATAATTGCTTATCTTATCGCATATACACAGTTAAAACAACATTAAAATATTCATTGTTTGACAACTAATCTTTATAAATGTTCCTTTCATGCTTCACCGCGAATGCAGCTGCATCTACAGTGAAAGCTCTATAAAGCGAAAGTAATTTTTGTATCATTGTTTTTGTTTTGCTAAGAAGCGAACGCAACTCACTTCTTTTTTATAATAACTAACTAATAAAATAAAGCTTTCTGTTATATTTTTCAAGTTTTTTTTTGTTAGAATATATTATTATTTTTCTTAATAATGTTCAATTTCCATTCAATTCAAATTTGAAAAGTTGTTTGTCTGGTTTAAAAAATATTTTATGCTGCAATAAAAAGAGAAATTCATTTACTGTTGTTAAAGTCCTCCTTTGAAAGTTTAGAGGCAAACTATGTAATATGAATAATAAAATAAATAAAGGAAGCTATCTCAACTACGCATAAGAATTTAGAGAATTTCAAGTTCAATCGCAACGAAAGAAAACATAAAACACTAATCATAGATGGGAAATTGATTACGTAGCAGCAGCAGCAGCAACAGCAGCGACAGAGAATAATAAAAACAACAACGCGACAACAGCGCAGCGTAAAGCTGTCAAACAACAACAATGTGAGCACTAGGGAGGGGGTTGGAGACGCTAGGCAGGTGACTCATCCGCCCCACAAATCAACAGCGCAGCCAAAGCTGACAGAGAGGCAGAGGCAGCGGGAGACAGAGGCAAAGGCAAGGGCTTGCGGGCTGGCTGATTGTCAGCAACATTCATAGCCACTCGAAACAACTAAAATACAATCAGAAAACTTGGTTTTCTCCACTTGTGTCACTATTATTAAGAACACAAACGTCTACATATATGTATGCTCTATGTTTGTACCAAATATATAGTTTATATCTAAATTCTGAATCGCATGTTGTTTTAGTCAATGCCATTAATATTCAGTAAAATTACTCGTTTAAAGGGTGTGGGGCTGCGGCGACTACCAAAGAGTCGTCGTGGACGTCGCAAAAATGACGTCGCAGAAACGACCAAAGAATGAAAAAAAAGGTGACCAGTGCTGGTTATGGAACTCGATGAGTACAAGGTTTTTCATTGTACATATCAATACACCTCCATTACGCGCAATTAACTTACTATTCTGGATTCATTGATGACATTTTCTAAGTTTCGGGTGATTTTTTGTTAAAATTTTTATTTTTTTTTTTTTTGCCACGAACGAAATATTCAATTTCGCTTGAGCTGCTCGGTTAACTGGCGAGTCTGACGGGTGTATTTTATTTCGGTTGGCGGCTTTTTGTTGCGATATGACGCGCACTGTGCACTATGTATTCCAAAATTGTTTATTTTTCTAACTTCTATTTGTATTTATTGCAACGAATTTAAAGGAAATTCGATAATTTCCAACAAATTCGACAGCCGAGAACGAGAACAATGGCGACTGAAAAAATGACGAAGTGGCATTAGTGTGGTAGAGTGTCGTCAAATGTGCCAGTTTAGTGTTGAGTAACGTAAAAAACCAGGGCTGCATGTGTCAGTCTTATCGGCAACCTCCACTTTGTGGGGGGCGGTAACCATCAACAAATCTAAAGGTTTCCGTCCATCCGTTCGTATGTATATATACATATATATATCTATATATATATATATATATATATATATATATATATATATATATACAATGCAATTATCAGGAAAGCTGATTGGAATATTCTTTAATACTTGTTTTTGCATATAATCTCTTATTATAAATCATTGGACTCTAAACAAAAATTATTTAACATTTGAGTGTTTTTTGCTTGAATATATAGAACACATGTAGATAAATAGTACAATATTATATTATATTATATGAAGATTCGATAAGCGGGCAATGGGGAATGCATCATTTTAGTGGGTGGAAAACTGTCTATTCCAATGAGTTTAATGTTAGCAGCTGTTTGAGCACTTTCGTCTGTGAGGTTTCGCGTATCTCGCCAGCCAAAAACATCTCATCAACGACACTATACACCTTGTAGAAATTAAATACGAGATCCAGCTCGCACACATTATGGAAATACTCGTTCAACACCTCTACAAAGTTATGTATGGCCTCCAGATAGCACAGATTATTGTCATTGACGTCCACGCAAATGCAGAAGTAGAGACCAGCATAGCGTCTGTACACAATTTTGAAATTACGAAACTGTAAAGGGATGCACAGTTAGTAGAATTTCAGAAGTATCTATTTAAACACTATTAATATTACCTCTACAAAGTTGGTGTGCTTAGCATCCCGCACTGTGACCACAGCGTGCACCTCTTCGATCAATTTTTGCTTTTCGTCGTCATCAAAGTTCATATACCACTTGGCCAGGCGAGTTTTGCCTGCACGATTTTGTATGAGTATAAATCGGATCTGCGCAGATGTTAAACGATTGAATATCCGTACTAAGATTTAACATAAATATTATACTTACCATTTTAGAGTATGTGTAAGGTAATTACTTAAATAACTACTCTGCTATTTACAATTTTCAGCTATGGACGCAGCGAAAAACTGATTATGAGCAAATGTGTATCACAATTGCCAGGGCTGAAGCAGCTGACGAACAGCTGTTGTCCGCGACCAGTGTTGCTTAACACCAGCATAAACACGTCAGTTGGCAACACCAAAAATTTAATACGATTACGACGTTTTCACTTTTTATACATATTTGTTTAAGGTCCAATTTGAAGCTAGTCATTAACACCTCAATTACCAAAAAATGTTGACGTCGCGTTTAAATTTTTGGTCACGTATGCGGTTGATGCGTAAATGCAGCACCATATCATTAGGCCAACAAAAGCAGGCGAAAATCGAAATACATGACCCTCTCCAAGCGGAAGCCTTAAAGGAGAAGTGTATCCTAGTAGACGAGCAAGACAAGGCCATCGGAGCTGCTTCCAAGGCTGACTGCCATCGTGTGCAACCTGGAACGGGCAAAGTTAAACTGCATCGCGCTTTCAGTGTGTTTCTATTCAACTCCAAAGGCGAGATGCTCGTACAAAGGCGCTCCGTGCACAAGGTGCAAATCCCGAAATCTAAATTAAATTCACTAATAATATTCTTGCACTACCAATTGCAGATAACTTTTCCAGACACATATACGAATGCTTGTTGTAGCCATCCGTTACATGACATTGATCAGGAGCGACAGGAATCGAATGCTCTCGGCATACGTTTGGCGGCCCAACGCCGTTTGAACTACGAATTAGGCATACCCACAAACGAGATTGAACCCGAGAATTTTAACTATCTAACGCGCATTCATTATGCAAATAAGGGTGACGGCGTCTGGGGCGAGCATGAAATTGATTATATACTTTTTCTTCAAAAGGATGTCACTTTAAAGCCCAATGCCAACGAGGTTAGCGAGGTACGTTACCTGAAACGAGAAGAGATCGACGGGGCGATAGCCAAATTTCGTGCTCCATTGACACCTTGGTTCGCCTTAATACTACGTCATCGGCTCAAACAATGGTGGGACAATTTACATAGGCTGAAGCAGTTCGAAGACTTGGAAAACATTCAACGCTTTTAAAAGCAATCATGTTGCTGCAATCAAACCAAAAATACATTTGTTCGAACCTCAGTTTTGTTATACCCTGCCGAGTGGGGATATTATAAATATAACATGGAATATGTAACGCATAGGAAATAACTCCGTTGCCATAGACTAATTATATCTATACATCGTTTTGTTTCTTGCAAACAGCTTAAAACTTAGGATAGATCCGTCTCTAAACATACTTATGTCAAGAGTATTGTATTAATACACAGCATGATATTTTAAATTATGTGAAATATAAATTCTCATCGAAATCGAATTGCTATATTATATAGCTGACGTAGAAAATAAAAAGGCAACGTTATTATATATAAATAGATGGTGATAAAGTACTGAAATATATTGCACAAAAGGGTATTCTATAGTCTACACACAACAAAACCGCTGTATTTTGATTTATTTAAATTCGCTTTATCTTTATTCAAATGGAAAATAGGCTGTGTATGTGTGTGTGTGCGACGAAAGGGCATAAAGTGATTTTTATGCACTTCCATTAGTTGATCAGTTCAAAGTACAACGTATATAGAGCATCACATATGTTTGTTGATAAATGTATGTAAATTTAACAAAATATAGTTGGTTTATATATTATATAAATGTATATATTGTCTATGTATACTCATAGCACTAATTAAATGTGAATATAATATAAATATTTAGCTCATAAAATGATCACATCACGTTTACCATAATAATCATCATTATCTCCGCAACGAACAACAAAAATAAATATTTACAAAAGTATTATAAAACTAAATGAAACACCTACAAGATTGGTACACAAAACACGAATCCTAACTAGGAGTACAGACAAAATATCTGTTGGAAAAACTAAACACAATGAAAATAACTAAAAGCTGCAGCATTTTTAACAGTCACGAAGCGCACGCTTCGTATGGTGTGAAACAGAGGAGCACAGGCGCAAATTGATTTTGCGTATCTGACAACACCTTCGCATCACTTGGCACCACCTTGGCACCGATTTTGGTTGTAAACAAAGCCATTGCTTACCAAACAACTTAAGGCTACGTTTGCAAAATTTGCATACAAACAAAAATTCGCAGTTATAATATAAATAATATAGGAGGGAGAATTATGAAGTTTTTCTTGCAAGTCGCATGCGAATGCGTCGTAGTTGTATGAGTGTATATGTGGATGGAGTTCGCTTGCTTGTGTGTATGTGTGTTGTCAGGGATTAGCACATCCTGAATTCGATTAGTATTTAAGGCACATTATGTGAGTCTATCGTGTGAATCTCAGGCTCGATAAAAATATATATTAAAGTGGTTGCACCTTATTTAAGATAAGCCAAATAGCTTTAAGGCATTGAATGCAGTGGCCAAGGCAACTTCATCTGGCGTTTTCTTCATAAAAGCTGCAATCATTTCCACAATTGCTGGCAAGCTGCACGGTTCATTGCGTTGAAAGGTGCAATATCTAAAACGTATACATAAATTTAAGTTTAATTTAATTCATTTTGAAAGCTAATCCTACCTGTGTAAATATAACAACGAGCGTTCAGTAATGCCACTCTTCACATGCTGCGGCAGCTTAGAAGCTCGCGTATTGGGATACATAAATGGTGCATCTGTTTCCACCAACAACCTGTCCAGCGGCAGCGTTCCATTATCGAGAAGCCGGCGCACGCCAGTATCAGATTTATCCTTGCACAAATACCCAGTCAAGCTGATATAAAATCTGCGATCCAGATACTTGAGCGCCTCTTCAGCGGTGCCCATGAAACCTCTGATGATAACAGGCGGTAGATTCTCGAAGCTACAAAGCAATGAGTATCAATATTAGTTTTAATATATATATACATATACCATATTTGATCGTCTTACGAGTCGAGTATTTCGAGTACATCATGCTGAGCCGATCGCTCGTGTATCAGCAGAGGTTTCTTTAGATGAATTGCCAAGTGCAATTGCTTAGCAAATATCTGTTTTTGCACATCCGGCTCGGAGAAATCGCGCTGATAGTCCAGGCCGCATGGACCAATCGCCACGCACTCCTGCGCCTGTGCAATATGCTCAAAGTCAAACCATGTGGACGGCTCCTCCACAATTGACTTTGAGTCGTGCGGATGTATGCCAGCAGTCGAATAGATAATGTCGGGATAAATGCGCGAAAGACGCAATGCTTCCTTGCTCGATTTGACCGATGTGCCGTGTACCATTAGCTTCTGAACACCTGCAATATTTCATAATACAGTATACAACATATAGTGAAAGAAATAGTTGCAATCAATAATAAGGCAACCGCAGCATAATTCTTATATAAACGTGAAAAAGCAAATTAAGTATAAAAGGGGTAGGTGTGTAATGAATGAAAAGTCAGGATTGCACCTACGGCTTTTATTTAAGCAATATGGTTAGTGAACTGTAGGCAGAGCTTTCACTGTACATGGTGCACTAGCACATGCACATTCTCCCATAGGCACACACGCACGCACACACAGTCACACACACACACATGTTGCATGCTTATCGCCTATCACCCGACTGACCTTCTTCAATGCGTGTGTACGCGCTCTCGATGACAATTTGCCGCACCTAATTTATGTCTTTTTATAAATCTGATCACATTTCAATAAACGAACCTGCGTCTCTTGCTCTTTGAACGACGGAATCCAGATCACGGCTATACTTTTTGTTGGTCAAATTTGCACCTACATCAATGACAATGAGGTTTTCAAAGCAATGCTTCATGCTGTCCTCCATGTCCAGCTGCTCCTCTCCCACTGGGGCCAATTGCTGTTGTTGGTGCTCCATAATATATATAGGTAGATAGTAGTGTTTGTACGAAAATAGCAATGACGTAGACAGACAAACAGAGAAGATACTTTGTCTTTGTGTAATTTAATTAGCTTTCGTTAGCACAGGGCAACCGATGCGGTTATGCGTACCGCAAAGAATGTTTCGCACTTTTATTGCAATATATAATAAACCAATTAAGCAATTAACAGATGAAACTTTACAAATTAATACAAAATAAAAACAATACCCGACACGCACTACGACTGCTGGCAAATGATATCGATGTTAGTAATGCAATCGATTACAAATTATTCATGAACGCATTCGATGTGTGCAACAGTCGATATATATTTTCAAAATTAACAAAACGAATTCTTACATTTTTTTTTATCGTTTTGGCGCTAATAAATATATTCAAATATAGATTTAGAATTGCTCTCCAATCGGCTTGATGGTTAGTTCATGAATCTGCACATTGGGTGGCGTCTGAATACAGTAGCTGACTGCATCGGCCACATTCTCGGCACGTAACATGGGCATTTTGGCTAACACCTCGGGGGATTTAGAGTCAAAGATTTCAGTATCGACAACACCAGGACTAATGCTCTATGAGAAAAAATGAATTTGCATTACAATACCTAATACTAAACAATACAATACTCACCGTAATCTTGGTCATAGTGCCCTTGTTCTGAAATTCCTGACGTAACACTTTTGTGAGTGCAGTGATGGCATGTTTGGATGGTGCATACATGTTCCAGCTAAAGCCTTTAGCTTTGGGGACTTCGTGACCGGCTATACTATTGATGATAACCACATGTCCATCGTTTATCTTGCGACGATGCATTGAGATGAACGCCTGGCGTGTGCACCAACTGACACCCAACACATTCGTATTTAATATATCTCGCAGATCGTCGCTATTGCCTTCATCTATAATGCATGCACGACGTACAATGCCTGCATTATTCACCAATACATCTGCACCACCGAGGGTTTCGTCGATCCAGGCAAAGGAGTCAATTACTTGCTCCTCAACACTTACGTCACACTGACGGCAATAAAAACGTTTCGACTGCTCAGTCGGCAGCTCTGCTTTCAGCTGCTGAAGCCTATCCAAGCGACGTGCCATGCCCACCACAACCATGCCCTTTTCCACCAGATCTCTAGAACATGCGGCGCCAATTCCCGAACTGGCACCGGTGACAACAGCAATACGATTTATCCAGCGATTCATATTTTACTTAAATAAAGTCATTAAACTGTGTTGACTTTAAATACGGGCAGCAACTGGTATTTGTTACAAAAATAAAAACATCGTCTTTTGCCGATAACGATAGCACGACTTTAAATTTCCGAGAACTGGCAACAGCTGCTCAGACACTTGCAAAAAAACAGCAGTACTTTAGAAAGTGTCAAAAGATGACTAATTTTTGTTTGATTTTTTTAATATGGTAATATTTATTACATTTATTTCTGCTAATATGCGTGTATCTTTGGTGTTAGTTGTAGTTTATATCTGTAAACATATATATTGATATTCATATATATTTATATGTATATATAAATGTATGCTATGTTGCTATGATGTTATTATATATGTATGTGAATATATGATTATTGTATAGCTTGATAACGTACCGATTTTGTTTTATTTGTTTATATATATTTTTGTCATACAATAATATTAAACAAATGTCACGTGAATTTATTTTATAATATTTTATAATATTAATATATCAATTTATTGTAATTTTAAAACTTAAAGTTCAATTTTAATTTTTAATGCATATGAATTAAATATTAATATCGACTATTTTTATAACTATGAGAATTTTGAAAAAAAAAATAAATAAATATATACATAATATTGTTATTATTTATGATGAAACGTTGGAATACACTATGCAACAAGCTTTTTACAATCCGATTTTCTATTTTTTATTATTTTTTTTTGGACTATTACAAAATAAATGAGTTTCTATTGTCTTTTTTTAATGTGCATTTTTGATGTATAATTTTTTTATTGTTTTTATCTAGCCGCATCCATTTTAAAAGCTATTTGAACAATTCTATAACTATTTTATTTAGGTTTCATTCAAAGTTAAAAAAAAAATAAAGTTTATAAAAATAACTTAGATTTTCTCACAATACAAATGAGCTTTAATCTGTTGCATAGTGTAATCATAGTAATAATAATAATATTAACGACATTCCTTTATAAATATATATACTTTTTACAATATATATTGGAATACATTCATGTGTATTTTGTATATATATTTAAAATATATTATTATTTATTTTTAGTTATCCATTTTGTAGTTGCATCTTAGGCGCTGGGAAAATATTTAATCTCATCTTTTAGACCCGTTCACGAACTGATTAAAAATATATATAGCTTCGTGTTGAGAACGTTTTAGGATTTTTTGGATGAAATTCTGCAAATTTTCTATTGGAGCATCAAGAAGTTTTTCTTTTCATCACCGTAAACGAGTATTGTGTATCGAGTATTGTATCGGTTACGCCCGACTGTAGCATTCTTAGTTGTTTTATCTTGGGCTGGCTGAAACTTGAAGCTGTATCCTTATTACTTAATCGTAATGCTTGATTAAAAGAGCTTTTGTCTAAAGCGTGCCACGAGAACAGCGCCTAATGCCATATATCTTTAACTTGATAAGAATGTATATATTTATATATATATATATATATATATATATATATATATATATATATATATATATATATATATATATATATATATATATATATATATATATATATATATATATATATATATATATATATATATATATATATATATATATATATATATATATATATATATATATATATATATATCTTTTGTATATATATAAATGTTTTGCTTACAGTTATTACTTGACATTTATAAAATTTTGGCTAACAATAAAATTGCATAGTTTTCGTTATATAAATCTATATACCGATATATATGGATATATATGTATGTTTGTAGCTCCATAGTTATGTTATATAGCTTATAAGTTAGTCATTGTTTAAAATTGTTTAGTTATCGTATTCGTTATCGACTTGGTGAACCTAACGAGCTGTATTTCGATATTAGATATTCGATTATTGTTTTTATATGTGATACGTTTAGTGCGAATCTTCGTTCGGACAGCTTTAGTTACCGTTATCGCATATGCTTGATATTTAGAGCCTAGCGAGTTTTGTTTCCATATTCGATATTCGATTATTGTTTGTATTTGTGATACGCTAAGTGCGAATTTCCGTTCAGACAGTTTCTACCGACTACCTCACCTCTACTTGACTTAAGTAGTACTTATCTAAACCGCGTAAAATTCAAATTCAAATTAAAATAGTAGTATATATTATTATTTTATGTGTATCAACTGCTACGTAAACATTTCCAATGGTCGTCTGTTGCTGCTTTGTGCGCTTTTTAATGTTTACCCCCATATCGTTAATCTCGATTCGACTCACTTTCTCATTCTGTGTAAAACTCTAATAAAATTGATTATTGTTGTTTGTTAGATGCATCTGTATGTGTGTGCGTGTGTGTCTGAGTGTGTGTGTATTGCATATATATTGCTTATTCCAAAATCAATACAAATATATATATTTCATATATATAGATGCATGTAAATATATAAATTGTAAGAATTGTTCATACAAAAATTTAGTAGGTACGTTACTTTAGACCTCGGTGTTTCTCAAATTTGTTTTGTTTGTTCTTTGATACTTGGACACTTGCCTGTTTGTTTTATTTTTCACTCTTCACATTTCGTAGAAAATGTTTTTACCCAAATAAACTTTTGAGTAGGACTCCGCCGACGACTGCTAGTAAAAAATTGCCATCCCTTTAACACTCACGTATGTTTTGGTGTTTCGGTCTTAAGCCAAGCAGCATTTCGATATAAATAACAAAGAAGACGAGTATAAACAATCTTAAAAACTGCGTGCCAACATGCCCTACGGCATATTCAAGAGTAGTTTTAGATTCACATATATATCATATATATATTACATATACATATATATATATATATATATATTCGATTATACTGCTGTGAGTGTGTTTATGTGTATAGAACTATTGGAACACGTATAAAACATCTAATAACTATTTTAGTTTAGGTGCATTGCGTGTTTCTCTCTCTCTCTATATCTCTCTCTCTCTCTCTCTCTCTGACACTCTCCCTCTCTCCATCGCGTTCTCTTTGGTATGTTGTCTGACAAAGGGAGCATGGATGTGTATTATACCCTTGCAGAGGGTCTTGTCATGTCATTCATCTCTATGTATATAGACAGAACTCTAACATAGGAACAATTGCGCGATAAAAGTTTTTGACTTGATTCTCTGGAAGAATTATTTTTGAATAGCACATGACTATATTCTATCTCTATTATACCAGAAGATTACAATCTATTGTTCTATTGGCCATAATGCTAAGTCAGAAACCATTATCTGCATCGAGCTGCAATATCAAATTGCTTATATATCTCTTTATCTCCCCATTTCTGCAAGGGTATTCAAACTTCGCCTTACATATGCACTCTTAGCTTATTTACGATATTTTTATGTTTAGCTATGCCCGCTCATCCCGTTAACAAATTGGTCCAACTTATGCCCCTGGCCTCAGTTCATGGTTTCGACTTCTATCACAGTCCCTCTTTCTGCTCCCTCCTGCGACTTCTCCGCTTGTTATTCTCCGCTTTTCGCTCTCAAATATTTCGTGTTGATAGCTTATATACTAGATATAGTTATGAGTGTGTGTAGGTGTGCTTTGGGGTGAGTGTGCGCGTAGTTGTTTATTTAGGTGTTGCCTACTCGTATAGCTCCACATTGCGTCGGGGCGAACAGGTGCCATAGCTTAGCTGCGAGTCGGTCTTTTTGAGGATGGAGACATGATGTGTGGGCGCATCGCCTGACCGATTGGCCATCAGGGAATCCTGTTTGTGGAGCAGGCCACGTCGCTGGTCGGCGAACGAGATGACGGAGTCCTGTTTGACTAACTGATGTCGACGCGGCTCCGGTCGTTGGTCCACAAAGCTAATCACCGAATCCTGCTTGACGAACTTTTGTCGCTTGTCCACCAAGGAAGATGGCGTGCCAGTGCCAACTATTCCACCTATGCCACCTCGACGCGAATCAATGGAAATGGTGTCCTGTTGAGTCAATGTGGAGTCCACAGAACGTTCTTGGGCACGACGCGCCTCCATGTACGAGACAATTGAATCCTGCTTGGAGAGCGAGACCTTGCTGCCATTACTATCCTGCTGGCAGAGCAGACGCCTATTACCGGAGGCATCGCTGCACGCGCTCTCCTGCTTGATGAGAAACTGTCGAGAGCCATGCGAGTCCTGCTTGAGCAGCATCTGCTGCGACAAATTGCTGTCCTGCTTCATCATCAGATTATGGCGGCGCAGCGAGTTGTGCTCATAAATGTAGGAGACGGCATTGGTCTTCCTTAAGCCCGGACTGCTGGGACTTTTGCGTGAGCTATGTGGATGGTAATGTGAGGACTTGCGAGTGCTCGTTGTGGACGAGGCAATGGCCACATTGTCATAGTATCTACGAAGTAAAAAGAGATACAGCGTGAGATGCACCCTTGGTAAGCTCCACGTTTGAACCCACCTGAGTCTTCCACAACAGCTGCGCGACTTAATGATGGCTGCAAAGCCCCTTCGATACTTTTTGTTGACGGAGTAGAGTATGGGATTGATGCAGCTGTTAGAAGATCCCAGCCACTGAGCAAGCGGCATTACTTTCTTCAATATCTCAAACTCTTCCTGCGATATATCTGAGCCAAATTTGATGCGTGCGAAAATCACGTAGAGCGGCAACCAGGATAATACAAACAATATGACGACGGCCACCAACATTTTGATGACCTTCACCTTGCTCTTCTGCTGCATACGGTCCAGCTGCGCGTCCTTGGACAGTTCGCCAGGTATGCTACGCGTGGAGACCTTGATCCAAATGAGCACATAGCACAGTGTTATCAAGGACATGGGCAGCAGATAGCAGGCCACTAAATTGGCAAGCAGAAAATACAAATTGCCATCGGTGCCCGGCGGCCAGACCTCTTGGCATAGATATTGGGGCTGCGTATAGCTGGAGACGAGTGCTTCCGAGAAGACCTCCTCAGCAGGCACCAGATCGAAGAACAGCAGCCATGGTATGGTGGTTACCAATGCGATGCCCCAAATGCCGATTATCATGATGCGTGCACGTCGCTTTGTCATCTGCTTCAATGGCCACCAGATGGCAATGAACCTGCAAGAAAGAATTTTTCAACAGCTGCTGCTGCTGATGCTGCGACGTCCCCTCCACACCCAGCCCAATTTCCATTCCCATTCCCACTCAAATCGGCACCTCGTCAAGGATAATGGCTATCGGGATGACGATGACGACATGCAAATATCTTAGCCTGATTAATTCGCACACGCAGGATGCCTCGACAGCGACGACGCATCCTTAAGCCTTTTTCTGCTGACTGCTCGACTTTCCAATCTCGACAACTCAGTCTATTGAACTCCCGTCACAACACGTGCGCGTCCCCTCGCTCAGCTGGAGCTGCCCCCAATTTTTTACTTGGCCTGCCATAATCAAGCGTAATTTGAATAAGAGCAGCAGCTTCAACAACTACAACTAGCTGTGGGGCAGCGGGCGGGCCTCCAGGAGACTGAGTCGGGCCACGTCTCATTTTTGGCAGTTTTCATTCGGCTTAGTGCTAGCCACTTATTATGGCATCCTATTCAATAGAACAGCCACAATGCCAAAATACAAAGTGCTTGACTATATGATATCCAACTGATCACTATTCTTCTTCTAAGAAACCAAAACTCAAAATCCATTTTATACCCATTTGTGGATGCTAGTGTCTTTTGTAGTCCTAATGTTAGGGTTCAAGTGATCAGATATATAAATCTTGTTTCATGTTTACAACTAAATTGAATCTTGTTATCTCCAATACATATCGATAATAGGGGAGATATTAATTTTTATTTATGTATTAATTCTAAAGTCTGTCTGTTTCATGACTCTAGTTCGCCCTAAGCACTCATTGTTGCCTATCAAGAACTTATGGACATGTATATTATTTATTCAGATACTCACTCTTCCATTTCTTGCATACATTTAGCAAAAACAGTATACCCTTTTGGAAAAATTTCCATCGGGTTCAGGGTACAATAATTATGGGGCTAGGGCACGACTCCAGCCACAATTGCTCAGCCCCTACCAGTCGTCCCAACCATCCTTCCCCCCCCCCCCCCCTGCTGTAGCACCCATTGTAATTTTTTTGGCCACTTTGTTGTCGTCTGGGCGGACAAGCGTTTTGCTGATAACGAACACAGCGGTAATTCCATTAGGGCCCAGCCACAACTTTTCAAAGCCAATATCAAATTGTCATAATGTTTATTTATAGACCCAACTACAAACTGTGCGTATATATATATATTAATATATATATAAGAAAGCTAGATATATATTTAGATACAGCAATTGCATTAACATAATTTGTCTGCGGGATTTGGTTGCCAGTCTAATTAAGTTTCACGTGCTGGCCAAACATGGGGTCTCCTGACCGATCTGTGACCGGGATAACCGATTATATTCTGAGTTATGGCTAAACGGAAGACGGCATTTGTCGAGCTCCCAGGCTGCCCCGAGTGAACAAAAGTTTTGACAAAAGTTATGCGCACAGCGAGTAATTTCCATAAAGAAAGAACAAATTTAATAATTGGCACACACACTGTCATACACTCACACACACTCACGCAATCACAGCGCCAAGTTTTGTACTTTTATGGTCTTTTCCCCTAGTAACAAGAAGCTAAAATGTTATAACTGCTGTTGACTCTACTGGCAGCTACCCTGTATCTCAGTAGCTAGCTCCATTTTTCAAGCTTTGAATAAATTTTGAATAGAGATTGATACCGATATATATCGATCAACCTAGATCCACACTTTCTTTACGCATTTGATAAGCTCTTCCCGTCTGTTATATCCCTGAGCATCATAACAGTATACCCATTACACATTAGCAGTTACAGGGTATTGGAGAAAAAGTAGACAAGACAAATGAATGAGAAATATTTTTTTGCTGCTGACATTTTTGGGCAACTCGCATGAAAATTGCGGCAACACAATAGCCGCACAGTCATTGGCATAAAACCCCAAGTATGCGGGCTTACACACACGCACACACGCATTGGCTTTTCCATGTGATAATATTTATGTTATGGGCGGATGGGAGCCTGAGAGGCTGGCGATGCATATCCATAAAACTAAGAGCCCTAATTAAATAGCATTGGCTAAGCAAGTGATAAGCAAGGATGTGCACATGCTTAACTTCAGGACATTGCGTGCTGATTTAAGTTTCATGTCGCAGATACTAAATCTTAAATTTCGAATCGCTTTACGAGCGCTCGTAAAATACAAAGAAATACAAAAGAACTCACAACGAGATGGACATGAAGCATGGGCCTGCGCTATGAATCTTGTAAGCGCCAAAACGATCGAATGATATAGTATCCTGCTGCTGCTGCTGCTTTTTTCTATCCTCTCCTTCGGATTCCGCTGAATAATGACAACAGCAGCAGACGCAGCTTCTGCTGCTCAGCCTGAGGCAGCTGTCGCTGAGAAATTGATATTAATGAAAGCTGCACATAAATGCGGCGCCTCCTCGGTATCCCGCTGTACTGCTCCACTGCTCAACTACTGTCCTGTTGTCCTGTTGTCCTATTGTCCTGTTGTCCAGTGGCTCGGGCTGTGGCACACGTCAAAACGTTGTCAAAACGTTTTACTGCCACTTGATAAATCAACTGGCCACAGCATATCTGACTTTATGCGCATAGATTTGAGCTGTCAAGATATCTGTCGTATCTTTTTTATACGCAATGCTTCTATCGGGGCTTATTGCCACCGATGGGATGCTTGGGATACTTCATTCACTCTTAAATTCAGCCCAGTTTGAATATACACTTTACATATTCTGTATTTCCTTTTCTTTCCTCAAAATCAATAATTATCGATATTAAACTCAGCGTCTACTAGACGCTAAGTAAGTTAAGAACCTTTCATAACTTTCAATGAATAACTTTCAATGAATAGAGAAGATTCAACAAATAGAAATGTTAGTGGAAAAAACTGAGCTCGAATGGATAGGTTCAAGATAATTGGATATATATAGTGAAGTATATACTTGAAAGCCTATTTTAAGCGAGTCGATAGTTGTCTACAGGGTCTGTCCTATATTAACTTCAGCAGCTCACAATTTGCCTTAAAAATGTTTTATTGCAGCAGGAAACACAAGGCGAACATTAGACGGAGAGAACGTGTCAAATGCAGCCCAAGGCAAACGTGACAAAATCAGCAAACATTCTACATAGATAAAGCAAAAATGAGTTTGATTAATGCCAAATACGGACAAGGCGAGCTCTGAACTTGATCTTGAGACAGCCTCCGACTCAGAGTCAGACTGTGACCAGTTTTCCTAGCCGGCTTGCATTGAGCTTGAGTCGGCGTTCACTTTTGCAATTAGCTGCAGTCTGCTGCAGTTCTCTCTAGTTGCTATAAAAGCAGCACTCGAGTCACCAATTGACAACAGTTGCGAATCACTTGCTCAGCTTGTCAAATCCTCCAAAGCCCAAACAACAAAATCCCCTACAAAATGTTCAAAGTTGTGAGTATATTGAATTGGAACTGGAGTAGCTGGATCCATTAGCTAACAACTTCTCCCTTTTACAGGTGTTCGTACTCATCGCTTGCGCCGCTATTCAGGCCTATGCCCATCCCGGTGTGGTGGCTGTGGCTCCAGTGGTGCATACACCTGTTGTCGCTGCGCACCCCGCTGTGGTGCATTCACCTATCATTCATCACGGCGCCCACTCGGTGCACTCGTAAGTAATCAGCCAGAAGACGCTTGACTTGTCTATTACATTAATCTTGTGTAACATTCAACAGCCATGTTGTGCATCATCCCGCCGCTGTAAGGGTGGTGCATCCAGTCGTCGCCAAGCCTGTGGTCGCTGTGCATGCCGTGAAGCCCATTGTGCCTCTGGTACCAGTGCATCATGCTGCGCCCGCTGTTGTGGTGCACCATTAGAGAGCTTGCCCGATTCCCGATACCCGCTCCTAACCCCCACCCCATCTCCCAATCAATCCCAATTCCAATCCCAATTCCATTTCCACAATAAAGGTTCATAGCCACGTAAATTGAAAGAGTTGTCATTTCTTTGTTGGGTGACTTACCTGTCTAGCGACACGGCAATTAAGCTGTAAACCGAAGCCGCCACCGAGACACCCTGTATATAGGGCACAAACTTGCACATAAGCCAGCCCAGCATCCAAGCTGCAAAAAGAGATATAAATAGGTGAGGAATGGGTCGCTTTTTATTGAACTTAAGCTGTGCTAAAATAGATAAGTTTAGTGTAACCGACTGCCTAATACACGCTTACACATTAAGAACAAGAACAAGAATTTTACTATTAAAACCCTTTTGCATTGAACCTTAGATCAGGTGCTCAGTGCTTAAAGATTGTAATCGGCGATACTCAACAGTCTAACACTCGCTCACAAAAAAACGAAGATGGATTCAATATAGATACAAAGATATTTACATTAAAAACTTTTCAACAAGATGATTATAATTATTTTGTATCTATCTCCAGCCATTGAAACAGAAAACTTAGTATAATGAAATCTAACCGTAAAATTATATTCTTAAAGTATAATCAATTTTGGAAACTGATTCTTGAGTACCTAGATTATGCTCGAAACCTTCTTCCCTTATTGAATAAGCGAGCAAATATAACATAAAAGCCAATATACGCTTCTTCACATCGTGAACGAGCATCAAAAATTATGCTGAGTAACTTTCGGTCATGTCTGTGTCTGTTCTCCTGTTGTTGTCCTAGTCGTGGTCGCGGTCGTGGTCGTGGTCCTAGCAGGAGTCCTGTTTGCGGTCCTGGTTAACGTTCAATGCATTATGTTTTTTTTTCTTTCCAGTCGGTCGTCCACGTCGGCGACATCGTTGTTTGCTGACTGAGATTTATGTTCTGCATATCATTCATAATTTGGTGACAAGTCTCAGATTGCCAAGAAGCCAGCGTGAGGCGTTGTTTGCCAACGATGCCAAAAGCACGCAGCAAGTAGCAAACAGCAAGCAGCCCTCAGCCGGCCAAGTTAATTTGTATTCCCTTTATTCTATTTGATGAAAGATGGAAGACATGATTTGCACTGTCTATAAATACGCACACATATACATTCACAGTTAAAGAAAATACACTCGGAAAAGGGGATTGAGATTGGGGATTAAGGATTCAAAGGATAATTTTCATATAACCAAGTCATAGACTAAACTAAGTTTCTCTAATTCAGCTACAAAGCTTTGTACAATCTAAAAAAATTTAGTTTTAAAAACTGAAATGGAAATTAAATATTCATAGTTTCAAATCCCAAAACTCCCAAATATGTAGCCAAAAACTCCATCTTCCATTCTCGTCTTTTTGACTTCCCACTCTAGTTCAACTTTTTTGGATACTCTGTATCACACTCTAAGTACTGTCTCTTCTTCTCTACTCCAACCATCCAATCGAAAAGTTGTCAAAAACCAATTTAGAATGAGTACCTTAGACTAGACCCTTTCTCTCAGTGTATAGTTACGCTGCCTTTGGCTGTTGAGTTATGACTTGAGATGCCAACAGCAAATAACTTAGTCAGACACAAAAGGCTCTAAAATACACACACACACACCAAAGCGGGGAGGTGGGAGGTGTGGCAAGGAATTTTGCCCTGTGGCACATGTCATCAAGGTTGATGACAGTGGCAAACGTATTTGCGGCATGACATATCGAATGGCAATTAAAAGGTGCTAATAACCACAACAACAAGCGCATCATTAACTATGAGCAGGAGTTCAATGTACCAGCCCCAGCCTCAGCTCCAGCCCCACCGCTGACCCCTCGCTGAACCCACCCACACACAGTCAAGGGTCAGAGGCATGCTGCACAAATATATGCTCATGTGTGGCTTCTAGCTAATTTCCTGTCTCGTTCGCCTGTCTTATCTCGTTTCTGTATATTATGCATACGTACCGTGCACCGCCGCGTCGAGCCAATAATAAAGCGAAAAATTTAATGTGATTTGGCACATAAAAATATAAATATTATTATTATTTCTGTGCGCTTTGTGTGTGCTTTGACCAAGTCAACACACTCCAGACGACCACTCAAAAGACATGAGCACAGTTGGACAGTTGACAGCCCCCTGGACAACAGCTTAAATAGATTTTGGTTACTCTTCTCAACTCTGATACGCAGCAGTTGGGGCAACAAGGGGTGTGATGTTTTTATGTGTCTCTTTCCATGGTTCTCTTCTTCTAAAAACATGTCTACGTTTCTCTAAGCTGCCAACTGCTGACTTGATTTGTCTTTGCTCAAAAACTATAGATTATAGACTACAAATAAGTTATACAGAATATTTTACAGTATTAATTAATAGATGCTATGTTACTTTTCAAATACTAAGATATTTTAGCAATATCTTTATATTATAAGTAAGGCTTATAAGAATTTTGCTGAAGGTATCTGCTAGTCGAGCACTTTTATTCCTTTGGTTTTCTCGCAACAGTCTGTGATATATTCAAGTTATATCCGTTGCTATTAATATTTAGCTATTTATTTTGGTGTTGCCCTTCGGTTTGATATATCGCTTAGGAAAAAGTTTGTCCTCTTTGAAAAGTTTACCACGAAGTTTCAATGTGAACCCAATCAAATTGAGTCCAGCTCGAATTAGTGAGCTCTTCTTCTTATTATTCTCCAATTGGGAACATATGCTGCACGAACTTTGCTTTAAGCCTGCATTTGTAGGCATTAAGCGGATGGCCGCAAAAATATTGATAGACTGCAGCTGATAATTCCAATCGATATTTGCAGCTTATCATCACGACCTTCGCTCCTGGACGGATGCACTCTGACCCGCAGGCAAATGTCAAACAGCTAAACACAAGCCAAGCCCTTAGGTTTACTCTTTGCCCTTTAGTTAAGGATATTCCAATTTTGGTAACGCAGTATACTCGAAAGTTCCAGACGCAATATCTTTGAATATGGATTATCAGAAAAAAATTCATATTGAAGAGACATTAATTACTTTGTTCATCTCATATATACACTTATAGAGAGTTGTAGTTATTATTTTCTATGTAAGTGTATACCATGCTTCGGCAAAATGAAATGGCTGAAAGTTTTGTCTCCTTTTCTGAGCCTTGTCAGCGCAAAAGTTCGCGCGAACTTATATCGTAGGCCACGCTAATGGGATTCGGTTTTGCATTGTTTGCGACGCTTCGCTGACTTTGGGTCTGGGTACTGGGGATCCTTTCTCTGAGGCCATAAAGTTAATGAAATAATCGGGTGGAACAAATCCGACAATGTGGCCTGTCAAGATTTCGCTTCGATTGAAATGGGCGTGAAATATCCATGGTTGGGCGCATAACACTTCAAGAAAATGCGTTATTGTTATGTTTATCGCTGCTGATGCTGCTGCTGCTGCGTCACGTCCTGCAGTGACTGCTGTTACTTCGTCCTAAATTGAATTGAAGAGGCCGCAGGACTCAGGCGCTCAGGAGCGCTCGACTGCTGCTTGCCCCGGGCGGCACGTAGCAGCTAAATTAAAATACAATCGGAAAGTGAAGAAAAATTACTTCATCAGAAAGAGCAGCAGCAGCAGCAGCAGCATCTCCACCAATCCATTCCAACGCTGTTCAGTAGTCGCGTTACGCATACGCGCCGTGGGCCAAGAAAATCGCAAATCAGTCGTCGCTATTTAATGAAGTAACTAGCAAACATGACTTTAAAGTACGTGACATGATTCCACCAGTGCGACGTGCGAATCGCGCAGCCAGTGCTCGTTATATATATATATATATATATTTCGAATCATAAAAATTCATAAAATCGTACCAAAAATGTTCCATTTCCATGAATTTATCATTTATAAAACATCAGATTGAATATTTAAAATTCTTATAGAATTGCCATTGTTCTAAAAATTGCATATAATCATACTTGATACATGCAATTACCGAATTTCATAATTATTCCTATAAATAATGGTTTTATCGATTACGCTGTCTCAGATCATTAGGCTGACTAAGGCCTCTCCTCTCTGAGACTTTCAGAGACATTCTGAGGAAACTCTCGCCAATTCAGTGCAATTTGTAAAGCACTCACGTAATGATAAGAATTTGGCATTGCTAATGTCTAAAGGAGTCGAACGATTGCCACATAGAAATCCAATTAGAAAATGCGCTAAGGACATGCTAGTGTAACGCCTCGTCTCAAGGTAGCATCGCTCGGCAAATCAATTCAATTCGCATTTTATTGGTTTTTCGAAGCACACATAAATAAAGGCTCAGCTCAGCCCAGCCCAGGTAAACCACAACCACACACACACACACACACACACACACACCGACACACACGTACACACACAGCAGCGAGCGAGTTTAACCCTGACGAGCAAAATATTTAGGTCAATTCATCCAGCCAGCCGCACAGCGAAAAGGTCCTTGAATGCAAAACAACCTTCCATTGCAGTGCTGAGGTGTGCTTAGGTAATGATAGCTCCAAAGCGTTAAAGACCCCCTTTGTGAACCCTTCTGGCCAGAGTTGTATGTGTATATACATGTCGGCGATAAGGAATAAATAAACATCATGCCTGTTGACCAAATTTGGTATTGGAAATGGACGTTCTCTCAGTTAAACGTCCTTTGGGCCATTTGCCTTACGTGGCGCAACTGTTCACAAGTCAAAATGCCAAGCAACCAGCATTCAATATGTGCCCAAGGGCTGTCGCAATTTATTTATTGTTGTTGCTACTTGGGCCTATTGCAGTGGCAACTGCGTTTGCCACTGGGTCTGGGTCTGGGTCCGTGCTTGCCACCAAACTCAAGTCAATACACACACATTCACACACAAGCAAATGCGGAGTGACCCACTAAGAGCTGGGCAGCCCGCAGCACCCTGCGCCTATGTTGAATTTGTGAAATTAGGTCAGTTCTGTGTCGATGATCCTTCAGGCCACCCCAAAAAGCACCCAGAACGAGAGCGAGAGAGTGGGAGACAGAGAGACAGCGCGAGTGCGCACTAATACACATTGCACCACAGACACACACACACACAAGCTCTCTCGCACACAGCCCATTCAGTTTTTCATTCGTCTCTTGCCTTTCGTTTGGTTTACTATACCAACTCTTTTCCCTCTCCCACTCTCACTGTCGGTCTCTCTCCCTCCCTTTCTCTCTCTTGCTCCGGCCACCTTTGTACATGCATGTCTTCGGGTCGAGCAACATTTCTAAGGCGGGCGCATTTAATTGGCAAACGTTGGCGCCAGCTGCGAGCCTCTAAATGCGACCAGGTGAATATATGTTGGGGTAGCTACTACTCATACTACTTACAAGCATATATGAGGAGTAAAAGGAGGAGTGGGGAGCGGGCGTCGTGCCCTGACATGTCAGGCATTGCAATCAGCGTTTGATTTCTGAAGGATTTTGATCATTTTTTCATGTCGGCGTCGATTTGCATGCAATTTCTCAGCTGCACAGCCTTTGCGACAGTCCATTTACCCAGTTGCCATTTGACAGTTCGCACATATACACATACATACACACACACACACACCAGCCAACCAAGTAACACACACACTTATAGAAGGCTGATAAGTTACAAGGCGATGTAAATTTATTAAAATTAAACCCTCATAATTATGCGTAACCTCGTTTATTGGGGCCAAATGCCAAGTGTATTGTGTCTTAAAATAAATACATAATCATATAAATATATATATATTGTATTTGTATAATATCTGAACTTAAGCTTATTTCCCCAATGAAACGTTTTCATTTATGTAATTCATTTTATTGGTTTCGGTCGAACCATTCATTAATATCTTGAGTAAGTCGCTAAAGACGCCGAAATTTAAACATACATAAAACATTTCAAATATATATACATCTAAAGTATTAGAAAGAAAATAAAACACACAAAAACAAACAAATATTTATTAAAACATAAAATTTAATTTTTGTATTAAAAATTCTTAAAATATATAGATAAATGAAATATACTATTATTAAATCTACATAAACAAATATTTATTTAATAATCTATATTTGATCAATAATTTTTATTCAAATATATGAAAAAAAATACAAATAAATATAATTTAATAATATCAAATGTTTTTATGGGCAAAGAAGAGAAAAATAAAAATCAATTTATTTAATGCATTAATATTTCACATATACACAAATCTGTGAGTATTACAATCTATAGCAATACGGATTAACTGTTCGTAGTTGCAGTGCTGAAATATAGCCTTGTAAACGAATTTCGCCCTCTGCCGAATACTATCACAGAAAACGATTGCCATTATGAAGAAGCAAACATTTTCGTCTGCTGTATTTGACATGCAACATGGCAAAAGTTTTCAGTTAGATAAGAGTGAATCGGATATGGTTAGATGAACTCATTATGGTCGGACGTACTCTGTTTCCTATATTATTTACAAGGCTATAAAAACTTATAGTAATTGCATAACAGAAAATCCAATGTGCCCTCAGAGGATGGGCGGATAAACGAGGGCGGGGCCACAGTTTGGCAGGGAGCCCCATAAAACGTGATGATAATGCACGCTAATATTTCAGTTTCATTTACTTAATTTCAGCAGAAGTATTCTGCTGGCATTAGCACTAAGATGGGAGCATTAGGCTTGATGCGCCTTGTCGACAAATTGCGCATACGCCACGTGTCGCTGGCGAGGGACCTAATCCAACACTCGATTAATTGCTGAACATAAATCCGGTTAATATGCGTAGCTCGCACAAGTACTGAAGAAAGGAAGCGAAACAAAAGCAAATGAAAGAAACGGAAAAAAACAACTGAGACGTGCTAATGAGGACCACATCAATCTTCGACTAGCTGTTAGGCAATACAAGTTGCGGACATATAGCAATATATATATATATATATATATATATATATATATATATATATATATTATTTTAATATTAAAGAATAAAGCTAGATGTGTAGGATTCATTTTACAGTAAAAAGAACGTTGTCCAGCTTATATCATCAGTTAATCAAAGACTATTCATTCCGTACACATTCATGCACTGTCAAGCAATCAACCAATCAATCAATCAGGCAGCAGTCGCACTTCAATCAATAGAGATTTCTACTGTGGCGTGTTACTTTTCATAGAGCTTTGGCTTAGTTGCATTCTTCAATCAACAAATTCTACAACGAATCAATCAGACAATCAAGACCAGCATATGCACAGACAACACTTAGCTATGAATATATTAATAAATAATTAACATTGTTGATCAATCAGTCAATCATAAAAACATTCTTGCGGCTATTGCTAATCCCACTCAGTCCTTTAATGTATCAATCAGATCAAATAGTTCCACAGTTTCAAAGACTTCAAAGACAGTCAACTTATAAATTTGTACATTAATATGGTATTAATACCAACCGAATGTCTACTTACGCACAAAAATGTTGCCGATAAGCGTGGCGGGCAGACAGAAGACGATGACCAGGATGTCGGCAATGGCCAAGTTGACAATGAAGTAGTTGGTGACAGTGCGCATACGAGGAGCACGCAGAACGACGGCGATGACAAAGCTGTTGCCAATGAGACCGACGACGAACACCACGATGTAGGCCACACAGTAGACAATGGACATGGCCAGCGAGTGGCGATAGAGCGGATCGAAGCCAAAGTCCACACTTCCGTCAAGTTGCTCCCAACGCAGTATGCTATCGTTGTAGGACTTGGTGGCAGTAGCGGCTGTGATCAGGCTCGTCGTGGCCGGAGACATGTTCAGCAAGCTGGCATAGTAGGTGGATGAGGTTGCATCGTTGAACAATGCCAAATGGGAAGTGCTTATTGAAGCTGTTGCTGTTGTTGCTGCCGCTGTTGCTCTTGTTGTTGTGGCAGCAATGCTCGAGATCAAGGAGCTGGCAGCGGGCGCCACTGTGGCCGTTGCCGTTGTTAAGATGGTGCCCAAAAGAGTGTCCGTAATGGAGCCGTTAGTCAATTTAATAGCACTCGATGTGCTTGACAAGTTGGCAGCAACAATAATGTCGTCAGTGTTGCTGTTGTTGTTTTTGTTGCTGCTGCTGCTGCTGTTGCTGGCAGCCTCATTGAAATTCAAGAGATTTTGCAAATCCAAGAAATTATGCGTGAAATTATTAGCGCTGGCATTCGACAGTAATTCACTTTGCCAGTACCTAACCGCCTCGGCCGTGGGCGTGGCAGCTCTGCTGTCAGTTATAGCTGCCGTTGTTGTTGCTGCGGCCACTGCTGTTGCTGTTGCTGTTGCTGCTGCCGCCGTTGCCGTTGTCGTCGACGTGTCGCCAGCTATATGGCTTCTGTGCTTGCGTTTGCGAATTGCCATCCTCCAGCTAAATCTGGCTCAGATTAATGTCGAATATATGCTATATTTCTTAACTATTTCTGTTCCTATTGTTGCTGCTGCTGTCGCTGTAACTTCAGCTGTTGCTGTTGTTGTTTTTATAAAAAGTCTATAAAATTGGCGTCACTTGGCATATTGTGCTCACAAAAATATATATATATATATGTATGTATATAAATGGTTCGTTCTTTGAGTTCGAGTTGGAGTTGGAGTTCAAGTTGTAGTTGGGTTCTTGCTTGGATATGTAGATATTTTCGTGGCTGTAGCAAATTATACAACATTCAATTAAATTCAAGCACAACCAAGTTTGTGTGTGTGTGTGGCATATAGAGGATATCTTACAACAGGGTATACTGCTTGCTTGGAAATTTAGATAGGATAAATGTTCTTGAACGATATGAGATATATGAGTTCAGTTGATATAGCTAAATATAGCTTATAGCTTACGTAGCAGAAACTGATCTTTAAAATGTATAGTTTCCTTATAATAAATATAGATTTCAAAACATGATTATGTGCTAAAAGTCTTTTAAATCGAAAGTATTTGATTTCACATTAATTCTACACAAAATTTGCAGTTGGAAGATAGGTACTTTTAGGTACTTCGGTAGTTTTTGTACCGAAACGTAAGTTAATAAAAATAGGTAAAATATTATGCATACAGGCAGATAGATTCTGGCAATCTATACAAATATATCTTTCTACATATCTACTGATTCTGGCAAAAATTCAAAACTTTCGCAAATTTACATCACGAATTTGTTGATCAAATGCAAATGAAAGTAGTTGGCATATTAACCCGCTTACAGCGTAATTCTGAACAGTTTATTCTCGACAAAAGCTTTTTTAATTTGTGTGTTTATTGTTGTTGCTGTTGTTCTCTCGCGCCAAGGTTGATATGCAGTTTTTTGTGCAAAATATTTGTAACTGCATAATAAAGCTGCGATTGCACCTATGAAATGAGTTGTTATTGCTGTTGCTGTTGGTGCTGCTAATGTTGTTGCTGTTGTTGTTGTTGTTTTTATGGTCGGGTATTGGGTTATTCGGGTTGTTCGTCAGCTGGCGTTGCCTTGGGCTGGCATTACGAGTGCCCCAAGGACTTGTGTGCATATTTTAGATAAGGCCAAACGCTGGGTGCCCTGGACTCATTGCATCTTGCTAGGTACCAGTCGATGCGCCCAAAAATGTGGGCTTGACATAGGCTGGTGACTAGAGAAGGCGGGGATGGAGGCGGAGGCTGAAGCTCAGGGACAGGGACATGGCCACAGCACGCACACATGCGCAGCCAACTGTTATTAACTAATTGAATTGCGATTATTCTTGTTGCACTTTGACCTCAGACGAGGCGTGCCAACTGCGTGAAAAAAGTCGCAGAAAACCGAAATGAACTAATGGACAAAAAATAATAGAAGTGCCAAAAGCACGAAACACTTTGATGAAGTGCCAAAAAAAAATAGAAAAAACACATAAATATATAAAGAAATTTTATTCCGATCATTTTTTTCGCTTCATTTTTTTTCAGTTTTTGTGTTTCATTTTCTGCGTGGGGTGTGCCAACAGGCGGACAATAGACCCATTAGTGGAATGCCAATACGCTCAGCGCAAAAGTGCCTCACATTCAATTGTGCTTACATGCTGTGTGTGTGCTCGGTGGCGTCCTGGCAGTCCTTGCACCAACTACAGCACCAACAATAACAACAAGCTGTTGACAAATCGTTTACGGGCGAAGACAAACTAATTAAGACACAGGCTCCATTTGGGTTAAAGTTTAACTGCAACACTTCGCAACTCCAACACAAGCAACAACACATACAATTAAGTGGCATGCACAGACTCCCACACACACACACACACACACGCTTACACCCACACACACACACGCGTGTTCGTTTCCGTGTTAAACGCTCGACCTTTTTAATATTCGTTGGTTCTTTGCAACGCGAGTCGCGCGAGCTGCGCACGGCTTGGTGTCTGGTTGGGCACTGCTGCAAATGCTGCACGGCCAGCTCGCTTTTGTGACAATCAAAGTTCTATCTGCCTCACACACACGCACACATAAAGACATGCTAACAGAGCCGAAGTGGAAAAACGACTGAATGTAGGTCCCTGTTGCCAAACCGCGCCCGCCGACAGCTGCCAGCAATGTGTATAAACGCTCAAATTCGAGTGGGTATGCGTGTGTGTGTGTGAGAGAGTGGGTGTGCGCGTGTGTGTGTAGGCGACTTGTTGTCCTTGTCGCCTAGATACACTCAAAAAATTACAAATACTACGAATTTCCCTAGGCGAAGAACCAACATGAACTCCACACAATTGTTAATTCAAAGGAAATATCAAGTCAAATAACATGCATATATACATGTATATATATATATATATATATATATATATATATACATATATATATATATATATATATATATATATATTTATATATATATATATGTATGTATATATATATATATATGTGTATATATATATATATATATATATATATATATATATATATATATATATATATATATATATATATATATATATATATTATATATTCATTTAAATAAAGAGAAAATGTTAAAAGAGCGAAGCAGTATATGGAATATATAAGGAGCATCTTCTGATGATTGACTAACATGATTGCTTAGTAATTAAGTTTATTGTACCTTTAACTTAAAAAGTTAAGGTAAGGATAAGGATATGTCCTTTCTTTTTCTCAGTGTATAAATTGGGAATGGCCCTCAAATGCATTGACAGAGTTATGCTACAACATTTGTTGTTTTTCTCTGGCTTTCACGATTCGCAGGGTCGGAAGACATACAAGTTTGTAGGCTCAAAAATTGAAGGACTACATTTGGCAATAACCAAGGTTAAACAATTGCAAAATGTCAGGGAACGCGCGTGAAAGGCCCCGAGCTCAGCTCAGATGGTAAAACAAAACACTTTACTTAACCAGGCTCTGTGCGAGGCTCATAATAAAGCATGCTGTTGTTGCGGCCTATTCTTGGGTAAATACGTTTATTATGCCATTTGAATGTTTTCCTTCTTTTTGTGCGGGGGTGCGCTTATATGTGTGTGGGTGTGGGTGTGTATAGCTGCTTATGCGTATGTGTGGGTGTCTGTGTGTCAGTTTCTGTTGAAATTGTTGCACTGCCGCAGGAAACAAAACAAAAGCAACAAGCCAGGCGGACTGGCAGCCTCTTATCTACCATCATTGCAGTTACACACGGGCGCCCATGGCGTATACGCAATTTCCGAAAGCTCTGTCTTTATCATTGTGCTTGTCCTGCCAATTGCCGTTATTCGAATGGGTTCCCTCCAAAGCGAACCGTAGCGTTATTGCTATATTTCCTTTAGCGAATGCGCCTTCCGTCCAGGACATTCGCATAAGTTGCATAAAGCTGATTTAAGCCTGGGTCAGCAGTTCCAGCTCCAACTTTGACCTCTCTCACTCCCCTCTTCATTATTCTTCTTCTTGTTTAAAGTTTAACAGCAGTTGCGAAGTTTTGTTTATTGCTTAGCTCGTTAGCATTCATATTTAGCACATTCAAATCCACTCAAATCGCGAAAACACTCAAAAAGAGTGAGAGTGAGTCTGAGAACTTCTGAATGAGAGGGAGAGTGAGAGCGAATTCACACCCTGCTTGAAGCGTGAAGCATAAAATGCGCGCGCGCTCTCAGCCAACAGCTGGCTTTCCTGCTCTGCCACGCAAAGGTTCAAAAACCTTGTGCTTGGTTCAGCACACACAAACAATGCGAAGTTGACAGCTGCACTGTGCGAAAATGGTTGGATTTTGATGAAAACTTTAGGTAATATTCAAACTACTTCCGATTTTTGTCTTAACGGAAAACTTTTGAGATTCGATTGCTACCAAAATTTTGAATACGGAAATGTTGCTATTTTTCACAAAATTGTCATTTGACCATGATGTAATTTTGACTATGCCAAGAATTTTAATAATACTTATTAAAAATCATATTAAGATATAATATATATTTTATCCTATTATTTTATAGTATTATTTTAAAATTGGTTGCATATATCAAAATATTTCAATAGTTCGTCTACGATTTTTTCTTTGCATATTCAATACACAACTATGTGCTAGAATACGTTAAAGTATAACAATAAAATTATATCATTACAGTATAACAGATTTGAACAGATTCGAATGACGCGCTCGAATTTGATAGAAATTTCAAGAACACAGGTCTGGTATGCCTATGAAAGTGTGTATTGCCATCTCACTCGCACAATAAAAGTCTGGCAATATCATTTTTGCATTAAAAACAACATGCATATGTATGTACATATGTCGTAAATTGTCTATGGGATTCCTTAGCCTTAATTAATAAACATGTTTAACTTAAGCAAAACAATATATGTATATACTTAACATATATATGCATATATTTTAACCATCCCCGAATGTAGTCAACTCTATAAAAGAAATATATGTGTTTGTCAAGAGCATACGATGAAGTGAATCACGTAGGCAACACACAGCAGTGTATTCACTCACTCCTTTGATAAAATTGTAGGCCACACAAGGGAGACAAATAGATTTCTCTCGAATCGTCGAGAAGACAGCTGCCGCTGGGTATAAATAAAGGTGACTGCCTGCACCGCAGTCATTCGAAAAAAATAAGTGTTAAAGTGAAGTTCTCTAGTGAAACTTAAAACTGTTTGAAGAATAAAATATATTTCTGGATAAGTGCTGGTTTGCATTGTTGTTCTATATAAGGAATATACAACTGCAATGGAGATGTGTACAATACCTGTTGGGAAGGCGACATTGCGGAGCTATAATATGTCACGTCGACTGAAATAATTGCTAGCACACCGATTTGCTGAGAACAAAGAAAATAAAATCTGCACTTCATCGTCGTGGGCAGTTTTCAGGCGTTTTTGCATTGAGGAAATTGGGGCAACACGAAAGCAGCGGCCAAGTTTTTCAACATTTGGCTAGAAAAATTACACTGTAGGCAGGCTGAGGCAGATGCCAGGAGTTTGCGATAAATTGATGAGGCAGGAAAGACTAGCCAGATACCGGAGTGCATGTTGTCCAGACCTGGACTTCAGGAGTTTGGAGTTAGGAAGCCAGGTATAAACCGAAACAGCGAAACCAGCTTCTTTCCTTCTTATACGTAAGCGAAAATCTAAGCATAAGGCCTAGTTTTATTACTCTACTATATGCAATTTGAAACGTTTTCAAGCGTGACGTCAGCGTATTTTTTGTTTTTCGAGTAAACGTTTATACTCTGAAATTAGCGAATATTGTGTAATTCATAATCGTAATTTTGTATTGCGTAAAATAATTTTCCGAAGCTTCTAGCACTATTTCCACCCCATGCAAAGCCATGTCTTCCCATCTATCTTTTTCGGCCATTTCGAGTAAATTCTCGACTGTTCTTTGTTTAATCCCCTAAAAGGAGAGCAGCTGGCCTGCTCTAATAAATAGTATTGTATTTGCATGTACATATAAAACTCGTATACACGTATTCTCTCTCGCTTGCACTTGCGCTTACATGCCATTGCGTGGCATGGCAGCTGCGCGATAAACTCGCCTCGTGGTGAGTTGTTCGACCCACCTTTGTCTTACAATGTATTCGTGTGTTTCCATCTCTTTCTCTATACGTATACGTATAAGTATAAGACTACGTCTACTTAAGACATTTTCTCCAACTTTCGCTTATAATTGGCACACCTCTTAATAACTAAATCATAAGTTATTTATCCGTTTAAAAACCTAGTGTTAATCTTATTTATAAAATGTCACTTTGATAATTGTTATACACTTTAACCAAGCAATATGTATTTCTTTCTCTAAACTTTATAGTTGGGCGTTGAAAGTTGATACGCGATCGAACGATGTTAACTTGAACGCAATACGTGAGAAAAGACCTTACAATTAGCTAAAAATGCTGCTTGTTTCGGTCCCATGTAGCCGTGAGAGTATATCTAAACTGCGACTAAATGTGTGTGTCGCGGCCTGCACAGGGGTACTAAACATCGTTTTTATCAGATTGTGATTGCGTGGATTGAATATATATAGGAACCTGTATCGACTTCTCTGCTCTACTAAGACTTGTTCAAAAGAAAGGCGCCCAGTTACATATGTACTATATAAACGGTCGTCTCTTATTTACCTACCATCGAACCGTTATCTCAATACTGATCGAATAGATACAACACTCTACTGACATCGATCGATATACACATATCTAGTATCTGGAGTAGCAACCGATTGCTCGTTCGTTTCACAAAGCACAAATTATAAGATACATCTTTCCTGTTATTTACTTAATATATTTTTTCTTTGTTGTTAACTTAAACATTTACAAGTACACGACAAGCGTGGCTTAAGTTCTTGAAATACCTGAAACTGTAAAAAATACAACAAATTATTTCTTCTGTTTTTGTACACTTCCAAGATTTAAGAAAACTTGTGTCCATTTTTTGTAAATATACTTGTCCAATTCAGTAATAGAAAATTAGATGAAAAAAATAATACGAAAATGAAAAAGAAAAAGAAAGAAAGAAAAAGAGAGCTCACCAAACAGAAAAGAAGCTACAATCAAAAAAGAATAAAAGAAATCTGAGACCAATAAATTTCGAAACAATTGTTCGCAATATTTTTATTTTAAGTTAAAATTCTAAACAAATTTCAGTCCAATAACCATACAAGCGGAGGAAGGGACACTGACCTAAATAATCCACAGGTTGACATAATCTCAGGAAGCCACCCACATCCACGCAAATTTATTTAGAACAAAACGTAAAATATCTTAAAATATAAATCTCAACGACAGATATAAATATGAAGCATAACATAATTTAGTGACTCAATTAAAATATAGTAAATATTTCGTATATTTTTATATATGATATTGAGGACATTTAACTCTAGACCATATTCATTAAAAGTATGAGGGAGAAACAATCTTTATTATACACTGACAAATACTTAAGCGGTCATAAATACTATATATTATAGATACATGTTATAGATTAATTCAATCTTGGCACAAATCTATGAACCTTATTTGAAAAATAACAATTAAATTCTTATTTTGAATTATCTCCGGTGAACGTATCCTAGCCATAATTTGTTTCCGAAATACTTATATATTGGTTGAATAAAGTCAACATATTTTACTATTTGGGATATACTTTTGAATTTTATACTAAACATTTTTTGGCATTATTTGAAAATCTAAATCAGATTCGCGAAGCTAAATGACAATTTGTTACATTCTTAATTTTTTTTCATCTGGACGAAATTTTGCACAGAGAAATTTTAAGTTTCAATACAACAATCTTTACAATCATCACAAACGTCGAAGAGAAATAGAGCCACAGCAATACTACAACCATCACATGTTCTTACTCAAATTTGAAAACTTCCGCTAATACTTAAACAAAAACCACCATTTCTGCACATCAATCTGAAAAATGCTACAAAATTTTTCAATTTGTTCCCGTTAACTTCCACAAGGAAACTCTGTTCCTGCATTTTTAACTACAGCACCATTCAGTTGCAACCTTTAAATGGGTCCACACTCTTCTGTTTTCTTTATCATCAATTCGGATTCGCCGATTTTTGCAGCACCCGCAACAAATATCTATAAAATTATAAATAAATATCACTGAAACTGAGTTCAATAGAAATATAACACAATAGTCAGCAAATTCCAAATGACCCTTAGGAAAACATCGTCAATTACGAAAGAAAACATACAAATTTTACATTATTTTAAAATGCATTACAATAATAGAATCCGAAAATATAAATATTAAATCATAGAGCCTGTGTTGAATAGAGCCTGTATTAAAGAAAACTGCGTGTTATGTGAAGTGTTAAAACAATTTCCCAAATTGGTAGGTCCAACAAAGTAGGTGTCGTAAACAAAAAATGAAATTTCAAAAGAACGTATGAAACCGTAAATATTTCCCTGTGAAGTGGGTATTATTCAGGCGCTATGTCTACACATAACCAAATGTACCTCGTAAGAAAACACCATAAAAAAAACTGAACTTGGAAGGGGGTGTGTGAAACCATAAATATTTCCCTCATAAGTAGGCGATACACAGGATCTACTTCTACACATAAATAAATCCCATAAGAAATGATTATACAATAACTGAGTGAAATTGGAAGAGTGTGTTAAACCATAAATATTTCTCTATTAGGTAGGTGATATACAAGAACTACTTCTGCACATAAACAAATATCCCCCGAAAGTAAGCGTTATACAAAGCTGAGTTAAATTGGAAGTGTGTGTGAAACCATAAATATTTCCCTCATAGGTAGGTGATATACGAGAACAACGTCTACACATAAACAAATATCCCCCGAAAGTAAGCGTTATACAAAACTGAGTAAAATTGAAAGTGTGTGAAACCAGAAATATTTCTCTATTAGGTAGGTGATATACAAGAACTACTTCTACACGTAAACAAATCTCCCTATTCGAAAGCGTTATACTTAAACTGAGTAAAATGGAAAGAGTGTGTGAAACCGTAAATATTTCTCTATTAGGTAGGTGATATACCAGAACTACTTCTACACATAAACAAATATCCCCCGAAAGTAAGCGTTATAAAAAAACTGAGTAAAATTGAAAGAGCGTGTGAAAGCATAAATATTTCCCTCATAGGTAGGTGATATACGAGAACAACGTCTACACAACAAATATCCCCCGAAAGTAAGCGTTATACAAAAGCTGAGTAAAATTGAAAGAGTGTGTGAAACCAGAAATATTTCTCTATTAGGTAGGTGATATACAAGAACTACGTCTACACAAACAAATATCCCCCGAAAGTAAGCGTTATACAAAAAATGAGTAAAATTGAAAGGGCGTGTGAAAGCATAAATATTTCCCTCATAGGTAGGTGATATACGAGAACAACGTCTACACAACAAATATCCCCCGAAAGTAAGCGTTATACAAAAACTGAGTAAAATTGAAAGAGCGTGTGAAAACAAATATACCCTGAAAGTAAGAGTTATACAAAAACAGTAAAATTGAAAGATTGTGTGAAACCGTAATTATTTCTCTATTAGGTAGGCGTTATACAAGAACTACTTCTACACATAAACAAATAACCCCCGAAAGTAAGCGTTATAAAAAAACTGAGTAAAATTGAAAGAGCGTGTGAAAGCATAAATATTTCCCTCATAGGTAGGTGATATACAAGAACTACGTCTACACAAACAAATATCCCCCGAAAGTAAGCGTTATACAAAAATTGAGTAAAATTGAAAGGGCGTGTGAAAGCATAAATATTTCCCTCATAGGTAGGTGATATACAAGAACTACGTCTACACAAACAAATATCCCCATTGGAAAGCGTTATACAAAAACTGAGTAAAATTGAAAGAGTGTGTGAAACCATAAATATTTCTCTATTAGGTAGGTGATATACAAGAACTACTTCTACACATAAACAAATATCCCCCGAAAGTAAGAGTTATACAAAAACTGAGTAAAATTGAAAGATTGTGTGAAACCATAAATATTTCTCTATTAGGTAGGTGATATACAAGAACTACTTCTACACATAAACAAATATCCCCCGAAAGTAAGCGTTATAAAAAAACTGAGTAAAATTGAAAGAGCGTGTGAAAGCATAAATATTTCCCTCATAGGTAGGTGATATACAAGAACTACGTCTACACAAACAAATATCCCCCGAAAGTAAGCGTTATACAAAAGCTGAGTAAAATTGAAAGAGTGTGTGAAACCATAAATATTTCTCTATTAGGTAGGCGTTATACAAGAACTTTTTCTACACATAAACAAATATCCCCCGAAAGTAAGAGTTATACAAAAACTGAGTAAAATTGAAAGAGCGTGTGAAACCATAAATATTTCCCTCATAGGTAGGTGATATACGAGAACAACGTCTACACAAACAAATATCCCCCGAAAGTAAGAGTTATACAAAAACTGAGTAAAATTGAAAGATTGTGTGAAACCAGAAATATTTCTCTATTAGGTAGGTGATATACAAGAACTACTTCTACACATAAACAAATATCCCCGAAAGTAAGCGTTATACAAAAATTGAGTAAAATTGAAAGATTGTGTGAAACCGTAAATATTTCTCTATTAGGTAGGTGATATACAAGAACTACTTCTACACATAAACAAATATCCCCCGAAAGTAAGAGTTATACAAAAACTGAGTAAAATTGAAAGAGCGTGTGAAAACAAATATACCCTGACAGCAAGCGTTATACAAAAACTGAGTAAAATGGAAAGATTGTGTGAAACCGTAATTATTTCTCTATTAGGTAGGCGTTATACAAGAACTACGTCTACACAAACAAATATACCTGAAAGAATGCGTTATACAAAAACTGAGTAAAATTGAAAGAGCGTGTGAAAGCATAAATATTTCCCTCATAGGTAGGTGATATACGAGAACAACGTCTACACAACAAATATCCCCCGAAAGTAAGCGTTATACAAAAGCTGAGTAAAATTGAAAGAGCGTGTGAAAACAAATATACCCTGAAAGTAAGAGTTATACAAAAACAGTAAAATTGAAAGATTGTGTGAAACCGTAATTATTTCTCTATTAGGTAGGCGTTATACAAGAACTACGTCTACACAAACAAATATACCTGAAAGAATGCGTTATACAAAAACTGAGTAAAATTGAAAGAGCGTGTGAAAGCATAAATATTTCCCTCATAGGTAGGTGATATACAAGAACTACGTCTACACAAACAAATATCCCCCGAAAGTAAGCGTTATACAAAAATTGAGTAAAATTGAAAGGGCGTGTGAAAGCATAAATATTTCCCTCATAGGTAGGTGATATACGAGAACAACGTCTACACAAACAAATATCCCCCGAAAGTAAGCTTTATACAAAAGCTGAGTAAAATTGAAAGAGTGTGTGAAACCATAAATATTTCTCTATTAGGTAGGCGTTATACAAGAACTTTTTCTACACATAAACAAATATCCCCCGAAAGTAAGAGTTATACAAAAACTGAGTAAAATTGAAAGATTGTGTGAAACCAGAAATATTTCTCTATTAGGTAGGTGATATACAAGAACTACTTCTACACGTAAACAAATCTCCCTATTCGAAAGCGTTATATTTAAACTGAGTAAAATGGAAAGAGTGTGTGAAACCATAAATATTTCTCTATTAGGTAGGCGTTATACAAGAACTACTTCTACACTTAAACAAATATCCCCCGAAAGTAAGAGTTATACAAAAACTGAGTAAAATTGAAAGAGCGTGTGAAAACAAATATACCCTGACAGCAAGCGTTATACAAAAACTGAGTAAAATGGAAAGATTGTGTGAAACCGTAATTATTTCTCTATTAGATAGGCGTTATACAAGAACTACGTCTACACAAACAAATATACCTGAAAGAATGCGTTATACAAAAACTGAGTAAAATTGAAAGAGCGTGTGAAAGCATAAATATTTCCCTCATAGGTAGGTGATATACAAGAACTACGTCTACACAAACAAATATCCCCCGAAAGTAAGCGTTATACAAAAATTGAGTAAAATTGAAAGGGCGTGTGAAAGCATAAATATTTCCCTCATAGGTAGGTGATATACGAGAACAACGTCTACACAAACAAATATCCCCCGAAAGTAAGCTTTATACAAAAGCTGAGTAAAATTGAAAGAGTGTGTGAAACCATAAATATTTCTCTATTAGGTAGGCGTTATACAAGAACTTTTTCTACACATAAACAAATATCCCCCGAAAGTAAGAGTTATACAAAAACTGAGTAAAATTGAAAGATTGTGTGAAACCAGAAATATTTCTCTATTAGGTAGGTGATATACAAAAACTACTTCTACACATAAACAAATATCCCCCGAAAGTAAGCGTTATACAAAACTGAGTAAAATTGAAAGAGTGTGTGAAACCATAAATATTTCTCTATTAGGTAGGTGATATACAAGAACTACTTCTACACATAAACAAATATCCCCCGAAAGTAAGAGTTATACAAAAACTGAGTAAAATTGAAAGAGCGTGTGAAAACAAATATACCCTGACAGCAAGCGTTATACAAAAACTGAGTAAAATGGAAAGATTGTGTGAAACCGTAATTATTTCTCTATTAGATAGGCGTTATACAAGAACTACGTCTACACAAACAAATATACCTGAAAGAATGCGTTATACAAAAACTGAGTAAAATTGAAAGAGCGTGTGAAAGCATAAATATTTCCCTCATAGGTAGGTGATATACAAGAACTACGTCTACACAAACAAATATCCCCCGAAAGTAAGCGTTATACAAAAATTGAGTAAAATTGAAAGGGCGTGTGAAAGCATAAATATTTCCCTCATAGGTAGGTGATATACGAGAACAACGTCTACACAAACAAATATCCCCCGAAAGTAAGCTTTATACAAAAGCTGAGTAAAATTGAAAGAGTGTGTGAAACCATAAATTTCTCTATTAGGTAGGCGTTATACAAGAACTTTTTCTACACATAAACAAATATCCCCCGAAAGTAAGAGTTATACAAAAACTGAGTAAAATTGAAAGATTGTGTGAAACCAGAAATATTTCTCTATTAGGTAGGTGATATACAAGAACTACTTCTACACATAAACAAATATCCCCCGAAAGTAAGCGTTATACAAAACTGAGTAAAATTGAAAGATTGTGTGAAACCATAAATATTTCTCTATTAGGTAGGTGATATACAAGAACTACGTCTACACAAACAAATATCCCCCGAAAGTAAGCGTTATACAAAACTGAGTAAAATTGAAAGAGTGTGTGAAACCATAAATATTTCTCTATTAGGTAGGTGATATACAAGAACTACTTCTACACATAAACAAATATCCCCGAAAGTAAGCGTTATACAAAAATTGAGTAAAATTGAAAGGGCGTGTGAAAGCATAAATATTTCCCTCATAGGTAGGTGATATACGAGAACAACGTCTACACAAACAAATATCCCCCGAAAGTAAGCGTTATACAAAAACTGAGTAAAATTGAAAGAGCGTGTGAAAGCATAAATATTTCCCTCATAGGTAGGCGTTATACAAGAACTACTTCTACACGTAAACAAGTCTCCCTATTCGAAAGCGTTATATTTAAACTGAGTAAAATTGAAAGATTGTGTGAAACCGTAAATATTTCTCTATTAGGTAGGTGATATACAAGAACTACTTCTACACATAAACAAATATCCCCGAAAGTAAGCGTTATACAAAAATTGAGTAAAATTGAAAGGGCGTGTGAAAGCATAAATATTTCCCTCATAGGTAGGTGATATACGAGAACAACGTCTACACAAACAAATATCCCCCGAAAGTAAGCTTTATACAAAAGCTGAGTAAAATTGAAAGAGTGTGTGAAACCATAAATATTTCTCTATTAGGTAGGCGTTATACAAGAACTTTTTCTACACATAAACAAATATCCCCCGAAAGTAAGCGTTATACAAAAATTGAGTAAAATTGAAAGGGCGTGTGAAAGCATAAATATTTCCCTCATAGGTAGGTGATATACGAGAACAACGTCTACACAAACAAATATCCCCCGAAAGTAAGCTTTATACAAAAGCTGAGTAAAATTGAAAGAGTGTGTGAAACCATAAATATTTCTCTATTAGGTAGGCGTTATACAAGAACTTTTTCTACACATAAACAAATATCCCCCGAAAGTAAGAGTTATACAAAAACTGAGTAAAATTGAAAGATTGTGTGAAACCAGAAATATTTCTCTATTAGGTAGGTGATATACAAGAACTACTTCTACACGTAAACAAATCTCCCTATTCGAAAGCGTTATATTTAAACTGAGTAAAATGGAAAGAGTGTGTGAAACCATAAATATTTCTCTATTAGGTAGGCGTTATACAAGAACTACTTCTACACTTAAACAAATATCCCCCGAAAGTAAGAGTTATACAAAAACTGAGTAAAATTGAAAGAGCGTGTGAAAACAAATATACCCTGACAGCAAGCGTTATACAAAAACTGAGTAAAATGGAAAGATTGTGTGAAACCGTAATTATTTCTCTATTAGATAGGCGTTATACAAGAACTACGTCTACACAAACAAATATACCTGAAAGAATGCGTTATACAAAAACTGAGTAAAATTGAAAGAGCGTGTGAAAGCATAAATATTTCCCTCATAGGTAGGTGATATACAAGAACTACGTCTACACAAACAAATATCCCCCGAAAGTAAGCGTTATACAAAAATTGAGTAAAATTGAAAGGGCGTGTGAAAGCATAAATATTTCCCTCATAGGTAGGTGATATACGAGAACAACGTCTACACAAACAAATATCCCCCGAAAGTAAGCTTTATACAAAAGCTGAGTAAAATTGAAAGAGTGTGTGAAACCATAAATATTTCTCTATTAGGTAGGCGTTATACAAGAACTTTTTCTACACATAAACAAATATCCCCCGAAAGTAAGAGTTATACAAAAACTGAGTAAAATTGAAAGATTGTGTGAAACCAGAAATATTTCTCTATTAGGTAGGTGATATACAAAAACTACTTCTACACATAAACAAATATCCCCCGAAAGTAAGCGTTATACAAAACTGAGTAAAATTGAAAGAGTGTGTGAAACCATAAATATTTCTCTATTAGGTAGGTGATATACAAGAACTACTTCTACACATAAACAAATATCCCCCGAAAGTAAGAGTTATACAAAAACTGAGTAAAATTGAAAGAGCGTGTGAAAACAAATATACCCTGACAGCAAGCGTTATACAAAAACTGAGTAAAATGGAAAGATTGTGTGAAACCGTAATTATTTCTCTATTAGATAGGCGTTATACAAGAACTACGTCTACACAAACAAATATACCTGAAAGAATGCGTTATACAAAAACTGAGTAAAATTGAAAGAGCGTGTGAAAGCATAAATATTTCCCTCATAGGTAGGTGATATACAAGAACTACGTCTACACAAACAAATATCCCCCGAAAGTAAGCGTTATACAAAAATTGAGTAAAATTGAAAGGGCGTGTGAAAGCATAAATATTTCCCTCATAGGTAGGTGATATACGAGAACAACGTCTACACAAACAAATATCCCCCGAAAGTAAGCTTTATACAAAAGCTGAGTAAAATTGAAAGAGTGTGTGAAACCATAAATATTTCTCTATTAGGTAGGCGTTATACAAGAACTACTTCTACACGTAAACAAGTCTCCCTATTCGAAAGCGTTATATTTAAACTGAGTAAAATTGAAAGATTGTGTGAAACCGTAAATATTTCTCTATTAGGTAGGCGTTATACAAGAACTACTTCTACACTTAAACAAATATCCCCCGAAAGTAAGAGTTATACAAAAACTGAGTAAAATTGAAAGATTGTGTGAAACCAGAAATATTTCTCTATTAGGTAGGTGATATACAAGAACTACTTCTACACATAAACAAATATCCCCCGAAAGTAAGCGTTATACAAAACTGAGTAAAATTGAAAGATTGTGTGAAACCATAAATATTTCTCTATTAGGTAGGTGATATACAAGAACTACGTCTACACAAACAAATATCCCCCGAAAGTAAGCGTTATACAAAACTGAGTAAAATTGAAAGAGTGTGTGAAACCATAAATATTTCTCTATTAGGTAGGTGATATACAAGAACTACTTCTACACATAAACAAATATCCCCGAAAGTAAGCGTTATACAAAAATTGAGTAAAATTGAAAGGGCGTGTGAAAGCATAAATATTTCCCTCATAGGTAGGCGTTATACAAGAACTACTTCTACACGTAAACAAGTCTCCCTATTCGAAAGCGTTATATTTAAACTGAGTAAAATTGAAAGATTGTGTGAAACCGTAAATATTTCTCTATTAGGTAGGCGTTATACAAGAACTACTTCTACACTTAAACAAATATCCCCCGAAAGTAAGAGTTATACAAAAACTGAGTAAAATTGAAAGAGCGTGTGAAAACAAATATACCCTGACAGCAAGCGTTATACAAAAACTGAGTAAAATGGAAAGATTGTGTGAAACCGTAATTATTTCTCTATTAGGTAGGCGTTATACAAGAACTACGTCTACACAAACAAATATACCTGAAAGAATGCGTTATACAAAAACTGAGTAAAATTGAAAGAGCGTGTGAAAGCATAAATATTTCCCTCATAGGTAGGTGATATACGAGAACAACGTCTACACAACAAATATCCCCCGAAAGTAAGCGTTATACAAAAACTGAGTAAAATTGAAAGAGCGTGTGAAAACATTAATATTTCCCTCATAGGTTGGTGATATACGAGAACAACGTCTACACAAACAAATCTCCCCATTGGAAAGCGTTATACAAAAACTGAGTAAAATTGAAAGAGTGTGTGAAACCATAAATATTTCTCTATTAGGTAGGTGATATACAAGAACTACTTCTACACATAAACAAATATCCCCCGAAAGTAAGAGTTATACAAAAACTGAGTAAAATTGAAAGATTGTGTGAAACCAGAAATATTTCTCTATAAGGTAGGTGATATACAAGAACTACTTCTACACATAAACAAATATCCCCCGAAAGTAAGCGTTATACAAAACTGAGTAAAATTGAAAGATTGTGTGAAACCATAAATATTTCTCTATTAGGTAGGTGATATACAAGAACTACGTCTACACAAACAAATATCCCCCGAAAGTAAGCGTTATACAAAAACTGAGTAAAATTGAAAGAGCGTGTGAAAGCATAAATATTTCCCTCATAGGTAGGTGATATACGAGAACAACGTCTACACAAACAAATATCCCCCGAAAGTAAGCGTTATACAAAAGCTGAGTAAAATTGAAAGATTGTGTGAAACCAGAAATATTTCTCTATTAGGTAGGTGATATACAAGAACTACTTCTACACATAAACAAATATCCCCCGAAAGTAAGAGTTATACAAAAACTGAGTAAAATTGAAAGAGCGTGTGAAACCATAAATATTTCTCTATTAGGTAGGTGATATACAAGAACTACTTCTACACATAAACAAATATCCCCCGAAAGTAAGCGTTATAAAAAAACTGAGTAAAATTGAAAGAGCGTGTGAAAGCATAAATATTTCCCTCATAGGTAGGTGATATACAAGAACTACGTCTACACAAACAAATATCCCCCGAAAGTAAGCGTTATACAAAAATTGAGTAAAATTGAAAGGGCGTGTGAAAGCATAAATATTTCCCTCATAGGTAGGTGATATACGAGAACAACGTCTACAAAAACAAATATCCCCCGAAAGTAAGCGTTATACAAAAGCCGAGTAAAATTGAAAGAGTGTGTGAAACCATAAATATTTCTCTATTAGGTAGGCGTTATACAAGAACTTTTTCTACACATAAACAAATATCCCCCGAAAGTAAGAGTTATACAAAAACTGAGTAAAATTGAAAGAGCGTGTGAAACCATAAATATTTCCCTTATAGGTAGGTGATATACGAGAACAACGTCTACACAAACAAATATCCCCCGAAAGTAAGAGTTATACAAAAACTGAGTAAAATTGAAAGATTGTGTGAAACCAGAAATATTTCTCTATTAGGTAGGTGATATACAAGAACTACTTCTACACATAAACAAATATCCCCGAAAGTAAGCGTTATACAAAAATTGAGTAAAATTGAAAGGGCGTGTGAAAGCATAAATATTTCCCTCATAGGTAGGTGATATACGAGAACAACGTCTACACAAACAAATATCCCCCGAAAGTAAGTTATACAAAAACTGAGTAAAATTGAAAGATTGTGTGAAACCAGAAATATTTCTCTATTAGGTAGGTGATATACAAGAACTACTTCTACACATAAACAAATATCCCCCGAAAGTAAGAGTTATACAAAAACTGAGTAAAATTGAAAGAGCGTGTGAAAACAAATATCCCCCGAAAGTAAGAGTTATACAAAAACTGAGTAAAATTGAAAGAGCTTGTGAAAGCATAAATATTTCCCTCATAGGTAGGTGATATACGAGAACAACGTCTACACAAACAAATATCCCCCGAAAGAATGCGTTATGCAAACCTGAGTCAAATTGGAAGACTGTGTGAAAGCATAACTACTTCCCTCATAGGCTGATTATTCACAAAAACTGAATTTGAGGAGTTTATGTATGTATTAAATAGTTCCCTTTGACGGTGGGTGTTATGAATAATATATATAAATAATTAAATTACTTCACATGTTTCGACAATCGGTATAAAGATAGGCTACAAGATTTCATTTTTGTTTTAACACAGCTCATTGTTTCTTACTTCTGTTAAATCATTAGAAATGTTATATAAATATATAGATATATATATATATATATATATATATATATATATAAACACTAAATGTAAAAATAATAGATAATAACGTTATATATATATGTATATACATATTTAGACATGCATATACATATATTTGTTACTATAGATTGCTGAAATTAAAGAGCATGGCATACATGTATTATTCTGTTTGTCTGGGCACACTCACACTAAATATTAACTATTTACTTGGATGAGGAAAGTCTATTTTACTTTAATCTTGCTAGTAGGTTATATCCGTTCTTAGTGTTTCCACTAACGTTTAGCTTACTGTTTATTAGAAATTAATTTCAACTTTACTCTGCTGTACTGTTTTTTATTAGACATGACACTTCAAATATACTGCCCACAGTACTGCAAACATTTTTTGTTCTACTGTTTTCATTTATTCTTGTGCATACTAAAACTAACATTGCTGAAAAAGTTTATATATAATTTATTCTGTGTGTTTTCATCTCTTAGTTCCCCATGTCTACTTTATCTGATACCTACTTTTAGCTAATCGAATTCACTTTGCAATCTTATCTTAAATTCTTTTTTCACTTTAATATGTTTATTTATTCCACTCAATTGGATTACTTATATATTTATCACACAGCATAGAGAAACTCAACTTATATTTGTTACACGTAACTTAAAATTCATGTTCCGCCTATTTACAATACTTTGATTTGTCTGATATTTATGAAATTCATATTAAAACACCAAACCCTTCAAAACCTTCAAAATCAAACATCTAACAGTTGCATTACTTGGAAAAGAAATTAAATATGTATTCGTGATCATCACATTAATGCACTGAACTGCAATTGGTGTAAATGGAATACATAAAAATCAAATTTTCACGGATTTTAGCCGCACTTAAATTTACATAAAACTGACCTAAAACCGGTCAGAATAAACCAAATAAAGTATAAAAATACCTTTTACTTTAAAAAATTTGATTAATGAAATCGAGCATCATGACTAGAAGATACCCTGAACTCGTTCCAATCTGCATTAAATATTTTAAATAACTTATATCTAGCATTAACAAACTGATTATGAAAACCAGGACTAGGACCAGCATCTCCAACACGAACATCACATCTACCAACACCGCCACTTGGCATTTATAAAAAATATAGCAGAAAAACCCGACATCACAACACTTCGCTTGGAGTTGAACTCAGAACTTCATTGCCAACGAGCAACGCACCGCCGCCACCGCAAATTCTAAACAAATAAATAGACAAGAAATTGAAATACATATGTCAAATGACCAACCGTTTTGCTTAACTTCTCTGTTAACGTATTTTAATAAAATTTTCAGCATATGATCTATTATATTGAAACTATTGTCAGCTTAGTAAAAATGCATACTCCTTCACATATTGTCTATACTTGCAACTGAACTTTAATATATACAATTTGAGCAAATTTGAAGCTGGTATCTAAAATTAAAAAAAAAAAAACAGAATTGTATGAAATATACATACACGATTTAATTTTATTTAACAGAATTTCAGTGCAACAATAAAACGGGAAGATAAATCGATTATTTGAAAAATATCAAAGAAATATTCGGTTCTTAAAATATATTCCAGTAGTAAAAATGCATTTCAAGTTGTAAGACAAATGTAAAGACAACTTACATAATTTCTTCCACCTATAATCATATTTATAAACAAATACTGGTTTGTTAATAACCACTTCAAAACATACAAAATTAAGTGCTTTTAATACCATTTACATAATTTACAATTCAAAGACATGCGAAAATTCAAAATAAGAATGCAACAGAAAATGCAAATTAGAAACGCTCAAAATATAAATGCTACAACTCGTATTTCTTAAGGATATAAAGCATGAATTTCTGCACAGCAAAAAGGATATTTAAGAAAACTTCAAATGCCGAAAGCTTGCAACATATATCGAAACTATTCATTATATAGTTTTCATTCTAAACTTTATATGAAATGTATATATTTACATTAACAGCTCAATATTAATTTCTGAATATACTACATGACTCATACAACTGTTCTTCAAGGATATATAACACCAATATTTCTTCACAGCAAAAATGATTCCAACTACAATATTTAACGACCTTAATCAAAACTATTAATATTTAACTTGCAATTATATGCACATATTTTTTAAACATGTTAACAGCCCAAAACGCATTTCAATATTTATAATTTATTATTACACATCTGATTGTTCAAAAACAATATAAAACGTTTTTTGTTTATGTTCAAATGTTTTTTTAGCCTTACAAGTCTTTCCTCACAAACACTGGACTATTTAACAGCTAAATGTCTTGACATTTCTATTCTTTTTTTCGCTAAACCAGCTACAAAACCTTTCTCTACTGCATTTGTATTTGCTTAAACTTTTCAAATGCGAATTATGAATTAAATCATGCAGTTTACTAAAATATCTTGTTTTCTGATACAGTAATAAGGAAATGACACCGAAATTCTATTTATAAAACATTTTTAAATATTTGATGTATACAACGAAAATATTGATGTTATACAAAAAAAACTAATTCGGCAACCTGTGGCCACACAAATTTCATTGCATTTTTGTTTTTCTCACTTAAAACTGTCTTCTACTGTCTTCTGTTTAACTAACACTTGGATAACTTGATCAGTCAATTACACTTATGTATATGGACCCCTTTAGCAAAACATTCGAACATTCTGGTTATTTATTTACCTAATTGACTTGTGTATTCCCCATTCCTATTCCTAATATATATATATATATATATATATATATGTATATAGCAGTATATATGTATGCTGTTCCACTTGCCTCTCTCCTCCCACGTTGTACAACATCTGAGATGCATCTGATTTTCGGGTGAGGTTTTATGATGCAATTCTCACTGCCCCATCCCCAACACTGAAGTAAAAGAAATCCCCCTTTTTGGTATTAACACTACCAACCATAAAAAACCTCACCCACCAAATATATGAACAAAGAGATAAAAATATTCAATATGGTAACGTTGACAAACTGGAAGTCTGAAACTGGGACATCGCTACTAAAGAGAAGACGGAGATTGATGAAGACTGGAAGGGCAGCGCTTCTGAAGAAACCCGGGTCAAGCGACTGCTCTCTATCAAACCACGGACTCGGCAGCTACTGAAGACTTTTTCTATGTATGATGTGGTCATCAATCAACCAACTGCACTGAAGTAAAATTTAGCTATAGATTTAATAGTTATTAGTTTAAATTAAAAATTATAGTTAAATCGAACTTTTAATGCTACCTCAAACATAATATTTAAATTAAAATTTCATTCAAAAATACATAGTTTTAAATTATACTTGAAAAATTTTGTAACTAAGAAAATATAATTTAATAGATTTGAGTTTATCCACACAGAGTTTCCAATGAGCTGTCAAATGATATATATTTAAAAATAAAATGTATTAAATAAAATAAGCATTTATCACCTAAAATCGAATCGACTTGATTATTTAAATTCCAGTTATAAACAAACATTTGCTCTTATATTTGTAATTAGTTTGTATTTTTATTTATATTTGCTTAAAAAAAGTGAAACAATTAATTTATAAACATAGGACTCGAAAACGTTGACAAAAAATTGCAGAATTATTTTCACACACATTCAACTAAATTAATTTTTCTGTTTTGTCAGTTTGCGTTTTGCTTTTAAAGTAGACAATTAAAATGAGTTATAAAACCGCTTTCCGAATATATATATATACATATATATATATATACATATATACATATATATATACATATATATATTCACATATATAAAAATCACTTATGTCTAAATGCTTTAGCGTTCACATTCAAATTGGGGGCGGAGAGTCCACGTGTGCCTGCAAAATGGATGTGGGCGTGGCCTCATACACACGAATAAATCTTGGGATAAAAATTCAAGCATTTGCATTTAACTATTTACAAAAATATGAATTGCATTATTAATTTATATTATATTTAGTTTTCGTTTTTGGTTTGTTTTTTTTTTTTAAGAAACGTCGAATACATTTGTGGGAGACTTTGATGAATAGCACGTTAAAAAAGTTAAGAGAACAAAGAGCCATTGGCTGGACTTATTGGACCACATGTGAATTGCTCAGACGACGTTCTGAAGGTGTTTTTGCTTAACAATTGCAACATAAAAAGCAGAGAAGCGTTAGAATAAACTGAGACGTTATTTAGATAACGAAGAATGCGCTTGTGCGCAAGGTCCGACTAGGCGATAGTTAGAATACAGAATTGGGTTTTAGAATTTGAAAATGTTTTCCAAAAACTTCGATGGTTACTGTGCGACCTGAACACATGGGCACTTTTGTTGGGTACTCAAAAAGTAATCAATTGAAAATTTGTGCTTATCGAGAACTTAGACCTATTAAGATTTTAGTAGATCCGATAGTTTTCGAGTTATGGAAGAAAACTGCCGCAAAAATGAATTTTTAGCGATACCAAGAAGTTGGGAATTGCATAATTTATTTTCAAATCGTTAGACAAACGGACATTGATCAATTTAGCACATTGTAGTGTTCAAGTATATGTATTCTTGTCGCTATTATATTCGGGTTCAGGGCATAAAAGGAGGATAATTCATGTTTAAAATGCATTCGTATTCTTGTTTTTTTTTTGTTTTTGTATCTTTAATTGTTTAGTGTGTTTTTATGTTTACTTAGTAAAAGCTGACAACAAATTTGAAATTTACTTATTTGATAGGTACACTCAAAAATATGTATGTTATGTTAGTGTTAGCTGCTGTCTTTCTTTTGGCGCTCTTTATAACCATTATACGATATTGCTATTTATTGATTTGTCTTGTCCTGGGAGGTGTGTCGACGCTCTATAAGTGGTGTTCCGAGCGCCTCTCCCAGCTATTGCATAAGTGAGTGAGGGGGAGTGAGTGTTGTCTTAAACTGTTGCTGACTGCTGTCATTTTGTTGCATAGTATGTCCGCTGTTATATATATATTAAATATATCGTAGTACTTATGAAGTAACCCTTATACAGTTAGCCCACTCTGTTACGCATCAAACACTCCCAGCGTTTCGCCTAATGTCTATATATAGTATGTAGTTCATATATCATTTGCTCAAATACTTTTTTAGCTAACTAGCAATTAGTTATATATTTCGATTTTTGTGTGGAATCAATTCGCATAATATTCGCTATATATACATGGGTTTCTCGTTTTCATTTGACGGGAGGGGGGGGGGTGGGGGGGTGGCTGTTCCTTACAAAATTTTGACTAGTTCTTTATGCAAGCGCCTGGAAGAGGCCTTCGAATTGTTAGTTATAAAAATCACTAGGATTTTTCATTTTAGGACAAAAATGTGTCTTGTTTTGTTTTGTTTTCTTCGCTTTTAACTCTATGTAATCGAGGGAAATGCTAGTTTCTGAAATCCTTTGGATGCACTCTATATTTAGGCTTATCTCCAATGTCTGTCTGTCTGTCTGCCAGTTCTTTTACAGTTGTGTTTGTTTATTCTAGACCTATATCACCGCTTAATTGCCTTAAACACTCTAATTATTTTTAGCATTTCTTGCTGATTCATTGTTGTCTCGTCCTTTGCGTCTTTGTGTTTGTTTCCTTTTTAGATTGGTTGATTATGAACGTGTGAGTGCCAGCTACTTAATAAAGTTCAAAGTTCATGCAACTTTGCGATTTCTTATGCCTGCAGCTATAATCATGAATCATATATATATATATATATATATATATATATATATATATATATATATATATATATATATATATATATATATATATATATATATATATATATATATTAGTCTATATGTATGTATTATATGCTTAGTTTTGCAAGGTATTAATTATGTATGTATGAAACCAATGTGATCCTATGCAAAATTGTATTATATATATATTAATATATGGATTTAGTTTAGGTTTGCTTATTGTGAACTATTTTGCACTGTACAACAAAATATGTTTTCCTTTTCTTTTTTTCTCTTTTTTGTTTTGTACAATTTGAAAACTAATTTAATCTTTTACATACATTTACGTAGTGTCTAGAAAATTGTGTTTAATTTCTTCTTCACTTAGTTATTAGATGTGTTTGTGTGTGTATTGTGTACTTTAGTTATAGGAAACGTTTTTATTTTTTGGAAATGATATAGAAAAATAAATGCAGAGAACACTATTTAGCATACAGAACTTTAAGCTTTCAGCTTCTATTCGTATATGTAGTTATTTTTGCATTACATTTAATTTAATTTGTTTCGTTTTTAAATTAATAGCAATTGTTTTATGCATATGATTTCATATTTATTTAAATATTAGCATTCAGGCGCGTTTTACTAGGCCTAAACAGCGCTTGCTCTAAGGCTTTATTGCAAACCATTTAATTTGTCATTAATTTTTATTTTGGTTATATATGTTCATATATATGAATTGAATATAAAGCACTTAAAATTAAACAAAACAAGATAGTTTCAATTTAATTATGAATAATAAAAACAATTAACTTATATACAGCAAAAGATATTCTGAATTGTTTACGTTCGCGTAGGCCTTACATATACAATATGCAATGTACAATTAGTCTTAAGTGTGTGTCTTGTATACATGTTTCATCAGATTGCAAATCGGTAGGGTTAGTGTGCCGATCCTTGGCTTAACCCATCTATCAAATTGTAGAAGTTTTGCCATCTCAGCAACGCTGGCCACGTCAACATGGCCAACAGCAGCCAGTTGGCCAAGTAAGCTGAAGAGCTGGCACTGGAGCCCGTCTCACCACATTTGCCTGAAAGTTAGAAAGCCAAAATGAGAATTTAATAACATATGAATACAACTACTATACTTCAAATTTTAAAAGTAGGAAGTTTTTTACTATTGAATACTTCAAGTGGTTGTTTGCCTAAATAACTAAGAGCGTTTTTCACTAATGTTCTTATATAAATAGCACAAACCAAAAAAGGATAGATTGGCCACCAGATGATGATCGGGAGGCTTTTGAGTGCCACGATAGCAGGCATCGCCCACGACCAGTTTAGCTGCATTGCCCTCCGAGGGTCTGTAGCTGATACAGACGCCATGTTTTGTGCCCTTATGCCTGGCGATAATGTAGACCGTGCTGTTCTCGCTCCAAGAACCGTGACAGGAGTACTCTGCGTTAATCGAGAACAGATTAGATTGGATGCATCCATTGCATTTAAAGGAACTCGCTCGCTTACCCTCCTCACCATCCAGGCTGCACAGTGGACTCACATCGATGACGTTGGGTGCCGTGCAGCCCACCCAAAGTTGTCGCTGGGCATTGTAGTTGGTTACACAACCGGGCACATCTCGTCGACTACGCGTTGCTATGAAACCTACGCTGGTATCGTTGGAGCTGCTGAGAACCAAAACCTGCTGCAAACGATTCGGGGACTCCTGCTGCTGGGCTAGCATCGGCTCTGCAGCATTGCGTCGACTGCGCGCGGGCAGGCCCCGTGTGTTAGCATGCCAGGAGCCACGCTCCATGCGCTCGGCATTGCGGAAGCTGAGTGTGCTGTGCCTGCCACACAACACAAATAAACAAAGCACAAATTGAGCTGTAGTAGAGATTCTTCTCGTTCTCGTTGATGCCGTGCAAACATACCCCTTGTGGCCAAAAGAGCCGGCGTCCAGACCCTCGTTCTGATGATGATGATGACCATGCCCAAGATGCGATTTGCCATTGTGATTGCGCTTGTGGCGCGTGACCAGGTACGGTGGTCCAATTGCCCCGCGCAGATTGTACAGGCCCTCCATAGGGCAAATATGCGGTTCCGGATTGCTAGCTGTGAGCGGGATTTTAAAAAAGAACCATCGTTTTGAGTTTAAGTCTACTACTCAAAGATACCCTATAAACTAGTTATTGTTTACTGTTAGACTTTATATTTGGTCATGTACCAAAAATGAAGGCTAGATAATTACGTATCTTTCTTAAGAGGAAACTGCACTCTCTCCAATTGTCTCTAGCTCTGATGAGTTGTGAGATATATTAAGAATATACATAGATAATCGCTATAAATCGATTTTGAGTTCGCACATACCATAAAAGTAATGAATCTCTACAAGAGACTGTTTGTCATATACATATACCCCATTGAGTTCACTGTGGCTACAGGGTATGCGCAGCACACAAACAGAGTGCATACAAACTTACCCAGCAGCGTTATGTAGGCCATCTTATTGAAGTCAAAGTGATCCGGAGCACAGGCATCCTCCAGACGAATGGCCGGCTTGCCCGTTTGTATCTCAATGACGTGCGTGTCCCGGCGGTAGAACATCATGCACATAAAGCCTGATTGGCTGTAAAGTCGAAGGAAAGGCGGGGTAGGGGAATGAGACAACAGAGTTACGGCGGTTTTTTTGTTCTTTGGCTTACCAGCCGGTGGTGTAGTGCACCACAGCCATCATTTCGGTTGAGGTCTGTTTGTTTATCTGCTCGCAGAGGGCACGTGTCTCCATGTAGCCGTTGGGCTTAATAATGTGCACGGAGCCATCGCTGTAAAGAAAATTGGAAACGTTTTATTGGCTGTGATGCGTTGCCATCGGCGTCGTTGTTGCCACTCACTTGGAATGATAATTGTAGACAGCATTCCCCATAAGTGCATGCCAGTGTCGTGGACCCTTGAACCAGGCAGGAAAATCGCAGCGCTCCGCCGCCGGCGGTTTGCGCAGCGACATTATTCGCGAGCCAACCTGACAGGGAGAGTGAAGAAGGGGATTTGAATGTTGACACTTTGAATGGGGTTTGACTCACTTACCTCGGCGCTGTCTAAGCCATTGCAAGTGGCGTCGCCGGATTGTGCCAGCTTATACTCGGCATCCTTCGAACTGAGCATGCTTGGGCCACCTGCAAGGGTTATCAAACAAAAATGGATGCTCTAGAACAATTTTCTAACTGTTTGTTTGGCGATTTTCTTACCCATCAGCGAGGAGATTTTCTCGTAAACAAAGCAACGATAACGCTCCTCATTCGAAATAGCATGGTGATGCGAGACAAGACCCACCAAATACCGTGAGTTCCCATCCTTCCATGTGGCCAGACAGGTAAGCTCCTCAACTGCAAAAGTTTTCGCAATTTAAGTTTTATTATAGAATCGCAAAGCTTGAATTATGTGAATAATCTAAGTTGCGGACCAGAAGAGGTTTCTTATAGTATACAACATCTGTATCTACTCAATGCTTCGTAGCTATTCTTAGTGCAATACGATTGTATATTTCTACATTAGAGTTGAATGAGCAATACTCATTTAGCAGAACAATCCGCTCATTAAAGAGCTCTTACTAAATTCTGTTGAATCAGCTACAATGTGCACTTACCCGTACTCTCTGTGCCCTGGACATCGGGACAGGCCTGAAAACTTAATAGCAGGCGACTCTCCTCGGTGCAGCTCTCAATGTTCGAGACGGGGGACTTGCATTCCCCATGGCCGCGATTGTAAGTGAATATAAAGGGACCTGCAGAAGGGAAGTAAGATAATGATAATGACGAAGATGATGATGATGATAAAGCATTGCATTGAGATAAATGAAAGTTGGAACTCACCCTTTAGTGGGCACTTGACCGGTTCAGCGCTCTCACGGAACAGCGAATAGAGCAGAGCATCGCCCGGTATTTGATCGCAGAGATTCTGTAAAGTCTCACGGCCCTTGCAATGGTCTGGGGGACATGATTATTTGAAAAGCACACATAGGAATACAATTAATGCAAATCGCTAAACAAGTTGAAGAACAAACAAATACACACAAACACAAAGAAAGGCGAAAGAAACAAGTCGAAATCGGGATTGGGGAATATGTAAGTAGTTTGGATGGATTTAGTAGAATAGCAAAAGTATAGTCAGATAGTCAGATATATATTTAGTTAGTTAGATAGAGAGTTAGAGTTAGAGAGACAGAGAGAGAGAGAGAAGCAACACATTTAGGTGAATCGATTTTGTTTTATAGGGTATCAAATGATAAAAACAATGCTACAAAGTTCTAAAAAGATTTCTTCAAATCAATAACGTGTAGCGCACTGGAAGCTGGCATTGCCCTGCCCATGATTCAAGTCAGCGTGTAGAATATCAATTAAATTACCCAGATCTCTGGATAATAGTACTTGAATTTACAGTCGAAACTTGGGAGAGGGGCAGCTGCAAGTGCTCCACAACGTGAAACAGCAACAATTTCTGTTGAAATGTGTGTTGACAAATTGAAATGAGAAACTTAAGCAAATTAAGCATACTGAAGTTTTTTTCTCTTTCAGCTGAAACAATGTCAAAGAATTGTTATAGCATTGCTGAACTGGATGTATAAAAAAGTTAACTAAAGAACACAACACTTGAAAGTATTAATAAGTTGTAATATAATATTATATTTATCGAAAGGAAAGGAAAATAAAGAACACATAGTCCTTTCCGGCTCTCAACACAAAATTGAAAGTTCAGTTGACAAGGCAAAAAAATGATTATTTTGTTGCTAGATCAAGCAGAACAAAAAAGAAAAAATAGATGTAAATTTTTCAATATATTAATTAAGTATAAATACTCGTATGCTAAGGAAATTAGTAAATGTTGAGTACTTTGTTTTGCAGTTTGGCAAATATATATATTCGTAGTTGAGTTTATTTTTTTTTTTTTACTTTTTTTGGTATAGGGTCCTCTCTTTTTAGCAATATTGGAGTGTTTTTAACGCTTATATACGTTATGCTTATAATGATAATAATAATAACAATAACAATAATAATAATAATTATAATTATATATTTATATATGGTTAGGCAACCAACAAACAGGCAGAGTTGTAAATACATCTAAAAGGCGAAAGCCTTTGGGTAAAAGCTCTAAAATGAAATGTTTAAACAAGCACACACAGAGCAGTGTTGGTAAACGAAATTCAACAAAAGTTATGTACAAATGCAGGACACATGTGTGTGTGTAGGTGTCTGTGTGTATGTCTGTGTGTATGAGCCAGCTCTTATGGCCTCTTTGAGTAATGATTGTAATTAAGTAGCAACTAGAGTTGATGAAAAGCATAACGGTATAACAAGCTAACGGTATACGTTTTGGGTGTGGTGTGTCTGTGTGTTGGATAGTGTGGCAGAAACAACTACGACAGCGAAGCTTTATATATATATACATATATATATATATCATGACCAGGCAAAAATTACAACAGCACAGACATTAAAAATAATCTACTTTTTCTTTTTTGTTTTTAGGTTTTAATATCTTTTGTTCGGACACACACAACACACAGAGAGAGCGAGAGATACTCATATGTAAAGTGTAATATTTATATAGCTGAACTATGATACGGACTTTGTAGTAAGTAGCCCATTGTAGCACACACAAACGCACACACACACAGATATAGGGACAAACACACAACATTTAGTACGAAACGGAATGAAAAATGACACACATCTATGAAATGGAAATGGAACATTATGAAATGGAACCGAGAGCAGAAATTGTTGAGTTTCATGTTTAAATTACATTAATTAAATGACAAACACACATAAACAAATAAAGGCATAATGTAAATGTATTGGTAACACAGTAACAAGTAACTAAAAGGTACAAACACGTACACACATATTATTTAATTAAAAACGGAAACAACAACACGATTGGGTGGGATGGGGTGGTTGGGTTTGGGTTTTGGGGTTAAGGATAAAGTGTGTAAACTCATAGAGCGAATAGCAGTAGAAATAGTAGTTGTAGTAGTAGTAGTAGTAGTAGTAGTACAAATAGTAGTAGGGTAAGTAGTGAAATAGTAGTAGGTATTGTTTAGGTTAGGTTAGGTTAGAATGTAGTAAGAAGAAGAAAGTACAACAAGTAATTGGATAAATGAGAGACAATTATACTAGCGGTCACCGGGCAGCCCATCCCAACATTTTTTTTATCATCATGTACAATATGTTTACAAAATATATATATATAAATATATAAATTGCTATATTTTTTATTTTAAATTTTTCTTTGGCAAAAAATTTTTATTTTAATTTTGCTGAAATCCTTGAATTTTTAAATGACAAAACAAGGTGTAATTAAAATTAAATTGGATGGAGAGTTTTTGTTTTTTTTTTAAATTAAATGCAAAAAATGGTTGGATTTTTTTTTATTTTGTGTGGGAAACTGGGAGGCGGACAAACGTATAAAAGATGACAAAGAAGAAGAAACCCGAGTTGTTTTGATAATTGTTTATGGCACAGGCTATATGATTTCCGACTTGAGAATATTATAGAAAAAAAAATCGAGGAATTCATGTATATGTACAAATATGCGAAAGCTCCAGCTTCAGCTCCATCAAATCGGATAAACAATAGAAAATTTACAATATTTAATTACTATATATCATGCATATCGGAAATCATATTTCAGTTTCGATCCGAGCCGAAACTAGGCGAAAATAAAAAATTTCACTCGCTCGGTTGAAGAAGAAGAACTGTACAAAAATTAATGCGATGATGATTTATTTATTTTTATTCGGTTTTTTGATTTTTTCTTTTTTGGTTAGCAGTGGATTAATATAAAAAACATTAATAATTATAATCATGTACAAAGAGTTATTTTTAGTATTATTATTATCGAAAAGAAGACGAACGAAAGGAAAATGATGAATTAATCGAAGCACTTCAATTGGTGACAACAAACAACAATCAAATAATTTCAAATCAAGAGTTCAACGAAAATAATAAACAATACACAATTAATATTTATATAACTGTACAAGAGATATTGGAGGAAGGAGTTTTATTTACAGCGTGTGTTGTTGTTGTTGTTATTGTTTTGTATTTGTTAAGTGATTGTAAATAACCTTAGTATTCATTATAGTACACAATTGATTTATGCGAAATTCTTCTGTACAATCCTCGACTTTTGTCAAGGAAAAAACATACCAAAAAAATTATAATAAAAACGAAATTGGAACGTATAACAAATTAAGATGAATGAGGTTTATGGCACGACTTGTCTATATACATCTATATATATATAGCCTAACGGAACCGAGTGACAACAAATTAATAGAAGGGAAAGAAACAGGAAAACCAAATTGAATGAATGAGCACATAAAATATTGCATAAATAAATAAAATGAATTGAAATGAAATGGCTATGTGAAAATATATATAAACCTTAATATATATATATATATATATGTATATATATAAATTCACATATACAACTGCGCCAACAAACACAACAGTAGAAAGGGGGCGTGGCAGCAGTAAGAGACACGCGAAATTGTTTCGACACCCCGGTCGCAAAACACGCGACTCGCCGGAACACATCTCAACCCCTGTCCCTGCCCCTGTCCTACACTAGCCTAGGTAAATACGAAATACCCATTTTTTTATGCTCCACATATATATATAAATATAATATATATGCTATGCGAAAACTGTACCAACACACGCAGCCCTAGGGGACGGGAGTTGTTTCGTATTAAAATGCCCAAAAACTATATAAAACAACAAAAAGCAGCACTTCAGACGAGCATGCCAGACTACTAGATTCCCTGTAGCCGTAACACACACCTGCACATAATGAAATAACTGTATCGTAGGACTTCACGGATTTGACCTTTAAGGACCATACATCCATCCTTCTGCCTTTAAAAACCAATATACCCACTTTGGTGGCAACTCGAATGGAGGGAGCATACGTATAATAAAATAAAATTGGCTGTTGTCCTGACCTGTGTGTTGCTTGCTACTGTGGCTAACAAATTACCCAGTCAACGTACCAAAAGCAGGTTGTGCCAAGCACACACACACCTGCACGCCCACACACACACACACACACACTCTGATGTGCGTAATGTTGTTGTTGTGTTGTAAAAGGCAGGGTAAACATTTTTACAGACATTTGATTAAATTTAAATATTCTCACACGGAAATTGCCTAAAGCTGCTTACGTTACGTGTTTAAATGCCAAACTACGTAAAAAATACATGAGCAGTACCAGAGAGTGTACCGTTATCAGTGTAAGTACGAACTGAAAATTCCTCTACTGTTATATCACTCATATTTATAACTGTCTATTCGCTTGCACCTTATAGATATATTACAAGATCTAATTTTCATATTATTATAGACAAATATGAATCTATATAAATATTAATAACTATGTTAAATACTTGTAAGAACCCATAGGAAGGTAGTCTGCAGGTGATGAGAGAGGTGAAATGAAAGACTATATAGACCTATACAAAATTGGAAGTGTACGAAGCTTGGACTATATATTTAAAGAAATAAGAACGTTTATTATTGTAGCTTATTATATTCTACGAATATAGCTTATCATAGTCCCAGAATCTGAGCTTAAGAACTGAGAAATCCTATAGCATAAATAGCATAAGAATATCACAGACAAGTCTACATCCGTAAAGTTCTATATCTATGCCGACTCAAGGATATTTATAACTATAAAAACTATGTGAGCTCATTAAATATCAGATGCAAAGAACCCAACAAAGTTAGGTCAAGAAGCGAAGAGCAGAAATCTAAAAATTTGACTTGAAAACAAAAGTGAACGAAATGCGAACGATGAGCGCAAAGTACGAAATGTTCAGGTAGACACCAGCAAGGTGAAAAGCGCGCCGGACGGGGGCAGGCTGCATTGGGGTTTTGAGGGGCTGTTGGCGTTGGCGCAGTTTTGCGCTTAATTATTTTAATTATTTTTTATGCTGCTTACATTTGTGCACTCGTCTCCGACTCTCAGAGCGCTGCATAGCAATTAAAATGTGGTCTCAGCCCCCCACTCGCCCCGCCTAGAATGCCCTTCATTGAATGCCCGCAGTGCCAGGCACTTGCAAAACCTGAGTGGTATCATGGAATTGGTATGCAAATAGTACAAAATATCCATAGCTACTACGCAAGATGCTGCTAAATGGATCCTCACAAAAATGTGAAAGAAAAAATATTCAAATAATTATGCGAGAAACCAAGCAAAAATGGCCCTTCGGAGGTTTCCTTTTAGAGGGTGGGTCTCTTCGAAGGGGTTGGCGTTAGCTCGTGGCCCTGAGTATCGAGGTGTATCTAAAGTCTAGTAAATAATTGACTTCAGCTAATGATAGGTTCAAATTTCGCTAGCAAATTCACAATACTGAATAGAAGAGGGTAACATAATATTGGCATGGAATGTGAATGGAACTATATAGAATTTTCTTGACCAGTTTGAAAAGGTGAAAGCATTGAAGAATATCGAAGTATTTCTTTGTGGTCTTTTTGTTATATCTCATTGATTGTTTTCCATGATAACCGCAATTTAAATAAATATAGTCAATGGTATATAGCTTATAATATATTATAATATAAAAATATATTATATTAGTACCTTTAATTCGAACATTTCTGACCCACATTCCATATATTTTCATCTTATTGAAATTTAGCTCACTTCAAGTTCTATTTCCAACAAAAGCAAATCTTATTGTTTAGTCCTCATTAAATTGTATTAAATTAATGGAGAAGGGATAATGAATAAAAGCCTCTCACATTGAGCACCTCTGAGCCCCCACTTTAAGTAATTTGCTTAGTCCTTTGATATTTGAAGCTTCCTTTTATTAGAAATAACTGAATAACTAAACAAGTGAGTTAATTTGAATGAAAATTCGTATACTCATTACGGAAATTAAAAAGGGTATATTGGTTTTGTAAATGTAGGCAAAGCTTTACGCCTCTATTGAAGCCATATATTTTAAAATATATCATAACAAGATTATCAAGCTATCAGAACTATATCTTGCACAGAGAGTTAGGATCGTCCGTTTAGTAAGTGGATCCCTATTCCTATAACTTATACGGTCTGCCCATTTGGCAAGACTAATTGGAAAATATTAAATTGTAATAAATCCAACTGTATTTGGAGCGTGAACGAGTATTTCGCATTCGGTTTCGGCCAACTGCAACACTCTAACTTGTTGTCTAAACGTATATTTGGATGTGTGTATGGGTGATACCGAAATTGTTGATAAAATAATAGATAGGCATGAGCTGGTAAGCCTTTGCTAGTTGTCAGTGCAATGGATACTGCCTCTTTGTCTTGGCCAACTGTGAAAATGTGGCTTAAACCAAATTCAATTATTACGCATTGCCAATGTGCACAACATTTCCGAATGTAGTTCGAGTATTTGCATTGAGTTTTTCGAATAATTTTGCTCATTTCAACAGAATGCCTCAAAGGCAGGAATTTGAGCGTGCGTGTGTGTGTGTATGTCAGTGTGTGTGTTTGTGCGTATGGCAGTCAAAACAAATAATGACATAAACCTAATAATACCATTGTGCCATTGAAGCGATTGTTTTACGGACGGCTAATCAAAATAAACAACCGCCCATAGACACAGGCCGCTCGCTGCTGCCGCCGCCCACGACCACGGCCACACCCACACCCGCCCGCGCCCACACCAATATCAACAGGGCCCTACTTCAGTTAATACGCCTGTCCTTTGAATTATAAATGAGATCTAAAACTCTCGTTTAATATTTAAACAAAATCAAATCAAAAAAACAAGCAACATGAGAGGGAGAGCGGAAGAGCGAAAGAGAGAGGGAAACCGACAGACCTACACACTCTCAAAGACAGGCTGACAGACATGTCACTCAGTGAGTCAGCCAGCCAGTGAGTCCGAGATAGATTAAACTGGAGCACAGTGGGTTGTGCGTTGGCTACATGAGTTGGCGCTTTCTAATCGATTCAAGTTGACTGGTTGAGCTTGCACAGCCAAGAAACTGTAGGCGGAGCCGTACTCGCCATCCGAGCCATAGCCGGAGCCGTAGTCGTAGTCGGAGTCGTAGTCCAGGTTCCGAGCCGTGGCTGGTGTTTGCAGCACTTAAACTAATTTGATTTCTATTGAGGCAAACAAATAATAAATAATGAATTTACATTTCTATGCGTATACCCGTAACCATGTCGTAAGGCGGCCAAGAGAGATAGATAGAGAAATAGGAAGAGGGGGAGAGACTACTCTAGATACTTGTATGCAATTAGGGACTTAGCCTTACAATTAGTTGGCTATAATTGCAAGCAGGACCAGAGACAAGTGAAAACTTCAGCACTTGACATGGTAGTAAGCGGATTATAGCAATTAACCACTGAACTGCTTGGGCTTTTCTCTCTTTCTCATTGTATATATATATATAGTATAGTTTATACATATAAGCTTCTAAAATGGAAAAACTTAAAAGCCAGCAGAGGGCAGCAGCCAGACCTGCATACTTACGTATGTACACTTTCTGTAGCACTTCAGACTGCACTCAAAAGGATTGGATAACTAAAACCATTCACACAGACAAATTTAAACGGAGCACCCGTAGCGAGAAAAGCTCAAAGATAGCCCAACTTGAACTTACCCTAGAAGGGCAATGCAAGTGTGACAACTAAGACTGTAGTAAACAGAAATGAAATCCCTTAAAACTATAAACTCGAAGAAAATTCTTGTTTCTCTTAAAAATGTAAATTCGACGATTGTTGTTTGTCGATAGTTCAATTGAACGTATATTTCATAGGAAGCTCATTAACAAGTCGAATCGATAATTATCAATTGAACCATTCAATGAATGAAATCAATAAATAAGTTCTGCAACCCATTTCAATGCAACTTTTTTTTTAAGATTTCTGAGCTGACAACAAACAAACAAAGTCTAAGGACAGAAGCTACCCCATAGAGCAATTCATTCCACTACTGGACTTCAATGTACACGTCAAATGTTTAATGCACGTAGAAGGGGTTTAAATTTGAGTGTTTAAAGCTAGAGTTCACTTTTTACTCGGATGGAGCAATGCCGGGGCTACTCTTTATTCGAAACATTGCGTGAAGACCTATAAATAAATAATGTTCGCGTCACAATGGAAAACAAAGAACAGAACGAAATGAAATGCAAAAGTCGGTTCAAAATAATTGGTGAACTTTTATATTAAAAAGAAATGAAAAAGTCTCTATCCACTAAATGGTTTTTCATATGGAATTCTTGATATGCAGTATGCAATAAATAAAATACATATTTATAAATTTTTTCATAAATATTTGCGAGAGATTTTTTCAATTTTATGTTTCTTTTGTGAGATGAGCAAATGGAATTTTACAGTGAGAGCTGTGAGAACTGTGTTTTCTTTTTTGTTTGCTGGGATAGTTCCATTCGAGAACCACAGTTATTATGCATGGATGGCATTGCAAATAGTATAAAGGTGCTCTTGACCAGACCAAAGTCGGTGTATAGCTGCGTGTGCTGGCTTTCAATACGTTATCATACTCGTTCACTATGTCTTGCAGTCCGTTTGTCTCTCGCCTTATAGTGTTAATATATTTTGGATACGCCCATTGGAAGCGTGGAAAATTGAAAGTTGTGACGTGGGAATATACTCGGAATATGATATATTATATATATATATATATATATATACTATAGACTCTGAGTCTGATCTATGTACATAGTCCTGTATAACTATATATAAATACAGCCGTCCATTTGTACAACTATATACTCGTCTATATAGTCAGTAAAACTACGCTCGATATGTGAGGTTAATCAGGTAAAACTGTGTATACAATGTTTAGTAGTTGGTGAGAATTAGACCTACATTGGAGCGTCTTTCTATTAGGCTTTCGACTGTGAACGAGTATTAGCAGTCGGAAGCGCCCGATTGCAACGCTCTTACGTTCTTTCGCATGATTTTGTGAATGAGTTTTTATTATTTACAAAATGAGTTGAGGCCCGGGCAAAAGACAATTTTGATCTTGTGGGACAAGTTTACTTTTATATATATATATATAGAGCACTATAAATACAAAATATATATTATATATATAGTAGCAAATGGAGTAAGTAGTAATTGGAAGTGCGTATGGACAATAAACTATACAAATTGTAACGCGCAATTTAACAACAATTTCTGCATGTGACGGCCTTCAAAAATATAAAATTTAAAAAAGAAAAAATAAATTCTCAAATGCAAAACTTTGCGAAAATCCAATCAATGAAAAGTTTTTGTAGTTTTCGTTAGTTTTTTTTTACTTTGATATAAATGCGAAATAGAACTGTACAAAGCACACACACGCACACTCAGGTATACACACACACACATACGAAAACAGAAAAGTAAAATCAAAATATATATTATATATATTTTGTACATATTTGAGAAATCGATTTGTATGGATGTTTTTGTTGCTGTTGTTGTAGTTGGGAGTTGATTTGAATTTTGTTGAAGTAAAGTAAAAAATATACATATCATATAAATACTGAATAGAGTTTTGCAAATATATATATAGATATATATGTATATGTAAATGATTTTTTTTGTTGTTAAAAAATATATATTTAGAACAAACAATTCAATTGTTTAAGAAAATGTTTTTTATATATATATTTACACAATTTATTGTTGTTTTTTTTTTTAATTATTTACAGTAATGAAAACCAAGGAAAACGAAAATCAAGCAAAAATTAAAAAGGAAAACTTAAGATTGTTTTTCTTAAATTCTTTGCGGGCATTTTTGGATTTTGAGTTTAAAGCTGACGCGATTTTTTTAGTTTTACTTTATACAAATCTTTTTAAAGCTTTAATTGAGTTGTTTTATTTTTTTTTTCTTTTTTGGGTTCTGTTGGGAGGGGTTAATCTGCTAATCCGCTAATACGTTTCGAGAATCGCAACTAAGTAAGTTAATTGGATTGATTTGAACGATATATATAGTAATTGGATATTGATAGCTGTAACTGTATCTTGAGAAAATTGCTTTATATATATATATATATATTTACATATATAAATACATATATACATACATGTATATTATATTTTTTATTTTTAAGTGGTTTCTAGTTTAGAGAGACAGTTAGAGAGTGAGAGAGAGAGAGGACCCTTTGCCATGACGGGATAGAATTTTATTTTATATTTTTATATATATATATCATTTCGTATGCAGAGTATTTTTGTTGAGACTATTTACAAGTTTTGTTTGTTTTTTTTTTTATTTTTTTTTAAACTAACTCAAAAAATTGCTTTTTAAAAACATAAATTTAAAAAATTATATGAAAAGAAATAAGGAAAAATTAAAAAAAAATTAAGTTAACTTTAAATGTATATAAAAAAGTAACAAATCCTTCAGTTTAATAATAATTTTAAAAATACTTAAAATACTAGATAAAAATACAGAAAATTGGAGAATCCTTCAGTTGTGTTCTTTTTTCCTTTCGAATGCAAAAAGTTGGGGTTTTTTCAATGTTTTTTTTTGGGTTGAAAGTAAAAGTGAAACTAAAAGAAATGCGCTGAAATTATAATGTTAGATGTTAGTTATGTTTGGTTGGAACGCAAAGTTAAGAGGTGATTGAACAGAAGAGAGAAACAAAATGAGATATATAACTGGTATAACTGGAGATAGCGAGTTAAGAGATAGAGTTTCGTTTTTGTGTTTTGGATTGATCTTAAGTTTAGAATTAATTGGAAAAAAGTATAAAGTTAATGCTTACAATCATTCATATCGTCATTGGATCTCATTATGTACTGATCCGATGATGATAGTCTTGAATGCCCGTTCGTATTGGGATGAGCTCCCCCCCTATGATCACTTTGTTTAATAGAGCTACGCATCGCCAGTGCAGATGGATTGTTCGACTGATGCATATACATACTATCACCTTCGCACTCACTTTCTTTATACTGCAGCACATTCTTATGCTTCTCATAGATAACCAGGCAACGATGACATCCTTTCCTAAAAGAAGTTTGTATTTTTTTTGTTTGTTTTTTTTTTTTTTTTTGTGGGTTGCAAATGAAAAGTTTATGTTTTTGTATTGGTTTTTTGCTCAGGATTGTAAATGATATATGTTAGTAAAAGTTTATTTTGTGTTTATATTTGAAATATATTCTGTTGGCTTTTATCTTTTGCTGTTGTTGTGTTCGGCTTTGAATGTTAAAAGGAATACGTAAATCAGGACTTTTCTTAACTTTAAGTTTAAGTTTGGAAAATTATATATGGTATCGATGAAAATGTTTCCCAGTGAGTCATTGAAGAAATTTTAAGTTTTTCATTATCTTTGTTTTTTTTTTTGTGGTTTTGAATTGGAAAATTGAATTAACATGTAGTATATAGTATATGTAAGTAAATATACTATGTGTGTGTTATTTTTGTTAAAGCCAACCCAGTTTCGATGTGGGCTAAACTATTTTCAATCGGAAGCTAAATATATGTAGATTTCGTAATATTGTTCAAAACTGATAAATGATATCATAAAAACGAACTAAAAGGACGCACACTTAAATAACTCAAACAGTTAACAAAATATATGTGATGTTTAAAAACAAATCTGTAAACATTTTAATTGAACTTTTTCAAAATCAAAATAGATGTACATTATATATATTGTTTTTTTTTCAGTTTGTGGGGCATTTCTTGTTAGTTTCCTAGTTGGTAAATGGTACTTAAGATCTATTAGATTTGTTTTTTTTTTCATATATTACGATAAAAAGTTAAAGGTTAAAATTAACTGAGTACACGACAAAAATACTTACAAAAAACATTAAAAATAATATTCAAAAACTCAGATAGATGTTCAATATAAACATCCAATCGGCTTTTGTTCATTTTTTTTTTTGTCCAAAACCAAAAGGTACACATATCAGCTACAACCAAAGAATAAACTTTGCAAGACTTAGGATTATTTCTTATAGTTTAATGTATATATATTTTAATTGGAAACATGACAAAACGCAAAAGTTTCAAAAAAAATTGTATATGATAGCAGCTCAGCATGAATTTCGTTTGCTTTTTCTTAATACATAGGAAAAAACATTCAAAATTAAAATTGTTTTTTAATTAGTTTACAAAAAGCAAAATAGATGCAGAGTTCAAGGTACTTTAACCTTTAAGCCTATAAAAATAGTTAACATTTAGATTAACTGTAGAGCACTTACACAAAACAAAAACAAATATATATGTACGGTTAAATTGGCTGGATTCAGACCTAAGCTACTTGGTCTGCTCTCTGTTATTCACACGGAGACAGGGACAAAGGCAGTGATAGATAGATAGAGAGAGGGAGAGACAGAGATAGCGAGAGTTGTACAAACTCGTTTCATAGGCAAAGTTGAGAGCAGATGTCTCAATGGACAGGTTTGCAGTCTACTCTAATATATCTAACTATGCCTCCGTCTGTGTCTCTGTGTGAGAGCAACTGGCGCCCATGTTACAGCGTTTTATGTTCCTACTTAATCGGTTTACAGCTACACTCAGAGAAAATGTCGCGTGGACTAAAATTGTAATATATTTCGTGAGACTTGCAATTATATTTTAAGTATTGAATTTACAATCCATTTTAAATGAGGTAGAAAAATACTTTTTGAAAATAAACAAAAAATATATGTTTTTATATATTTTTAATAATAAATAATTATGTATTATTTTAAACTTTTATGAAGCATCTAACTTATTGTTTTGCTATTAGTTGTCAGATTTTTCTCCGAGTGTAGTGCTACTGCCTTTTACTGGCTCTAACTTATTGTTTTGCTATTCGTTATCAGATTTTTCTCCGAGTGTAGTGCTACTGCCTTTTACTGGCCTAGCGAGCGACTGTTTGAGCTTGGATGGTACCTTAGCAAAACGAAACTTTATTCAATTATTGCCACTTGGCGCACACTCAAAAGTCAAATGCTACAAAATGTACCCAAAAAAAAATAAAAGAGGAAAAAAATAGGTGACATAACCTAGTACAGGAATAAAAAGTCGAGGGGAGCTACGACAAGCTAGAGGCAGTACAAGTTTAAGTACAAGTACTTTTTGACGCCCGTTCTTCTTTATCTGCTACTTCATCTGCTGCTTTCATCTTCATTTGTTTCATCAAGTTCATCTGCTTAAACATCTTCAACGTCTTTCTTCATTCTTTCTGTTTTCTGTTTTCTGCTTTTCTTATTTTCATTCAATCTATTTGCCAGCCAAGCATATTTTGAGTCAAGATGTTAGCATATATAAACTTTTATCGTCAAACTGTATTTAATAGTACTTACTCATCCACAATCAGATATTTGTTACCATCCGAGGCGGCGCACCTGCCCCGATAACTGAATTGCGAGCCCTTGATGTGTATGGATTGCTGGTAGCCAGATAAAAACCAGGAGCCTTCCCATCGAGCAGGAAATGTGCAATTTGTAGGCGCTGCAAGTCGAAAAAATATGCATTTTATTAATAACAACAAACCGAATAAACCAAAAGCCCAACGCAGTCGAATAAATTATTAATGTAGATTTTAATAGCATGTGGCTATATACTTATATTCCCCAATTACGAGTCTGTTGGGTGTGAGCAGCATGTGACCTCAATTGTGGTCCATTGTTCATTTAACGACACGAACAACAACAGCAACAGCAATCAGAATATCAAGAAGAGTAACTTGCAACATAAAAGAGCAATTGCCCAAAAAATATATTTTAATAATAATCAAGTAATGAAGAAATATTTATAAGCAAAGTGAAACGACGGTAAAATACTCTGTTTGCAGCTGAAAGTATTCGGTTTTGTTTCACTGATTGATGACTTATTGAATAAATCAAAGATCTGTAGATTGCTTGATTGACTAACTGACTGACTGACTGATAGATTGATTGACTGAACTATCAGTCATTTGAAATAGTGAGAATTGGATTCACTGATTAATTGATTGATCGATTTACGTAATGATTGTTAGACTGATTGATTGATTGATTGATTGACTGACTAATTGGTTGATCGACTTACGTAATGATTATTAGACTGACTGATGACTGATTGATTAATTGATTAATGACAGTTAAGTAATTGATTCCAAATTATAACACACAGACCCCGATATACCCTCTTAGTATTCGGTACTAGGTATAACAATGTACAATCTTGTACCTCACCAAAATAAATAATGCGATTGTGCACAGTCTTCGTATTTCTGTTCTAATAGTAATGTCAATTCTGATGCCAAGATTTGTGGCTTTTTAATTTATAAATTGTTTCAATTATTGTTATTATGATTGTATTTAAGTGCGTGCGCATAAGTGTCAGCTTGTAATAGTGTGCGTGTGTCTGTGTTGAGTTCTATGTGTGTGTGTGTGTGTGGCTCTTAGAGACCAAAAATTTACGACCCTCTGCTACGACGCAAAGGCTCATAAATAAGTTGAACAAGCAGCAAAACCAGAAAACGGCTCGTAATAATAATAATGTCGCGCACACACAGACTCATACATACACACACACATATATATATATATATATATATATTATATACACATATAAAAACTACCGAAATGGCAATTGTGAATATTAAAAAGAGCATAAAGAGAGAAAGAGAGAGAGAGAGTGCCAATGCATAGAGCAAGGAAAAGGAAAAAGGAACCGTTTGCTCAAGGCATGCTACACACACTTACAAACTCACACACACAAACACAAGCGTACATACTGAGCACAAACAATAAGTATAACCAATGCAATACATACACACATACATGGCTAGAAAATGGTAAAACCACCCTCAAATAGCTTTCTGCCAGAGTTTGTGCCGGGCTGGGCTTAAGGGTGGACCCAAAAAACACAACCGAAGTGCCGAGTGCTATACGCATTCAAATGCACAAAAGTCGCAAAAGTAGAGACGAATGTGCGCACGAATCAACACACACACATTCACATACACACACCCAGAAGCACACACACGCACACATCAAGCTATACACATTTTATTTTATTATTTCTTTGCTTTCTTTTATTTTGTTTTACTTTACTTTATTTTATTTTACTTTTTCCTTTTGCTTTGCTTTTGTTCTTTTCCATTTCCATTTTATTTTATTTTTTTTTTCATTCTCATTTTGTTGTTTTTCACATTTGAGGCAAACAAAAGGTGCTCCTGCGCAGGATCAGCGAATCGCTGTGAACTCTGAGCCGCATTGAGAAGTTGCCCAGCCGCCCATCCGCCCGCCTTGCATCTGCACCAGCTCCCCCTTTTTGCTTACTCTTTCATTGTCCAATGACTTGTACATTTGTTCAGCTACCGATGCTGTTGTTGCGGTAGCTGTCATAATGTGTCCCCCTTGTGCCCCGCCGTGCCCAGCCCGGCCCTGCCTCACTTCCTCACTTCTATCTCTATGCTCGCCCACTCACGCACCGTGGGCGTGTGTATATAAAGTGTAGCATACTTCGCAGTGCGACCCATTGTAATTGTTTCGCCAATTTCAAGTGCCGTGCATAATGCTCCAACATGATTCAATACTCTTGCCACAGCAATAACAACAACCCCCGAAATATAGCCACAGGATAAAAATCCAACAAAACTACACGCCAAAAGTAAAAATACAAAAATAAACGAACAAATGGACGGAAGGACGACTGTTGGTATAGAGAGACAGACAAGCGTGCAAATACGTATGGACAGTTGAAATGAAGGGCTTTACACATACACAAACACAAACACACACACGCACGCATACAGGCATGCATAAAAATTCCTTTTTTGCGTGGATTAGAGTGGCTCAAGTACGCAACGCAGCGCCGCCTGTTAGTTTGGGCTGGTTAGATTGGCCAAATATTTAAGTAACTCGAAAAAGAGTTGCGATTGACATTTTGTTCTTATCAACTGACAAACGCCTGGCATTTAGCTTGTATCGTGGCCCTAAAACCCTTATCAACTATATTCACGATGTTTGTTTTTAATTTATAAGAAGAAAAGTAACTAAAAATGTAAAAGCAAAGCCTAAAAGAAAATAATTATAATGAGAGCGCAAGCAACTTTTTTAATATAAAATCAACCGGCTGCTTTTAAGTGCACGTTCATAGCGATAAAAAAGGTCATGGATTTGTGCCGTACCCCAATTTAGAAACTTAAAAAAAGTAATTAATGAGTTAGAGTTAACAATAGGATAAAATTATCGAAAATATCTCACACGTTAACAATAGGATAAAATTATCGAAAATATCTCACACAAATTTCCAAATCATCATAAAAGTTTTAACTAGGTTACAAAAGTAGGATTTCGGGCTGTACGGATTTTTACACGTTTTTTCAAATCACATCAGATGTTTCGCAAAATATTATTATACTAAGTAAATATTACTTTTTATACCAATTTTAACACTCAAAAACTATAAAAAGAAAAACATTCAAGAAAATATTTATGGACAGCATGACATTTTCAGATATAATGTACGGATACGATAAGGAAAATGTTATCGATTACTTGTGATGGAAAACTACTATTTCTTGCTATGCTAAAAATTATAGTTAGGCTTATAGTTCAACTTACTATCTTACATCAAAGAACACTTAATTAGTTTGCCCACCTGCCAAATGTAACTTATTATGACAGGCATTTTTGTGCAGCTACAACCAGTTGTTAAGCATGTGTGCGCTTATCTCTCAACGACTATGTCTAGATATCTGTATGTGTAATGACAGCTTTAACGCGCTAACAGCTCCTTAACCCAATTAAAACGCCCCTCACTCCACTTCCGGAACCCTCTTGCACCCTGCACCCTACACCTTGTGGTGGGTGTGGACCCATTAAGTGCTTGGCGTTGAGTACTATCAGGGCGCTATGCTGGACCACCCTTATTGATGGGACAATGGCTACATAACACACACGCACACGAAACACACATACTCACATGCGTACACACTCACGCACACACACACACACACACACAAGGGCAGCTCAAAGAGCATGACGCTTCGTTTTAGACTCATTTGCGTTTGCATTTGGAATTTTGGACTTTCGTTTCGGTTTTGGTTAGCAAAAGCAAGTAGGGGTAGTAGGGGTAGTAGGAGGTAACAGATAGAGCGGGTGGGGTGCACGTAACGCCCGAAAATGCTTTTGTCTAACTTGAGTGAATTATGGTCAGCGGTCGGTGGTCGGATGGCGGTTGCTGCCTGTTTGTTTCGGGCAATTTCCGTACAATTTGCCATTTGTTGTTGTTATTTCTGCTGCGGCGGCTGTTGCTGTTGTTTTCTTATTGTTTTCAACCAAAAATTGTTTTTTTTTTAATACTCTGTAACCATTGAAAATGGTATATAAGTATATATTTCAGATTGAGTAGACGAAAGTAGGTATATCAGATAATAAAATCTAACAAATAACTAATCCGAAGCAAAATTATTTTTACCATCGATAAATATCGACTTATAGTCACGGTTTTCAAAAGATATTCTAAAGATTAAATTTTAAAAAATTAAATTGTGCCTACAGATAGTTTCTTATTTTCTGTAATTGTTCCAGAATCGATAAATATCGATTTCATGACGTTTTTTGAGAAAATCTTCTTTTCCGTCAGATTTTGAAAGGTTTGAATTATATAAAATACCTCTTATTCGTAAAGTGTCTATAATCGATTTGTAGTTTAGGCTTTTAATCGCTTCAAATGAAAACACGAGTATAAATGTTGTTAACATTTTTTGAATATGTGTTTGAATTTATATTAAACCACTTGAAATATTATTGCGGGGTAACTTCTAGTCAGAAAACAATTCCTGAAGTACTCTAGCTTGTTTTTTTGGGCAAATTCGCTCATGGAGAAACAGTTGAAACGCATTATACGAGCACGCAGATCTGTGGTCACAAACTACTTATGGATTCAATTGAGCATGACCAAGCAGAGGGGCGCAAATGAGAAGAGCGGGGGTGGAGAGAGGTGGCAGGCGGAGGCAATCGCTCGTAGGGGTTGGGCGCAGACACAAGCTGTGGCAGGCAGCTGACGCTCGGCCCACTAAAAATTATGCTCAAAATTAAATGAAATGTTGTCGTTCGACAGAGAAGTTAGGGAAGAATGGCCACTTGTAAAGGGACGCTGTGAGATGGGGGTTGGGGCAATGAAGACGACGGGGGAATTGGAGGGATGGAGGTGGCATTGTGGCGCAAGTCAAATTATAAATTCCTATCATAACGCTACTTAACGGCATGCGTTACGCGCATTTTCTGCGACTTTTCGTTTTGACTCCAGCTCTGATGCCGATACCCTAGCCAATCGCGTTGTAGGGTATATAAGTGTTGTGTAACGGAATGAAGTGAAGTTTGTAAGTCTCATTGATTAAGCAGAATAACTCTATTTAATCGATCCGTAATCGATAAGTTTCCATTAGATTAGATTTTATTTTTATGTAATATATCTTAAGGGGTATACGTGCATTGGTCACTTATTACTCACCGTCTTGACGTCCTCCCCAGCCACTAACGGACGTGGCCAGCAGCAACGTCAGCCACAGTGCTCTCAGCCAACTTTTTGTCGACGTCATGCTGTTGTTGCCGTAGCTTCTGCCCCAACTCCTGTCAATTGTTGTTGTTGTCGCCGATGTTGTTGTTGTTGTCGTTATATTCGTTGTTAGTGTTGTCGCATTGGCGAAGTTGCTGGCGTCACTGCTGCTGCTGTTGCACAGTTGCTGCTGCCAGAATTTTAGCCACGTAATGCTAGGAAGTTGATACCACTCAGGCAGCGTCTGCTGCTGCTGCTGTCGCTCCTTTTCTTGCTGTTGTTGCTGCTTTTTCTTTAGTGCTTCCTGCTCCTGCTGTTGCTCTAGACGTTCCAGCACACTAATATCACCGTTATAGTTATAGCACCTACATTCATCATCATCATCTTCATCTTCATCTTGAACAAGCTGCTCATTCAACTTCTTCTCCTCAATCGTTGTCGTTGTTTGCGAACTATTTGTTGTTGCAAGTGCTGCTGCTGCTGTTGCTGTTGTAGCTCTAGTTGCTGTTGCGTCGCTGATTGGTTTTATTGTGTCCAGCTGCGTTGCCTCTTGACTTTGTCGCTCGAATCGCATACGCTCACGTCGCTGGCGTCGCAAACATTCCGAGACGCTGCCACGGATGCTGCTGCTGTTGCTGCCACCTACAACAATTGGCATAACTAATTGCATTGAACGTCTGAGATCGTTACAACTAGGCGCCACGCCAAACAGAATATCACGCTGCAGGAATTTGTTCGCCAGCTCCAAAGCAGTTGCTGCTGGCGAGGATGACGCTGAGACTGAGTCAGAAACTGCGACTGAGACGCGGCACATTAATGCTGTTGTTGTTGCCGCTACTCCTGCTGCTGCTGCTGCTCCTGTTCCTGCTCCTGCGGTTGTCACCGTCGGCGCTGTGGCATGTTTATCATCATTTTTATGTTCCCTACTGCTACTACAACAAAAACAACAGCAACAAGAAGTCGTTTCCAAGGAACAGCTGCTGGACGATGCCGATGCCGCCACCGCCGCTGCTGCTGCCGCAGGCACTTGTCCACATGGCTGACAGAAAGGCGGTAAATAGATTAACGACGTGGCTCTAGCTCTCGCCTTGGACGTGGCTAAGGTCCTGCTCCTGTTCGTGTTCGCCCTCGTCCTGACTGCGGTTGCTGCCAGCTGCATTTGCTGCTGCCGCTGCTCCTCCTCTTGCTGCGGCTGCTGCTGCGTATTCTGTGTGGGTTGCAGAAGACAAGAGTTGAATATTTTATGTTTATTATATACATAATATATATGTATTGTGTATGAGCGCATAAATATGAAAGAAGGTGGCAAATACTGACAATTGCCGCATTTGAATTTAAAACAACGCAGAAATTTGTTAGCTACGGCTGGCCGAAGATTAAATACCCTTGCAAATCCAAAAGTCAGTCAGTCAAACAGTAATATCTAATATATAAAAATGTATTCATAAGCCTAATCAGACAGTCAATTACTCAGTCAGATTGAAACCCTTGCAAATATAATAATCAATCATCAGTCAACATTCAATCAATCAGTCAGCGAGTTAAATCAATCTTTAGTCATTGATTCAGTCAATCATCAACCAGAGAGACAGTTACATATTATATGTATACAGCATAAATCCACTCTAGCAGTCAATCGTCAGTGGTTTAGATCAGTCTGACTACTATATATTCGTTATCAGCCAAATTGACAACCTTTACTCAGTAAGTCCGTTAATTTAGTCAATCAACTTGGCAATCAATCGATATCAAATAATTTACTTTAGAGGATTTTAAAGTTAATTGTAAGCAATTGATTCAATACGTTACACAGTTGATGTCAAAATTATAATGCACTATACCATTTCGTATACCCTGTAGTAAAGCGCCACCGCAGCGCTGTTGTCGCTGCCTCCAGCTCAGTCACACACAAGCACATTTACATACAATATAACAAACACACACACACTCACACACTATGTCTCACACATAGATAATCCCAAGAAAATTCATTGTTCAACAATCCACACGCACTGCGCGCCTAAGTTAAAACGATTGGGGGAATTGCAGTTGCCCCCAGAAATAAAACTTCCTCAGCGGCGCATTAAAAAGCAATAAAAATAAATATAAAAATAAAAATACAACGAGGAAAAATGAGAGAGAAAAATAAATATGTGCTCTGGGAAACCAAACACTCCAATCCAAATAAAATGTCCAATGGCGCGTAAATCAAAAATCACGCGCTATAAAAGACAAAAAACAAAAAAAAAAAAAACGAAACGAAACGAGAGAAAAAATTAAGACAAAATTTATAGATTTCTTATACAAATTTTTTATGTCTCCGGTGTTGCGCGGCCTCTTCCGTTATTTCTTTTTGTTTTCCTGCATTTAGCGCCCTCGGGCTGAGGGCAATGAGGAGGGGGAAACCGGGTGCCAAGCAACATCAATAAGAGCAACACCAACAACCACTTGAGAGATTATAATTTTTTTCTGAGACGTGCCATAGCAACTATTATAAGAAAAAAAACAGACCAAAATTTAAATAAAGAGAAAAAAGGAAAGAAATCTTAGACACATAATTTAAAATCGAAAAAATCGTGGCACATAATTTGTGGAATCAACAATCAAAAGAGAAGCAATAATCATGACTATAGAAAAAACATTAATTATGTATGTAAATCTAGCTAAAATAGAGCAAGAGACATTTGGTACCCTACACTCTGCTATTTGGATTGATTGAGTGATTGATGAGTGACTGATCAACTCACACCTCAGAGCGTAAAGAACGAAAAGTTAAAAGTCAAAGTTATTTTAAAATGTATTACTTGATTGACTGAATAAAAAGCGACTCAAAAGATACGGCAACTTTGATTGACGGATTAATTATGAAATTTACCTGTTATTTTCAAGGTAATTTTAGAATATTCGATAAATGATATTTGACAATCAAAGCAATTTTGGAATACTTAATTTGATTGACTGATTGAAAAGCTGCAGCTAAACAACATTTTTGATGAAAGGAAGAAAACCGAACACTTATTAAATGGTAATTTGAAAATACTCTTTTGGATTGATCAATCAATTGATGGACTGAAAAGCAAGAGACGTTACATATATTACAGAATGAACCATAATAAAAGTTAATTTTGATTGATAAAGATTTAACTCATTCCAAATGAAATGGAAACCAAAACCGCATCGCATCGCGTTTGACTTAATTGTGAAATACTTTTCGCGCAGGCATATCAATTTGCATACAATCTTTACTGTTCATCTGCCTATGAGAATATTCAGTGGATACGAAACGTGTGCCGCACGTGAGGTAAGGTAAGGTTCGACAAGGTTTTCGACGGGCCTTATAATATATTTACCACAATGGCTGACGAAATCGGAGTGGTGCTGGTTAGTCAATTGAAATGTTTTTAATTAGTGTAACCAATTAGCATGTTGGATCTCAATGTGAACACAAGGAATTCTAAATCAGCCGAGTTGTGGGGGAGGCGATAAAGTGTGTTGCTGGTACTTAAAAGAGCAATCGCTTCGTATAGCTTTCGAGTACATTATGCACATTAATGAGGAGTATGTGAATGGAAGTTGGCTTCCCCTGTGCATTGTATGAGGCTGCCATGGCCCAAATCAAAAGGCCAGAAAACACAGTTCGCCCTCTCTGTCAACTTTCCCATACGAGACGATGGACAGTGGGGCCTGTGGGGAGGTCGGGGCAAGGAAGATATAATGCAATTTCCATGTTATGTAAGCGCTGCTCTTCTTAGCCCATCATCTATGCTAATTAAGTTAATTAAAAAGTACGAGCAAAGTATTTGCACTTGGCCAACTTCACGTCATAATCAAAGTTGAGAGAGCGCATCGCACGAAAAGCGAAGCCCAAGTCATGTCAAATGCTCTTCAAAAAGCCAGCCAAAGAAAGGCCCTGATGTAGATGCGAGCTAGAGATTGTGATGAAGATTGAGATGGAGCAGGAGATGGGGATGCTGATGGAGATGCTGATGGTGATGGACATGGAGATGGAGATGAAGCTGACGTTGTCGCTGCCATTCACACTGTAAAGTGTCCACATAAAAACCAAAATGAATAGAAGCCAGCTAAAAACCTAAAACGAGGCCAATTATAAGCTTCATCATTAATTTAAATAAAATTAAATTTCCATTGGCTGCTGCAAAAGCATAAAGGAAACAATGAGAAATCCACGACTCAAAGATACCCTGTCATAAACCTTTGCTTACGCTTGCTTTCTTGTTTCGGAAAACCTTTTTATTTGATTTCAAGTTACTTTTAATTATTTCATTTGCTCCAAATCTCTTAGAAAATAGAGTTATTAAATATATATCAATATGTTTGAAACTACGCAGCAAAAGTGGAGGCTTGAAGCAAGGTCCATTGTCACATTTATGTGGAACTTATTTATAGTTATAACTTTTGTTATTTTATAGACGAATTTACTGATTCTCCTGAAGATATATTTAATAAAGAAAACTGTGAGAAATTGAGAAACAGAGCAGCCTGCTTTCTAAATAAATGTCTATAGGGTATACTGACAGGGGGAGAGTTGGATGGACGGACAGGCGGGCGGGCACACAGACAGACAGCAGTCGGTGGCCAATAAAACATTTAGGCGGAATTATAATTTTGTTTGCTGCTTTATATATAATTTACGTTTAAAATGTGAAACACCTGACAGCTAAAAAACGAATTTATGTTTGCATGTTTCCCATTAATTTATTTTTCCAAAGCGCGGCAGGAAAATGCAAGGAAAGGCAAAGCAAGGCGCCTTGCCTTGCGTACAGCACAGCAGAGCACAGCACAGCAGGCATTGGGAAAAGCCCGGGGAAAACAAAAAAGAAAATAAAAATATATGCAGCAGGCACATTTTGCCATCACGTTTGGACTATAAAATAGAACACAGCAGACAACAGTCGGAGCCGCAGTTGGAGCCGAAGACGTAGACAGAGCAAGGAGACGCAGACGTAGTCCGACACCGAGACGTAGAGAGTGGAGATGTAGATGATGTTGTTGATGACATGCAGCGACGGGGCCTGCACTGCACTGAAATGGCAAAAGACGCCAAAAGCGAAAGAGACCCAAACCAAGAGGCAAGACGCAAGTGGCAACTGGCAAGGGGCAAGGGGCAAGGGGCAATGGGCAACTGGCAACTGACAACTGGCAAGAGGCGCACAGTCGACGACTCCTGCGAAACTTGTCAAGTAAATATATAAACGAAATATGTGGCACGGTCGCCCATGCCATGCCGCGCCTCCTGCGCCCCGCGTCTTGGCGTCTTGTGGCATTTATTATTCGTTACTCTTCCGATTGGGCATTTCAATTTTGTCCGCGAATCTAAAAAAGAGAAACTATTAGACTATATTTTCATATATAGCCCTGATCTGCATCGAGTTGGTTTAACCACGTCTTCTTTTCCAGATTGTGTTTCTGATTCAGATTTGTTTTTGGCATACTTAAAGATATCCCTATGATATTCCCTACATATGCTCAAAATGTTATACCAAACAAATTGGATTACTATATCTTATATTTAATATAGAATCCAGGCGTTAAGCAGTTATTTTAGTATAGATATACGTTTAAACCTCTCTTGGAGCACATCCATGATTTCTTATATCAGCCTTATCGTTCAATTGCTATATAAAGGGTATTCAATATTTGCCAAACTTGTCTTAGAAATATTATTTCTTGTTTTTGTTTTATTTTATTCGCATTTTATTATTATTTTCGACCCGGCGAGACGAAGACGCGAACCAAGACACATAAAAAATATTTGTGTATGCAACATTTTTATGATTTCCGTCTGGTTGCGGTTGCGACAAAGGCTGGACTCGCGCGCTATAAGGAGAGGCGCAACTGGCTACCCAGCATCCATCCATCCATCCTACATGCATTTGGCACTGAACACCTACTCCACCTGCTTTCAATTAAGTGACACTTTCCCCTGCTCATTACGATTGAAATGTTGCTGTTTCACTCTTTGTTTGCTAAGAAAGGAACCGGCAATGGCAGGAGGAATCGAAATGAGAATGGTTGGTGGGGTTGGTTGGATTCCTCCCCAGCTTCTTCTGGTGTTGATGTCTGACATTTCGCTCCCTTGTCTCACTTCATCAATCATTAATTTCGTTTATTTTTAGTGAAAATAATCACTTTGAGCAACATATGCGACCCGACATGGCTTTCGCATGTGTTTTCGCAAATGGGGAACGGGCCATGACAAACTGTTCCAACTGGGGACCGTGTGTGGAATGGGTACAGCTTTAAGCAATTATCAAATGGACCCACAGCAGCTCGGCAAACAAATACAATAATTTTAACTGTGAAATGACTTTATTGGGTTTTGGTGGCAAATTGAGCAAGTTTCCAAAGGGGTTGCTAAAAGACCCATTTATATATTTGCACGTTTATATATATATATATATATATATATATATATATGTGTGTGTGTGTGTGTGTGTGTGTGTGTATGTGTGCGTGTCTGCCTGCACAAGACAAAGAGCTTGGGTTACGCAAGGTTAAGCTAGGATAATAAAGTAGTAGACAAGCCGTAAGTAGCGCATAAATTGCCAAGCAGCCAGCAAGGACTCCGGCACTTAGCCCAGGTAAGCCCAAATTTATCAATAATACGAGTTGTTCATTAGGAAAGCAATGAGGGTAGGTTCTTATAAGTGTTTAAATGCAAAAGGTCTAGGTATATCTATCGACTTGAACGCTCTCTTAATTAAACTTGACATAAATCCGTTATGTTGCAGCTGGCGAGAAAAAACATGTTAAGGCTGGATTACAACAGTCTTTGATCAATTGTTTATTTAGTCAGCAATCGAAAGGTAAATCGAGTGTTTTTCAATATTTTGTCTTTTTGTTTTAATAGCTCAAATTTGAACTAGTTGCCAAGTTTTGTTCGATTTATTCCCAAAGAAAGTTCTTTGGTAAACCTCCAAATAGTTCCCAACTTCATACATGCATAAGCTAGTTCTAATAATTGAACTTTTTGTTCTCGCAGCTCATCTAGTGAACTCAACTACGTATATAAACCAGTTCTTAAAGAAATGAGTGGATTTCATTGTATTTGTTCATTAATATCATTGTATTTATATAAATCTAGATAACTATATCAGTATATAAAATAATCATGATCTAATTTTTTAACTTTCTAGCGGTAATCTTCGCATGACTGTAGTCCTGTTTGCCCAAGATATGAAGCAGTTTCGCACAAGAAATAAAAGAGTTCCATAACATTTTTTCTTAAGAATTAACTACACTCATATGTAGAGATTGATCTTATCTTTGTGTTGCGCAGCTATTGTAGTCATAATTTCTCATAACCAACACCCACACATAGAGAGAAAAAAAATTAGTCAACACGGTAAAAGAGCCCGTGAATGAGGGGGTGGTGAGGGGGTGGTGAGGGTGACTCGAGCGGGCAAGGGGAGGGAGTTGTGTAATTCACTTAATGCAACGCATTTCCGCTGTGCTGCGGGTTCGAATCGTTATCGCTATCTGAAACACCCAGACATGCTAACATGATTTCAATCTAGCAATACAAATGCATACACAAATATGTATTTATAATATACAAATGTGGTACAGTGAAAACTCAACGGGGCGAACAGGCTACCAGTAACCCTTAAAGCCCTGCAACCCAATATCCATTTTAAACTAACATCTGATTTCTATTATGGAATATTTTCAAAATGTTTTCTTATATTATATATAATAATTAATATCTTACGGAATTTTTTAGCTTGAAAAAAGAAAAATCTTTTATCTCGAATCGAATCAAGTTAACGAATAACTTCAATAGATGAAGTCTTGAAAATAAACTACTCAAAGCAGGGCTAGTTAGCTCGTTAGTGGGAGTTTTCACTGTAAATATGTCGATAGCATAAATATGACGGAATTGGCAGCTAGCTCCACACCGGCCTGAAGTGGACGAGAATGGAACGAGACGGGACTGAACGGAAGGGGGGCCGAAGTGCAATTGCAGTGCGCGCACCTCATTGAACTTTTCAGACAAACACAATTTGTCCGATAAGGGAAAAAATTCTACACGACAACGACGATGAGGTGAGGTGCAGGCGCGGGCGTGGCAGCATAACGTACGAACGGACGGGCGGACGTCGCGCACTAATGGCCACCATTAATAATTGAAAACTGAAACAGTTGAGCATGTGAGAGAACAGAGAGCGGGAGAAGGAGCTGGGAACATTGGTTTTGGGATGCCAAAGCATAGCTTAGTCTTGGGAGGATGGGCAGGTTGGGTGGTTGACAAAAATCTATAACCAAAAAAGTTATGAATAAGCGAACGAAGCGAAAACGAAGCAACGAGCGAGAGAATGAGCTGAGGCGACGGCAGCGGAAAGATGAGCGAACAAAAAAACACAGAAAAATAACGAAAAAGAAATGTTAAAGCTACAAACCTGTTCTATGCTGGCGTCGTCGCTGCTGCGCCTCCCGTCGATGTTCCTGTTGTTGTTCTTGTTTTTGTCGTACATGGCGAGTCTGAGGGGCTGGCGATGCTGCGGCGCTGCTGGCGACACGGCGACAATGTTGAAGCTGCTGCCGTTCTGCTTTGAGTTGTTATTGTTGTTGCTGCAACAGCTGCAGCACTGGCCGCAACCAAATTGTAGGGAATCGCGTGCAAAGCACAGCCAAGCAGCATTGGAAAATTACAACAACAAAAAATGTTGCCTTTTTCTTTGTGGCAGCGAGTTTTCCCGACGAATTTTAAACTGCTGCAGTCCAAAGAATCGCACGAAACGATACTGAGACGGCGACTGCGACTGCGACGGCAACGACAACGGCGATTGAGTCGTGCGAACTAACGCCAGCTACAGAGCAGCGCAGAGCAGAGCAGAGCACAAGCCAGGCAAAAATATTGGAGCAAGGTGTTTCCAAATAGCGTCGACCGAGCTGCAACTGAGCAGCGCTCAGAGACACGGCGAATTCGCAGAGGTTGTCTGCGCAAAAGCAGAGCTGAGAGTAGGTTTGGCTCTCCTTGTTGTTGTTGCTATTGCTGTTGTGTGTGCGTGTCTCCCACCACCAACAGGCGAAGAGTGGGCAAGTTAAGTCTGTCGCCTTATATTCTGTTGGGGCTGCTGCTGTCGCTGCTGCTGCTGCTGCTACTGCTGCTGCTTGCGCTCGCGCTCTGCCGCCTGCCTCTGTGTCAATCGAATTAAACTGAGAGCAAACTGAGTAATTGGGTTTAGATATTTTTCCACAGATAGATTGAGACAATGTTATATATTTTCTTATTGTGTGTACATTTATTAATTCAATAATAGCACTGGCTCTGATAAAGCAAAATGCAGCAGTTACAACACTCGCTCGCACACACGCACACATATATATATATATATACACGCACACACTCACGCGACAGTGTATACAAAAATCTGCACAGCGTTTTAAATTTAGTTGCGTTTGAACTTCGGTTCTGGCATTGTATGGAGAAACGGTAAACCTTGAACTTAAATGTATTTGACGTTGTTCACTAGCATTTGAATTTCTTAGCACTTTTTGTTACACATTAGTTTTGAACCTTAACTCTGTCGAGTCTCGCAGCAGCGCGGCACAGCCTGTGCGCACTGAAAAACTTCTGCTGCAATACACAAATTTCTTTCTTATTTGCTGCGCGCACCACCTATCAGAAGCTGAGAAAATAATTAAAAATATCTACGCGACGCGCGGCGACGTCCGTACGTAACGATTCTGTGAGAAAGAATGAGCATGCCTAGTATATCGATGCTACGATATATATGAGCAGACAAGCAATGTGTCGATATCTATCGATAAATTGTCCACTGGTTCTTTTTGTGCACGAACTAAATCGATTTATTAAAATTTTTCAATTGTTAGCTTTAAGGACAAACTACAAATAATTACAAAGGCGCAAAATAAAATTTATTTTTATAAGCAAATATTTGATCTTACACAAAAATTATTTACTCACAGAACTTGACATAACGCAAAGTTCCAAGAAATGAACCAGTTTGTGTTTGAAAACGGAACCATTATAACGTCCTTTTTGATTTTGATGAAATGCTTTTAAAAAACAAGGGAGTTCATATTTATTTAACAAATTGCAGACATTCGCGGTTACCTTCTTAGTTGTTGAATATTCGCTTTATGCTTCATTGGCATTTCTACAGATCAAAAAAATGCATCAAACTAAACCAAAGTAATAAGAAAACCGCAAAAAACTATGGAATCTTCAAGGGCACAGTAATTTTTACGAGCTATTAAGTTATTCGATTTAGCGGCAGCCAAATTATCGAGACTCGACTGTATATATGGACATATGTATATGCATCTGCCAGAAAGTCTGAAACCCATGAGACACACAATTGAAGTGTCTGAAAATCTGAATCATGTTTCTTGTCGTCGCTTTTGTATAAACAAAGCAACGCTTACCCAAGAAATTAGCGAAGCGTCGTATCAATTTACGAGTTCAAGAACATATATGTATGCATATGCATGCTATATAGTATATTTTATGTGTATATATAGCTGTTCGACTGCTTGACTGATTGGTGTTTATTAACCAAACAAATACATTGAAATGCTAAGAAATACTTGGTCCTCTGTTATTTTAGATATTGTTTGTTTACCTATGTAAAAGTTTATAATGCTAAAGAACAGAAAAACTAAATAAAATATTTATACAAGCTACAAGCTGAAATCTGAGGGCAAAGCGCTTGAACCGCACAAGACCGGTAAACACAATCTAGTTATAACAGGAGAACTGACAATCTTAATAACTTCGGCATTGGATTACTTCGTAGAACTCACTGTTTACATGCCCCGCTGTGCAAATGTTAGTCACAATTCAGATATATGCATATGCGGTATCAAAATACGAGACTAAATGGCGCAACTAATGGAAAAATCTTTATTGACAAAGGGAAAGCTTTGGTACGCAGTTGCAACTCCCGCCGCTGCTGCTGCTGCTACTGTGAGCTGTTCGTCGATTCATTCGCCTGTTTCTTGCCCTCGCCTGCAAATTGTGGGCCATGATTGTGCTGCTGGTTCTTGACCACCAGCTCACCTGTGCTGGAGCAGGTGATTATGCGAGCAGCACAGCGCAGATAGCGGTTTCTGGCACAGAGCCAATAGGTCTTCGATCCCCGACTGTTGTTCCGGAAGTACTCGAAGCCGCCCATCAACAACTTCGGCTTGCCCTTGGTGCCCTTGACAATCATGATGCCCTGCTTGCGCACGAGTTCTGCAAGGAAAGACAGAAAGATAGTTGAATTAGCTAACTGATATCCAAAACAGATATAGACTAATGTATAACGTGCATTATGGTACGAGAATTAGTTCAGGCATTTGCAAAAACATCTTTTTATTAGACTTCGAAATAGGTCCACTTTAAACTAGTTGTTAGCTGTAGTAGACACCGTGTACTCCTCCTTGGCTCTGTGACTCTGAAAAATTAACGAATATTAGGTATAAGCTATATACAATGAGCTTTAAATCGATTTACGTTTATTTATTTATATATAATGTCTTCAGACTCTTTTACTTCTTCCTTTCCTTCTTAACCTTAGCTGCTTCGCATAGTATCTAGAGTCTAGACCTAGGAAAAGGTATTATCTTTTATCTACATAAAAATAGTTGATTATATAGTAGTAGTCACATATCAAGGAAGAAGAAGACATTAGGCTAATTCGAATAGTCTAAACTTGGTAAAAGAATTTTTATTTCGAACTAGAACCACATTAATCTGTATCGTATGTCGACGCTCCCATAGCTGCGCTGCTCAGCTATGTGAGTGGCTGGCATATTTGATCCGGTATACCTCCTGGCCGCTCTTCAGCTCGTGTGTCGTTGCCCTCACTTTGCAGTTGGCGCTGCGATATCGCGCACAGCGCCAATTGATGCTGCTCTTCAGTTTCCGATCCATAACGAATTCGTGTTTGTCTATCAGCAACTTGCGCTTCCTCTTGCGAGTGCTCGTAAAATTGGCCAACAGCATGATATCTGCAATGGAGAAGCATACAAATATATGGAATTAGTGATAACAAATCTATTTCCAACTCTACTGAACTTCTAATTTGATCGAAAACTTGCTGCACATTTTTTAATAATTTTATTTACCTATTTCAAAAATTAGTTCCAAATTTAATATTATAAATTAGTATAGAACAATTAGTAGTATATACATATATTTATATGAGCTCAATATTGCACTCTATATATGGACACAAAGATCAGGTTTCACTTAAGACTATTATTATAACAAAGACAGAAAAGTCATGTTTATAGATGAGTTCTGAAGGTCGAACCCAAGCCTCTTCCCGTGAACACAACTTAAGACATTTAAGTAATATTTAAATAACATTTTATATTTATGTATAGAAAGGGTTCGAATCCAGTTTAACCTTTTTTTGTGGTATAGCGAAAATACAAAAAAACCACAAGCCACAAACATTCGTGGAATATTAAACAATATTATTCAACATTTCTGAAACTTTCAATTAGCTTTGCCTAGAATAGTTGCTTAGGTACATGCTTTAAAAACAACAGGAATTCGAACCTTTTCTTGATACTGCAGGACATCTAAACACTGAAAGCTTTTCTATTTGCAAATACTTTGTAGACTTATTATATTATTTTATATATATTCCAAATTTAATGCAAGAATTCAAAGAAAATTCATGAAGTCCTCTAACCTCTATGTTGAGTTATACGCTCTATGTAGTAACATAAATCCTTAAATTGTAAGGCAATATAATCTAAGTCGCACATATCCCTAACTGAGGTCATGGGTAGAATATTTGAAGCGAATTACACGATTAATTCATATTATTTTTAACCTGGTAACCTGGTAATAGATCAGGGGCCGACTCCCACCAAACTTTCAACTGTTATATACTTTAAATGTAATAAATTAAGAAATAAGCAATGAACTAACATGCGCAGTCTAGATCGATACGTGTGACACCATCTAAGGATTAGAACCCGCAACTCAATTACTCAATAATTGGAAAACAAAAGGTTCAAATATGATGAGAAACAGTGAAATTTATATAGAAAAGGTGGTATAGGTACCGCCGTTGACCTAGTGACGCCCACGTAATGCATTCTTCATCTTTCGGCCGTATTCCTCCTGGCTGTGATTGTGTTTGCAGAAGTGGACAATACTTCCATTCAGAGTGTGAATACGCCCATGACATTTCAGTACAGTCGTGTACTGGGTGCAGCGCCAATAGGTCTTATTGTTGATAGCCTTCTCCCGGACATAGTAGAAGCCCTCATGCAGCAGGAGAATGCGACCCTTCTGGCTGATCACGTAGCAGAAGTTGGGTAGATCTAAAAATACGAGCAAGACCATTATATAACATTATTAGATAGTTTCAAGTTCTGTAGATCTTAAGCTAGTTGGCATAACTATATTCTTTAATATAGAGATAGTGCGACAGATCTGAAAGATACGATGTCTCAATATATGTGAGAAGGGCTTCTAGTACATCTGTTGCTAATCGAAATCAGATATAGTGGCCGTATAATGTACACTTTTTTTAAATTTTATTCTTAGAAATATAGAATTGAGCCGATCTGAACTATACAATTGGTAATTCTATCTTTAGATCGCATCGTCTGTCAGCTCGTTCAGCTCCTGCACCTCCTCCTGGTGCAGCTCAAAGCTAACCGCCCCCTCCATCTCACGCTCCAGCTTTATTTGCGCAGCATCCTGTGCCTGGGTCATCGAATGCGCCTTGCTGGAGCTATATTTATTCCGTTTGAGCTCCGCATGTACGTGCTCCGCCTTATTGATAATGAATTTTGGTGGATTCTCCTTGAGCATAGTTATTCTTGCGGGACACTTCAATTTCTTGGTGGCCATTGAGCTGCAGCGCCACAGGATCTTCTTCTTATTCTCGCTCATTATGAGGAATCGTATGCCATTGGCCATTATAGCGGGACGGCCGCGCAGCGATTGCGTGAAGAAGACCAAAACGTCCTCGGGATTAGGCACCTCCTCATTGGCCAGCACAACTGCAAGGGAAATGTTGAATGATAAAACAATTAGTTAACGTTCAATTGGAATAACACAATTATTATAATCGATTAGTCAAATGCCAAATATTGCTACAGCTCTGCCTGGTGTTTGTTTTCTTTTTTCTTTCATTTTATTTACAAGCAAAAAAAGTGCACTTAAATTATATCTTAAACGCGTTTGCTTCTGCTCGACGGCTGCTGGTGCTGCTGCTGTTGCTGCTGCTTCTCCTTGCGCTCCGGTCGGACATGGCAATGTTCGTGTATTTGTCGGAAGTCATTCGAATCGTACTTATTCATGCAGATCAGCACCGGGCAGCGGACGTGGCGATAATACCAATGACAGCGCCAAAAGAAGTTGGAGCGATTCTCGTTGTTTCTGAAGAACTTTAAGCCATCCAGCCAGAGCAGCTGGCCGCCGCGTTTTGAAACCGAGAATTGCACATTAGGCTTGTGTGGAGCAGCAGCAACAACTGCAAAAGAAATAAAAAGAGGAATGTTTTACAATCAATTAGTTTGAATTAGTCATATACGAGTTGATTTCCTCGTTTTAGTGGTTTTTGCACATTGAAAAACTATGCGAATATTTGCGTACTTTAATACATTTCTTAAGATCCTTACGAGCTAGCAAGTTAACAGTATAACTAAAATTCGTAGCTTTGCTTCGATTTGTACTCATGGAGCGGTGGAGGCGGACGGCTGGACAAGATTCTAGCTGGGAGCAGCTCAGGTGAAGCAATATCACGTGACTGCAGCTCGAGTTCGGGCTGTTGCTCCGGCTCTCGATCATGCTCCCGCTCCCGCTCTTGCTCCTGTTCCTGTTCCTGCTCCTGCTCTTTCGCCGTGGACGGCAGCGGCTTTATCTCAATGTCATTGCTCTCCATGTGTTGATGCTGATGACAAAGCCGCAAAATGAGCGTCGACTCATCGTGAATAGCTATGGCCGGGCAGCGTTCCTTGTAGTAGTTTCGACACTTCCAATATTGCAAATGCCCGCGCTTCTTGTTGCGGAAGAAGCGAAAACCATTGATCACCAAGAGCTTGCCGCCGTTCTTCTTCGAGTCGGCAAAATCTATGTGAAAAGCTGCAAAGGAAAAGCGAAATAAATTAGATACAGGTTCAAAGAAAATCATTCATCGTAAAGCTTATTTGCGAGTATCATAATAAATTTGTATGCAAGTCCTATCAAAATGTTATTTATTTAGCTTAAACTAACTAAGAACAATTTGTTGCAGAACAGTTTTAAGCCTAGCTTAGGTCTAGGCTGATTTGCTAGTCAGCGGCAGGCTGGTCTTGGTCTTGCTCTTCTTCAGCAGCCCAGATCCCTCAATGATCGACAGCTGGTGGGAGAGGCTGACACCTCGGTGCAAGAACTTGGGCTTGTGATTGTGCTCGAAGTTGCGCTTGATAATTCGCGACTGCCCCGAGCTGTCCAGGGCAGTCACCACACGCGCCCGACATATCGTCACGTCCTATGAAATAAAAAACAAAGGAAATACTATACATGAGCTACAGAACAACATATATCAAGCTGTTATTTCGTCAATCTATTAGTCAGTACGTCTATCAGTCGAACAATCAATCAATGAGTATGTCAGTTTGTTAATCAAGCCCTTACTTAGCCAGGTTGTTAATCAGATACATTATTAGTCTATAAGTTAACAGTCAATCAGAGATGCAGTCATTCGACGTGACGCACAGTCAGTTAGTCATTCAATCAAGCAGTTAGGCAATAAGATGGAGTAAGGAAGCATCTGACTTACCTTGCGAGAGCATATCCAATAGGTGCGCGACGCGGAGCAGCGATTCTTGACAAACTTCTGATCGTTGTGGAGTAGAACTGTGCGTCCCCGCTGTCCCGTGCCGAAGACTGCGATCTCTGAAAAGATTTTACAAAAATTAGCAACGGGTACGAAAGTTATTTGGATGATTCTACGATATATAACATAAAAGTAGTGCTATAATCATAAGGCTAGCTAAGTTAGGGATTGTGCAAACATTTATTAAGAATATCAGAGATTAAAATTCATATTGAGTAATATTTCCATTTCAAATGTGATTATGCACGCCAGATATGGCGACATAGGTGGGCTTGTTCCTGTTGGTAATCATGTACACTTTACAATTTAGACGCTTTTGGCTGCATGCCCAATAGACAGTATCCTCGTAGGAGCCACGACGCGTAAAACGCTGTTCATCATAGATGAGCACATCCCCACTGAGAGTACGTTCATATCGCACTCGATCCCAATCATCCAGAGTGCGAGTAAGCTTGCATTTGTTTGATAGACCACATCGTATTGTCTGCTGGCGACGAGATCCTCGTCGGGAACGAGAACGGGGCAAAAAACTCTCGTTGCCATAATCACCCAAAATATTAGGATCCAGAGGGAACAGCGCTGCAAGAAAGAAGCGAAAGATTAATGGATAAGCTAAAAACAAAAGGACTTATAAGATAGAAATAACCAAATAAAAAGATTCGATTAATTGATTTCAACAACTTATATTTTGTGGATCATAAATTAAAAATCATTTACAAATACAATTAAAAGCTGACTCGGGGACGGCTAAAACTAAAATAAAAATGCAATAAGTTAGGAAAAATACAAATAAATTAGATAATTTCAAGCCACACTTACCTGATTTCAATATTTATCACTCCAGTTTAAGTTATAATCTTTGATAAAATTCGGTTAATTAATAGAACGATTGGACTAATGATTATGCATGCCGCTGATGGCGTAACGCGTTTGTCCAGTGGCCGTGGTGTTGGTTATAATACGAGCTCGGCATTGTTTGCGCCATTTGCTGCACTTCCAATATATCTTGTCCTTGTAAGCAGCATTTCGCAAATACCGATGCCCCCCACTGTGCAGGACGCAATTCCCTGCGGGCGTCTTGATATACTGTATATCATCCATAGACTTGGCCTGACGAATTCGCTTAGTCATTGGCCAGGGCAGCGCCGGAGCCGAAGCACGACGATTCTGCACTGCAAAGTACATGTAAAAAGCGACAAATTAGCGATAATTATTTATGAATAATTTCATGTAAATATAGTTTACAATAAATTGGGCATATTTTTTATACATTTTCTTATGCGCTGCAATTTATTTTGAATTATTCAGTAAAATTTCTTAGCCTAAGATTAGCCAGCTACTGCAGCTGTTGCAGATCCTCAATGCTTAGATTAAGCGACCGCAGCTCGAGCGTCAGATCCTCCTCAGCTTCCGTTTTGACGAAACCCGATGCTAGGGCTGCCTTGATGGACGGCTTGTGTTCCGTCTTGAGCAACGGAGTGACCAAGGACAAACGCTTTTTGCGATCGAAGTTGAGGCAGGTATGATGGCAGGACTCTAACACAATCTTATGGACGCCCTCAATCACATTGGTGACAACACGTGCGCTGCACTTGGTGCTGCCCTGTTTGACAGATCGAGACTGATATATTAATGGCTGTGCAAAGAGCTACATTATCGAGGTCAAGAACCTACCTTTTTGGAACAGATCCAGTAGGTCTTCAGGCCACTGCGTCGATTTCGTACATAGTTGTGACCATTGAAGGCCAACAGCTTACAGCCACGCTGACCTCGGACAAAGGTTAACAGTGAGTGTTTGATATCAGCTCGATTCAAATCATCCAGGTCGTCTGTGAAGGGAGTTAAAGAAACGTTAGTTTGACTTGTAGAAATATTTACAAATTATGAGGCTAAGCTTAAGTCAAATTTAACAAGCATTTGAAGTGAATTTTTGTTTTATTTAATTATTTTCTGCTAAGGACTTAAAACAGGACTAGTATGGCGGATGGTTGTGCTGGCTGCACTTGACAATCACATCGCGATCCTCCACGGTGACAACGCGCGCTTTGCACTTGTGAGCGCCAGCGCGTGCACAGGACCAATAGGTCTTCAAGCCAGTCGCCTTGTTCCGGGTGAAGGTAAACTCGCCGATCTTCAACTTGCGACTGCCACGAAAGCCCGTTATGTATGAGTAATAGGCCATGGCATCTACAATAAGGCAAAAGAGACCGTACAAGCAATTAGTAAAGATTACAGAATAACATAAGTATATTAAATTGAAATATAGTTAGCATATATACACATTGATCACGTCTCTAACTAGGCTTTTATTTAACACATATTGAGAGTATGCGATATATATATATATATGTATATATGTATATATGTATATATGTATATATATGTATAGCTTGTCTTTACGTATGTACATTTGGCTTAAGATTAACTAATTCAAACGTTTGCCTCCGCTTTCGTGTCTTCCTTGCGCGCCCGAGCTGCCGCCTCCGCACGCTGACGCTTCAGAGAACCATATTTGCGCGCCTTTGAGATGACCTCATGGTTGTGCTCGCTGTTGAGAATGGTGAGCGTGTCTTGCTTGGTCTTAAGCCGGGCACGGCAGCGCAGCACCGCAAATTGACTGCAGCGCCAATAGGTGACATCCTCTCGAGTGATGTGCCGATTGAAGGTGTGATTCTTCAGCATTATCTGCTTAGTACCATACTTGCTGACAATAAAGAAGGGCGAGCTGTTGTCTGCACCGCTGCTGCTGGTGCTACCCCCATTTCCGCTGACGCTGCAATGCTGCTGACACTCGAGCTGTGGATCGTCTTCGTCGTCGTCCAAATTGATCGGATAGTCGAACTTGACTGCAATTAAATAAAGAATGGGTTCAGAGAGTTGCACAGAGTTGCTGCTGCTGCGGCTACTGTTGCTGCTACTAATGCTACATAAATAAAAGACAAGGCTTTGCTTTTCGTTTACAACTTTTCATTTCAACTAGTTACAGTTGCTTAGTCTAAGGTTAAGACTATGCTTAACTATATATATGTGTATATGTAATCCTTTCGAGCTAATTGCAGTGCGGCGCGTGGCCATTGTGCTTGGTCAAACGTGGACGGCGGCTCAGTTCGACATGCACGTAGTGTGCCGCGCAGTTGGGCGTCACGCAATGATAGTAGGTGCGATATTGCATGGCTCGAGTTTTCTTATAGCAGCGTCCATCGATTAGCAGATACTCGCCGTTGGACGTGCGTCTGAACTTCACAGATGCCTCAGCTGTGACTGCTGTTTGGGTTGGGGATGATACAAATTTCAAATTTCATATTATGTGTTTAAGCGTAAGCGTTTGAGTCTACTTTAAATACTATGACGAACCTTAGCTTAGCTAGAGTACAGTGAAACTCTATTAAAAGCGAGCAGTTTAAGACTTCACAAGAAAATAAATAGGAATTGATAAAATAAGTGGAAAACAATAAAAGTAGGGGAAAATACTGCGAATTCGAAATAGTTTGCAGATAAGCGAGTTTTTGCACAATGCCGCTGTTAGTTCTTTGAGTTTTCACTGTACACCGATACACAACTAAATGAACTACAAGACGCGTTGTTTTTCTTAAATTTTTTTTTTGAGATTTGTCTATTTTAGTATTGTTGTAATAACATTTCCTTGGTCATGAGCTTAGGGGGCAGCGTGTTGCCCGTGAATCGTGGTGGATGATTGTGGGGATTTTTGCCCAACTTGATGCCGCCCTCGAATTTGGTAATGGCACGGGCGGAGCATTTGTTCTCGTTGAGTCGCTTGCCATTGCCATCGGAGCAGATCCAATTGATGGTGGCGCGAAAACTGGCCTCCTTCTTGTACATATAGCCATTGAAGATCAGATTATAGCCCTGCTTCTGGTTGCGCGTGAAGTAGTAATCGTATTTGTTTATCCAAACACTGTTAGGCAGTTCCGCTATGAATTGTCCATTTTGGGCGGCGTTAACGCCTGCAATTGTATATGAAAAATAGGAAATTTGTGTTTGGATCCTCTGACTTGATTGTGTCCTTAAAAATCACTTAGTTTAGAGCAAAACACACATTTGAAGGCAGCAAAAACTTTATTCAGGGTATACATAAATAGATATACACAAATATGCGATATACAAAAATAGTTTACATTGCAAATTGTAGCATCTATGGTAGCTATAAAAGCTACAGCACTTACCACTGCATGCCTTTAAGCTCAAATCGCTTTTTTAATTCAAATTAACTGCCATTTTTGGTAAACTAAACACAAAATTTGTTGTTCAACAACTTTCAGAATACACAAACAACGCAAAAGGTAATGCGCGTGCTGCAGCCAGGTGTCGGCGTTGCATTAAAATTTGATCACATTTTACACATGCAGCACATTTACCACATTTGCACAAACACACTTCAGTTATTGGCACATTTTAAATAAGAATTATTGGAACAGTTTGTATAAAATTTATTAGCAAGTAAAACCAAGCGTAGCCAATCGCGGCGAAAAATCAGAAGAATGCGGCGAAATAATAACAAGATGGCTGACTTGTGCTTGCATTGATATGGCAACGCTACATCCAACACTTCCTCGCCGTTGCCACCTGAACGCGCTAATGTGTACCAAAAATTACATATATTCAAATTAAATATATTCAAGAAATTTGTGATTAGTTTTACCAGCCTTTAAGGTCGAAGTTTGACAGATATTGCTCAATGAAAATTATAGTGTCATTTAATTATATAAATACATACGACTTGGCACAATCTTAGAAACATTTGTATATTTCAGGAGGCTCTCCTGCGTACACCAAGAAAAGTTTTACATATTCTCTAAAACAAGAAGCTTTTATGAGTATTTTTTATTTTGAATTATTTAATTATTTATTCGTGAGTTACAAATTTTGGTACAGTTGTACCACATGTGTGGCAACTGTGTACTGCTGGCAGGTGGCAACACTTGAAACTCAAGTACAGTGCTTCTTCTTAACTTGTGATTTAGATTTACAGTGCACATATACTTTATTATATTTTATTTTTTATTTAATAAATACTCTCAAGCCCTTATACTTGTGTTTTATTTTATTTCCGTTAAGCTGTTTTCATGCTGAGCCGCATTTATTTAACCTCGTTTCTCTATCCCACTTCATTATAACTACAGCCCCAGCCACAGCCACATCTACATTGGTCGCACCACAGGTAATTCCTCCACGTAAACGCGGTCGCCCTAAAACAAAGGTGGACGATGCCCAGCCAAAACTCAAATTGCTCGACAAGCTCAAGGCGGCCACCGATAACCTGGCTGCCAGCAGGCCAGCTGTATATGCCTCCACCACGAAAGGTAAGTCCACTTGTTGCATCCATTAAAAAGAAAGTTCTTGATATTAATAAGATTTTTGCTTTCGCGCAGGTGGCGTAAAACTGGTCTATGAGGGACATCTGTTCAAGTTTTCGTTCCGCAAGGCCGAGTTCTCAGTGTTCCAGTGCTGTTTCAGGGAGCACGGAGAGGAGTGCAAAGTGCGCGTAGTGTGCGACCAAAAGAATGTGTTTCCCTTTGATGGAGAACACGTGCATTTTATGCAGGCGAGCGACAAGAGCGTAACTTCCTCTCAATTTATGCCTGGCGAGGGAGTAGTCAAGCCAGCGGAATCCAAGCCAGAACCAAAAGTGGAAATACTTATACAAAAGAGCACAGCAAGCGAGGAGAACGCAGAAGAGGAGGAAGAGGAGGGCGAAGTCTTTGAAATACATGCAATTGAGGAAGCAGAATTGAGCGAAGCTGCACCTGACGGTGGCACGGAGGAAAACTCGAGCGCAAAACCCGTTCAGGTCGAAGAGGTGGATCCAACTGATTTTCGTGAGCGGATAAAACGTCGCTTGCAAAAGGCGCTGCAAAACAAGAAAAAATAACAAACGGGGAAAATCGGAATGTCTACCTATATAGAATTGATTTTTACATAATGTTTTACACTATACACTATTTAGATTTATACATATATATACTTAATAATCACGTTTCGAGGCAACTTACATACTGCACGTTACAACAAGCTAAACAAAACGAAACAAAACTCTTTAAGTTAATAATCTTTTGTAATAAACTTTGAGGACAATAAAGCGGAGATTCCATTTCAAATATCTAGCACGTAAGCAACACACATTTAGAAAATAATTAAAATTCTTTGCATATTTTCTAGCCATTCTTAGTCAATTCACAGCTTAACTTACTTCTTTTCTTATTCCCTTTGCAGTGACGCAGCACGTACACAATTGCGGCCCGCAGACGTTTCTGATTAGCCGGAAGGGCGGCACCTTGCTGACCATCAACAACTTCGTCTATCGCTCCAACCTCAAGTTCTATGGCAAGAGCAATGATATATTGTATTGGGAGTGCGTGCAGAATCGTTCAATGAAGTGCCGCAGCCGATTGAAGACCATTGGCGATGATCTCTATGTAACGAATGGTTTGTGCGAATTAGACCTTTTGCTGATGAATATTCCTTTATTATAATTACGTGATTTGCTTTAGATGTTCACAATCACATGGGCGATACGAAGCGTATTGAGGCAGCTAAGGCTTCGGGCATGCTCATACACAAGAAACTGAGCTCTCTAACCGCTGCAGATCGCATTCACGGGTGGAATCGGGCTGATCAAATCGATCAAATGGTTAAGTTCGAAGCTACGTAGAACAGTCGTTCGCTCAATCGATCTTTAAGCAATCGAATAGTACTAAGCATGAGCTTGAGACACAACTGTTCAATGAATTACTTACGCCTAGACTTAACGCAAAACCGTCAATTTTAATTTAAAATCTAAACATGTAAATTTGAAAATACCTGCTTGAAAGCCAGTTAATAATAACAACAGCTATTTATATGACATGTTAACTACTATTAATATAAACATTTTTTGTTTGTATAATATATTAAAAGACATACTATTAGTTTAGACAACAATTTTAACGAAATGTTCGGCTTAAAATATGTATTTACTCTATTATATTATCATTGATACAACTATTTTTATATCCTCTACAAAGTTTATTTTAAATGTCACAAACTATGAACCTGAAAAGAACCTGATCATAAATGTTTATAGAAATTTGAGAATAGTCTAAAAGTTACAATCAAGCCAAAAATCTTTCTCTAACTTTTTATTTGGTATTGACATCGAACATTTTTCTGACCACTCTTGGATATATCGCAATACTATATCATAAAGCTATTTAAGTAACAGACATTGTATTATGCAGAAGTTTTTAAACAAATGAACACAACATTTAAATGTTGAATCTAAGTCAAATTATATAGTGGACAATACGAACAATCACTTATTAAGGATACAGCGAGACTAAATTAATGAAAACTTGTGTTATAATTCTATTTACCTCAGTGGCTACACATATGTCGAATTTTGTCATTCTTGGTTAACGAATTTCTTGGCTAGCTTCTTCTTAAAATAGGTTGATTTTGTGTTAACACTGCGATGTATGTGGGAAGCACATGAGAAACGGTATTTGATTTCCGTGCCCATGGCAAAGGTAAAAACTCGCGCTTTGCATCCTTTGGAATGCTTCGAACAGCGCCACGTTCCAATCTTGCCAACGCCCCGATGGGATATGAATTGGTTTTGTCCAATTATCAGCTTTGGATGATTGCGAGCTGTGGCCACAAAGACCGCGGTGCCGTCGTAGTCACGGTTTTTGCGCTTGCGGGTGCGATCTGAAATGGAATAAGTTTTCGTTTTTGTTTAATTTCAAGTTATTTAAGCGCAAACTCTATATGAATTAAACTAAATATAATTTTGGTTAATATTTTATTAATACAATTCTCGTAACATTTTTGGTTTAATTTCATAAATGATGACTATACACATAGTAACACAAATCCTTAGCCTGTCGAGATCTCGTCGCACCAAAGGCCGATATTGAACTTCAGAACGTCACGCTCCTTATCCTTACGATAATGAACATTTGATCACATAGTTATAAATTATATTATTATATTTAGTCCTTTTATTGACTGGCTTTGCTCTTCTTGACTTTTTAGTTTTTATCTTTGTTTCGAATGAGTAGCGCGAAGTGATCGATATTTGATTTTAGATCTGTATTGACACATGCTTTGCAACCGTACACGAATCCTATCCTTGTAACAATGGACTTTAGGTGAATTGTGGCCAATCACTTTGAAGGTAGCGATGCCATCAAAGAGTAAGGCCTGCTTCCTACGTTTAGATTTCGTTGTCTCTGCAATAGATTGAGAAGAAAAAGCTTTTTGAAACATTAAAAGATTTGGATTTCTCAATAGACAGTTTGAGGGTTCGTTGTATTGGCTAGTCGGCGGTATATCTATATACAAAAAAGAAGTTAACTTAACTGGTTACAATACTATATCTAAGTCTTAACTTTAGAATTAATCATACATCATACAGATGAAAGGTGTGTTATAGACTTTATTATATACAAGCATCTTAACTTTGCATTTATACTAAAACTTATTTTACAAACTTTTTTAACTAATTTTAAATTTAAGCTTACTAAATTACCTTTGATTTTTTATTACAATTAAAACTTATGTTAATTGACAATTTATACAATATATATATATATATATATATATATATATATATATATATATATATATATATATATATATATATATATATACATATATTCCTGTTATCAAAGACTTTGACGAAGTTGCACTTAGGTATAGGTACTCAACGACTTCCAACGCAGCCTTGGCTAGTACTCCTTGTTTATGTAGACAGCACCATGGCCAGGACCAATCGCTTGTAGCTGCGGCATTGCCGTGCCTGGCTGTTGCCTATGATGCTGATGATGCATCAGCGCCATCATTTGCGGTGCCTGCACGGTCACCGGCATAGACATCGGCATTGCCAGCGGCATGGGCATTGTCAAATGAGCTGTGGTCGTGGCATATGCTTGAGGCAGCGGCGGCGGCGGTGGCTGTTGTTGCTGCTGCTGCTCCATGGCACTAGACATTGCATTATGTATGACAGGTTTGATATTTAAATTTCCGCTCCCACTGAGATTGCTCTTGGCTTGACAGTAGAGTTGACAGAGTGGCAACAGCTCTTTGTGGCGTCGCTTGATATGGCTGAGGAAATTGCCCGTCGACTTGGTAGTTCCCGAGATCAAACCGTAACAACTGGTGCAGGTGGCCTGTATGGCGCCGGGCGTCTTTTGATTGGGCTGTATATTCTTATAAAACTTACCGTCAAGTATTTTTGGCAGCGTATACGGTTTTCTTATAGCCATTGTATCGTCATCGCTTAAATACGCAGCAGCAAAGGCGGCCAAGCAACCGTCGGTCTCCGGCACACGCGTTGGAGTCGCTGATGCCTCTGAACTGAGCTCCACTTTGACATCAACTGTAAATAGAAAGTGGAATAGATTAATAAATTTGCTCGGTTATATTGTGGACAATAGTGAAACAAGAACATGAAGGCTTTCATGTGTCTAAATACATTTATTTCCAGTTATAGACGTCTTAGGTTAAACAAAGATAATTGCGGTAAACATTAACCTATTGTAACTCGGATAGCTCATCAAGAATCTCTACTGTAAATTCCGGTGAACTACATTCATCGGCCTTCACCTCTGGGCCATGGGTGTGCGGAGAGCCGGCAATACGTAAAGTGACGTCGTTCACCTTAGATGTGACCAAAGTGGCACGACAGCAATGTTTCACGTACCGCGAACAACGCCAGAAGACGTTCTTCAAGCTCTGCCTGTTCACCACATATCTGTAGCCATTGTAGATGAGCATTATGCGACCTCTTTGCGTTGTCGTATATTGTATATTAGTGCTGGTGTTTTTGTCCTCGAAGAGTGCTTTGATGGACTGCATGACACCTACAATTAGAAAAAATATGTTGAAACGATGTTAGAGTTAGAATTAAAGTTAAGAGTTAGAACACAAATATGCAGAGACAAGGTTTATACATCACAAACAGGCTGGATGATAGATATATATATATATATAGTAGGGTATTAACAAATTGATCTACATTTTATTTCAGTTAAAACAGTAAACATACAATGTGGCAAATTCGGTAAGTAATATAGAAATAATTAGAAATTCCTAGCTACTGCCCGAGTTAGCCAGGTTTACTTTAATAGTAGCCAATTTGTGATCGATGTACTCCTGGACATTGGCTTCCTTCAACTTGTCGCCGCGCCGGGCAAACACCTGGCATACATGGGCTGCGGATAGAGTAGATATCATATACATATATAATTGTTCACATAATAATATAATCTGTTCTTAATATACTTATGATGGCATGGAACGTTTCCTTTTCTGGCTGCTGTTCGCCTAGAGCAATGCGCTTTAACTTATCTTTACCAATGACCAGATCGGTAACACGCGACGTGTATATCGGCGGAATGGGCACATAGAGCTTAGCTAAGTCTGTTTTCGAGACAAACACGCTGCTGCCGGCAAATAATGGTATCGGTGCATCCTTTTTCGATTTTATGGTTATATCCGTTTCATTTGCTTTTCCCTTGCCTTTGCTGCCTGGAAATGTACACGATTATTAGAGAACGTCGTTAACAATAAACATAATAAATAATAAGTTAAGTTACAAAAAAAAAAAACACATTTAAATTTTTGCTTAATTTATTTATTTTACATTTGATAATAAATATGTTTGTAAAGGGATCCTACATTTACGTAGCTATGTGCACACATTGCGCGATGTTGCTTAGACACAACAATGCACATCTCTTAATCAACGTTTAAAATAGCAAAAATACACAAATACATTTGTATTTTAATAAAACGTAATACAAATTCCTTTGTAATAATTGTTCACATTTCAACAAAGTTAAAAAAATGTCTGACTTTTAAGCAAGCTGTTAATACACACACACACACATTCGCACGCACAATGAAAATGCCACTCAGGGTTGCATTGCGCGGGAAGTGAGTGGCGGCGCTGCCACACCATGTGGCAACGCCAAGATTCGCCGCAGTTGAGAAAACAGAATTATATTAATTGCTGTAAGAAATAATTATAACATTGTTTAACAAAAGTTTAAAAAATGCAGAACGTGCACAGAAAATAACCAGATGTAAGCCGTGTAAATTAAGTTAAAGTGCAAAAGTGCGTATTATATGTATAATACTGATGCCAAATAAAATATATGTATGTATATTATGTTTGTGTTTGTGTTGTTGGTAGAATAAAACAATGTTTGTGTACAAATTATGGCATCGCATCTGTGAAATTATCTGAAATCTCAAATCGAAACCCTAAAAGTGTAATTGTTAATGTGTTTTCTAATCAATAAGTTCATAAAATGCAATTCACATACAGTTTAGCTCGTCAACTCCGATTTAAATACAAATTTCTTTGCTTTGTCCTTTCTCTTAAATTGAGAAGGTTGATACGAATGTTTGGTTAGACACTGTGCAGTTAACAAAACGCTTAGGTATTTTGCAACATGATTTTCTTCCCCTTTGTCAGAGTGCGCTTGAAACTGCAGTTATTCAATATGACATAGTGCAATTGCATTGAAAGGAGTTTGTGCTATAATAATTCAACAATGTTTATGGTAGACACTAATTTGCTATAAAAAGTTCAGCTAATGTTTTTGATGCGTACTTTGTCCACTCTGCTATAAATGTTGTATTTATTAAAGTAAATGATAATGAATTAGGCTCCTAATAAGAGTGTTAAAGTAATGCTTATTGCAATACTATTAAGATGCCCTATACGAACGCTAAGCTATAAAAACTTGTTAAATGAATAATTACAGTGTAAACTCTGTGGAAATATACAGAATCATGGAATAATATTTAACTGTTCTTATATAGAACTGTGTTGAAGTCATATAAAGACGACACAAGTATGTCGCATTAAGGTAAGGAAGCGTATATCACGATATCATAATAAATCTATAAAGATCCATAATCAATCATTTTCAAAACTACATTAAAACAAAGATATTACAAATGTAAACTAAATTAAAAAGAAGATAATATTATACAAATGTTTATTTAGAAGTAGTTTTAAGTTCGTCTAGAATCTAAGCATGTAAGAATCGAAACATAAAAGAAATTAATAAAAAGTAAATATTGAATATGATTTGATGGAATTTTGATTAAACCTAATACCAACAAAATAGTATTAAATATAGTCTATTCTAACTATTAACTTTCCATTTTTCAGACGCTTTATTAATGGACTACAAGATACAGCTGCCTTTGCAGAAACGTAAATTGGGCCGAAAGGAAAACTTTGATCATTTAGACGTTTGCTTTACGCGCAGCAATCGGGGTAATAATTTGCTGACCATCAATGGGAAGCCCTTCACCCTGAACCGCAGGATCAAGGACGCCTGCTACTGGGAGTGCGTCAAGCTGCGCTGCAAATATATCAAATGCACGGCGAGAGTTGTGACCAAGTCAAATCAGATATCCGCTCTGCGCGGACACCACAATCATCCATAGAAAGCAAGACACAAATAAATATGACTTATGATCAAATTTAAAAGAAATTAATTGCAATTCTTTATACGTATAGGCAAACAGTCTATAAGTCAAAGCTAACGATTTTCGGTCTTTGCAGATGATCTTTGTGTGCCGCGCAGCGGCAGCAGCTGCTATTGTCTGGTGGCCAATCGGAGAGGTGGCCAGAATCTCTTGTACAATGGACACATGTACACCGTGGAGCGCAAGTATTTGACGACTATCAACTGGGTGTGTGCGAAGAATAGCAATGTGAAGCTGCGCTGTCCGGCGCGCTGCGTGACCAACTCGAGTCGCAGCATCAAACTGAGTCAACGCAAACACAATCATGCCAGCAATCTGTACAAAATGCACAAGTCACGAACTAGGCCGTAATAAACAGCAACTCTATATGAAACCCTCTAAACTATATTCAATTGTAACACTCGACCATCATCTAGCTATTGATCTATAACTAACTCTCACATGCTGTTCATCATGCTTTACTAATCCATTCTTCTCGCATACTTCTTGCATTTGCATGCCGCAGCTGCTGCCAGGCGACGAGGTATCTGCATTAAAGATCGTAGCGGCTGCCTGCTCATTGATGGATATCGATTTGTGATTAGCTATCAGCAGCGTCACCGCTGCTATCTCAAGTGCTCCAATTTTCGCAGCCAGTGCCGTGCGCGTGCCATCCAGAACAAGATGACGGGGCAGCTGCAGCTGCGCAACGCCAGTCACAATCACAAGCGCACGTCGCCGCCTAACGCTTTTATTTGAGCAAGTACACACCCACGCGCACACCCACACATACACATACACATACACATACACATACATGTATAATAAATAGTTTTTCAAATTGAATCGCCTGCTTTTCACTAATAATATACATAGCCCCATCAATTATAATTAATACACACATTAAATTTAAGTATAATTTTGACAATTTTCACTCTCTTACTGCTTTTAGCCACTCCTGATGAGCTGCCTCCTGTAAATGTGGCACAGTATGTGAGATCAAGTCGGGGTACGGATTTGGTGTTCTATGAGGGCAACACTTACACGCCCAACGAAAAGTTGCGCGAGGGTCAGAAGTCGCGCGATTGGAAGTGCTCCATGTACCACAAGGCCAAATGTCGTGCTCGCCTGAACACTCGTATTACCGACCAGGGCGATCTGATTCACATGAGCAGCCAGAAGCATTCGCATCCGGCTATGTATATGCTGCAGCAGGAGGGCCCAGATGCGAGGAAAGTGTGCCTCACACGGAACCCACAGTGCGTCGGTCCTCACACCACCAAAACGGGCAAATCAAACTAATCTAAGGCCTTTGAATGGAGAAGAATGAATAAAACTTGTTTTGCTTTGATTGAACTTGATGGCTGATTAATTATTACTCATTAATTTCTGATCTTATTTGAACCACCTGATATATTTCACTAATGTATTTGTCTTCCTGCCAATTACAGCTGAACTCTGTGGCTATCTATCTGTGGATTCGGTGATCAATTCGCAGGGAAAACGCTCGCTGATCAAGTGCCCCAGGTTGCGCTTCATTCGCGGCCAGCGTAAGTCCGTGCAGTTGGTCTATAGCCAATACGCGTATGCAAAGAACAACGAGCACGGTCCGACTACCTATTGGAATTGCCGCATACGACGCACTGGACTGCCGGCGTGCAATGCTCGCATGTCCACGACGAAGCTGCCTAATGGCAGCTACAAGGTGTGCTTGACCCGGCCGGAGCACAATCATCCGCCTTCGAAGCGTATCGCACGCATGCTGCAAGATTTTAGAGTTTAAGCTGAGAAAAAAATATATGTAAGCCCTGAGGCGAAACGACTTGAACACGACTTATTTAATTACATTTTTAAGCTAAGTACATTTGCGTTAAGCTTAACTAATTGACTTTTTGTTTACTTTTATGCATATAGAGAACAGCGTTGCGATATATTCAGCCACGTCGCGGGGTCGCATGCAGCTCATCTATGGGGGCCAGCCGTTCATCTTTGAGAAGACTCTGAAGCTGTCCACGGGCGAGGAGAAGCGCTATTGGCGCTGCAATCAATGGTGGAATCAAAAGTGCCGATCCAGAGTGTTCACAATCAATGACATTGTCTGTCCACTGAATCGCTTCCACACGCACGAGGAGATTGTGCGAAGAAAGAAGCGAGTGAGGCGCATCCAACCCGCGCAGGAGCAGAGCAATGCGAATGCCAAGGTTTACACCACAACAGCCTCAGCTAGGCAAGAGCAGCAGCAACAGCAGCAACAGGTGCAGCACGACCAACAGCAACAACAGCAGCATCTTCACCACACCCAGCAGCTGTCCAGCGATGCGATGCTGGGCACCACGATGAGTGATGAAGCAGCGGGCACTATCGACGTCAATGATCTTGGCATGCATTTAAAGTACGAGGAGATAGTGGCCGATGTAACGGGCATTGTGGGAGGGCACACGCACGCACGTGTGCTGACCCGCAAAAAGTGAATGTGAGCTGGAGGAAGTGGAGGTGTCTGTAGTTCGTAATGATTCAATTGTCTATTAATACATTCAAGCTTCTATAGTGCATATACACATTATTCAAGTAAACGCAATTTTAATAAACTTAGCTAAGGCTTCAACAGCAACCAAGTAATTCGATATACATATATAATATATGGCTCCAATGTAAACCCCACTTGCTTCTCTATATATATACACTCTCTTTGTCTTTCTCCATATATTGCAGCGGCTGTCTTCTACTACACCAAGGGTCAGAGAAAGTCTATTAAATTGAACTATGGTGGGCATAGTTATGTGAAGTTCATGGAGAACAGTCGCGGCACCAAATGGATCTGTGCCACACGCTCCACAACCAAGTGTCGTGCACGTGTCCGCACCAAGGATGAGATTCTAGAGGTGCTGCACGGTCCACACAATCATCAAATGTGCCGACGACACTGCGAACGTGCCAAACAACGACGAACTGCCAGCCAATCTTAACTCAAATACAATCGATCTATGAGTAGGATTTCTACATAAACTAATATATAGATCCATGTTTTATCAATTCTATTTATACAAAACCAATTAGAACAAGAATGACTCAATATTTATAAATATATATAAAGTATGCTTAGGTCAGGTCAACAATCGAGATAATCCTCTAAGTTTACTTATTTCTATTCTGTTTTATTAAAAAGTTCAGATCAATTAAGAGGAGACTCTAGATAGTTATATATCTTATAAGTTTAAGAAATTAATGAGGTGATCCGACATATACTATATATACCTATGAAACCTTTAGGAACGCTGAACAGCTGAATCTTATTAATATGTATATGTATATATATTTCTAAAATGGTTGCAAGTACATATAAATATAATCGAATCGTGTTGGCAGCTAATGCAGCTCCTCGAAGCAGGGCTCGCACATCCAGTTGCTGCCAGGACAGGTGTCACAGCAGGTGGTCAGACGTTCCAAATTAGTTTTGCCCTTCTTCAAGCATGTCACGCATTTGCCCTTCATACGGGGCACGCCGACAAATACGAAATTGTGCTGATTGCTAGAGGTACGTAAAATGTTCTCTGGATTGCTGAGATTCAATTTGGCTCTCACAGGCTCCATCTGGGCAACAGCTGTCACTGGATCTATATTCAAATTTATCATTGTTGGCGTAAATGTCCGTCGTTTAACAACTCCTGCATCCGGGTGCAATTGTTTAATGTTCACACGAGGCACGGGCACACGTTGAGGATCACGGCGCAGTATAACGGTGCTGCTTACATTGGGAGTTCGTGTTCTGTGTGTGTAAGTGTATGCTGCAATAGAATAGTTCTTAATTTAGAGTACGGTTTGGGAATGTATATGAATTTACATACTACATAATACTACATTAAACTAGGTCCTGGATAACAAGGGTGTAGAATTATATTAGAGTAAACATAGCATGTTTGAGTTGACAATTTTTATTAAATGTGAAAATAGGCAATTGGTGACAGCTGGCATTCCCTTGCTATATCAATCTTCCGTTAAGATAGCATTATAGTTTGGCAGTTCTTAGTCTAGTTTTTCAATTCCTATTCACGAGATCCGTCATGCCTTCGCAATGATCTGACATTTAGTCAGACTAACCGTCGACAACATCTATAAGAAACATAAAGATCATATTAGAATTTTAGCCAACCAAAAGCGTCTTCATAGGAATTTCAATTACAAAAACATGTAGGTGACAGTGTACTCCCTAATCCTGATGCTTATAAGAGCCTATGCTCTGTTCTTACAAAGTTTTATGTCAATATCAGTCTTAGAGTAATGTAGAAAAATGTGAAATGCCTCAATCGTGTGTTGATGTTGAAATTATCCAGAAGTAGCCATAGTCAAGCTGTGAAAAACGAAGATGTTTTTAAATTAGTAACTAGCTAACATCGTCTTAAAGTCAATCAGTATTACACAAGCTCTATGGTGTATAAACTCTGGGCATGAAGGTTTTTAAAGGCTGTGGTGCTGTATGATTGTGGCTGCCGCGTAGTCCAGTAATTGCCTTCCTCCTAGTGGTGAGTGCAGCTTTGCAACCAAGTTTCTTGTAAAAGCTGCAGCGCCAAAAGGCCATGCAACGTGGCACATTCCGTGAGTGGCAGCTGTACGTGTGAGCCTCGTAGACCAGCTGCCCACGATAATTGTAGCTGAACACTGTAAAATAGTTGACAATACGTGAATTTTTTGGATAGCATAAATTATAACTAAGCACTTACAACTGGAGGAGGATTCAGAGAGAGAGATTATGAATCTTGAACTATGTAGTCTACAACATGTAGGACTTTATTCGATATTTGACTTAGTATCTAAATTGCACTCGATATAAACTAAAAGCCATGGCCGCCTAATCGTGTATGAGCATTAATGAGGCGTGCATTATGTCATGATCGGTTAGCTGTAACGTGGCTGCGTCCGTGGACAGCAAATGATGCGGCTGTGGCTGAATCAATAGCTCCTGCTTCGGCTGGTCCACTTGATACTGGGTTATGCTGTGCACGCGACTTAGCTTCGTCCGCGACGTTGTGCTCACAGCAGCCAGGCGATTTCGTTGAATGATCTTCTCTATCTTCTCGGTGTGCGGTGCATGATTGTGTAGACCCCCAGTTATGCTCTTGAGCTTGCCATTTTCGAGGACGCAGCGTGAGCGACAACGTTGTTCGTGCACCTTCTTGGAATAGTTGTGACAACGCCAATACTCCTTGCTATTCTTTCTGCTGTGGCAATTGTACATGAAGCCATTCAGGACCAGGCAAGGCGTCGACCAGGGACTCTCAATGAACAGCAGTTCGCTGTCGTCTGTAAGGGAGAGGAATATTATAATTTGATTAGCATTGATATTCATGTTTATATAAAGAATTTCGTACAGTGTATATGGGATATATATCATATTAGTAAGCTAACTAGTTTGATTTTAATTTGAGTTTTATTTAAGTGACATTTAATATAATATAATTTAATTTAATTGATGAGTTAATTTATGTTTTGGTTAAGTTTAGCATCTGGTGCAGCTTCACTTTCTGCATGGGCTTCAGCTCGACAACCTGATCGAGCATTTCCTCTTCCTCCTCGTCGGTAGCGTCGACTAATGCCTGCATCTCAATCTCTGTAGCCTCAGAGGCAGGCACATATAGCTTGCATTCCTTGCCATCCTTGGCGGTCATGATGCTTATGTTGCTGCTGCTCAAATATTGCGATATCTTTGGATTCGATGTGCATATTTCGATGTACTCATCCAGCTCCTCCTCCACATTGTACAGCTGCCTCTGTCCTATGCGACTTACGTGCGATTCGTGATTGTGCAGACGTCGAGCGTCAACGAATTCTCCATTCTTCGTGATGACAACCGCCTTGCAACGCAGTTTGAGCACATCTGCACATCTCCATGTAGTTTGGCCATTTGCCTGGGTTAGCTTCTTGTTGTAGATGTAATCCTTGTAGACTAGCTGCGCGTTCTTCTTTTGGCTGCGTATAAATTTGATTTTGCCAGCTGCATTAGCGCGTATACAAAATATAAATACAGAGGGGTGAACAAGAATTGAAGAGTGTGAGTAAAAAATCTGCCTTAGAGCTAAGTGCAATATACGAGTTACAATTTATGCTTAGACGCTACGTGAAATAAAACAACGCACATTAAACAATTTTTGGCTTCAAGCATTTTATTGTAGCAAAGAACAACAGACCTGAATATATAATTATATGTATGCACACATGTTTATAGAGTTTAATTTCAACCCAACTTACAAGCCAAAACAAAACTAATAACAGAAAATTATATTATATTACAGCACAAATTCACAGCTATTTCACAGAAGACATGCACATCAGATTGCCTGTAATTTCACGGAAAGAAAACACTCGCATCACTTCTCACATAACACTGCTCTACTGTTAATTCACATTCAATAAAATAAACTCTAATGAAATTGTGTATATATATACGTATGTATATCACACAGAAAAATAAATTAACGAACACTAAATACGTATGTAGCTTGGTTTTCCGATTCAATACGGCGTTGCCACCTTTTGCAAGCGCAGCGTTGCATTAACACGTAATGGACTATGAACTAAATAATCTGGCAACAATAAAAAATTATTTTAAAAGCATTAAATTTATTCAGCATTACTTCAATACATAATACTAAGTACATAACGAATTAGGAACTAATTGAATCAATACATATACGTACGAAAGCGCCAGCTACGATGGCAACACCCGTTTTAATTAAAATAATCGCCTGCAATCTAGACCTCTCAACCCCGAAAAATTAAACGCTCCAACGTAAATTGAAGTGGCAACCCTGAAAACAGCACAAGTGGCAACACTATCCTCCGTACATCACAAAATCTGACCACGAGCATCACGGCTCAAATTGGATTTCTTGCCCATACCTCAAATTGTCCACTGAACTACTTTTTAAGCGAACCTTTACGTTCAGGAATCGAATTGACTGTACACATTTTAGGACAGACTCGGCAATTCATGCCGTTGCCTGAATCACTAGTAGCAAGCTTTTATGTTGCTATAGCCATTCGAAGCAACATCTTATTAAAACAAACAACCAACATTGACAGCTACTGTTATTTTCGTCAGGTGGCAACGTCACAATAAAATTGTTAAGCGAAGGCCGACAGTTTCCAGTACTTCCAGCTCCAGTCCTGGCTGAAAGCGTTAATGAAATGCAAATACTAGATCTGAATTGTAGAATTACCTGCATTAACAGAGTACCTTTTGTTTACTGCTCCAATAAAGTTCAAGCCCTTTAGTTCCAAGGCCAGCCAGTCCTTGTAATACGGGGGTTGTCGTCCAGGAAGTCCAGCTTACATCCGGTTTTACATGTAATTTTTAAACACTCTACTCACCTCCACGACAATTTTAAACGATTTAAAAACGCGAGAGCAGCTACCTTAGCAAAATTATTTTGCCTCGGTCTGTCGCTCGGCCAAAAACTCTTCGAGAAAATAGAGCGACGGCCAATTCGGTACTAATCTTATCTCAACTAATATGGCTGATAAAGCAACTCTTAAATGTGCATTGAACGTTGATGAAGCGCTGATGATATGGCAGCGTATGATTGAAGCAGATTTAAGGGTTCTTCTGCAGCCATTAGCCAAGAGTCGAATTGTGAGTTGCTTGCCGAATTGAAAGGATAATCAATGGACAATTTAAAAAACATTTGCAAACATATTTACAACAGTTGAGGGTTTGACATCTGCGGCAATTCACAAGTTCGACTGCTTGGTTACTAAGTACTTTATCTATATCTAATGACAGCCGATCGATAGTCATTGACTGGATCGGACCATAGTCAAAATATCAACCAACCTTGAGCCTCTGTGTTGCCTTGATCCGCGCCGGTGTCGACAAACGAAGAATCGCTATAGCTTTGCGACTGTTGCTTGACAACAGCCTTTGATGTGGTGGCTGCAATGCTGGTGCTTGTGTTGCCACCGGTTTGGTTGCCGGCATCTTCGTTTTCGGTAAAATAGCTATCATCGTAGCGCATATCGCCGTAGGTATCATCCTCTACGTAGGCTGTATCGCCATCGCCCGCTACTTCGGCATGCTCCTCGCTATAGTCTGGCTCTGATTTTGTGGGCAATTCCATTGGGAGATCAATATATTCAGCTTCCTCTTGTGCGGCAGCCTGCTGTTGTTGTTGCTGCTGCTGGCGCACCTGATGCACTTTCGTATCACCAGCCACTACAGTCGTCTGTACGGTTATCTGTTGTGTTCCCAGCTGCTGTGTGCTAGTTGCTGTATTAGCAGACGTGTCCGTTGTCGATTCCAGTGGGTCAATTACGTTGGCGGTGGTGGTGCTACTTGTGGTGGTTGTCTTTGAGCGCTTAACAGCACCTGTGCCAATCAGACTGCCCCGTTGGGCCGAACGTTTGTTTGTCGACACCAGCGTAGCTGTTGTTGTGGATCCCGTTTGCAGCTGCTGCGTTTGTATGTGCTGCTGCTGCTGCTGAGGTTGTTGTACGATGGTGGCTTGTGGTGCGGCTGTTGTCTGGATGACAATTTGTGTGGTGGCCTTGTCATCGCCCAGAACATCATCAACAGTCTCAATTTTGTACCGAGCAGAGGCGCGCGGCTGTTGACGTTGTACACGCTGGGCGGGGATTTGTTGTTGTTGTTGTTGTACATGAGGTGCGGCTGGTGGGGGTGTCGGTTCCTGTGGAGGCTGCGGCGCTGGATCGTTCTGGAAATTATAATACACATTTTATTTTCATGTTCTAGTATGATTTGACAACTCGAGAAGAGAACAAATAGTTAACTATCCGCCTGATATAACTATATGTTTTGTTTTAAATAACATTACTACTTACGTAGAAATGTTATCATATAGTATTAGTATAGCTGACATATCATAATTTTATGAGGTCATTTTCCGCAAAGGTATAGAGTAAACAATCACAATCATCACACTGCTATCATATAATCGTTACATATTTTAATACAAAATTACAATGCCCACTTCCTCTGTTAGGGTATAGCAAGCAACCACCAAAACGCGCGCATACTATCGTTAAAAACTAGCAGAGAGCGAAACAAATACACTGTTCAACGGCAGCATACTACTGCCATCTCTATCACACGTACGCGTTTTGTATGTAGCATATTTCGTTTTATAATTCGAGTACAGTCAAACCAGCTCTTATACAGAAAATTTTGCCTGGTTTGTATGTGTTTGCGTGTGCCTGTGTGCTTTATATGTATTGCGCGCGCGAACAGCGCTTCATGTTCTCTTCTCGTATAATGCTAAGGTATATGGGCTTATACTCACATCTGTCAGCCCCTTTATTTGCAGCGATTCTGCTGTGCTTATGAAGGCTGGAAGGGCGTCCTGTTTAACGTTTACTTCGCCGCAATACATAAACTGAATCAGGTCCTTCAATGCCGAATGACTGACATTATTTAAAAAAACTGCAAATTTCGAGAAATATGTAAAAATTTGCTCGCTTGGCAACTACTGCCGAGTTAGGTTTTTTGTTTCGGTACTTACCGATGGCATGGGTATTCGATGGCATTTGCGTAAACATTTTGCGGAAAAAAGGCGAGCAGACGGACAACACCAAACGATGAGCCTTCACAATTTGCCCCTCCGCAGCCAACGAGACATCTACTAGATCTCCACGGCATAACGATTCGTGGAAACCAGCAGACAGATTTGTGTTGAAATTATTCCAGCACAAACTGAATTGCTCGTCGTCCGCCATCTTGGACGAGCGTAGAAATCAATAGAATTTTCTGTATCTGCTTTGTGTGTGTGCTGCTGATGAACAAAAAATAAAATTTTTAATTATAAAAATCAGCTTAATTTATATAGTTCTTATTTGCAAGCAAATTAAATATGGGTGCCCATTTGTTTACAAATGTCAAACCACATCAAAAATGCAGACGCATACAAAATATAGAAGTGAAAAAAAAAACTGGGAAATTTTTTCACGCGTGCCGAGGCATCCATATTTTAGCCATCATTTATATTAAATTCAGCGTAATAAAACTAAATCTAATTAAATTCACCATGTAAATGAGCCCAACTTACTTATTTCAATTGTATTTTTATTAAAAAATACTTAGTTTAAGCACAAATTAAAAATAATTACTTTTACTGCGCTGGAGACGCGCAGTTGCGTCCAACTTTTTCAACGAGTACCACGAAATAAATGTATACTAGCTAGGGATGAACGAAAGTTTTATACTGGGCAGGTATGCTGCTAAGTAATCGATATGTCGATGCTCAACAACAAGCGATGTTTCTCTAATAAGCAACACTGCCAAGTGTTGACAAACACATGAATATGATTTAACAATTCAAATTAACTGCCAACATATTCATTTTAAATATATTAAAGCAGTGACTTTGATATTTATTTTATTTATTATTCATTATTTATAATTTTTAGTTTTATTACCTTCTACATATAAATATTTTATCATACATTAAATATCGGGGTAAAATTATATTACTTTTGCAACAAGATGCTCAAAATTAATATCGGTTAGTTATGTATATCAGTAAAATATATATTTTACGTGACTTGGTAATGAAAATATACGTAGTCTGACAAATCGTGGAGATTATACTTTATTTATACCGTAACACTTTAAAGTTCATCGTTCATTAGATGTGTTTATTGAGTCAAGTGTGCGAAATTCTGCACTTGAGCTCCACTTGAAATTGGATCAGCGATTAAAAAGCGCCAATTAACATGGTTTATTATTTGTATGTATATTTTTGTGTAGAAAAATGACTTGAGGACTTTGCAGTAATAAATACACATACTTAAGTTCAAGCAGCGAAATTAAATCTGCATGAAGAGGCTGCGAACAAACAACACCAACAACAACAAAAAGAGAACACGCAAAACAAACACATATGCACACAAAGCGCACACTACACACACATACACAGTTTACAAACATTTAGCTGCTTGGCCTGTGCTGCGCTGTGATTGGCTACAGATCCGCCATTTTCTTGAGCAAGTAGCATAGACGCATAAGAGCATATCTTGTGCGTGTGTGTATATGTGTATGTGTGGCTGTGAGGTTGTGTGGGTGTTTGGCCAGCGCCTGCAAAGATTCAATTTTCATTCAGTACGAAAAACGCGCTGACAAATTGAGGACACGCTCGAGTGCGCAGCGGAACGGCGCATCGTTGAAGTTTACACAGCTCAATAAGGCGAATACGATAGCACCCCAACCCCTCGCACCTAAGCATAATCGCTGTTGCCCACCCCCACTCTCTCGCCTCCTCAAGTGTCGTTCGAGTCCATGCGAGTCAAGTGCATTTTGGCAAATTGCTGTATTTATTTTAATTTAAAGTGCGACCCTCTCGAGTGATTAGAATTGTGGCAAAGCCAAACAAACAGCAAAGCAAATAAATAAGAAAAATACAAAATCACATATTAAGAAATGTTGCAACATCATCAACACCAGGCACAGTCCGCCGTCTACTATGACTACAATCAAACGCCCAGCCCCAGCAGCCTGACCAATGCGGATGCTCTAAACACAACCCCATTCTCGGTCAAGGATATACTGAACATGGTTAATCAAACGGAGGCATACGATGGCGCCTACGGGCATCTGGAGAGGTAAGACCTAACAGCTCATTCAATGGAAGCCGTTTATCTTATACTAGATGTAAGAGTGTATAACAATGGAAAACTATTGATGTTTTATTGTGTATAACAATCACTGTTCACAAACAAGGTGGATGTTTAATTGTTATACGATTGGTTACAGTTATTAACTGTTATACGATACGATGTATAAGAATATTTATTGTCTATCTATTATTTCAAGCCATTAATTATTAATTAATTAATTTGCTTATAAAAGTTAAATCAATGCATTGCATGTATTTTAAGGAATTTTTGTAAATTTTCTTGAGACAAATTTCAAGTATATGAAAAATCTATATTTTAGTTTTTACCTCTAGATTTTCTAGATAACGATTTCAAATTAAAAATTTATTTAATCGCAATAAATTTATTTTTAAATAAGAAATATTGATGACATTTTGGGCCTTTAATCACAAAATTATTTTGCACTAGTTGTCAAAAACTTCCAAAGATCTAAAAATTAAATCGATTTTTCTTCGAGTATAACAGTTATTTTTATGGTAATAAGGCTATAGTTTTAATATTTTTTTTTGTCTACCAAATAGCATAATAAAAGAGAACTTAACATTAATTAAGTAACGGCATAATCGAAGACATAATAGAAGACAGCCTAATAGGAAATACTGTATAAACGGTATAATATAAGACTTAGTATAAGAGTTATTGACACATCTACCTGTTCGCAGCAAACCTTTCTACAAATCTCCGTCTTGGACATGCCAAATTCTTTTTTTTTGTATATTTTATATTATTTATTTTTAATAAGGCTGCAAAGGAAATTAATTTCTACCAATTTCCACGAAACAATAATATTATGCTAACCTTTAGGCTGAGAAGCCGATAAAGAGAGAGAGAGAGTTAGATATAGCGTGGGATACTGAGAGAGAGAGTTGCAGTATAAGAAATCCTATAAAAACATATGAACAGCATGAATTGCAAATAGGACTAAAAGGACAAATCATTGTTATTTGTACAAGAGGCAAGAGACGAAAGGCGAAAGACGAAAAACAAAGACGAAATGCAGCCGCAGCCAGACAAAGTTTTAACAATAAGAAAAACAAAGTCGAAGTCAGAGAACGAGGCAGGCAGGCAGACGTGGCGAGGCAGGCGCGGCAGGCGAGGCAGGCGCCGGACCTTGAGCTGAGCTGCCTGTGTCCTGGGCAACATGTGTGATTCGCATGTGCAGTAATTGTGATGAGGCATGAAATGATGTCACCAAGGGGCCGGATATATACAGCCAGCAGGACATATAGCCGGCATGCAACATGTGCTAAGCAGGCCAATAAAACTGAATATTCACTTTTCGCTTTTTCTTCCTTTTGTTGTCCTGCAGCGCCTCCGCGCTCTATGGCGCCGCTGAGTACCAACAGCAGCAGCAGCAGCAGCAACAACAGCAACAGTTACAGCATCCACTCGAGCAGGCCAGCCAGGCGCAGCTCTCACAGCTTCAACTCCAGCAGCAGCAGCATCAGCAGCAGCAGCATCTGCAGTCACATCTTCTCGAGCCAGAGCAGGATGCTTTGGCAGCATCCGCGCTGTCGCCGCTGTTGCCGCCGCCCTCGTCGTCGCACGGCCATCATCAGCTCTATGCCAGCTATCATCAGGACTATGGCATGCCCAGCCATATGCTACAGCATGCCCACCCACATCCACATCCACATCCACATTCACATCAGAGCTATCAGTCGCCATACAATGTGAGCGCCTCTCAGTTCTATGCCACGCCCACAGCTGGCGGCTATCAGACCAACTACAACTACAACTACAACGCATCGGATGTGTACGCCAGTCCCTCGGCAATTGTGGCGCCCAGCACAGCAATCAAAAGCGAGTATATACCCACGCCCTACGTCACGCCCTCGCCTACACTCGATCTGAACAGTTCGACGGAGGTGGAGTCTCTGGCGCCCAGCCACAAGCTGGCCAATAGCAACGGCATTGCACAGCGACTGCTCGAGCCAAGGCTCATGAACGGCACGACGGAGTGCGCCAAGAAAAGTAAGTTTTATGCAATATCCTTCTCTGTTCGATTCAATCATAAGTAGAAGTCGATAAGATGGCAAACTATTAGTCAATTTATCGATAACGTCAATCAGTCGATCTGTGTCAATCTCGTTGAGCAAAGAGTAGATAACACAAAATGAACATCAACTGAGATTCTATTTGCATGACAAGATTTCCATTTATCGATTGTATTCAATTTGAATTATCGATAATATCGCAAAAGCAGAGCTAAATGCCAATATGTAACTCCCAAGTTAATTGTCTGTTTGCTTCAGAAAGAAGAATAATCTGAGATTACCTATAATTCCATTTCTCATGTTTTTTTATCTGCATTGAACACTTAATTACATAATAAGTTATCGATAACGTCCGTCAGTCATTATCGATCAGTTTTCCAATCAATCAATCTCCTCAATACCCTCCCGATTTGCTAACAGCTCTTTAATCTCTTTCTTTCAGAGGACAGCCAGGTGACCTCCTCACGTTCCGAGCTGCGCAAGAACAACAACAACAACAACAACAACAATAACAGCAGCAGCAGTACTAGCAACAATAACAATGGCAACAATGTCCCTGGCAAGCCTCGCATGAAACGCAAGCCGCGTGTCCTTTTCTCACAGGCGCAAGTCCTGGAGCTGGAATGCCGCTTCCGCCTGAAGAAATATCTAACCGGAGCAGAGCGAGAGATAATTGCACAGAAGCTGAATCTGTCCGCCACACAGGTGAAAATCTGGTTCCAGAATCGTCGCTACAAATCGAAACGTGGCGATATCGACAGCGAATGCTTTGCCAAGCAGCTCAAGCTCAAGCCGGAGCCGTCGCAGTCGCAGTCGCAGTCGACGTCTACAACGCTGCCGCTGCCGCCGCCACCGCTGGCCAATCACATGATGTGGCCACCTACCGGCCAGCAGCTGCAACTGCAGTAGCAACACTATCAATAGAGAATTTTAACTTATTGCACCCTATGCAGATCTTATGCCTTAGCCAATGCAAATGCCTCATAACTCTAGTACCTTCTTGTATATATATCAACTATTGGACAATAAATAAAGTTTAAGACCGAAACGAAATTTGTTTGTCATTTTTAGGATTTGAGGAGTTTGGTACCAGGGAATTAACTCGGTGGGATATTAGAATACTAACACATAACAGCCATCAAGAGTGTCTGACAAAGCTCCGTGCCAGTCCTGTTCAGCGGTCTTTTTTTTTACTTGGGTATTCAGCTATTCTCATTTATCAGTTTTTACTCTAAAATGGGTTCTCTGCAATTCTTATCAATCAGCTTGTCTCTCTGTGATTCTCTTTTTTTTTAACATTTTCCATGAACTATGAAAGGATCCTTCCGTCTTTTTGCCTCTCACAAATTTTTAGCGTTCCCTTTTGGATCTTGTTCATCAAATTTTGCAATCTATCTTGGTTCTTACCCATGCAGGTTTCTATTACACGTCTTCTCTTTGCGCTTTTCACTTAGCTTAAAATGGATCTCTCGGCGATTCTCATACAGCAGCTTTTCACTTTGATCTCAATGAGGACCAATTGCAGAGCATCAGCTGCTGTGGCTTGCCTTTGAGATTAATTTAATAATTGCCTGAACAAAGTGCTCGCATATTCCAGTTCCACAGTTTGTTTTCCCTTCACAATCTCTCGCTACACGAACAAATGTATATATATATATATATTGGAGGCGCGCAGGCGAGTAACCGAGTAGCTGCCACCGATCCATTAGGCACCGCATCTGCGTATAATTGTTGTCGATCGCCGCATAAATCAATTTTATCAAAACGCAACGATCAGTTTTATGAATAAATGAGGAAAAACGCCAAAAACAATTTCCGTTTTTATTTTCGAAAAACGAAAACCAAAATGAAATGTTTTCCTTTCGCAAAAGGGTTGAGCGAGCGGGGCGAGCGGAGCGGCTGGGGGCTGCGTCGCAGACATTACAAAGGTTGCTTTTATGAAACGTTTAAGTGGCAGCCAATGCAACTGTAAAATGTTTTACAACAGACGCAGTCACAGCCACAGTCACAGCCACATCCACAGCTACAGATACAGTGCAGTGGCAGCTACAGACACAGACACAGATACATATACAGATACAGATACAGATACAATTGCAGACATTTATGACAGGCCAGGCTAATATTTCATGGCGTGTGTGGGGGCCAAAGTTGCCGCTGCCACTCTGCAGTAGTGGTGCAGTGGTTGCTGTGGTGCTGGAGTGCCACATATCAATTACTCCACAAACACATGCCACACAGGCCAAGGGGCAGGGGCAACGGAGCAACGGAGCAAGTGCAGCTGATCACACTTTCTGTTTCCTCTTTTTTTTGGGTTGATCTGAAGCATTTCTGACAGGCTGAACTTTTGGGCTGCCTCGGGTTAAATGTCAATCAGAGCGCATCAGTCGTGGATTTAGATAAAAATTATGACAGCTCAGCTCATATAGGGCCAATCATAGAGCCAAGGCTAAAGAGGCTGTCTTTAAGTTGGCAGTGGGCGTGGCTAATACAGTTATTAGTTGGTTTAGTTCGCATAGAGTGGAAGTCTTAGTTTATGAAGTTTTCAAAGGAATAAATCAATGGAAATCGCATTTATAATGATATAGTCATCAAGACTTTGAGCCTAAATATAAGTTCTAGACTTCGTCTATACACAGCTTCTACCTAAGAAAGTTAAGAAATTCTTCCTCTGTCAATGAGATATTAACTGCTGAATTTGCTGATATTTACTTCTCACATTTATTACTCTCTTTCGATTGGTCGCTTTAAGGCAAAATTCAGATTGAAAATAGAGATTTTTAAGGAGCTCAGCGTTACTTCTAAATACCTCAACTGCCACTTAGTAAGAAAGAGATCATTTTGATGATAAAATCTCAAATATAGTCAAAGCAAACCTCTGCTCCATTCACATTCTTCTATATATAGAATCTTCTATTCTTCTATATTAAGATTCTTCTACATTCACATTCTTCTATTATCAGATTGGTATTCAAAATTCCGTCAAATTTCTGGTTATTAAATTACTTCAAATTCTGTGGGCCTCTCTGATTAATTAATATTCGAATCTTTTTTCTTAAAGACTTTCAGACAGATCAGTTAGTCTCGAGGGGCGTGGTCAGCACAGTGGCAAACAAAACGCCCCCAAAGGACATGTTGCGGCCTGCTTGAACCGAAATCCATGTCAAGTGTCTTTAAATGTTGCCTAATGGACCACACTGACCAGAACATAATGAAGAAAAGTATAGAAATAGGATTTAGCGAACGAATCGAAGCTGGAAATAACGCTGGCTACATTAAGGTTTCGTCTTACAATATCTTCGTCGTCGTCGTCGTCGTCGTCTGGAGTCTAGACCGTGGCTCAAGTGGAAAATTTGTCATTTGCCATATATCACATGGGATCTGTGAGATAAGCGTTGGATGCGTTGTGGCTGGGCTTGTAGCGCCGTTTAATTCATGTTGCGTCAAAGGATCAAAGGCGCCACAAGCCGCAGTAACGAGCCGCCGCTACCCCATCTCCCTCTCATTCTCTCCTACTCTCTCTCCCTCTCTCTCTCTCTCTCTGTCTGCTTTCACCACTTTCATTTGCATTTCCTCAATTTAAATTAGTCTGCGAGAAGCCGCCAAAGTGAGAGTTAGGTAAGCAAATTAAGATTTATTAACAACAATAAATAAACAATATAGAAAATTTAACCAGGAAAATACACTAAGAGAAAAGTGAAATATAGAACTCATGACATTTGATTTTGATTTGATCTTAACTTAAGTCTAAAACAGAGTTAAAAGTTGCACAAGAAATAATTGTTATACCAATTTAAATGTAAGAATTATTTTAATAACTTAAAATAATTAATTATTTTAATAATTTACATTACTTTGTAAACTAATTTAAAAATTGTTTATTTAGATTATAATATATTATATTTTTTATTATAATGAGTCAATTAATTTATTCATATTATTTATATACAATTTTACAAAAAAAGTTCTTTAAATAAATAAATATGATGTAATATTAAGAAATATATAATTAATAATAATAAAATTGTAGAATTTAATTACTCGTTTATTTAAATACATATATTTTTTTTAAGAAAGATGAATTTCGCTAAGTGCATGGCTTGACGCATTCCACGCATTTCTACGCTCAGCCGGGTGGCATTCGCATTGCGTAATTTTCCAATGGATTTTCCTTTGCGGCTGTCATTGGGCGCCTTTGTCTTTAATCTTTGCTCTGTCAAGTGGATTCAACCCAAACAAAAAATATCCCAAAGAGTTTGACATTATATCAAAAAGAAACGCAAGAGAAGAAGAAGAGAACACGAAGAAGAAAAGATGAAAAACTTATTCATTGAGTTGTTCATTCCCATTTGATGTGGCCATAAAAATCGCGAGCTCATTTTACATTTTCCACTCTATAGAGTTTACTTTGTATTGTATATATATTGTATATTGTATTGTATATATATATATATATATATATATATATATATATATATATATATATATATATATATATATATATATATCTATATATATATATATATATATATATATCCCATCTATATATGTGGATCCGGTTAAACGTTTCTGTTTTATGTCCATCATTTGTGTTGTGCGGCGCTTCAAGTGGAAAATTGTGACAATTATATTCAAATTAATTGAGTAATTGCATACGAAAAGCGAAGATCGTGTCGCCTAAAAGCATTTGATTTATGGCCTGTGGAAAATACCACTCGAGTGGCTCGAATCCCAATCCGAGACTTCGATTGCCGTTCACTGTTTGAAATGGAATTCAGTTTCCTTCCGCCTACAATATCCTCTTGCACTTCAAGCACCTGCAAACAGAGTCTAAAGCAAAATTGAGCTGTACACCTTATATTATATTCTATGTGTGTCTCTGAACAGAGAGAAGTATTGATCAATCAATATATATCCAACATATATGGCGTAGCAACAATCACTTCACTTAACTTCCAATTTCTATTCTACTCTTTATTATAAACTATGTGAACGATTTTAGTTTATATATCACTAAGAAAATCTAAGAAGAGCATTGGGCATTTCAAATCCGGAAATATAGATTTTTGAATACATGTAAATGTTTTCAATGTTTGAATGAGAATTATGCAGTCATTAATTTAATTTATCGCTTGAGCCATTTTTATTAAATTAAAACTCGTTGAGACTTCATTAGCTTAAAGTAAAAATTAAAATAATTATAAAAATTTTATAAATATATAAAAATAGTTAATTAATCTATATATCCTCAAATTACTGTTAATAAACTAATTATGATTTGCCGGAATTAGCTTGAATTGCGTATTAAAATATTTTTTAAGGATTTAAATTTTATTTAGTTTTATATAAAAATGTCCGATTCAAAACTTTAAATTGTAACGGAATAACTGAAGTTCACTGCTTGCTTGCAAGCAGTGCAACCCACCAGTGTAAAAACAGTCGAAGATGTGGATGCTAATAAGCAGTGAAAAGTGAATGCAAGCAGTACACAATAGCTTATGTGGATTATGCATCATTTGAATTAACGGAAATAGAAATATATATAGCAACAATATATATAAACGACGTTTAAGGCCGACTTTTATAGTTTTTTTTTATTTACATTGACTCACTAAAGCTGACTCCCCATAAAATAGTTCAATTAAATAAATAAATGATAAATCAATAGGTCACTCAGTGTAGTTGGGTTTTGTATACTTAAAGCAAACACCCGGAGGAACACTTGCCAAAAATCAATCAAACGCTAAGCGAACGCAAAAGATGGCTCGAATTTCATAATATTGGCTTAAAGAATGCTTCGAATATCACTTACAGAAGGACTCTGAATGCTAAAGCAAAAGCAAAGCAAGGCTAAGCAAACAATTGAAGTGCTTTTTGATAAACCATTAAAGCGAATCGAACACCAACAAAAACAACCAACAGAGTTGACAACGAGGAAGATGAGCAAGAGCCGCCTGCCGGTTGGTGGTGGGTGCACAAAATCAAACAGACTCGCCAAGTTAATTGAAAATCTCTATTCATCATTCGTTTTACTTTTCGTAATCTAATACCTGTTTGGCGTCTCAATAAACTATTTGCAGATAATCGCATCAACAGGGACAACAAAAAAGTTCGGCTCTGCCATTCAGTGAATGGGCTGGCACAAAGGCTAGCGCGTGGCAAGCATCATTATACTAATTATTCGAGTATTATTGAAATGCATTCAATTGAAAGTATTATAACGAGCTATCCCCTCTCTCAACCCTCAACCTTCCAGCCCGCTACCCCTAGTGCAACACTTTGAGCGCACTTGAAAATTGGTTACTTATTTACTCAATTCTGACCGCAACGACAACAACAGCAACAATAATCGCAACAGCAGGACATGAGAGAGTGTTATAAGGGGGTGTGCACGACTCGAAGATACCCACGAGTAAATGCGCTTTGCGTTTTGCAAACAAATAGTCCGTTGTATCGATAAGGGGAACAGAAAGTAAAGGCAAAAAGAAAACTGTTTACAATGTTACCTTCTACCAATTTCATACATTTGCAGCAGACATTATACCCTGTTAACACATTTTCCAGGGGCTCAGGCTCGAGCCACACGCTGCTTCTGATTCTGCTTCCTTTTGTTGCAACCGCCGTCGCTGACTTCGACTTCGGCTGCCCGAGGCGACGGCAACAGCAGCCCATTGGCATTAAGAGTCATTGAATTGGCAATAAAAAGATTATAGCCCGAAGGTGTGAAGTGTAGCAGAGAACAAGCGCAAGCATCCCCCACCCGTAGCGCAAGCAAGAGCATCTGTTCCGCTCTGACGTCCATTTACTCGTCCCTCTCTCGCTCTCTCTGTCTCTCTCTCTGTGTGTGAGCATCTCACTCAAACTAGCAAGGTTGCTTTGCATGCGCGCAGCCATTTTGCTGTCCCGACCAATCGCAGGCCATTGTGAATTCAAACTGCGACAATCAGCCAATGGCAGAAATTGGCTTTGAAAATGCGCTCAAAAGGCACTTTGAAATGAGATTTAAGTGAGCACAGGCACATAACTGTGGCTGCCGTTAAAAGAGCTCTAAAAAGAGTTTGTTGAATATTAAAACAAATTTGATTTCAGCTCATAAATTATGAATTAATCTTAGAGATTAAAGATAATTTTAGAGTTAACTTTTGGCTTTTAGATTATCAATTTGATTATAGAAACGGAAAAGGTTATGCCTATGCATAAGAAATAAAAACGAAAATTAACTAATTAACTTACTGGGAATAGCCATAGTGTTTTATACATGTTTATATTTACATTATAAATTAATCATAAGATATTATTAATAATATTGATTAAATTAACTATATATATCCTGTATGAGTAGCTATTCAAAACGCAGTGCTTGAAACTAAATAAATACAGCTCTCTAAGCAAAAGTAAACAATGTGATTGAAATTGATAGAGAGCCATCAAACTGACTTTAAACTGACGCGACGTGTTTTTCCTTTCGTTCTCTGAAATCTAAACAAAACAAAAACAGAAAACTGTGTCTCAGAGTCACCTCTAACTGTACCAAATTGAAGCCCGAATAGATTGCACAATAGTTAACACATTTATAAACAATAAACAGGATGCAGGCACTACCAGAAATAACGGAAAGATTTCCCATTTCTTTTGTTTACAGTTCACTTGAGAGCAAACTCAAATGTGAGGCCAATTGGCTGGCCAATGGGCGAGCCGAACGGCAACTAGCTCAAAGTCTTAATATAGAACAGAATCCACCACCAAGAAGAGCAGTCGCCGCACTTGAGTGTGCCATATGGGAGCACCATGTGAGTGATTCTCTCTCATTCGGATGATCCATTCAGGGTGCAGTTATTTAAAGAGCGCTCACAGCTCGGCAGTCGAGCGCATTTGTGACGCAGCTGTCGAGACGAGCAGACGAAAAAGAACTGATTAGTTTTGCATAAATCGAATATATATATCTGATATATATACAATCTATATTTGGTGTGTGAAGTGAACTATGTTGAATATGGAAAGTGCGAGCGCCGGCGCCTCATTAGCGGGCTTGAGCAAAACCCTAACTACGCCCTTCTCGATCAATGACATCTTGACGCGCAGTCAGCCCACGCGTCGCATCTCCGATCCGGAGCACGACTTGGAGCTGCAAGTGAGCAATAAGTCGTGCTGTCGAGATCTCAATCTCTACAAGCTGGCTCAGGAGCAAGCTACCAGTGCGCAGCAGTCGAGCTATTTGCAATTTTATGCCTTGGACAACAACAATCCGGCCAGCTCCTCCTCCAGCAACTCCGCTGCCAACTCGACCTCCGCTTCGTTGCAGCGCAAATTAAGTTATTTTGGCGCCGCTTTGTCCGCTGCTGCGGGACCCCTTGACATGCGACGCTGCACAAGCAACGATTCCGGTAAGTCAACTCCTTTGTTAGCTAATGGACTCCATTATCGCCTAGTTTGCTATTAAGCTAATGGCCTCCATAGAGCTTTGTTTGCAATTCGTCCGAGTTGTAGTGCTTTGTGTTAACTTTTGGCAAAATTGTGGCTTTTCTTGCAGACTGCGACTCGCCGCCGCCGTTGAGCAGTTCGCCCGCCTCCTGCGGCGCTGGCGGCTATGGGCGTGGCGGCTCGCCGCTCTCCCACGATGATAGCCTAAGCGGCGCTGCACTTAGCCGCAAGAAGCGCTCGCGTGCTGCCTTCAGCCATGCGCAGGTCTTTGAGCTGGAGCGTCGCTTCGCCCAGCAGCGGTATCTATCTGGACCGGAGCGCAGTGAGATGGCTAAGACCTTGAGGCTCACTGAGACGCAGGTGAAGATCTGGTTCCAGAATCGTCGCTACAAGACGAAGCGCAAGCAAATCCAACAGCATGAAGCGGCGCTGCTGAGCGCCACGAAGCGTGTGCCCGTCCAGGTGTTGGTGCGAGAGGATGGCAGCACGGCCTACATGACACCTGGCGCAGCGGCAGCAGCGGCTGCCTCCGCCTATCCCCATGGCCTGGATCCAGCTTTGCTCAACATCTATCGGCATCAGCTGCAACTGGCCTATGGCGGCTTACCTTTGCCTCAGGTGCACTTCCCATACTTCTATCCGCATCCAAAGGTGCCGCAGCCCATTCCGCCGCCAAGCAGCCAACAGAGTGCGCTCTCCGCCAGCTATGTCAACGGCTCTTCGGCATCCTCCTCACCCGCACGTAATCCCAGTCCCGGACAGACAGCACAGGTGTTGAGCGTGGAAAGCGGCGCCGACAGCAATCATTCGGCCACTGAAGATTGCGAAGAGAATGTGGAAATCGATTGAGATGTGCACAGCTATTTGTTTGTACTTATAATTTTGCTCTTTGTGATAGCAATCGAAGTGGGTTCTCAGAGAGAGAGGGAGAGAGACAGGAAGAGGAAGAGATTGCAATTCGCTCTCGAGAGAAAGTTAGAGCAAGTCTCTGGCTGATAGCTTTAGTAGCTTTAAGTTTTAGTCATATGTAAATATATATTTAATCCTTTACGCAAATAAATACAAATAATCAAACACAAGTTAAGAGAGTTTTTTCACTAAACTTGTTTGAAGTTGGCTAATGCTTAGTTGAGCTGATATTGCATCTGTCTGTCAGTTGCCACGATTCGATCAGTTTGTGATGATAATTCGAGGCATGCATGAATTGGCTAGAATCACTTTGAACACATTTCAAGCTGCAAATATTTGCAGTTTTGAGAATATTTGACGATTTCGTTGACTAGCCGCACGATCTGCAACTCAAGCCAAAAAGTCGATTCAAACTGTCTCGCTATAAGGCTGACCTCATTTCGAAATTGAGCTACGTTTGGCTTTTCAAACTGCACTTCAGAAGTGACAGGCAGATCAAGCGGAAAGTGCTTCATGATGCGTTCCACTGAAGTGTTCCATGCGTGTGGGCCGAGAGAATTGCAAAAAAGAACCAGAGGAAACGGAAGAATATCAATGATGATGATGACGACGACGGCGCTGGGCACTCAATGTCGGCATAGAAGTGCTTCAATGTGTCCGGCACAGACGGGCGCACAGTTTCTGACCCACAAATGTCTGACTAACACACACACATACACACACACACACACACGCAGTTTGCAGTGCGCTTTTGCAAGATCAGCGGTTGGAAGTGAAGCAAGGACTTGTGCATGCCATGTCCTTAGCCGCACAGCTGGTGACTGACGACAACAAGGACATGCCTCAAGTGCCAAACGGCGACAATTTCCACAATTCATGTTTACAAACAAACAAATGGCAGCAGTCGAACGATCGCCCGATCGCAGCAAACACTTTAGGGACAACAAATTCAGTTCAAATTACAAATTTTGTTTTCATATTAATCTAGATCGATGAACTATGCCTCAACTGGGCCCCTCCCACCCAATGGCAGCCCTTTCGCTCTATGTCTAGCGCCTGGCAACTGTGTCAACAATAGATCCGACTCTAGAGCTGTCGCATTCTCTAGCTAAAAGCCACAGCCAAGTGCTACGACTACGAAATTGGGGACACTAAAATCAATTGACAGTTGTAATTACTTGTGTCAATATGTGTCTAGGCGGGTATCTGCGAGCCAAAACACGCGCGTGGTGCCCCCCGCCTGTTGCCCTGTGTGCCATAATTCAGTTTTCGCGCCAACACAGGAAGTGCTCCAGATCTGCTCAATGAAATAGATCATTCTTCTGGCCGAAATGCGAAAGATAAATAATTTACTAAACATTCAAAACAAGCAAAAACAAACTTTGCTTTATTAGAAAGACAAGTAAAACCATTAAAGAAGAGTCCAATCGACAGCATTAGACTCATTCACAGCTCAACAGAAGATGGAATACTTTGAAAGAACTTTCGTATTTGCTATTGACAACCTTCTCTTGATTAACAATAATGACAATGAATATTGAAATAAAAATCATCATAACAATATCACAAGTTAACAATGTTACAAGTGTCTATGCATTACATATAACTAAAGTTTTCGGTATAACAACTTTACATCATTTGAATAAAAAGTAATAAGAAAGGCTAAGATTGGATTCTTTAGCCGTGTCAAGGCCTTGACAAGGCGAAATGTGGCCAATTTGAAAAGATTATAAATTTTTGAATATTTTAAACTTTGAAGTAAAAAAAAAGTAATTATTTTATTTTTTTATATTTAATATTTAAATGTTATATTTTTCTATATCTACTTTATTACAGAATGATATTAAAAAGCGAACTTTGTATCATTTTTAATAGTGAGTGAATGATCTACTTTGCTTAACAACTTCAGCTCTTTGAATTCGACTCCAAAAGACTTAATATTAATTCATATAAAACATTGTAAATCAAATTATGGTTTTTTGGAAATGTTTGTAACAGGCAGCATGATGCGTGGCAGATCTCGTAGATTATATATATATATATATATATATATACTTGATGAGTTGAGTCAATCAAGCCATGTCCCTAAGGCAGTCTGTCCGTCCATACGGATAATAATAATTATTTACTTTCTAATCAATTCATAGAGCGCTAAAGCAAGCATCAAGTCTTTTACTACATTTAACAACGCTCAATTATGTTCCCCTGTTTTCAGTTGCACCCTTTTTAACTCTTCTTTCTCTAGTCTAAACATCATTTAGGAATGTTGAGCAACAGCTCTACTTACTACTGTTGAAGGCTCACGCTGCATGTGGCATATATCCGATTGCAAGGATTCCCGCTTTTCGTAAACTGCTTCATTTGTTTATGGCGAGCGCTGTTAAAGGATTTGTTTATGTAGTCCCTTTTTATGTATTTATGACAGTGTCAGCGGCAGCTACTATAACTACTCACTACTCGAGGGCTAATCCTTTCAAGAGGCCGCTCTGCACCAGCTCACAGCAAGTGAATGCGAATTAGTCACGGTTATATGCGGCGTATGCGCAATCTTTGAACTGCAATTAGTCGTCGGCTGTCGTCTTGTCGCCCTGTCGCCCTGTCGCCCTGTCGACTGTCGCTTGTCTGAGCTGAAAATGTTGCATAAACAAATAGAATTCGTTGCTTATTTTACGCTATTTGCTTAAACAGAATTTTTGGGGCCTGCATTCTTAAGCGGCCATTGAGAGTGCATTTAATGGCAAATGCAACTGCCTGGCTATATAGCAGCCCGCCGATCGGACAGATTAAAGTATAAACAAAATGTTCACTTAATGCTCAAATTGTACAAATTGCAAAATGCATTTGCCCCATCTTAGCCCCGCTTTGCTTCTTCTTGGCCCATTTGGATGCACTTTGCTTTAGCGTTTTTAGCGCTGTTTGTCTCATCGTTTACCCCTTGCCCCCGCTCCTCGCGACCACACCCCTTGCCCCTCACACGTTGCCTGTTGGCTGGTGGTGGCACTGGTGCTGCTGCTGCGTCTGTTGCACACATGTGCGCCAGCCATAAAAGGAGCTGAGACTGGGACTGTGAATGGGAATGGGAATGAGAATGGGAGTGGGCATTGTATAGGGATTGAGGATGAGGCGACTGACACTTCGATTTGCAGCTAACGTGCCATAGTTGATGTTGTTGTTGTAGCTGTTGTTGTTGCACGTGTTGCTCATAGGCGGGCTTGTTTATGCAACAGCCAAACTTCTTGGTAGAAATAACTCCACGACATATTCATCAAATCGTGCAGAATTTGTGAGTTTTATGTAGAGCTTAGATATGATAATAATAATTATAAAGGTAGTGTAATGGTAATGATATTGAAGATGATGATATTGATAGTGATGATAAAGACAATATAGATAGTTAGTGAATGCGTACAGGGTATCTTCCAGCAGAGCACTCTCAGTGCAGTGCACTGCACTCTGACTTATTGTATTTCTGAAGTTGTGCTCTTGGTTTTATGGGCTCGACGACCACGGATAGTGAGTGAGAGAGAAAGAGGCAAAGATAAGAAGAAAGGATTTGAGATGAGAGCAGGCCTAGTCCGAATGCCTAATTGCTTGGATCTGAGAGGGGAGCGCACGGCAGCCCGAGATGAGTTAATGAAATGTTTCGCCCCCAATAAATGCCGTAAACAAAACAAAGCAACAACAAAACAAAAAAAGTAAAGTATAAGAAAATGATGCGCTGTGCTATTTCTGTTTATTTTGTTTTGAAAATTGTGCGTTTAATTTATAGTTAATTGTTTTTCAGCATTTCATTAACCAACCAAAAGCAAGAAGCAACGAAACGAAACGAAACGCAACGGGCTGACTGTGTGCGGTCCCCCAAATTTCATGGGAAGCCAGCGCAAACCCACACACACTCCCACACATACACACACATTGACACACGGCAATTGTTGTCTGATGATGATGATGCTATTTGCGCAAGTTGTTGATGGTGTTGCACCCACACACACACACACGCAGACACACTCTTTATGCATGTGCGCCGCCCAGTCGTATATAACGGCACTCGCCCTCTAGCCAAACAAAATGGCCACCCACCTCAAAACTCAACCTCAACGCGGCAGCTGTTGAAATCTTTGCGTAATGTGGCAAACCCCCTGCCCTGCGCCTGCCCCCAGCCCCCGCGGCGTTGCAGGCACTCCTCTGCTTATTTGGCTTGAAATAAAAAAGCATTTAAATCAGATTTTGTTAGCTCCATCCGCAAATCAAGTTTGCAATATGCAATAACCGACTGCGAGATGCTTGCCTTAGCAAGCAACTGAAATTTAGTAACAGATGCAGTCAGTGGAGCACCTTAGCGAAGATCTGAGCAGAGTTTGCTATATAATCTGTGTACCAATATTTACCCCTATATCTATACCCACATCTATATATAGAGCTTTATAGCTAGATATAATATATATTTGTTTTATGCAACTAATATGCCCCACTTCTCGTCGCTTGAGCGTGCATAAAAAAGAGTAGAAATTGAAATGATAAATGTTTTGGTTTTTGTGATTTTGTTTATTGTTCAAATTTCGCCTAAAAAATTTTCAAATTTTACCGCATGTATAAAACGAATCTTTTATAGGCAGATCCTAGATACAAGATATAGTAGTCGTAGTCGCAGTCGCAGTTGCTGTTGCTGTTGCTGTTGTTGTTTTGTGAGCTGTTTAGATAAAAATTTGTGGTGTAGCACACACATGTGCCATTGGGGCAACTTAATTAGCGTTTTTAATGGAGCTGCCGACTCGTAATGCTCGACAATTAAAGCGAAGAAAAGCGAGGAAAAATCGAAAGAAAAAAAAAATGAAAAACTGAAAATCAATTTCAATAGAAGTGCGCGTGAGATTCTTGCACAATGGATTTTGATTTCACATATATCTACATATGTATACATGATTTCTATTATTTTTTATTTAGGGTCGCATATTATCAGCTGCCGGGGCGCTACTAAGGGGGCAAAAAGCACTTGAAGAACTTTGCTATCAGTGAAATCTCCAGTGGAACTATCGCAGCTGTGCCTGGCCGCTAACCCGGGAGTATATTTGGCAATGTAAAGTGTGTTGTTTTTGTTGCCCTACTATATAGAGTGAAATCCATTCTAAGTACGATGAATCAGTTCTGCTTTTGACTGATTTGTTATGCTCGTCTCTGCTCACCTTAGTTGGGGCACTTTGCTGGCTGTTGTTCTTCTCATATCTATTTATTTGGAGAAACATAAAAAAGAGCAAAGCGCTTAAAGTCTGTTTAAGTGTTCATTGTTTAGTGTAAACAACATTATATGGCTGTTAGGTACAGTGAAGCTTACGTATGTGCGAAGTCTTCTACAAGCGAAGAGAAATCTATCGTCTCTTGACTCACGAAGCGACTTAATACGAAGCAAAGTAAAATTTTAACTTGATGCGCTTTAAAACCATCTTGACAAACTGGGTATTAGCGCTTATCTCTTGTGTTCATTTCCATTCAGACTATTCTATTCAAGACCAACTGGAACAGAACATGAATAACAATAGCAATTTACATTGATTTTATTTCCAAAGTGAGGTCTAAGACATTGCTTCTTCATCTAATAGATAGATTATTATATATTTATATGTTCGATCATTGACTTTCGCCAATACAAAATCAAAGATAAGGGTTCTAAGTCGATTTTCATTCCATTTTCTTCCATTTGAGATTCATAAACTAAAACAGAAGAGAGATTGAGGCTGGACTATGCACATTACGCAGTCTATTTCACACCCACAATCAGACTCCACACAGTCATACAAGGCATGGAGCTTGGAGTCCGCTCAGCAGCTCAGGACTCACATCTATAGCGGCATGTGCTGGCAGCTAATTGGGATTTGAACACAAGAATTAACACAAATATTTTACGGCATGCATAAATCAGCTCGATGAGCAGGTTTTGGGGTCCATTGTCATCAGGCGCTGCCTCTTGCGCTTCAGCCTTGTTAGCATCTTCTTAACGCTTCGTTAGCCCTTTGGCCTTGCAAGAAGCGCAAATTGCGATTCAAATGAATTCCGCCCCCATTTTCATAGTGTCATTTCTTCATATATATATATATAGCTACTTTTTTTCATAATCATTAAATTTACTTGGTTTTTTTGTTGCTTTCGCTGCTGTACTGTGCCTGGCCACGCCCCATAGCCCCCGTGGCAGAGCCATTAGCAGCAATTTTCAATTTCCTTTCTGATGAAGCACATGGCAAGAGAGCAAATTACATGGCACAGAGCACACGAGATGAGACATTCGCATTCCCATTCCCACTCCCGTTTTCTGCTATTCGATTCAGAATTTTTTCATCTTCGGTGTCCTTAGTTCTGGCTCACGTACGCAATTGTCCTGAAGAAGACGAATTTCTTACAATTTCCAGGCAGCAGCGCAAATGAACGGCCATTATGTCGATCTCAAGTGAAAGCGGGCACTGAAATGAATTTGTAACGAGTCGCAAGTCGAAAGGCGAAAGGCGAAAGTCGACGACCAACTCAGTGCAACGCACTGACTTATCCTTATTTTGGCCCATTCTGCGACCCCAAAGGACATGCTTCAATTGAATAAGAAGAAAATTACACTTAAACGTTGCGGCGTGTCGTCAACTACCAGTTAAGAGAGAGGAGAGAGAGAGAGAGATAGGGCGAGAGAGAGACAGGTAAAGCGACTGCTATTATTTGCTGCTTCTGGTCAGCATTTGTTGGCTAACTTTGATTGAATTGCATTCATCACAGCTTACCAAGAGTTCTTGCCCCAAAATAATAGCTCAAGCTAACTCAAGTTATTCAAAGAATCCCGTTAAGTTAGCCTTAAAGCATTTGCATGAGAATTGAAAGAAATTAACTTGCTTAAAAGCCATGGAAACTTATCCTTTTTCAAGCTTCATGATAGATATATTGTGAATAAGTATAGTGCCTAAATAATGGCTACTAATGCGCATCAAACAAATCTATAACTCTGCTATAACTGACTGATTCGTTCGTTTGGCCATCTGTTGGCCTGTTCGTATTTCCGTTCGTATCAAGTAAGTGAAGGTTCTTAACCAAAGTTATTTAATGCTAATATAACTTGGCTTAAACTCAGCAAAGGCTCTTGATCAGCAAAGTTTTCGACAAGGCTTGCTCCTCTGGATTCAAAATACTTTTAACATGAAGCAAAATAAAAAAATTATAATTTTCTGAACATTTGTCGCTGAAGTATTACACAAAAAAGGTTCAGAGGAAGTTTAACTTTTGTGTTTTGTAAACTTTATGAAATTAGGGAAACTTGAGAAGTAGTTAAATATGCAGCACATGTGTACAGAAGCACCTATATTCTTCTTCTTCAACACGCATCAGTCGAGTAGCTCCAATGTGGAGCTCACTTTGGTTCACTGTCTGCCTAATTGCCAGTCACTCAGCCACTAATACACACTGAAAAGCCATTTAGCAGTTGGCTACAACTCAATGAACTTCGCCACCCACTTTAATGTCAGGAGCAGCATTTGCTCCTCCTCTTCCTCCACCGCCTACTTCGTGTCTTGCTTGGCCATCTCCTTCCGGCGGCAATTCGAGCTGTTTATAGCGCCAAACAGAAATTCCAGCCAGCGACAAATAAGCCTCAAATGAAGTTTATTTGCTTAAGCCGTTGACAGACAAACAGTTGCCGCCACATACACAAGCACGCACACCCACACACACGCACACATAGAGCACTCATACGCAGTGTGCGCCATGTGCATTAACATATCATTAGCCTATGCTGCTCGTATCCGTATTTGCAGTCATGCGCCTCTGTCTGTTTGTCTGTTTATCTCAGTTTTTGTTTACAATAAAGCGTAATCATGTGTTACTAATACCAATAATAATGCCAATGGGCAATCTAACCCTAATGCGCACATGAGCTCTCCCTTTCGGCATTGGGATGGGAACTGGAGCTGGCACTGGCACAGGCACTGCCACTGGCGCTGGCGTCGCTATCCACTTCAATGTCAGTTCGTGCATGCATAATGAGCTCCAAGACTCTCTGCCCATCCCCAATGAAGCGACTCGCACTCGCCTCAAGTGCACTTGTCGAGGTCGAGGAGGTCAGAAGGAGGAGTACAGCAGCGGGGCAACAAGGGTTAACAGGAAGCAACTGTCTTTGGGCAATTCTGTTTATTAATTGCATCTTTATATGTCATATATATTATACAATTAATTGAGTTAGAGAATGATATACTGCATTGTTACTTGAAGATTGAAGATATATTTATAATATGATTTAGTAGGCTATTCTCTGTAGTCAATAGAACACTTAATTTAACTATAGAACAGAGTTTAGACCGTTTATATAGTTTTCATATAACACTCTTATGGTAGAGCTAACGAGGAGAGCTGGCATAGTTTATTTAGTTGATCGAGTTGAGTAAAACCAAGAACTGATCATTAATAGATGCTAGATGTGAGCTAAACATATAAACATATAAACATATAAATCAATATATATATATATATATATATATATATATATATATATATATATATATATATATATATATATGTGTATATAAACATACAAGAATACTGCACACTTGATGATTTGGTAAGCCAACACTTAAGTCCAAATTTTATACAATTTCGATCAAGATGTTGAAATCAATTTTGGACTATGATGAATATGATCTTTAAAGAGTTCAAAGATTTTACATTTCTATACTTTTCTACTAAAAAGCTTTGCATTCATAATTTTTTGGTTTTTTGCTCAATTTCTTAAGAACACTTGGACTGGCACTCTGGCGCCTTAAGTAGACTTGGTCTTTATACAAATATATATGCATGTTTTATATGTATTCTGATTCATTAAATACTTAAGCAGACGACTCAAGTGCCAAAGTTTAAGTGTTTTCGGGGGCTTTATTATTGCAAAAATACGCGTAAGGCAATGAAGAACGAAGGCAAAGCATATGCTCATGAAATCTTTAAGATATATATTCGATTTATTATTATGTATAAATATGTTAAATATATTGAAATTCAGTTCACAGAAAGGAAAGCTCTTCAACATACTCTTTAAGATATGTTGATTAGCATATTAAGGAAAGACTTAAAAAGTATTTAAAACTACATGAATTAAAACTGAAATGAATTCATTAACCATATTCAATCAATTCAATTTGAATTTCACCTGTTGGTGAATACTTAATGAAATATCTCATATGAAGTTAAATTTTACTACAAATTTAAAATAAATAAGGAATATCAGGAAGGCGTTTCTCAAGCATATCTGACTACAGAGTATCTGTTAGCCAGTCACTCTTCGATTAATTTGATTTCTATGCTAAGCTTTAACTATTGTTTTTTATGAACTTTCATGGCAAATTAGGCGAAACGTAAGGAAATCGTAAATAAATCTTAGGCATTTTGTCTAAGTCAAATATTTGTTTGCCGGCTAACTGTAAAGATTGCCACCCACACGCAGAGCAGCTAGCAGCACAGCTTGGGCGGTAGGCGGAGTTGGCCGTCTAGTTTTAGGGGTTCTGTACTGTAAATGCTTCGTTTTGCCGCTTTCCCGTTGTACTTTCCATGTAAAACGCTTAACTAGTGGCTGCGTGTACACTCGAAGAAATGAGGAAAGTTTTGCAGAAAAATTGTGGAAAAAGTGAACAAAAAGATAGTTATTTATAAATGGAAAAAAAATAATAATAATTAAGTAAAGCTTAATCTTAATGTTAATCTTAAATTCCTGCTTAAGGTGGCAAAGAATCTTCTTAATTTAGAAATATATTTCAATATATTCAGAAATAAATTTCGTTAAAATTTAAGCTATTTCTCAAGCTGGGATAACATTTTATTAATTCAAAAAATTTATTTTTTATTTTTTATATGAAAAATAAGAAAGTTTTATAAAATTATTCTTTGAAAATTTTCTTATGCATTTTTGTTTTTTTTTAAATATGATATTTTATACTTTTTATGGCTCTTAATTGCAATATTAAACAAAGATACCATCGGGGACTCAGATAAACTTAAATAAAATAGAAATAGTAGTAATTGAGTCTGGAAGTTGAGGAGTGAATGCTGACATACAGGTCCATTCACTAGTTAAGGTGTCGAGCTCAATGTTGCAACAAATGAACTAAAAAAAAAACATAATAAATGAATGGCTTGTTGCTTTTTCTCAGTGTATGATTGTGTATGGTATGTATGTATATGGTATATATTTTTAAAATGCAATAAAACTCAACGCGCCAATTTGTAGGCAATTAAATTTTATTTTCGTGTAGGAATTTTGATACGCGCTCGGACTCTGACGTCCGGGTTCCGATAGAAATTTGAATTTGCTCGGACATCGGGCAACGGGCAACGTGCAGCGGGCAGCCCGAACATTGCGATCAACATGATCGCCGATGATTGGGCTTATTATTGTTTACATTGTCATATTTACCAAATGTGTGTGTGTTTTTATTGTTCTACACGATTCGTTGAAGGCAGATCTTCTCTCTCGCTCTTTCTCACTCTCTCTCATTCTGTCTCTGTGGGTCGATAAATTGGAGTCTATTTGTTGCCACATGCCTGGGCGAATGATACTTTGTTTATTGGCACGAATTGGCCAAATAAATGCAACATCATTTCTGTGGTAAATCATTTGAGATTGGGGCGAACCTTGAACGGGGGCGAGGGCTCAAGTGGTCTTTGCTCGTCGCTGCAACATTTCTAAACGCAAAATCGCATCCACTTTGCAATCATTGCAATTGATCTTCAGTCTCAATCTCAACAGCTGCAAAATGCAGACATAAATTCCAGTTCAGGCCAAGTGTTCCATCAAATTGAAGCTTTTAAGTCTCCAGGCTGAAGTGCTTTCGTTCTAATTTGCATTTCGACTGGGCCAACAAATGCGCAATTAGCCGCTATTACATTAATAATACGCGTACTTGTCCAGCCCCATACCCAATAGTCAATAATAATTGAAACTATTTGGTAACCAGCAAATGGAAAATGGAAAATCAAGAAACCGAAAACGAAAACAAAAAACCAAATTGAAATGAATTGAAAACCGCACATTGGCCAAAGTGAATAGGCAGGCACTTAAGAGCTCAAAAGTAAGCACCACAAAGGCCAACTGATTCAACTGCAACCACCCCAGCGTATTCCCAATGTAGCAAGGTCTCTACTGACCTTCACCCGCAATCACAGTCTTCGTGGAAATAGAGAGAGAGACAGTGGGAGAGAGAGAAAGTGAAACAGCTACATCAGACAACATTGTCTACGACAAGAATTTCATTAGCGAGCCATAGAAGCTGAACAGAAGTTGGGATAGGCAGAGATTTGTGTTCTAGCTGGAGCAAAGATATGGAGAAAGGCTCAAGGTTTTCTACTTTAAGAGAGCGAGAATGAGATAGAGAGATAGGCACGGATAGAGATGTAAGTAACACAAGGGAAGTGAGGGCGGAGCTCTACTTCGAACAAGTTTGCAAACTTTGCCCCACTAATAATAACAATCAAACTTCTTCATCCATCATGCACTCTATGATTAGATTTCGTTTGAGTCAGATCTCTGGTTGCATTGGCGTCGGTGGCAGGCAATTGGAAACCGTGGACATGTTGGCAGGCACAGGCGATCATCTGATCATCTAATCATGCGTGTGGCTTTGTTTATAAGTAACGCCTGCGTCGGCTACTACTTGTCGCCCAGACAGGACATAGGACACGGCTGCACTTGAGCTGTGCATGTTGGCAGGACATAGTGAAATATGTGTGAACCTTTGGCTCAAGTGGCACAGTGGCAGCGTGGCACCGTGTCAGCGTGGCAGACGTCAATTGCTTCAATATTTTGACCAGTTCGTCAAGTGGGAAGGTGGCTCTAATTGGTTGGTGGTCAACTGTCTGCAGCCCGCTGCCGCCAAGCCATGTCTAGACTGCTGGACCAAGTTGTTTATTTTGATTTGCACCACAGGACACACGGCGGTTGCCCACAATTGCGACATAGCCAATGATAACAATGCTTTGTCGCCCCTGAGTGGAACTGCCCGTCGAGTCGCGACAACTAACTAGGACGGCGACGGCGACGGCTAACTGAGACCACACAGGAGATACCAAAAACTATCTGAACTAAATATGGGAATTTAAATTTAAATGACATGTTTTTTACTATTTAAATTAACATTCAAGTTAACTTTCAAAATTGATAAATTTAATAATAGTATTTGAAATTTGAAATTTGAAATCAAATTAAGATGAAGTGAACCCAAGAAATAAATATATACATATGTACACATGTGTATATGAATATACATGTGTATTTATGTATGTTTGTATGAATGAGTTGAACTGAACAATATCGCTTACAAGATCAATGGAAAGTTTATTTGCCCAGACTCATTCAATTGCCTATCGGTTCATTTGCTCAGGCTAGTTCAATTTTAGTAGCTGGTTCCAAACAAGTTTCTCCAGTTTACTTCCTTAGACTCAAACAAATTTCGGTAGGGAACGCCACACAAATATGGAAAACCATATTTCAAACAAGCAAATCGCTCAAGAACAACAAACAATGGAACTGGGGGCTCCACCGCCAACCGCAACATCACTATACGACACGACACGGGGCACGTTTAATGCACTCTCCATGCAAGTCCATAAAATCCCTGTCACTGTTTGTGTCGCTCCGACTCCACAGCAGCCCCATCAGGTGTTGCCACGCCCCCCGCCCATTAGAGGCTAGAAGCTGAGCGAATTGTTTATGCTACTTTGCGAGCAATAAAAGCCGAGGAGCATACAGCGCAGCAGGCCATGTGGGTGGTCTAAACCCCCAACCCCACCCAGTTGCTGGGTTATGTAAATGCCGCAACAGCTAATCACCCTCAACTCTTCGAAGGCGCTCGTGTGGCATTAATCAAGGCATTGTATTTGTGCAACGGCCGTGGCATGTCCTTCCATAATCCCTGTGAGAGCCAGCGCGGCGAAGTTGAGTGAGAACTGAAATCGAAATTGAAATTGAAATTGATTTCTGATAGAGGCCAACCACTTGTAAGTGTCCAAAAATTGTGAGACACAAGTGGAGCAGCAGCTTCTACACAATAATAATAATAATAATAATTCGACTTAATTGTCTCATTATGCGGCGTTATCTACGAAGCGAAGTCGAGGCCTTGACTTGGCTCTGGGAAGTGCTCCCACTCAAGTGGATGTTAAAGCTGATCTCGCCTCTGCCTCAGTTTCGGCTGCAGTTTGTTGACCTTTGACGGGCTTTGGGTGCTGGCAGTGTTTGCCCTCAGCAGAAATTGGCGTTTGCTTTGTTGTTTCTAGTTGGCTTTTTATTTATTTTCACTTGTCAATAAAATCGACATCATTTGCATTTTGATTTGTGCGCCTCGCATCAACATGGAATGAAAACAAATCGATCGCTAAATCGTTCCTCATTTCGCAAATTTGCCAATATTCATATTTACGTCTTCATAATTCATAATTTGCACTCAGTTCTTGCAGTTTTACGATTTTATGTGCCGCGTCTCTCCACGATTTCTATTTTTATGGACCAAATGTTAAACAGAAGCGAAGTTCGTATAAAAATCGGGGAATTCCTACTAATTTTTGAGATTAATGCCATGAAAGCTATAGTGCTTTTAACTCACCTTAAAAACTAATTTTTAATTATATATACGTTTTTATATATATATGTTTTTTTTTTAATTTCATTTAAAGTAATAAATTTACTTTTGTATTTGAATTTTGACGGTTAATTTTGGTTTGTGTTTAGACTAAATTGGATTGCTTTTTTTTGGTGTGTAACTTTACTAGGCCACAGCAAGCAGTTGCACTGTTTATCAATAACCAGTATATTACTCAGCTATTCAGTATTTAGATTGGGCTCGAACCACATGCACTGCTTAAATGTTGTGAATACAAGCAGTTCAAAACGTAGCATGGGTAAAACCAGTATTCTTATAGACACAAACCAATTGTGTTTGCTTGAACGTAAGCAGTTCAAATTCTATGTAGCTAATGGAGTGTCATACATTCTATATGGCCACTGCATGCCAGACACTGTTGACCTTTTTATGAAATATATAGTAAAAACTTGATGATGGGAACAATTATTTCCAATATTATCTTAAACTTGAGTTACATTAATTGTAGAAAATAGACAAATTTATATATTTGCGATACGAATCTAGAAACTAAAGTTTATTTTAAATTGCAAAAACTTATAAAATACAAATATGTTAACACAGTAAATACTCCTCTATACACACTCTTTAATATAGGTACACTTATAAATTATGTTTATATAGACACGAATCACAAGCAACTAAAACGAAATTTAATACTCTACAATTAGGAAAATCATTAAAAAGAAAATTGTTTTTCCATACATTAAGTTTTTTTGGCAAATTAGAAGTCGCGCGAATGTGTGTGTATGTGTGTGTGTGCGAGTGTGTGTTTCACTTTAGCAATTTACAAATTGGGCTAATCTTCAGTTAATGTAACTCCGGCTGGGGGTAGAGCAGCTTCCCATCAGAGTAGCGCATCAGGGTCATCATCTTGAGCATGCGCAGCTCCTCCTTATCCCGGCTGCTGCTGCTGCTGTTGCCACTAGCGCCGCTAGTGCTTTGATGGGGATGCTGCGGGGGCGGGCGATCTGCTGACTGGTCGGGTCTTTAAAATACTCAAGTCATTAACATTCTCTAAAAAGCTTTTGTTCGCTGACAATTGTTTCACGCTCTGCACATCCTTTTTCAGCTCCTCCATGTCGCGTTTCAGCTTGGCGCGTCGATTTTGGAACCAGGTGATAACCTAAGTGCAAAGAGAGAATCAGTTTAATGAAGCTGCAAACTATAATACACTCAGAGAAATTTGAGTTACTTAAATTAAGGTGGAACCTGAATTTATTGACAATATTAATTTTATTTATGGAGAGCATTCATTATTCTACAATTCCAAGTGTATGCACTCATAATTCTTGTCAATTTCAGTTGGAAGCATGTTTTAACAAATTTTCATCTCATTCTAAATTTGTAACTTAAAGTGCTAAAAATATATCTGAGTGTATGCAATTTTTTTATTATTAGTCCTAATTTCTCCCACAGCACTCTTGCCTTTCTCTGAGTGTACGCATCTCATCAGTTTCATGATTAAATTTCAATATACTCACCTGCGCATTGGATAGACCCAAGCCGGCGGCAATCTCATCTCGATCCGCGGGCGAGAGATACTTCTGATAGAGGAAACGTTTCTCCAGCTCAAAGATCTGTTGATTCGTAAATGCGGTGCGAGACTTGCGCTTCTTCTTCGGGTTCGATCTGGTCGCAAAGATGTTCAGCGTGGCGGGATCTGGAAAGTGTGAAATACGTCATAAATTATGACTGGATGTGGCCAGAGTTCTTATTATGGGCAATACAAAACGGAAAAAAGGTTTTCGAGCGAAACAAACTATTTAAAGTTTAAGTGCGTCTATTAAGTTTTTTATCTATGCAACCATTATTTACAGACTCTTGTTCCACTTTCAATTCATGCCTAGTTAAAACAATTTCAAAGCGAAATCAAATTCATAATAGAAACCGCCTCCCCCGCTACCCCCTCTCATAGAAAGGGCGTGGAATTTGTAGCTTCTTTGTTTTATATATTTATGTGTATATAGCTTGGGCTTGATGTGGCCGATCATCAATTTTTTATTACCCGATTCACTCGATACTCTTCTTTCTCTTCTATTTTATAGCTGATTTCCTTTATTGTTGTTTTCTTAAGCGTTTCGCTGCGGATTGTTTTGTTAGCATGTTTGAAGCTAATAGATGAATGCCTGGGCGTCATATTTAAGCTTTGTTTATTTATTGACCCACGTATCTGGATGAAATGTTGCTGTTGGCTTTTATTAATGCATAAATTGTGCCCCAGACATCGGCCTGAATGAACGCAACCGAATGAACGGAAATGGCGCTGCGCGTCTTTTTGGCAATGGCTGTGGCACTGTTTGTGGCTGTGGCTGTGGCAGCTGGTTGCCTTTTGAAGCCCTCCTCAACAGCCTCAACTTGTTGGTAAGCAACGAGGAACAATTAACAATTGAGTACACGAGTAGCTAAGGGTTGCTGCTCATTTAACCCAAAGCCATTTTGACACCCTTGTGATGTGTTTATTCCCAAGTTCATTTATCTAGAAGGAAGGTCGCTCCAACACGCCCTTTACGAGTCGCGCTGCCGGCTGAAGGAAGCACGCACATTAACATTGCTGTTGATAAGCACATATATAGCAGTATATTATATAAGGAAAGTCATGTATAAAGTATGATAAACAAAACATATTTGATCTGTGAAAGCTTATGCATTTCTATGACGTTCATATGCTGATCAATATCAATAAAGAAGAGAGAGAGGGAGAGGAGTGGTACATATTTTATACTATAATATATGAAGAGTTAGTCAGAAAGTGCATAGTCTGCCTGAAGTACGTGTTTCTGTGTTTACTAATGATAAGTATCACTAAAGACAGGCAACATAAGAATTGACATAATATGGAAACCTTTATCTATAGGTAAAGTCAAGTGGCAAATGCAGAAACATATAAGAGAGACCTTCCACAAGTGAAGGTATATATAGGTAGGGCATATTCCAGGTCACTATCAAGATGCGAGTCTCAATAGTCAGGCTTGACATGCACAGATCAATCCAGTGAGTAGGGGAGAGAGATTTTAGTCTATTCTATTATATAGCGACTGTACTCGAACCTCATATCAATCTAGTGTTTGCCAAAAAAAAAATAAGAAGGTGAAGTTGCCGCTAGTTGCCAATTAAACTTTTGGCCGATGCAGTACGCCTACTGCTGCCAAAGCTGGCAGCAAGCCACGCCCCTCATTAGAGTCTTTGCGCGGCTGCACTTACAGTTACATTTGGCTGTGCGTGCGTGTGTGTAAGTGTGCGTGTGTTGGCCATTTGTTGCGCTTTATTAATTATGGCCAAGTCGTGCTTTAAGCCACAAACTCACAGCTCAAATTGGCCAAATGAATTATGAGTGTGTGTGTGCGAGTAGGCGGAAGTGGGAGTGGGTGTGGCATGTGCAGAACAAACAATGTCATCAGCATAACTAATCATAAAGACAGCCAAGTGACAGAGGCAGAGAGGGGAAGGCAAAGGGAGGCACAGACTAAACTCTTGCTGCTGCTCGGCTGCTCGCTCCAAAATAAGCATAAGTTATGCCAACTGCCCAGCGTAGCTAATTGAGAAAACAAACTAAACAAGCAGCAACTTACTGAAGCATGCTTCACGAACTTCAAATACACTTGCCCAGATAACATATAGACTATATACTGCATTGAGTGGTCAAATAATGGAGCAGTTTTGCGAGAGCTATTTAAACATTATCTGAGACTTACCTCACAACAGCTGAGCAGGGTTAAGATAACTAAAAATCACTACTCAATTACTACTATTACTAATACATACAGATATATATGTGTATATATTTATACTGCTATAGTATATATAATAGTATATACCCTTTATAGTAGGGTATAATGACACTCTGAGTAGGAGGAAGGTAGAAGGAAGAAGGGCTTGGTTCAGCTAGTTCGCCCCAGTTCTAACTGACAATCGCATGTATTGTATTCTATATATATATATATATATATATATATATATATATATATTTATATATATAAATGTATATGTATGTGTGTTTATATAGCTATACAGTATGTGTGTTTCGTGCCTTATCGTGTCGATCAAACATTGGCCATTAGGCGTTGGCGGTAATTAGTTAAATTAAGTAGCTGCAACGTGCGCGCAAACAAATTGAAGACAATTCATTAAAGGCAGACCACACTGTATAGGTACAGGTACAGGCAGGGCAGCAGCTGAGCTGATCTCCAAAGAGTGTCAAGAGGGGGAAATGAAGAGCGGCACGCAGGCAGCTATTATGTTAATTACGAATCGAGAGCAGAGAAAAACGTTTCAATTAAAGCCAGCCACAGATCAATCAGGCATCGAGATCGAATCTGGCTGCAATCAGGCCGCCGGCTAATCCGTAGCTAAAAGCCTCGAGGAGCAGCATCGAAGTGCTACCTAAGATCTTTATCGAAGCTAGGAAAAGTGTTCTGCTTTCACATGGCACAAGGTGCTCTTTCACACGCTCATCAAATGTGTGGAGGAGCGCGAGATTGTAAGATGAGCTGCGAGGTTCGAATCCCGCATGACTCGAGGAATTTGTTGCGTGTGTGTGCCTGTGTGCGTGTGTGTGTGTCGGCAACGGAAGACTCAATTAGAAGCCGCTTGTGAGGATTTATGAGCAAAAGGAATTTGAGCAGCATCGCGGTTAGCCTGGCTAAATAGCTGCCAATAGCTTTATAAGTTTTGCCGACAAACGCAGCAGAAATTATGACAAACCGCCGACCTTCGAATGGGATGCAAAAGAGCGAGTCGCAGCGACAAAGAGCCGTTTTTTTTTTTTGGCTAAAAGCGTTAATTACACGCCCCTAGCCCCCGACGGGGGCAGAGCCCAGAGCCCCAATTCTCAGCCAGCCACAAATTGCGTTGTCCAGAAGCTCGAAAGCGTAATCAAAAACTAATTTTAATCCTGTTTGGGGCCACGCTGATGAGGGATCAGATTAATGCGACGCACTCACGAAGCGGGAGAGGCGATGGGGAGAGAGGCAGAGCAAGAGCTAAGGCAAGACAAAGGCAAACGGAACTCGGGCTGCCTCGATCGCCGATCAGTTTTAGCGGTAGGTCCACGTTAATTTATTCTAAATGGCTTTTTGAAATCTCCCGAAACAACGCACAGAAATTTACTTATGACGTTCGCAGCACAGTTCAAATTCAGCAATCAAAATGGGGAATGCCTGACTGGATAGATGCCCTATAAACTGCTGAAGGTATGAAATAGGTAAATCTTTTCAAGGGATTTTAAAAGTTGAAATATTTCTTTTGATAATTGGATTGTTTGCCAGCTTAACTAAATACCTTGCAAATAGCTAAGAGTTGATTTGATAATCTATGTATTATGCTATATCTATTCTATATATATATCTATTCAAATATCTCTCTCTCTCTCTCTATCGAATCTCTAAAGAAACTCAAATTGCAATAACTTTATGGCAGCATATAGGGTATATAAACCTGTGACACAGAGAGAGAGAGAGTGATTGAGGAATACAGAGAGGTAGAGGTAGCTGCTGCTGCTGATGATGATTCAGTCGAATGGCAGGCCGCGCTGCATACCTTTTCTCACTTTTGGCGTGTCTGCGTGTTGTTAGCAACGAAATTGATGAGTTCGAGCAGGTTATAAAACTCGATACCTTTTGGCTACCTTTGTTATGGCTATAGCTATAGCTGTTGTTGTTGCTGTTATTGCTACCAAACAGCCGAAATACAATAACACACAAATTAATATAAGAAGATGAGACAAATTTAGCCGCCAAACAAAAGAGAGTTGCTGAGAGAGTCGATGTGAGGCAAAAGTAAAAATTACAAAAAAAAAAACAAGAAATATATATATATCAAATGTGTATATGTATTTATAAGCCTTAAACGCAACGCTCCATAACGAGAAAGTTATAAATTTAGGTATTTTCATTTGGGCTCTGGGCTCTGGGCTTTGAGGCTCGCATTCAACTGGTGGGGTCTGTAACTGTCATCGTTGGCTGCTTGTTTACACGCGCTTAAGCAATTTTTGTGGTAGCTGGAGGAGGGGTCGGAAGCGTGGAGAGGGCCTCAAGGTAACTAGCTTGAACTAAATACCAAATGAGACCCAATTCTCGAACAGGCAATGAGTCTGCATCTAAATTTACTTCTTTTGCCAATTTATCACAAAATGCGTGATCGCATTGACATGGCTATTACCCATGTATATTAACTGTAACTGTTTATAGACTTGAAAAAAATATTAAAACTTAAACATATCAAAATATTTATTAAACAAATGGAATACTTGTGAAGTAATATTAAATATAATATAAACTCATTAAATGAAAATTAATGACGCTTTACTTTGCCTCAACTTTTTATTGAGTTCATAAAAATAGTAGTGCTGCACCACACAAAAGTTGAACCAATTGAAACTGTTTTATTCTTCTGAAAACTAAAGCTAGGGATAAGAATAAGGCTAATGGCAAGAATTGGAATAAGGATAAGGATAAAGATACAGAGTTTTTAATAATAATAGTGCTTCATAACGATAAGGATAAGGATGAGGATAAGCTAAGGATAAGGCTAAGGATGCCTTCTTTTTGTTTAGAATAGAATGTTACTTTCCGTCAGAATTAATTTGTTTTTAGATATGATTACAAGAGTTGTATATCCGAAGCCCGAAGCCCGAGACTCTAAATGTATATTTTAATTTCCATTAATTGCTTTGGCTAATTTTAAATATCATTTCCTCCTGACTGAAGCACATCGCCTGAGCTGCGTTAGATCTCTAGCTGGCTGACTTCAGTTCTATATTTTGTTTGTTTATCCTTATCCCGGTTTGCTGATTTCTTTTGCTCGACTAGACTTGGAAGACTTTTGCACTTGATTTGATCACTTTATTGGTTGCAAGTTTTATATTTCTGACTCAGGGTTACACTCAGAAATTCTGGCAAGCTGATTCACATAAAGCATATCCTGCTATAGAAAGTGGAAAACAGGAACAAGAAAGAAAGATCCAGCTCTGACATTTGCTCTTGATTAGTTTGAGTATTTCCTCCTGAGCATATCTCTTTTACTTTTAGAAAACATTCGATTTTGATTCGCGCATTAAGTTCTAGATTTCTTCAATGGGTATTAGCTCAGGTGTGCTTCAACTGCCGACTGCTACCAGCAGAGTTGTTATTAGCTGCTTTGCATGTTGAATGTTGACATGGCTTTTGCTGTGCACTTGGCTTTTGCCGTTCTGTGGGGCTTTCTACTGCCGGCCCTTTCTTTCTTAACGTTCTTGCGGACATGTTGGCCCGCAGCTATTGTGATTGCTGAGTCTTTACATCTTGTAAACATAAACATGTTCAGTATAATTGTGCGATTGCTGGCAATTTGCGTTGCCAAAGAACATGTCAATGGGCCGCGGGGCCTGTAATCAATAGCCGCATCAGAGCTGTTGCGCAGAGCTGGCTTAATTTCTTCATATTGTCGAGCGACTTTCTTTTCATGCATCCTTCTAGGGTATGGGTATGGGTATGGGTATGGACATAAACGGGCATATCAAACAAACCGTTAGCATGCCATGTTCCTTCATTATTGATGGGCCGCCTTCCGAAAAAGAAGTCGGAGCAGAGCATGCAGAGAGCGCCAGCAATTCGTCAAGAAACAGAAACAGCTTTCACATACACTCACAATATAAATACAAGTAAATTTATACACACATATATAAATATATATATATATATATATATATATATATGTATGTGTATGTTCTTCTTCTTTCTTTCGTATTTTTTTTGATATTTTGATTGATTTTAATGGCTGGCAAATCAATTGCAACTCCAACGCAGCCAAACGAAGCGCCGAAAACGTGGTCATCCTTAATTCAATAATGAATACGTAAAGCTATTGCCCAACTCGCAGCCATTGGACCATGGGACAGACGACCACACACTGCTCCCACTCCACGGATGCGCTGCTGGCATGGCAGGCTGGCAGCAGCTTTGAAGAGAGAAAAACTCAAAGAAAAAAATATGCGACGTCTTCGTCTTCGTCTTGGTCTTCGGTTGAGCTTCGTGTCGGTGCAGGCACAAAGCGTCGGCGCTCTTTGATCAGCATATATAAAATACTATGGCCACGCCCTTTAAAAGGTAGATTAAACGAGATGGCGCTCGGCCAACATATACTTAAGTTTAACGTTACGTAAAGAGCAATGAAGTCAGTCAGACGACGCCGAAGAGGAAGACGACCTTAACGTGGACTTCCATGGTCCGCATGACGCTCACCCGAGGCGCATTTGGCTGCAGTCGCACGATTCGCTCAGACAGTGGGGCGAAATCAATAATGGACTGTTCAAATTGCACTTAGCTAGAGAACATCTAGAATATGGTTTTGTTCTTGGTTTGTAGCTCTCAAAAGCAAAGCTGAAATCCTTTTGAAGAGTTTTCTAAGACTTAATTGAAGTTAAGTTAAGTGACAATCAGATAGAATTTGAGCAGTTGGGTTAGGAGAGGCTTACTTAGGAAGAAATGCAAGCTAAGATTTGAGTTAAATTATTCAGCTGTATGCTGAATGAAATCCCAGTATGTTTACATATTTTGGAAGATGCGCAAAGAGGATGTGGGTTCAAATGCAAGATTAGTTCATAGTTATATAGCTGTCTAAGGCTCTGTCTGTCATGGCACCATTGCTGATCCGTCCACTCACTGCTTAAATTACAATATAATTATATATAATAATAAAGCTTATTATGAACTGTTTATATAATTTTGTGCCACAGTGCGAGCAACGTTTGGTCCAGAGCAGAAATAATAAAAATTATGTAGCGTTGCAATTTGGATGCAGCAGAGAGTCGGAGCAGAGGCCGGTGGGAAGAGGGCCACACAGCAGCCTCCTCTTGTAGAGCCTCCTCTTGGTGCACTTGGCAGTTGGAAACATTGGGCAGCAGCCACTGCCGTTGCCCGTGCTACATCATTTTTATGTTTGCACGGCTTTTAGAGCTCTGCATAGGGAGTCCTGTGGAGTGGGGCTTGCAGTGAGGGCAGTGTGGCGGCATTGTTAAGTGAAAATCTGGATGTGCAATCGCTAACATCAGCTAACAATGGTCATCATCATTAAAACGCGATCAAAGCGCGGCGCGTTTGGAAGAATGCTCGTTACCATCCTCCCAAACTTCCGAGCCTCCCAGCGCGTTGCTCCCTTGACTTGTCCTGTGCACTGATTGAGTGACCTTCTCCTGTGCCCAGCTGCGGCTCAATGTAGGCCAAACGGAGGCTGAACTGGGCCGCACCGATGTTAGTTGGCTTAATGTCTTTATAAGTAGCATGTGCAGGTCCATCTGTAGGCTCTATAGCTACTCTATAGTTATGTAGCTCGCAGAGAAGAAGCGGACGAAGCACAAATAAGATGCTTGTAATCAAAACCGTTTAAAAAACTACACACTAATTGAGTTAGAAGTTCGCTGGGACTTTGAACTGACCGACAGATGAAAGAGACCGACTTTTTATTGGTGGCACAACAAAAAGCGTTGACAACAGCATAAAGCCAACGACAATGGCCCCCAGGCCGCCAGTGGACGATCCATAGATGAATGATTCGATCAACAGAGAGCGAGGCAGGTGAAGAGAGGGAGGGAGAGCTGAGGGAAATAGACAACGATGATGATGCGTTGTTGAATAAACCACCGCTAACATGGCCCAGAGACATTGTTCAATAAACTTTGGTAACTTAGCTCAGATGCTTAATGAGCATTCACTCAATTTGTATTACAATAAAGAAGAGGAAGAAGACCGAAGAGTCAGAGTCAGTGTCAGAGTCAGTGGAAGACAAAGCGTTGATATTATGACAGGCTGTCATAAATTACAAATTAATGAATCGCTGAGTTGCTTTAGCCAGGATCGTTTGGCTAACACTCATAGTCTATCTCCCGCCTTCCCTCTCTCTCGCTCTCTCACTCTGTCTGGGTCTAGGTTCTCACTAGAGCGGCTCTAACCCCGGCTCAGTTGACAGCGCAGCTGGAACTGCAGGTAGCCAGATAGCTAACATTCCATCTAGATTTTCGACGATCTTCGATTCACATCGATTCGATTTTATGCTACGAACTAACTGCAAATGAGTCTAAAGGGTATATTGTTTTCATGCAGTGCATGTAACAGGCAAAAGGAAGCGACTTCAATAACATAAATTAAAATTTATGAGCCGATTTAGTTATTTGATTATATAAGCTAAGATCTAAATATAATAAGATCTTAATATAAAATTTAATATAATCGAAATATATTACTATATAATATTTCATATGTTCTTATATGTGATTAACATAATAGTTTTCAATATCTTTTGTTCGTGTCGATAGAAATTGATCAAAAAACATTTAGATCTAATCAAAATTAAATTTGGCTTAGAAATTATTTTCAAGAGAATATTTCATCTGGTTACCTACTGGTCTGATCCTATCCATAGGGTATATGCGAGTCGAGCATCTCATACGTTCTGCTCATTGTGGTGCTGCCTGGCTTCGGGTGACGGCTTTGCCACCGCATTGACTTGCCCACCTTACACCTTAGAGTGGAAGCCAAGATCAAAGAGCGCACTGCCGACTTAATAACATAAATTAATCTTCTCATTGTTAAGCGGGCAGAGTGAGTCAGAGTCAGGCAGGAGAGAGGGGATCAGGGTCTTTGGGTCCACAGGGGAAACATGTTGCATGCGTGCCAAAAAGCAAAAAAAATTGGATGGGAACACGCAAATGCTATGCAAATCGGCAGTCGATCCTTAGCTCTAACCAGATCCACTTAACGCACAGCCAAAACGGCATTTAATTTGATTTCGAATTTCAGCTCAGGTCTGAATTTGAATTTGAATTTGATTTGATTTCGATTTGGATTTGGATTTGATTTCATTCATTATTTCGTGCTGTTGCCGTTGCTGTGGTGTGAATGAGCTGCGAGAGCGAAGTTCATCGCATGCGGAGGTCGTTGAGCAAATCGAATTAGTTTGGCCAAACTTAGATTTCGATTACCCTGTACTAATGAAAGCGCGTTAAAAGGGGTATATTGACAGTTAGAAACGTTTCTTTCTTGAATATAGTCAAGGCAATGCGAAGTTTCGAGACATCAAATATTCCTTTGCCTATTCCTTGTAGCTTTTCGTATACATTGTTAATATAACTGTTTTGTATACTTAGCTTGAATCCCAGGGTATTTACAAGTGACGCATTCATTATTTTGTTGTGCCATTTTCCTTATTTTGTTGTATTTTCAGTGGCTTCTCGAAGGGCTTAGACATGCTCTGCATACTTTAAGCAAAACTGACAACAATGCCAGGGTATCTAATAGTCATGCACTGTCGACAAAATTACTCTTGTTTTATTTTCTGATATCTTTTTTGTGGTGTGATGCGTGAGATCAAAGTAAACATGCCGCCGGGCGAGTTGCGGAGCTGCGGCAAACGTGGCAAATATGTAGACATAGATTTTGATCGAGCCATGATCATGAAGATCAACTGAGATGATCAGCCTGATCTGCAGCAGCCTAGCAGCCAGGCAGCAGCAGCAGCAGCAGCAGCAGCAGGCATAAAGTATTTGAAATGACTTTCCGGCATCGAGTGGAAAATAAAACGAGCGCAGCAAATTAGCTAATCAACGCCCATTAGTAGGCAAGGGTATTGGAATTTATGATAAATTTCCGTTAATGCGCCGGCACGAGCAGAACTCACAATTCAAAAAAAAGAAGCAAAATCGAAAAAAAAAACAAGTTAATTTTCAGTTTTCAGCCTCGGCTCGGGTCAGCAATCGCTGCTGTGATAAAGCTGGCAATTTTATAACGCCGCAGCAGGACGACCAAATGTCTGGCTATAAAACAAGTGTGTGTATGTGAGTGTGTGTGAGTGTGCGAGTGTGCGTGTGCTAATAACACATAATTTTCTTGTAAAACAACCGCTGCGCATCGTTATCGTTATCGTTATCATTATAGCGAGTTTTTATGTGCGCCTGCATGTTGGCTGCCAGTTGGCTGAAAGGCGTTGGCTTACATCTCCCTGGCAGTTGGCCAAGTCGTGCATCGTCAACAATATTATCTTATTTATGTTTATCGATATGCCCCGGCCAGATAAGCAGCCAATCGATTGTATTACTTATGGAGTTGGGCTCGTAGCTTGCCGTTTTAGCGGGCGCCATAAAATTAATCGACGTGCAGAGCAGACAGGGACAGCGAGAGGGTGGAGGTGTAGAGCCTAGAGAGCTACAAAATGATATGCGAAAGATCCACTTAGTTCGACTTCTTAATTCCAATTTCTGTTGAAGAGATTTTGTTTAGTTGGTGCAAAAGTGAAAATGTTATTAATATGAAACCTGAAGTATTTTCCTTAAATATGTAAGCTACGATCGTAGAAGCTGTTATGCATAATTAGATATTAATGCATAGATAAAAATTTATATAGATTTGATAGACAAAGTGATAGCTCGATGTACATCAGTTGTTAGTCCAACTGATAGATATATGGATAGCTGGATGGGCAGTTAGGAGTTAGCACTTAAGGAGAGATAGTCAAACTAATCATAAAATACAAGTCCCAATATCTATATATATATTATCTGCCAATGATCATTCATTTCTTTTAACCATCAACAAAATGAGTGGTATTTGGCTGATAAGATATATACATATATCTATGGAATCATACATATATATATGTTGCTTGGCAACAAGCTCCGATTCATATCCGCAACTGGACTTGGCAACGTCTTGGCTCTCGTAGCAAAGTAAAGAGCGAGTTGCATGTGAAGCGCGCGTGGAACTAGTTACAGTTATGGCAAGCTTGGGCCAAGACCATAAATTAAAGTATCAAAATGCGTGCAGAGGGGCGAAAAGAACGAGTCAGAGAGAAAGAGTGCTGAGGTGCCTAAATAGAGAGAGAGGGGGAGACAGAGCTGGTGGAAGAGAAGGCGTTGGCCACCTGACGACATGTCTGAGCCAATTGTTAAGCCGTTGATATATTTGGCTAAGAAGCAAAATTGTTTGTGTGTGTATGAGTGCACACAGGCACATGGCTAAGCGCGCGAGCGGTGGGCGTGTCACGCCTTTTTGCGTGTGTAATTGCAATGCTTGTTGACGAAGGCAGAAAACAAAATGCGGCTAAAAAAACAATAAATGTTGCCGTTGTTGTTGTTGTTGGTGTTGCAGCTGCAGCAAACAACGAGCAGATTTATTTAATTGCTAGCAACACACACACACACACACACACACGCATATACCTATGCACCTATGTGTAATATGAAAATGCGACAACTTTTTTTTCCAGTCATTGCCTCTGTCGCTGTCGCAGTCGCCGTCGCAGTCGTAGTCTCAGTCGACGTCGCGTCGCGTCGCGCTCTTTGGAATTTATTTAATTAAATCTACGCCCCGTTGACTGCCGGCCGAGGCTCTGATCTGCCAAATACGCATAAATTGCGCAGTTTATGCATTTATTTCTGCCCCTCTCCCATTGCCCTGCCCTGCCGCCGTGGGGCATTACGCATACGCCGCGTTCGCCGGCGGCCCGTGTGTCGCCAACGAGCGCTCGCAACTGGGCAACAAATGATGTCTTATGACAATTTCGTTGTCATTTACAAATGCTGCGCTTGCAGCTGCTCGGCAACAGCAGTGCCTCAATTCAATGGGCTTCACGAATGCCATTCAATCGCCTTCACCTGAGCAACTGTTTGCAATGCTTGACTCAAATTGTCCGCTCTTGGCCATAAGAAAGTGCGTTTGATGGGGGCTTGGAAACTGAATTATTGTAACTCATAAAAATTACAGACTATTAAGACTCGGATTGCATTTCGACTTTATTTCTCAATATCGAGGCATTAAGCCAGGAGATTTTCACTCAATTTAGTTTTCAAGTTAAGATTTTTGCTATCGATAATATGCTATATATATAAGAGTATATGCTCTATAATGCTTTTATATATTCTTTCCTTGTTCTACCTTGAATATATTAAAAATGGGAACGCAGGCCAAAATGGCAGCAAGGCGCAAACGGAACCCATAAAGTATATTTATTCCCAATCACGAATATATATACTACTACTAGCTGAGTCGATCTAGACTTTCGTCCTTCTGTAAGCTGCAGCTGGTATGCAAGAAATAGCAGCTCTGCGGTTTCAGGGTATCTGCTAGTCGGGCACTCCCATTCCTTTTAAAATTTTTTTATAAATTTATTACATTTTAATTTTTAAATTTTCAAATACGTGAAATACTTTTAACACTTGCTCAAATGTATTTTAATATTTTGATTTTTTCATTTAAAATTTGAAATTTTTGTCGCAATTCCAAAGCTTAGCATATGCCGCTGTTCATTGACTCCATACTCGATGAAGCGTCATAAATTCAGGTGAATATGGTCTGTCTTGTCCAATTTAAATGGTAGCTGGTTGCCGCGTGTCCAGTTCCAGCTGCACTGGACGGGACTGGCTCTTAAGTAGCCTGGCCATTGTAAGGCTCGATGGCCAACGCCAGATACTGGCAACAATAATGGGGAATACATTGTATGTGTGTCTGGAGGGCAACAAAAGCGCATAGTTAAGCATAATTTAATAGATACGCGGCCAAGTTTTGCAGTCGCTTTATGGTTGACACTATTGTCTAGGCCAAGTTTGTATGTGCCTGTCATAAAGTGATGAATGCATTATTATTATTATTACTATTATTGTTATCGTTGCTGCGCATAGTTTGTTGAGTCTTTGTTGAAAAGCGTTAATTGAGTGTTGCGAATGTGCAACGGCAATTGAAATTGTTTATGACTTGCAGTTGTTGTTCGACTCGCTGCCTAACAATGTGCTGCAATTGCGCTCAGCCTGAGACTGAGACTGAGCTAATGGGGAACCAGCATTAGTCAGGACTTGATCAGTGCCGAGATATAACTGAGCGAGATTTTGCAAAGATTTAGAAAACATCGACACTTGACAATATGAGAATATTCAGAATAATATTTATAATCATATTAATAATGATTTTTTAGAATAATTACTGTGATAATGACAACAGTAGTGATAAATTGAGATGTAATAAAATCATGATAATAAATGCAATAATTCATAGTTTTATGTTCAATCATTTGTGGTTTCATCTCCAGAGAAAGGAAGCAAAGGTAATTGCATTCAGTTTCTCCTTTAATGCGGCTCCACTTGAGTCATTCATTGCCTGCAGTCGGAGGCTAATGGAACACCGGCATCAGTTGAAGTTAATCAGCGGCGACATCTAACTGAATGAGATCCTGCACCAAAGGATTGCCGCCCTAAGTAGAGGGACCCACAGACACACATGCTCACACACTTGACAATTTCAATCTAATTAGAGCCTTGGACAATTGCTTTGTTTTTCTTGTAATTATTTCAGAGTTGGGATGGAGGCACTTGGGCAAGGGCAACCGCAAGTGCAACTGGCGCTACCGGCAGCCACTTGAAGGCGACTCATTGATTCGTTGCTTATATTTAGTGCATTTTAATTGCCGTAATTAGCGAGAGCCATTCAAGTGGATTCTCAAGAGCTCCAGCTGCTGCTCCCGACTTTTGAGCCCCAATATGGCCGACGAGGCGGAAGCAATTGCCATGGCCAGCCATAAAGATACGCCATAAATTAACACCAAACCGATTAGTGAAAAGTGCCGATCCATATCGGGGACACATGTTTTTTGTCTGCACTCGGCATATTGGCACATTAAACTCAATTAATCCGTCGACTTTGATGGGCAGCTGCGATAGTCGTTAGCGGCCCTGCGACTATCCCTAATGAGCCACTCTCAGTGAGACTTCACTCAGTTTTATAGTCGCAGTTTACAAGACATTCAAATGCTTGTTAAAGTCGTGTAATGTCCAAATCTATTTAACGTGCTTGCTGTGATCGTAACTCTACTCTAATTTAATTGATTGACCAGTCTATTAAGTGCCTCGTGGAACCAATAGCTGCGAGTGATCCCATGCAATTATTCCTTCGAGTTAGTGTAGAATATTTTAAAATGTGATGAGAATATAAGTTTGACCTTAGCATGAACAACTTTTGTATATTAATTAATTAAAGTTCCTCTCTTACTCTCTCTTTCCTTATGTCTCTCTCTTTTCTTCTGTTTGTTTTCATTTGCCTTAACATGGCTTTGCTGTACTTTAAAAATATTTTGATTTGCAATTGAAGCTGTTTTTGCTTAGTCGTTTTTTTTGTGATTTTTGCGTTTTTTAGTCTTTTATTTAGCATGCCATGTCAGCTAGTAGACATGCCACTAAAATGATAAACTCGCAGGCACGAGTTCAAACCCCAACTTAAGTGCCACTTGGGCAAACCCTTGTGCAGCTTTTTTCGGCTAGTTGGCCTCTGGCATTTATGTTTAACACTTTAATTGTGATTACAAGCTGCAATCAAACAACAACAGCAACAAAAGTATTGGGATCGAGCGCTCTTCGGGTCTTTGACTGACTTTATGCACGAATATATATACATATATATACAATATGAGTGACTAACTGACTGACATTGGCAATCGAGCCGGCGGCTTTGACTTCCACTTCCATTTGCAGTTCGAGGCCCTGGCTAAAGTTCTGGCTTATGTTTGATGCATGTTTAAGCAACAACAACAAGCGCGTCATGTCGCTGGCTTTATTAAATTACTTGTCAAAAGTGCACACTCACACACACACACACTAACACACTAACACACACAAGCACTGAAAGGCACGCGAGTCGTGCCTCCTGAGCTGGCTTTAACTGGTGCCCGGTCGTGGAACATGAAACAGCCCGACGAGGTGACGCCTGCACACATAAGCTCAACTTAGCATCTGAATAAGGGGTATGCAATGGGCAGATGGGTGTGCTGAGGGTGTGCAGGGGCTTGGTTAGGGTCGGCCCGGGCTATACATATCGCATAAGCATTTGTATATGTGACGCCTTTCGCCTGCCATAACGAGCCTTGTCACAACAATTGCGCTTGAAAGTCAAGCGCACAAAAAAGAGGTAAGAGGATATATAATAAGGGTGTGTGGCTAAAATATACCCTGTAAATAGTTGCAAGCTGAAATGTGCGCGTTACTCTTTCAGCAATGAGCTAAAGGGATCAGGCCAAAGCAACGAAGGATAGAATTAATAAAAATAAATGATAGATGAATATAAATATGAATATAAATATATAGAGGGAAGGCTGGTTAGAGGGAAGGTGCTCATAGATATATGGGATACATTAGCGGGAGCTACGAATAGAGAAATAGATTGGTGTGAAGATGACTGGACGAACGTTGCTGCAGCTGCAGGGTATACACTGAGCTGAGATATGAAATAAATTTATGAATATTTTAGTTGCGAATGCCTCCTTTCTCTAAGGTACAGGGTATTAAGGAAATACAGAAAATCAATTATTGCCAATGAGTTTTTGTTTTTGCATTTCATGTGCAGCTGGGACGCAACACGTATACGCGTCGTGGGCAGCGACAGCCCACTCCACCCACCCGGCAGCTCGAGTGCTCAGTGGGGATTAATTAATCTTGTCAACGACTGCAAGTCATTTACCATTTAACAGCAACAGCAACAGCAACAACTACTGCAGGCGACTGTGCATCAAATAGTCAAATTAATTTTCTTCACACTTTTATAAACGATTAAGCAAATACACAGTGACTGCTAGCTGTGTGTGTACATATGCCCTTTGGGCTGCTGTAGGCGGATGAAGGTGTTAAATGTTTTGTTGACAATGGCAACAGCAGAAACAACAACAACAACCACAACAACAACTCGCATACCTTTCCACAGCTCGTCGCCCGCCTTTTGTGTGTGTTGTTTCGGTTTTTATGTTTCGAATATTTCGGGGAAGAAACATTTTTCACAGCTTCCTTTGAATTTAGCGTGAAGTTTGTCGTTGGGACTGAAATTGTTGTTGTTGTTCTTGTTGTTGTTGTCGGTTGCTGCTGCTGTAAACAACTTGTGCACTTTTCCAAATCACTGAATTTCTTTTCAATTTACGTTTTCGAATGCTCGAAATTGTTGGAAATTCGTTATGCTTTTTATTATGGCATTTTGGCTTAGTTGGAGCAAGCGTATCCGGCGGGATCTATGCTATGCCAAAGGGGTTGAAAGTGAGTGGAACATTGACTTGATTTGACTTAACAGAGTTGACCGATTAGCGGGCAGTGTTGAAGTGACCAATGGGGGAAGAAGTCAAGAGGGTGCCGATGGGAAGGCGAAGGCAAAGTCATTTATATATTCAGAGTTGCAGATAATCAACTGTGCAGATATCAATATTCCGAGTCTTTGTGGGGCATTGTAATGGTTCGACAGGTTGTTCAAGCCAATCGACGGCAAATTATATCACTTTCCATTTATATAAACAGACAGTTGTTATTGATGTTGAGCATTTGTGCTGCCTCGACTGGAGGCGCAGCTAATTGCTGCTGCTTAGCTGTAAATTTTGCATTACAAAGCGCATTCATCTTGCATCAAACGTTGCCCGGTGCGTCAGCTGAAGCACCTGCCAGCGCAGCGAATGGCCTCACTATAAAAGAGAAAAAGACGAGAAACACCTTGTCTGGGACACTTTTGGCTTCGACTTCCTTTTGGAGCACTTCACTCACTCTCTCAGCTCCTTAATGCCCGAGCTGCAGCCGTAGCTGTGAATAATTTGCCCATCCGCTCGACTGCTCATCCGGCTCTTCACTCTTCACTCTCCACTCTCCACGCGCTCGTTTGTTCGGCATCGTTGCTAATGATTCGAATGCTTTAATTTATGCTGCCTTTCTCAGCACTTATCATCAAAGGCTTCAAGTAGACTCGGCCAGACCTAGACTACATTACAGTGGGCCACATAAATATGATTTGTTGCACTGCGATTACAAAATAAATTTATTATACCAAGATGTAAAATTACAGGGTATTAAGATAGATATATACCCTAAATTACAAAGTTGATAGATATATACCCTAAATTACAAAGTTGAGTATATGAATATCATCTAGACTTGACTATATATTCCCTCTGTATCTGTATCTGTATCTGTATCTGTATCTGTATCTGTATCTGTATCTGTATCTGTATCTGTATCTGTATCTGTATCTGTATCTGTATCTGTATCTGTATCTGTATCTGTATCTGTATCTGTATCTGTATCTGTATCTGTATCTGTATCTGTATCTGTATCTGTATCTGTATCTGTATCTGTATCTGTATCTGTATCTGTATCTGTATCTGTATCTGTATCTGTATCTGTATCTGTATCTGTATCTGTATCTGTATCTGTATCTGTATCTGTATCTGTATCTGTATCTGTATCTGTATCTGTATCTGTATCTGTATCTGTATCTGTATCTGTATCTGTATCTGTATCTGTATCTGTATCTGTATCTGTATCTGTATCTGTATCTGTATCTGTATCTGTATCTGTATCTGTATCTGTATCTGTATCTGTATCAGTATCTGTATCTGCATCTGTATCTCTATCTGCATCTGTATCTCTATCTCTATCTCTATATTAAGCTGTATCTTTATCTGTATCTATATATGTATCTTTAGCTGTTGGATCTGTATCTTCAGCTGCAGCTGCATATATCTGTATCTCAATCTTAAGCTGTATCTTTAGCATTTGCTGCTACATCTCGTTCTACATCTGTTTCTTCAGTTGTATCTGCACGAATCTTTAGTTACTCGATGTATCTGCATCTCTTGTTGGTGGGTAAACTGGTTTCTCTATGCCAAGGCGCCAAGTGACCCACATATCGCCCCCTACCCAATGTATGGCGATAACGAGCTCAAGTCAGCCCGTCAGCCCGTCCGTTAGTCAGTTTGTCAGTCAGTCAATCGAAGCTTTTCCAGTGCGTTTTCCAGCCCCTTTCCTGGCTTGCTTTGCTGTTTTCGGGCCTGGGCTGTCTCTGAACACATCAATCTCCTCACTGCTGACTGCAATTGCATTGGGCCATGAATGGCCGCGGGGTCAGCTGTTGGGGCAATGCAGAAAATGCGTTTTTAAATGGCTTTTTATGTGCGTGGCGCGGGCTTTTGATGTTCCTCAACGCCAAACACATGCCCAAAAATTCGCAGCTCAAGTCTGCAGTTGCTGCTGCTGCCGCTGCCACTGCCGCTGCCGCTGCCGCTGCTGCTGCTGCTGCTGTTGATTAATGTTTGGCATAAACGCGAATGCGAATGTGCGAATGTGAATGCGTTTTTAAGAGCTTTGACAAGGTCCTGACTCGCCAAGGGCCGCCCATATGTCTGGCAATGGAACGGGCTCCGACATGGACTGCGCCTTGAACTCCGGACTCATTTGTTTTGGCTTCCTCTACTCTGGACAACAGTTGGGCCTCCCATATGGTTTCGTATGATAAAGTTATTACCAAATCGGGCTCTCCTCTCTCTCCCTCTCTCTATCTCCCTCTCTCTCGCCCTCTCTCTTCCCTGGCAACTGTCGATGCCTGATTTTCGCTTGTCTCTAGAGTCTTTTATTGGGCCGGCTCGCCGGCTTTGATCTTGACGGCTAAGAAGAATGCAACTTGAGCTCAATTAGTGCTCATCAAAAGCGTGCAGGTAACACCTTCAGTGCGTTGCTTTTGCACACCTTTTATAAGACCGTTGTGAGTGTGTTTGCCTGCGTGTGTGTGTGGTGCAATTTGCTTAAAGGTTCTGCGTGGACCACCCATTTGTGTGTGTGTGGCATGCATCCCCGCGGCGGGGGCAGGTTACGCGCAAATGGCAAATGGCAAATGGCAAAAAAACAGAATCTGTTGCCACGCAAGTCGCAAGTCGCAAGTGGCAAGTGGCGAGGTTTTTCCCTCACATTCCTAATGGCCAACTAGAAATGCAAATCTTTTATGGCCACACAACACGCGAATTTTCTTACACAAAATTTTGATTAAAATATTTTTTATTTTTTTCTCAAAGTTTTTAACTATTTCGACTTTTGGTGCAACTGTTAATTAGCGAATTTATGCGAGCGCCAGCTTGTCAACTTGTTTGCTAGCCATGCCCCCGAAGGCATGCGCCCAGTTTGTATACCCTGTAATCATTGTGCATGCTTAACTGGGGTATGCTGACTCGATGTGTATAGATGTAACCTGATGCACGATCTCATTGGCTGATCATCTTCGATATCTTGTTTAATTTCTATCGAAGTTTTCTTCCACTTCCTAAAGTCCCAAGGCTTTAAGAGCTATTATAATATATATGAATATATTTTTAAACTAAACGCATTTTAAATTAAACGCAGCAGTTTTAGTTATGCTTAGCTTGTGATAAAGGGTATCGAGTAGTCAATCACTTATGATGCTTGTGAATGAAATTCTATATATCTTTCTTCTGTACTTATTTATACTTATGGTAATGCATTCATATCAGTTACAAGATCTTTAACTCTACTACAGGGTATCTAGTATCTAATCACTTTTAAAGTTTGGACTCCTCAATAGGAAATTGGGAATATTTTAGAAAGAAGCATTTATGCTTCTTCACACCATAGTTGCTTGTAGGGCGTGCCACGACTACTCAATGGGGGAAATACCCGCTCCATACTCGATTCTCTTACGCTCCATACTCGATTCTCTTTCTACAAGTATTATAAGTAAGAAAAGGCTTCTCACTTGTCCCATTATTATATTTGTTCTCTTGTTATGCAGGGTATCTGCTAGTCAATCACTTTAACCTAGAGCCCTCTTGTGTGGTTCTTTAGCAATTTTTCATGCCAGGCCGCCGCTCTCAAGCACCGCCCATTGATCGCACGTTCTAAGAATGTTGTTTTCATTTTTGCTCAGTTTTTTTCTGCGCCCGAAGTCATTTTATTAATTTTATTGAGGCAATCGCAAACGATTCGCGGTTTTTACTTTGTAATTTTTATTATAGCCTTGTTGTTGCTGTTGTTGTTTTCGATGCTGTTGCCAGTTTTAATGTCATTAACAAATTTTTGTTGAAACGTTGCGCTGCTATTAATCATTCGAAATTAATTGTTTTTTCTTTTGTCTATTGGATTTTCTTTTTGTTTGCTTGATTTATGTTTGGAAATCGCTGTTGATTTTTGCCAACTACTTGTTACACGACTACTCAATGGGCGAAAATACCGTGTGATGCGCTCACCTTTTCCCGTTAAGCGTTTAAATCGCATGAAGCTGCATTTGCACTCGAAGGTTGCGAGTCTCAACTGAGTTTTTGTCACTGATTTGTTTATAATTATCCCGAAAGTATTCGCAATCGAAGCGTCAATTGATTCACAGAAGCCGAGAGTATTTAACGTTTACTTCTATATATATATTATGATTGTATCAAGAAGAGCTAAGACTTGCATGTCATATTGAAAGTCTTCAGCTCATCCCTCTTAACAGTAACGTAAATAAAATATAGTTTTATTTCTTAGATATATTTTATTTACGTTACCATTGAGGTTTAAGAACTGTTAAGAGAGATGAGCTGAATACTTTCAATACACATATACACATATAATTTATACATATATATATATATTTAGTATTTATATTCCAAATTATATGTGTAGAGCTCTTTTAGTTCTCGATTTATGCTTATTAATATAAAAATCAATATTAAATTCTTATAATCGATTTTTATCGAATCAGAAGAGTAGTAGAGACTGCCTCTTACCGTTAGCTAATATACATATAATTCAATATATACACAGTGTGTAATTAGAGATTATTTGCTGTTTGATTTTGATAATTGAAAAGTTGAACTGTTTTCTAGTCTCTCTCTGCTATTTGATTTGCACTAACTGCTTATTAGCTTATCCAACTACACACAATTTCCATAATAATTACACACACTCACACACACGCTCACACTCATAAACTATCTTTATCCGATTTTGAAATGCGGGCAAATAATGCAACTGGAAATTATAAATCAAATTGCCACTAATATGTCAGATATCTATCTGGCTAATGCCCATGCAGACATCGCTGCATGTTCTCAATGCTCATGATACCATATATATATATTTTAATATGTATGTGGGCGTGGCACTTGAGGGGCGTTCGATAATCATGGCACGCCATTTTAAGCTGTCACGTTTTTTTTTCTGCTGCCTCCGTCACTTTTGTATCTGTGCACAGTGCAAAAAATTGATTGAATTTATGTATATATATATATATATATATATATATATATATATATATATTTATATAATATGCAAAAATATAAATGTAAAGTGTGGCGTAAAATATTTTCAACAGTAGATGCTTCTCTGCCTTCAGTCTTAAAGCTCGCTTGGCCACGTGAAGTTTGCTTTAAAGAAGCTAGAGAATCGCCAATCGAAACTCAAGTTACTTATAAGTTAAACACTAAACTATATAGTATATGTACCTGGCTTAACAGATATAGAGCTTGGCATATATTTAATGTAGAGCTTTCATATAAAAGTCTTTCTCTGCTCAAGTTTGCTTGGCAATTAATCGATAACTTTATCATATGCCATGAAATCGATCTACAGTTTTACCAATTTGAGCATGTCTCACCCACGAAGCTGGAATATAATGGGTATACAGTTATTTTTAGTAAATATTTTGATGTTTTCTTTGTGATAAGTCAAACTTAAAGCATTTAAATATATTTTTTACTGTGTAAAAGTGTGAATGCCTCTTCTCTCCTCTCTTCAAGCAGAGCTATAAACAAGGCAACGCCTCGCCTGGGTTACATGTCAAGAGAGAGAAGAGACCAAAAGCCAATTATCCACAATCAAATATAGTTAGGCATTGAATGTGCTACATATATATATATATATATATATATATATATATATATATATACACATGTGGATGGATAGATATTTTGTAAACTTGCAAAAGACTTGCCAATTGACGCTGACGTGACGAAATCTATTATTCTAACGATGGTTAACGTTAAAAAGCAATTTGCATTTTTGTTCTTTAGCAATTATATGAATTTAAGCACTTCTTCTCACATGTATGTTGTTAACATAGCTTCTTGGCATCGGCTTCAAATGGGACATTAAGTATACGTCTAGTTGAACTAATTTGTTGGGACTGCCCGCATGTTGCAAAATGTTTACACTGCTATCTGTCAAATCAACTGACAACTGAAGATCTTTCCTTTGTTGTTAGTGTTAGTGTTGTTGTTGTTGCTGTTGTGGTTCACACTTGGCTGCGTCTTTGTCAAGTGGGAAAAGTTGTGTGCCTTTTGCAGTAATTAAATTGTAATTAGGGCTGCATCCGCTGGGCCTCCCGCTTCATACTCCACTTCAATTGTCTTGGCAGCCCGTGCCTCGACCATTATTAAGTATTATTTCATACACACAAACACACACAGAGATATTTGTATATAAATAAATTTAGTTGATGAAACTGCGTCTCATAATTGACGAGCGCCTAACGACAATTTCATTGTACCAAATCGCGACAACTTTTCAGACATTTTCTCTGTTTGCTCTGCCTTTCCCTCTCCCTCTCGGTCCGCCTCTCTATCTCACTCATTTTCCATTTCCATTTTCATTTATTAAAGCTTTGTCGCAATGAGGGTTATTCAGCTTGTAGAACTCCTCCTAATTGCAGCCGGAAGCAGGCAAGATTCATGGCGAGTCGGCGCGTTGCGCTTTTGATCAAGTTCTTATTAGCCAAGATTGGCAGCCGGATGGCCGACTTGACTTGGCCGGCTTGGCCCATGGGAAAAACTCATCTCATCTCTCGGCTCAGCTCGTTGCGAAACCCCCACTGCATCACAAACGAAGAGGAATGAGAGCTCTGCATCTCATAATCATAATCATAATCATAAACAGTCAATGCCAGTAGCTGTGCCATAAGTAGCTATCGCTTGCTGTCTGTCTGCCACAATTTGTGGCAGTACGTGCGGCGCGTAAATTCAATTTCAGTAGCTGGATCTCTCTCTTGGCCTGGTCTTAACGAGAAATCAACGCCGCCAAGCAAATTATTGCCGAACGATACGCATGTGCCGCAGCCATCATCAGAGATCAGAGTGGCAATCATCAACGTCGGGGGGCGGAGGAGCGGCCAGGAGGTTGGGCGAGGGGTGAGGGTAAAAAGCAAATCGGAGTCGAGCCGAAACCGTGTCGAGCAATGGATAAAATTGATTTAGCCACCTCGACGCTGGCGCTGACCTTACTACTGTTTTTACGCCTTAAGCAGAATCTCATCAAGACGTAATGACAACCAGCAAGAGAGTTTTTCAATTGAATGACTGGCAGATACCCTGCAAGTGGTCTTCTCGAAAAAAACTATTCAAAAATGGAACAGACGAACTCTGAGCTTGTAAAACTTAACTGCACTTATAAACCTTCCAGTCCTTGACTTACGCCTGTTATCGATTAATATCGATTGAGTGTGTCAGATTTCATCTCTTTCCATTGAAGTTTTTCTCTCATGTCCAAAGAAACAATGTCTGAAAATCACATTTTTGCTTAATATCGATAAAAGTAATCGATAAACGTAAAATAAAGCTCTGTGATCAAGCCAATCAAATATCGCTTTGCGTGTAACTCTTGCAATCTTTGACACCAAGTCCACAAACCGATTCTTATCGATCTTATATGAAGAGCTGCTCAAAAGCTCTGTGCATACAAAAATTTGGAGCTTAGAACTTTCCAGCTGAGAAACTAAAGCTCTAAATTTCATTCTAGCAATATTTACAAAATTATAGAAAATATCGATCAAGAAAAACGATAACAACAACAAAGTTAATATACTCCACTTTCGCACAATGATTACATCGTATAGCAATTGATCAAGTTAATGCCAGAGCTGATTCAATGCAAATCGATTTATATTAAAATGTAATTTACTTGCGGTTGCCACCAATTGTTGCACTCACCCTGCTCCTCATCGAAGTTTTTGGTCGATAGCTGGAAAAGCGCATCGAGCGGCGTATCAGCGCCTGCTGCCTGCTTCAGCTGCTGCTGCTTCTGTTGCTGCGAATGTTGTTGCTGCTGCTGCTGCTGGTGTTGCTGGCCGTGCTTCGTTGTCTCCTCTTTGCTTTGGTTCGGCGTCGTGCAACAGTCGGTGCTGCCGTTGCTGCTGCTGCTACTGCTGTGGGAGCGCTGAGAGCGATCGGAGCTGCCATCATCGGATGGTATCGGTATTATGGCGGGATCCATGCTCATTTGGCGCAGCAGCTGCGCCTGGAAGTGCTCCTGCAGCTGGCGCTGATAGTCCCAGGCCAAGCGCTGTTCATAGCTGTGCAGCAGCGCGGGCGGCAGAAACGGATGCAAGCCGGGATGCTGCAGTAAGCCAGGTGCTGGGGCAGCAATAACTGTTGCAGGTGGCGCCACCAATGCTGCTGGTTGTAAGCGCTCCTCGGACTTACGTTCATCCACTTGACCCAATATATCGGCTATGGAGAAGCTTTTGATGCGCTCACCTGCCCCCGGTCCCGCTGCCGCTCCCGGTCCCGACCCCGATCCCTTGCGAAGCGTGGCTGGGCTGTGCAGGAGACGCAGCCTTTTGATATTGAGTGGGCGCATGGCTAGCGGCGGTGGACTGGGCGAACCCACTGAAATTTCGGATACGGCAGGACTGCTGCAGCTACGCGTGGCAATCATTGAAACGGGACTTGGCGTTCGTTGTGGCATCTTAACACTAATCGAAATCCAACGTTAAAATTTCGCGTCAACTTTCGTTTCACACAAACGTTCGATAAAAACGCGTCGGCAAAAACGCGGCAAGTACAGCGACTGCGACTGTAACAGCGACAGCGTCTGGCGCTCAACGTGCAACGTTCCACATTCAACAAAGCAAACGCGAGTTGTTGCTGCTGCTGCTCTCGCTGCTCAGTTAAAATGGCTTTAGCTCTCGATTATTCTCTCTCTCTCTCCCTCTCGGTTGTTCGACAAACAAGTTTGATGACGTCACAGCTGCAGCTGCGCAGTCCGCCTTCTAATTGGAATTGCCGCACAAGCAGAGGCGTGCTTTGAGTGGGCCAATCAGCGTTAAGCATACGCTCATTGCCACATCACCCCCCGTCTCACTCACACGACAGTGCGCTCTCTGGGCTGTCAACGTGCGAGCGTCATCAATATTTACAATTTGACATGCGCTCACTCGCTAGCTCGCTCACCCGCTCGCTCTCTCATTGTTATTGCCTCTTTTTTCGTTTGTTTTCCTGAGTGTGTGTGTTCGTGTGTATGGTGTGGTGTGGTGTGGTGTGAGGCTGCCTTTCCGCACCGCTGACTGTGTTAATTATCGTAATTGCTGGGGCTTCACTCTGTCTTCTTCACTCGCTCTCGCAATACACTTACCACGCGCGCTCTTCTTCTCTCCTTTTCCTTTTACTCCTGTCCAGCTGCTCGCTGGCGCACTCAATTGTCATCAATAATGATGTCTAGTTTTCAGTCGCTGCTTGTACCGTTTTAGTTTTTTTGTAGCTTGTTTTGCCTGTTCGCCGCTTGCCTTTTCGCCTTTGTGGAGTGCCTATTTTCGCCGCTGATGTATTTGCTGACTGCGGCAATTTGCGCAAGTCTTTAAAATCAGCTTTGGGAAGGTGTCGTTGTCGTTTGCTGTTTTTGATGTTTGTGTTGTTGCTGTTGTTGTCATTGCCCCATTCTCATTCTTATTGCCAGGCGTACATATATGCATATGTGTATTTGTATATTTTGCTTTGGCACACATTCGTTTTGTCTTGGAGTTGTGCTGCCTCCATCTCTTCGGCTCTTCTGCCGCTTTTGTCACTGCCACACTCGTTGTCCCTTTCCCTTAGGCCAACCCTTCGCACTCCTCGCTCTTGTTGCATTGCATTGCATTTAAATTGATTGCAGTAAATCACATTTGCCTTTTGCTCAGCTTTTTCACTACTACGTATTTATGTGTGTGTGCATGTGTTTGTGTTTTATTCAATTTTTGTTTCGTTGTTTGTCCTGGTTTTTTCCGACATATCTTTTGCATGCAAATGTCTATTTAACTGCAATGCGCTACCCACTCCTCTCTACCACGTTTTCAGCTAAGTGAAATGATGCAACTGTAGAACCGGAATCGATAATACTTTTTATTTACTCTTACCGGATGTACACAGCTTAGCTAAGTCTGTTGAAATGCGACACTTGATGATATAAGTGTAAAACAGAAACAAACAAATTCTATTAAGATCGAGCTGTTATGTTGTGTAGTTCTAAAGTGAGACTTATAGAGTATTAAATGTGCGACAATATTTGTTTTGTTTCCCTTCTTTTTTGTTTTTGTTATCTTTCAATGCCGTTGCTTGGCATTTGCCGTTAGTTTCTTTCATTTCATTTCATTTTATTCTATTTTGCTTATAAGATGGCCGTGTGGCTTGATAAATGCACTGCACTTGACTGACTTAAATGTGGCTGTTGTTCTTGTTGTTGTTGCCGTTGCTGTTTTATTGAATACGTCTAGATAGGGTATGCAGGCGGTACGAAGATTGTGATAATTCACAAAGCATATATATTCTTAATAAGTACGATAAAAGCATGTCCCTAAATTCAGTTGCGTTAACTAAAAATTCTTGAAATCTTTGATTGTGGTCGTATATGGAAGCATTGATAAACGCTTCTACTCTTTTCAAATTTCAAAAATTTAGTATCTGTCAGATTATAGGAGCAGGACATTTTAGTATAATATCCTCCCCAACTACCTCAGAAACTCATCATGACACAAGGACAGTCTCAAGCCCTGTTACTTAGTTTCCCTTTAATTAAATGTATATAGGGAATTCTCTAGTCAAGTCTCATGCTTCTCCCCAATGGACTGCATACAGGGCACTCTCTAGTCGAGGCGACCCGTCTATATTACTCTTGCTTGTTCCTCACTTCAATTTAGAAAAGTTATTGCCGCATAGCAACGATGCATTCGTCAGCTTTGCTGTGCCATCAGAACATACTCAAAATCAATTACAAAATGCGACTTAATTGGGCGCCTCAATAGAGGCGACACGCCCTGTCAATCATAATTAGCGCGCGCCCCTAGCCCGGCCACTCGAGTCACATTCGCCACGCCTACAAAATTTGTGCAAATTCATAAGCCAAATGCCTGTATCGGTATCCTTTTCATTAGTCAGCACAAGATGGCGACTCGAGTGTGTTCATTAAAACCTCATAAATAGCTAAAGTGTTTATTGTCACACAGACACACGGACGGAGGAACGGAGGGACGGGCAGAGCTACAGCTGGCAAAATCCTCAGAGTCCCCTGGGGAAGAGCGAACGAGCTCCTGGGAGTGTTGTGTTATATACAATGCCAACGGGAAGGGATGCGACGAGAGCTGTTAGAAGCCAGCCACGAGTGTCACATTGGTAATAAAGTCATTGCCCATTGTTGTTGCTGTTGTTGTTGTTGTTGTCAAATTTGTCACGCCCCTTCGGCGAGCAATGCATTAATGTCGCCTCTTTTGTTTGCTGCGGCTCCCGATGATGAAGTTGTGCCACGTCCGTTGTCAAACGGCACAAAATGCATGCCAATTAATGAACAGCTTGCAGCGATCCTCAACCTCAGCCACAGCCGCAGCCGCAGCCGCAGCCGCAGCCGCAGCCTCAGCTTCAGCTGTGCCCAAAAACTGTGACGAATGCGCTTATGAGTGCCGGCTATGCTCTGTTTTGGTCACACTGGTTGACAGCCTGCAGACAGAGGTAATACACACACACACACACACACACCTGCAGCTGTCAACATTTTGGCAAATAATTATGCACAAACCGAAGTATTTTGTGGCAGGCAACAGAATATTGTATCTGTAGCAATTACAAGTCTGAGCTGCACTCAAAGAAGAAGCTGGAATGATTTGCTTAAATTGAGATTAAATAGGCCCCACAAGGAAATTTGTTAGTTCAAGACTCTTAAACGAAATGCATCTACTGATATTACTAGCTATTAGACACTACACAGAGAGAAAAATATAGTTTATTTTAGGCGAAGTTTATTAACATTGATTTCTTTGAAGATATTTTTATATTTCTTACAGTTTTTCTTAGATCATTCACATTGGCTATAATTTTCGCTCAGTGTATGCTTAGATTGACTCGCTCAAATGGAACAGAAAGCCGCAAGTGCTTAAATGAAGGTGACAAGAACAAAGTTGTTGCCACTTGTGCGTAGTTGCAACCGCAATTCAAACGACAACGAGAAGGAGCTCAAGAAGAAGAAGAAGATGGAGCTGCAGAGCTTGGGGCAAAAGAAGTCACATCTCATCCTGGCTGCGAGACGCAATTTGTCTGCCCAAATCTTTTCAGAGATAAATCAAAACATTATCAATAATAAAATCGGTAGCTGTTTGGCCCTTGGCTGCATTTGAGATGGGGATTTTTTCCGACTCGGCTCTTTGTTGTGGTCGAGAAACTAAAAACCAAATCCCCCCAAAAAGACACAGCAAGAAGAGCAAGAAGAAGAAAAACAAAAGTCTGTCTTGAGTGCTCGTCGTCTAATTTGTATGCAAATTGGAGTTAAAAGTTGAAAACTCTGATGAAGCTTAATGTCAGCAGAGCGTGTGTGTGTGTGTGTGTGTGTGTGTGTGTGTGTGTGTGTGTGTGTCGGGTCTCTTACTTAAGTGACAGACATTAACACTTTTGTAGTTGGAGCTGTGAAACTTTTGATTTCCACAAAATCTTTGTCGGGCTACCTATCTCTGCTTCTCCCTCGCCCCTTCTCCTTCTCCCTCTCTCTCTCTCCCACTCTCTGTCTCTCTGTCACACTCCTCTTATCGATGATATAGCGGTATGGCGTCAACGTCAATTCATTGGCATCAAACGAATTAAGTGGCCATAACGACTTTTCGAATGGATTCCAACACGGGCGCGTTCATCACATATCAAAGAGACAAATCAACATATTTATATATGTATATATACATATGCATATATCCATATCTATATCTATATATATATGTATTTGGTAGCTGGAGGCTTTCTTCGTGTGTGTTCTGCTTGGGAGTCGACTAATTGATTGTTAGCGGGCAGCTGGGACTGGGAATGCTTATTGATTTTGTCGGCTTCTTCTGCCTCTGATCTTCAGTTGGCCCAAGCTTTATCTGTTCTAAGTGGAGCAGTGCATCTTGGAGATAAACAATGCGGCTGCTGTTATGGTAGCCAAAGACTTTTAGCTAAGCGACGCTTGACTATTTGTTCTCTGCAGAACAATGTAGAAACAATAGAAGAAGAGGCAGCCAGAGATCTAAATGAAAAACATGTTTATCACTCGAATCGTTTTCTTTAACTTTCATCATTGATATCAAGTGCCTCAGTGGGGAGTGCCCGACTGGGGTATACTTTGTGAAAACTTTACCTGCCTCGACCTAATACGTAAGCTGCATTCAATTTGGCCATATTTTTGAAGAAGAATCGCGCTTGGTTCAGTCTTAGTGTTCTGGCCTTGTTTCTTATTGGCTAAGACTTGAGTTGACTGCATGAATGTGAATCGGAATTCCTTTCTTGTGACTTCGCCTAGCTCTCAAGCTTTCTGCCACATTTATTATTAACATTATTTAATTACATAAATTTGATTTCCTTTTGTGCCCGAAATAACTTCTCTGCGGCTCTTTTCGGCGAGTTTTACTCGATTTAAATGTTGCTTTTCACAGTTTACAACTTCATTATCAATGCGATGGATCGAAGCGAATCGTAAGCTTTCATTCATGAAAACAGATAAATTTCGGGTATTTTTCTTCTTATGGAATGAATTGGATTGGATTGAAGCATAGAAATGCGCCGCATCACGATCAAATGGATGAATGAATGAATGAAACAAATTGCTTTGAGTGCGTCTCGCCTCGCCTTGCCACGCCGTGCCATTTTCTGCTGCATCATTTCCATTTCCCCCACCGCTGCCCCATTTCGACTGGATTTTTGGTTATCCTTTGTGGGGCAGTCGGAGCCACTAAAAAGCGGACTCGAGGTGTCGGCTGTGTAGGCTAATTGGCAGCGTGTTCAAAGGTGCCGCCAGCAAATTAAGTATGAGTTACCAATTTAGCTTTTATATCTCTATTGCACACACACACACACACACACATACACACACACACACACACAGATACACACTTGTTCTCAAAGGCAGCGCTGCAGATGCGCTGATCATCGCATTGGGGGGCAGCATGCACAGCCTCTCTCATACTCTCTCTCTGTCTCTCTCTCTCCCTCTCTCTCTTAACTGGTTTTGGCTGAAAGTAATTGCAGTCCTTTGATTGCATTTGTATGCCAAGCTGAATTGTTTACATTTATCATAATCAGCAGCGAGCAAAAGTCGCGCCTCGGGCCACTCCGACTTTTCTTTTCTTTTCCTTTCTCTCCTTTGGGGCGCCAGCTAGCTGGCAGCCTGGTGTTGCAAGTGCCGCGCCGTGGCAACATGATGTAGGTCGTCTCCAAAGGGCACTTGATCGTGTGAGCTGTGCGCAATTTGCTGACAATCTGACTGAGCAGGAAGTACGCAAAACACTTTAACAAGCAGTCAAATAAAGCTGAATTCAAGTCGGCTGATGGTGCGCAGATACCCTGTAGTGCAAGTAAATGGGTAACCTCTAAAATGTGATTGCTCTTGGCTTGCTAAAGGGCTTAGTGGGTTATGTGGAGGCAACTCTAGGAGTATTTTGGAGGGGTTGAAGGTAGATAGGCTAGGACATGGGAGGTAGGTACACAAAGTTGGTCTATTATAATTCTAGATGAGACCAATTTAATCTCACTTTGGATTGGCTCAAACAACAAGCTGCCTGAATGATAATGCAAAGGAATCGCCAACTATTGATACTCTGCAGACATGGGTAAAGAGGATATATTAGCTTGGTGCAAATGCATGTAAAGTAAGAAGAAGGAAACACTGACAAGCCATCACAATATATTACACATCTCTTGAGCATAGTCTATTGCAATAGTCCAGCTCTACACTGTTGCTGATATGAATACGCCCATTTAACCACTTTACAGGGTATGTGTGTCACGGAAAAAATCGTAGGAAATACAAATGATATTGAAATGAGAAAAGCCATTTGAGCTATTTCCGTCGAGTCTCGAACCATTTTGTTCACTAGCTCCTAGCTTTTTCACTTAGCAATAGAAAGAGAGGGAGAGGGAGAGTGAGAGAGAGGGGGAGTGGGAGAGGGAGAGGGAGAGCTGCTGTGACTGCGCGTGAGCTGCGCTCATTAGTCATTTGCAGTTGATGCGATTAATGGGTTTCGACAGTTACGCATGATAATAGCGAGCTCTAAATGCTTTTCTATTTGTTTTCACGGAAGTGCTGGGAGTTTTTTCTCTGGCTTCCCATAATTAGAGCTCGCCTCAATTTGGCTGAGCGAATTTCTCAGCTACTAAAACTAAATGCCAACGGTAATGGCCAAGTCATTTGTGCTCCATAGCTATAAACTATATTAGCTAGCTCTTTCTCACAGCTCACAGTTTCAATCTTCCTCTCCCTCTCTCTCTCTGTCTCTCTCTCTCTCTGTCTGTCCCTCTGTCTGTAGCCAATGATTTCAATTAAACATTTTCCAGCGCAACTTTCGCCCAGAGCACTTTCAAAACGCATTAATCACGCCCAGCTTCATCGAGGGAGGCGCTGTGGCAGGGGCAGGGGCAGGGGCAGGGGCAGCTAGACGAGGCGAACGTAGGTAGCTCTAAAAAGTTTCTTTATCTCGAACGCATGCGTCGCATTGTCACACATTCGAAAATGAAAATAAATTGCTTTCCAAACTATAGATATGGCCAAGAAAGATCTCGAGTCCAGCTGCTCATGCATATGTAATGGGGTTTTCCGCCTAGTTTACGAACTGTTAGAAGACAATCGAATCGGTTCGTTGGCGGCGCGATAAGCGCCAAATTAAACTGAAGACCCAACTGGAGCTGAGCAGCCATCAGCCAGCAGCCAAAAGCCAACAGCCAACAGCCAACAGCTCAGCTCATCTTAGCTCTTCTCGGCAATCGGTCGGCATCATTAGCAGCGGAATTGATAGCTTGATTATTCAAATTATTAACAAACGATCGACTGCTGCTGCTGCTGCTGCTGCGCTGCTGCTGCTGTTGTTGTTGGCGACGATTGATGGCGCGCTTCAGTTTTCGAAAAGTGCTGCCAGGTGCCTCGCAGGTCACAGACTCTCAAAAGATGACGAAGAAGAAGAAGACGCTCAGCTTGAGAGTGAAAAATGTGTGCGCCGGCGGCGGCGTTCCGAAAACCCTTTGAACTGGCCCGCAAAACGGTAGCCAACGCCGGCCACGTCCGTCCGCTTCAGTTTGAAATATTTAAAAACCAGTAAAGCTAATACCTAAGCCGTGTATTAGACGGCAACATACCCTGTGAGAGCAACAATTTCCAACTGGAAACCCACAAAGTGCTGTTCGAGATGACTTGGTTCCTTTTTGGCTTGATTATTTTCCATAAATAAAGGGTAATCACCCTGTATATAGGGTATATAAAATGTCCATAAGTGAAGTTGAGTCAATGTATTCTTGTGCTCCTCACACATTCCTATTAATTAGGATTTTTTAAGATAAAAAAATTTATTTCAAATATTTTTCACTTTCCTAAAACCAAACCCAAATACCCGCTCAAGGTGCACAAAATTTACGTGGTATGCTGATTGGTTGAAAATTAATAAATATTGAAATAATTTAAGTAAGTTTTATATGCAAATCGTTGGCGTTCGCCACGTTGCGAGCTGCAAAACGCGCTCGGCTTTAAACACTTGGAGCGGTTCATTTTGATATTTGATACCCTGTAATAAAAATAGGAAAAGGGTGTGTTGGTTACGAAGTGTAGAAAGCAAGAGTAGCAACTGAATGGAATAAGAAATTTATCGAGTTTTTTACATTTGCTTAAATTTGGATGTTATCGATAAATATCGATTTGGACAGTTGCTGTTTTTAAGCATAACTCGATAACTTGAAGGTGTAGAGCTGTCATATCGGACTGGCAGCTATATTAATGAATGTGAGTGCTGGACAGAGTATGCGACAGTCGGGCATTGCCCACTAGATTACTCTGTCGCGTTATTTTTATGTGTAGGCAACTCGTTTTATACTTTGTTCGCTCTTTGTTTTTGCCAAGTGATTAAATTAATAATTAATTAGTTTAAATTTTGAATAACGGTTGTAAATAATCATTAATAAAAATTAAAAAAGATTTCTTTTATGTTTAAGAGCTCAACGAAATACGCAGCACAATTATCAAAAAAACTTTGCCACAATTCAAATTCAAATTCAAATTCAAATGCAAACCGATTCAAGATCAACTGAGAGGAGAGCGAGAGTGGAGCGGGCAGAGGGGCAGCGGGGCAGCGGGCCAGCGGGGAGAGGGGCCAGTTGAAGCTCTTTCAACTCGTTTCCCTAATGACCCGCGACTTCTGCGTTGTTTGCTTAAATATGTTAAAATTTATTGGCAACGGTTTCTCAATTTGCATACCATAAAATGGGTTACCGTAAAATGGGTGTATAAAAAACGAAGCTCAGCCAAATTAGTAAAATCGCAATCATCCGATCTAGACGCTAAGCCAGGCTAACAGAGCTTTACAGAAGCTTTTTCTTAGCTGAAATAGAAGCGTTCATTGATCTGCAGCAATTAAGAAATGTGAAATAAAAATGATTTCACTTTATTCCCATTGAATCTTGAACTGAGTTATTCATAAAGTTCCCTATTCCAATGACTAATCTAAGGGAAGCTGTGAGCAACTATAAATTGACTTTTATGGCTACTCGAGGTATTTCCGTCTTGAGGAGCAGAGAGAATCTTTGGGAAAGTAAAAGCAACAAGCCCAATCCTCTACTCATGACTGTAGACTGTCAATATTTCAAATATTTAATATATGTTTGTGCTGCATATATAACATATTCATTCATATTCATTCCTTATTTCAATCTATACGAAGCGTGAGTTTATACATTTTAGCAAACCTTATTTACGCGATCTACTAAAACATAAGCCAAATAAAAGGAGCTGCTATCACTGCTCAGAGCACAGCTACAAAAAGTTGTCTTATCAATCGATTTCCTTGTTATCGATATCAACTGTGCAATTCAAATTACAAAACAATGAAGTAAAATAAAAGTCAGCAGAATTCACTCATAACTTTATTCACAATCAAGAATCAATCATCACACAAGGCTCGAGACTTGATTGAATGAATTTCAGACTCTTTGAGCTTGGCTTTGGTGGCCCTGAAAAGAGCCTTTGGGTGTTACGTGTTTGTCTTCTGCAGTACCTTTCGCCTCTGGGCTGGCTTTACTTGTGTCGTAGCTGGTGTGGGTTTGTTGATGCCTGCTGCAGCTTGGGCCGAACGAGGCCTTAGTCCGGTTTACCACTTATTGTGCGTGTGTTTGCTTGTGTGGCATGCCTCACTTGTTGCCTTTGTCCAAGTGGCAGTTAGCTTGGCCTTGCATTGAGCCTTTGTCGTGCATCATTTGATTGTCGCATTCGTGTTAAATCACATCTCTGAGGAGTTGAGTATTTCAATCAGATATCAATCAATCAATCAATCAAGCGATTAAAGTGGAGAGCTGTGTTTAAATTGATCTGTCTGGCACACACAATTCATATACGAATGAGTCGATCAATCGCTTCAAGTGCTCAAATTTCGAATAGCTGCTCCTCTAGATGCATGTCTCAATCGTTATTCAATCAATCAGTCAATCAATCATTTGCGTCAAGTGTGGGGCAGCAGCTGGATAGGCCTGCCTCCACGTACGCCTGCTATCCGAAATCAATAATATGTTCTCCTCCTGGCGAATGCCTTGAGCCTCAATCAATCAGTCAATCAATCAATCAAACATTCGCTTCGAGTGTGGAGCTGCGGCCGGATCGGCCTTGCTGCTCGCATCCAAAAATTAATATAATGTCCTCCTCAATACTTTGCTCGCTTCTTTGTACCGTTCATCGGGTTGCAAATGCGACGCTGCCGCCGCCGCTGCTGGCGCCCCCTCATTTGGGAGGCGTGGCCATGGTCTGGGCAGCCGAGACGGGCACTGGCACCACCATGCCAGCAGCAGCAGCTGCAGCGGCCAGACCCACCATATCCGCCTCGTGCATGGGCTTCTTCTTCAGGATGCTCAGATCGTTGACGTTCTCGAGGAACGACTTGTGGGCGGAGAAGACTTTGACGCTGTCGAAGTCCTTCTTCAGCTCCTCGATGTCGCGCTTCTGCTTAGCGCGGCGGTTCTGGAACCAGGTGATCACCTGGGCATTGGACAGGCCCAGCGAGGCGGCGATCTCATCGCGATCCGCGGGCGACAGATACTTCTGGTAGAGGAAGCGCTTCTCCAGCTCAAAGATCTGATGGTTGGTGAAGGCGGTGCGCGACTTACGCTTCTTCTTCGGCTGCGGCCGGTTCGAGAATATGTCCAAGTGTGATTTATCTGCGAGAGAGAGAGAGAGAGGGAAGATTAGTTGGGGCTGCAGTTTAAACCGGTTTGCATCGCGCAAAGGCGAGTCGACTACACGAGTGTTAACAAGCGCACTTCTGAGGCGCATTAGAAATAATTTGTAATTGGCCGCGACGACTGTCTGGGCGACTGTTAATTAAAGTGCTTTGATTTATGCATTCATATGATTTAATTGCAAGCGCTTTGCCTGCGTACACAGTGGGTATATTGGCTTGCTGATTTGCCTTTAATCATGCAATTAAACTGTCAAATCATATTTCTCTATAAGTATGCTCTGTTTATGCACGTCAGAAAGGGTATATTTGTTGCCTATTGAAGAGCGTCTGTCTATCGACTCAGTGTTATCTGCAAGTAGGCTATGTAGACAGGGTATATTGGTTGGTTCTACCTGGCAGAGTGGCTGTCAGTCTGTTAAGCTCGAGCCACTTGCTTCGCTTGATTAATTGAGCGAGTTGTGGGCGTCATTGACTTTGTCTCTGCGCGGACTTTGGCAATCATTTGTCTCGTTTGCTGCTTGATTTATGCCACATAATTATTGACACCTACAAATCAGAAAGCTGTCTGATTAATGAGCGGCTCAGGCTGGCAAATTGCAAAGGCAAAGCTTGTCCAATGCTTCCTGATCACAGCTGAAGTCAGACAAAGTTGTGATCGAGAGAGGGAGGCGCACTGACTGAATGCTAATTTGCAGTTACGAAGCTCTCAGCTACTACTGTGACTGCCCCCAATTTGGAAATTCATGAATATGCATCAGGCACAAGGTATGTGGCTTATAGAGTATCTGTAGAGTGTGAGCGGCTATTGTTGTTGTGGATATGCAATTGTGCAAGCGAACGGGTCTTCACGCCCATTCAGAATCCATTTCGATTGCTTGTCAAACAAACTAGCCCAGCATTAAAAACTAATTAAACGCTTCGTGCTTAGTGTTTGTGGGTTTCCACATGCAAATGGCATCAACTTGGCCTATTTGTTATCTCGAGCACGTTTTGTAACCGAAAACCCATTAGGCACTTGAGCGCACACCCCGCGCTTCTCACTGCTCTTTATCAGAGACTCATTAAGTAATTTCTGTGACTTATCTGAAGCATAAATACAGAGAAATCGAAAAAACTCTAGGCCTAGCCACTTGGGTCCTGTCCCTGTCTCAGGTATCCACTTAGAGCGCGAGTCCGAGTGAGAGTGGAACAGGCCCTTTCTTTCTGCTCGTCCCAGTCAAGGGGTGGTTTGTTTTGGTTGCATGTGCACATAACATAAAAAAGAACAAGGGAAAACCTTTCTTCACAAAATATATGTTTTCAGTTGTAATTCGAGTTGAACTGCCGAATTCTAACTAGCAACTGGTAACTGCCGACTGGCCACACACTTTCCAAAGAACCTGCAACAGTTGTTTATATGTTTTAATTTGCTTCTAATACGTGGAATCGGCTTGAGCGACGACAGTTTGTCTGGCCTGTCAGCCAGACAACGAACCAACTCTGAAACATTGACTCAACTCTCATTCCCTAATTACTTCTTGAGTTCTATCTCCCAGTCAACCAGTCAATCAGCAATGCTGTATGCATATCTCAATTGTCATTCAAAGACTAGATTGATTATGATTGATGAAGATATAGGAATGCTTCATCAATCATAATCAATCAAGTCATTGTTCCTACTAATTTTAAGCAAATCTTTAATGTTACTCAAACTGTCCTAACTTATCTAAAGCAGCTTCAATCAAACAGTCAGTCAATCAATCAGCTATCAATTTAATGTTAGCTGTTAAATAGAACCATTTGCCAACTATATTCTAAGATCTCTTTAGCCTGTTATGACAAGCTATTAAATGGCAAGCTCTAAGTGCACTCAGCGTCAATCAGTCAATCAAACAGCTATTAATTTAAAGTGTTTCCATGTTAAATATACTATTATCCAATTATTTTCAAAGCTTTCCTTAGTTAGTTATCTAATAAGTACAGCTGAACTCGGCTTCCATCAGTCAATCGATCAATCAGTCAATCAGTCAGTCAGTTAGCTATCGCTTAAATGTCATCTGCTCGCTTCCTGCTCATCGAGTGCTAATGATATTAATGGTGCACACGCACTCGTCATTCGATAATGGCTAAACACATAATAACACACATATGCACACACACATACACACACATACATACATATATATATCTATATATTAGATGTTTATCGGGTCGACTTCTACTTGTTGCTGACTGACTAACGATGTAAGCGCATAAAATATGTCATAAATATTTCACTTTACAGTTATACAACAATATTTGATAAATATAAATATTTGAAGTGTTAGAAAACAACAACAAATGACTATCAGAGACTGCAGCTGCGACTGCAGCTATTAGCTGCAATAGCAATTTAGCCAAATGACAGCAGCAACAACAACAACAACAACAACAACAACAACAACAACTTAATATATTCCTAACTCTATTAGGCAATGATCATGAAGCCGCTGGCTAATTGTTGCTAATCGTCGCAGAATCGACACGAATACACAAAAAAAAATAAATACATAAACAAATATGGACAGGCTACACTTGGAGAAAAGTTGGAGTACATATGTGAGACCAGTTAAAGTTGTGGTTGGAGGGACACTCAGAGAAATAATAGAGTTGGCTCAATCTAGCAGAAGCTGAAGAGTGAAGAGCAGCACGAGCTACACTCAGAGAAAACTAAAGTGAGAGCAGAAGCTTGTGCTATGAGAGCTGCACTCTAAGAAATGGTGCTGCATATTCAGGAAACAACTGAAGCGGCGTATAGGCTAGGTACACTCAGAGAAATGTTCGCATAAATGCTATGCACAGTGAGAAGAGAGGCATTTAGTAGGAGCTACACTTAGAGAAATATTCTTTTGCAGTCAAGGAAGAACAAGTTCCCGTCAACTGTAGCTTAGTTTTCGCTCAGTGCATTTAACAATAATTAGCATGAAATACACAATAATTGAGCGAGGGGCAGAGTTTTGGGGGCTCAACACTAAAAACGCCCACTAAATGAAGCAGATGAATGCAAAGATGAACTGTGACTGTGACTGTGACTGTGACTGTGCCAGACTGTGATGCTTACTTGCCCATAAATCGAGAACGGCAACTATAGAGCAGGCTGCAGATAGAGAAATTCCACTTATAAATGTGGCCAATCGCATATTGAGTTATCTGCAATTTGTTTTGGCTCTGCTTCTTGGCACATGCCGCAAATTAATTGAAAGCCCAAAAAAATCAAACTGAGAACTAGCCAAAGCCATTTGCATAACAAAAGAGAAGTAGAAATAGAAATAGACACAGAAGCAACGGAAACAAAAACAGAAACAGATATCGGAATCGAAATTGGAAATGAGAATGGTTTCAGCTTCTGAACGTTTCGCTTCAATTAGGCTAAAATCAAAAGCTACGCAAACAATTTTGCTGCAGTCGCTCAATTGGAATTGCCACAAAATTAATTACGGTTCGACTGTTATTCTAATTAAACACTACCCGCAACATGGGCACGACTGGGAGCTACCCTAAAGCCCAGCTGCTACAAGAGGTATACGAAAAATGAAATGTTTTTATTGTGTCTTTAGTCAAGGGGAATCTATAGAACAAATTTCATATGGACAACTCTTGTAGTTATCGAGTAAAGCTTAAGAAACAAGCTTTAAAATTGATTTTTATCTATCAAAATAACTTTGTGATAACAATGAAATCTTTTATGTAACTCTTAGAGATTTCAGGAGAGGGTTAAGGTTCCTTAAACCAAAACTGGACTTTTATCTGCAAAAAGTACTTATCGATGAAATCTTTAAATACTTTTACTTTAGTTATCGATAAATGTACATTTATATATATGTTTATAATGAAACATTCATAGCTCTCGAGAGCCAAGCGAGAAAATCTATTTGTATCTATACAGAGAGTTATCGAAATGCCCACAGAGTAACCTCTCAGCACTTGTTCACTGCAGGGTATATGAAATCGAACATCTTTTTGATTCCATTTTGGAGAGCAACAAGAATTGAGACATTTATCAATGAAACATTTGTATGCTAATCGATTGAAAGTTCAGCGATGAAGCACCACAATTTATGGGCACGCTAAGTGGTGGGGCACGATGGAAATTGGATTCGATAATGCTGTACACACATATGTTATTATTTACCTTGTGACTCATCAAAGTCCTTGGTGGTCATCTGGAAGAGCGCATCGAGCGGCGTGCCATTGGCCTTGGCCTTGGCCTCGGCAGCGGCGACGGCGGCGGCGGAGCTGGCGTTGCCAGCCGGCTGGGCGGGACTGGATGCATTGGCATTGCTGGAGCCGCTGTTGCCCAGCTGAGCCGAGGACTGGGGACTATGGCTGCGACGCAGTGCAGCGCCGGCAGCAGCAGCAGCAGCAGCGGCAGCCGCAGCAGCCGAGTCGCGCGCTATTTCCGGCGAGCAGCAATCGCTGGCAGCGGAGCTGGAACGATCCGAACCACTTTCCGAGGGTATGATGTCCATGCTCATGTGCCGCAGCAGCTGGGCCTGGGCATTGAAGTGCTCCTGCAGCTGGCGATGATAGTCGAGGGCCAGACGTTGCTCGTAGTGCAGCAGAGCTGAGGGTATGAACGGGCGAACGGGCATGGGACCAAGCAGGTGATCCCATGGACGAACGATCTGTGCACCGGGCAGCAGCATCGCAGCAGCTGCGGCTGGATGCATGTCCAGTGGTTCGGTACGTGGCTGCAGCAGACCGGCAACAGGACGAGCGGCCGGTGGAGCCAGCAACGTGGCAGCCGGTGGTGGGGATGTGGAGCCCGAGCGTTGCTGCTGCTGCTGCTGCTGCTGCTTCTCCGAGTGTCCAAGTATGTCCGCAATGGAGAAGCTCTTGACGCCCTCAATGGCGGACTTTGTGGTGGCCGTGGCTGTGGCGGCGACAGTGGCATTCGATGGGGGCGGTGCAGGCGGACTTGGCGTTTGCTCACGCGTCTCCGATGAGCTGGAGGACATGCGCAAGCGCTTCAGCGGCTGGAAGTAATCCTCCGGCAATGTGCCGACGGCATTGCGCGTCAGTCCAGCAGCAGCGGCGGCTGCGGCGGCGGCGGCAGCAGCGGCATGTTGTTGCATTAGCAATTGCTGTTGCTGCAGCAGATCGCGTGGATGATGCAGCTGATGCTGCTGCTGATGATGATGGTGCTGGGTAGGCAATGGGCTGGGCGCACCGCCGACGGAGATCTCGGATTCGGCAGGACTGGCCGGACGCATTGTGGGCGGACAGAGCATTTAAATACTGATCAAAACTGTTTACACACTCTCACACACACTCAGAGGATTTGTCTGGGGCAAAATTTGGTATGCACTTTGTGTCTGCGACTTGTTATAAAATATATGTAGTATTTATAGATATATATATATGCTTGAGTATATCTACAGCAAATGGCAAACGTGCGACGCGCAACGATAAACCATAAACGATAAACGATAAACGTTAAACGACAAACGACGCTGATCCAATAGGAGGACCTCTCAACTCGACGTTTCACAGTCAACTGTTCGAAACTAGATTGAAGATTGGTTTGCTAACTAGACACGTCGATATTTCTTCAGTTCTTTTGCTGCCCGCGCCGCAGCGCTCTCCGCGCTGCACACTTCAACTCGACGTGTGCATGCGTGTGCGTGTTTGTGTGTGTGCCGTCTCTTTAACATCGTTTGCTCTCTCTGCGTATGCCGTCGTGTCGTGTCGTGTCTCGTTTGTCGGTGGTTAAACTCGGCAATCAAATCATAACTGCACAACAAGGCGAACGCTCTCTGCGAGAGCCAACCAGTTTGGCCTTTGGCTGACTGTGTTAGAGCGAGCCGGCAGTAGTTGTGCGCTCTCTTGCGCGCTGGCCAATCGGCTGGCCGGAAAGCAATGCTAACAAAAAATAGCAATGGTGGCGTATACGTAACGGTAATTATGGCGTTCATCATGCGCCACGCGCCAAAGCGAGATAGCACCAACGCAAACGCTCTTTCTGTGTGTGTGTGTGAGGGAGGCAAAGCGAAATGAGTGGAAAAAAGTAAGTAAACCCCAACGAAAAGGCGACGCTCCTCAGCTTGTAACGAGACTGTATTTAGTATTTTCAGCCTCTGCTAAAGTTTTCACAACTTCGGCAGCGACGCCGACAGCGACTCCGACCCGACCCCGTTTAATGACGCATACCACATACAAGCGACCATCCACCGTCCACCGTGCCCTTCCACAGCAACAAACGTGTTTAATTGCGAAGCGTTTGCATTTAATTTGTTGCAACTAAGAACATTTCATTTATTCAAGCAAGCTGCAAATGAATTTGAGCTTAAAGAACTTGAATTGGATTGTGACATAAATTTTAGATTGTTTTGAAGGAAATTTGTATGTAGTTTGAGTGCAGAAAAGGAAAGCGGCATTTGAATGTTTTGATAATTTAATTTACTAAATAAAATGATAAAAAAAAATTATAAAAAGTAAACAATTAAATAATTATACAACAGAAATGGTTGAGAAAGTTAATTGGGTATTCAAATAAAAATATGATATATCGAGAGGAAAAGAGAGTGAGGGAGAGAGGGAGAGGTAGAGATTAAAGTAAAGTATGTATTAAGGTTTTTGAATTTGTGTTTCTGCCTCAAACAAACAATGCCTGGAAGTCCTCTCGCTCACTCTTATAGAAACTGAATTCTAAACTCAAACTTGTGTTGCTTGAAAATGTTGTATATGTGTTGTATGTTACATTAAGTAATTGTTGACACATTTTGTTCGACTTAAGCACATTGCTGACATGGCCTGGTCATAGAGCTCTGCTCTAATCCTTTTAATTGAAACAAATGCGAGGTCCAAACAAAAGGAGGCCCACAGAGCGGCGAACAAAAGGCGTCAAGGCGTCTGAAAGACAAAAGGCCCAAAAGGCACTTAAGAAACACGAAAAACGGAAAATAAGAAAATCGGAAAATGAGAAAATGTGAAGATAGGAAAGCAATTGCTGTCGCTGCAGGATGCTAAATGAAAAAGAAAAGGAATTGCCGGCAGCGCTCGACTTTAGCCGCAGTGGGTCTTCAAATCTCACCAGGTAGCCTTACCTGGTCAGGCTGCTGCTGCTGCTGCGGCTGTTGTTGATAAGGACTAATCACACAAATATTTGAGCATTTGGTTTGTGATTGAGTTTGGCCGCGAGGGCAAGGGCCAAACAAAGCGGCTCGTTTGATTTACCAGTTTAGCGCTTCTGTTTTACCCCCCATTATTGACCTTTATATCTATCTATTTCTCTCTCTCTCTCTCTCTCTCTTTCGATCGCACTTTTTTGATAATTCTAATTTCTTATTTGGCTGTTTCATTCGCGGCTATTAGAGTGCCGCGGCGTGGGAAAAGCCTGCGGTGTTAATTATGCCGCCAAAGTCCTTGGAAAATCCTTCAAGCAAAATAGAAGGAAAGTCAATTTACACCTGTTACACCTTTCATTCGATGTGCCCGTGTGTGTGTGGCTTCATTCACACGCTGATAAATTGTGGCTGTCCGGGTGAAAGTGCGTCATTAATATTCAAATGCGATTTTTATTGATTTATCGCTGGGGTCCATGGCTGAACCGGGAGCAGCTGAGGGCAGCTACTGTCGGCAGCTGCAGTGGCAACTGTGGCGGAAATGCGGCAACACAATTTAACTCATTTAACTGATCTAGCCAGCTTATCCAGCAAGCTAATCGAAACGATTTACATTTTCAATATATCGCACAGACGCTGCCCACGCCTTCAACATATTTCCCTCTCTCTGTCTGTGTTTGTAGCTCGCGGCGGGGCTTCATGGTCAGCACCAGCACTAGCAGCAGTCACTAAGAACGTTACAGCCTGGCTTAGTCAACCGCATAATACTCGTTCAGAGTCCTCAAAACAGCTGTCTTCTGTAGGATTTACTACCCTTAGGTTCCAGCTGTAGAGCTCAAGAGTGATCTAAGTGAAATGCATGGCGATTCCAGTTCATATATTTATATACTTTATATATGATTTATACACTTTATATACATATACTTTATATGCTTTATACACTTTATATACTATATATACTTTATATACTTTATGTAATTTATATACTTTATATACTTTAAATACTTCATATACTTTATATACTTCATATAGCTCTCAAATCAAATATTAAATGCTCTGGAATATATACTAAATATCAAGGTTATAGCGTCAATACAGCAATATAGACATAGCAGAAGTCCTATACGCCCGTTTGACAACATGAACGAGTATAGCTACAGCAGCAGCAACTTGCCTGCAAGAGTCAATTAGCAAGCTTTCAACAGGCAGCCGCGACACAGCTTCCAATTCGTGTTGCGGCTCATTTTGAGCAATTTTTGTGGCAGCTGCCAATTTGCATATCTCAAGAGCTCCACTAATTCCGCTAGCTCCACAACTCAGATCTGCCCACGCTCGCCATTGACACCTGGCTGTCAGTTGAAGTGGATTGTCGCCGTCGACTTGTGCTTTCGATTGGACGCATTTTGACTGCCGCCGATTGGTAGCAGATCGAAGGTGTATAATATATATGGTATATAAATATATATGTATATATACTATAATTAATTTTTATGGGAATTATAAATTTTCACGCTTGTGCTGTGATTTGGCAACAAGTTCTGCTTTGATTTGAGTTGATTTAAATCTTTCCAGTTTGGACTGAGAATTTTGTTAGTAACAAATTTATTATAAAAATAAATCAGATGAATAACATGGTTTAAGCTAAAATTTATATAAATTTGTTAAGTTTGATTTCGTGTTTGTTTATATTAAAGTTTTAATATATAAATATATTTAAAGAACTTGTTACAGGTATCATGAGAGAAGAGATCTCTCAGTATAATTGGACCAACAGCAGTACTAAAGACTTATATATGCAGAAGCATAAACTTAATTCATTCTAAAGACTCATTTATATTTTTATATTATATTTATATTATATTTAAATAAAGGACTGAAGGAATCTTTACTTTTGCCCTCGCTCTGTCTATCTTTCTCTCACTCTCTCTGTCTCTCTCTCTCTCTCTATGTCTTGCACTAATTGTTGGCATGCGTAAGAGTGGCACAGATTCTGGCATTTCACTTATTTCACTTATTTTTTAGTAGCGGGCCAAGTTTTGTGCATTTGACATACAAACTTTGGACCTCAAAGAGATCATAGCCACTGGCGCAGAGAAAGTCTGAAGACCCAAGACGTGAAGAAACGTCATTAGCAAAGGTAGTTAGACGCAAGGCAAAGGTATTAAACATTGCCAATTTCACAGTTATCAGCCGCAAGAGAGGCAGGTAGAGAGGGCCTCGAATAGTAGCAAATCGACTTAAGCCGTTTAGGGCCACCCACATCGAGAGTGGAGCAAAGCGAAGCGAAGCAGCTGCCAAGACGTGGAAGCCTGTCAAAGAAAATGCAGCTTTCAGGTCAAGCTTTGGTAGCAGCTCTCGGCCACGCTAATCAAACCACTGCGCGCCACAATAGCCGGCCAAAAGTTAAGAGCTCGAAAAGTCAAAAGAGCTCGAAAAACTAAAAACCGATAAACAAAGACAACAAATCAAACGCTCACTGCAAATGGAAAGCACGAACAAAAGTGGAAAACAATGAACAAACGAATGCTAATTAAAGCGATGCTCAAATTGAAATGTTAAACTTTAGGTAATACCCAGTGAAATAGGGCAATGATGGCTGTGGGCTATGATAGACTAGAGTCTGAAGTTGACTTCATTTGATGAGTCAGAGAGAGGAAGGTGAGATAGAAAGAAAAAATTATTGAGAGAGATAGTGATACCTAAAGAGATAACATACAGAGAGTTACTTTTATCAAATAAATATATTCAAAATGGAGACATAGCGACACAGAAAGGGAGAGTGAGAATTCAAGTAATCATAGAGAGAGTCTGATTATGACAGAATTACAGACTTTTGACTCTAGCAATTATGACTATAAGCATTCAAATATATTCTTCTTCTTCTATATTATGCAAGGGTATAATATAATACAAAAGCATAAAGAATACATCAGTTAAATACATTTAATTTCATAGTTAATTAAAAACATATCAAATACAGGGTATATGCAAGTTCAGCACACATCAAGAGCTGCAATTCATTCATACTTACGACTTTATCGCGTGTGGTTTGTCAGCGGTGTAAAGCAGCTCAAATCGAGCTGCCACTGGCCAGAACCAGAGTCAGAACCTGGGCCAGAATCATAGTCGGCTGGATTTGGCTTTGGATTTGGATTTGAATTTGAATGTGAAGTTCTTTTTCGGTTCTCAGCGACTGCTACTGTCACTGTTGCTATATCAATATTGACCCCTGATCTGGCTACTCACACGCTCTAGTCGCACTCGCACTCGCCACTCGCATCGGCAACTCTTTGAAAACTCTTGTTTAGATACTTTTTCGACTGAATGCCGCATACAAATATTTGTCCGCTGGCAACTTAATTGAGTTAGCTGAGCGCTCGGCACTCGGCACTTGGCTCTTGGCTCTTGACTCAGGTCTACGCGTGGCTGGCGTTCATTTTTTGACCGATGTGTGATAATTACACTAGCATCGCTGCTGCGGCCTCTTTGATGGGTGGCAGAGGGTGGGGCCGCGGCAGGAACAGCCTCTGAGCCAGCGAGCGGCCTTTTCTCTTTGACTCCAACTTTTGCGTTGGCCGTGCGCAAACAAACGGTTCACTGCATTTCTTTATTATTGTTTGTTGCTGTTGTTGTTGTTGCTTTTTCGGCGGCTGCTTGTTTAAATATTGAGACTTGTGTTTAACATAATTAATGCAACTGGCAATTACAGTAGCCGCGTCCGATCGGCCAAAGGAAATAACATTGTTGCCTGTCTTTTATGTTTTCTCTCTCTCTCTCTCTGTGCACCTCTCATAGGCGCAAATGCAATCAACATTTGCATGCAAAATACACTAATTATATGGCCGCACATTATTGTGCCAAGACGTATAAAGTTTAGGAGGGCATGTTAGCAATTCCATGTGCTTAGTAGTAAGTAGACTTATGCTTGAGATCTGCTATGAATAAGTTTAGGCTTCTATGAGCTGTGAGTACATCATCAATCAGTCCAGCAGTAGATCAATCTAAGAGTGTGCTAGAAAGTCAAAAACCCAGCAATCAGCTGATCAGTTATCCACTAATCAGTTAAGTAGTCAATCGAAGTCAATCAAATCCTTCAAGCTCAGCTAAGTCTTGCCCAATCACAAGCCTCCTGCTTTGATGAAGATTTCCTTTTAATAAAAGAGTATAGAGTGTTCGTCTGCTAAACTTGAACTGCTCATCTTGCAAATTGTTGTTACTAAAGAGCTTCACTCACACACACACACACACACACACACACACACACACAGACACAGCGCATACATTTAAAGGGGGAGGTGGGGCTGAGCTGCTGGAGCACGTATGAATATCAAATCAACTACAATGCAGTTAAAAAGCGCATTTCAAACACCTCGCAGTCGAGTCAATGCGCATCCCAGTTGCTCGTTTGGTGGTCCAGAACGCCCCGAGTGAGCATTAAGAGTTGCTGCCCAGAACCTGGCCCTGACTCTGGCCCTGGCCCTAGCCCTGACTGTGGCCCTCTGTGCAGCGACCCAAAAGAACAGAGACCACATTGCTTGATTGCCGCGCGCCGCTTGAGATGACGTTGCATTTGCGACGCTGCCTCGAGACGAGGCAGGAAGCGAGGAAATGTTTTTTTTTTTCATTCTTCGTTCTACTCTTTTTTTTGCGCGCGAGCCCATATGTGGAAATAACAATTCCAGAACTGGCTGGAGTTAAGGCAGAGAGGAGAGGAGGGAGAGAGAAATGTGAGCTGAGACGGAGGCTGTTGCTGTTTATGAGGAAGCCAAAGAACTTGCAAGCTCAAATCTATTGCTGCTGCTGCTCTTCGCTCACTGCTCCTACCCAACCTCTGCCTCTCCCTCTCTCGCTCTCGCACAGTTGTTGCTGTTCTTGCAGGAAGCCAAGCTCTTTGGCAATCTGAATTCTATTGCTGCTGTTGTGCTCCTCGCTCTCCTTGCTATCAACCCCCCTTCCTTCGCTCTCTCCTTCTCTCTCGCAGTTGCTCTCTCGCTGCCTGTGTGTGTGTGAGCGCCATCTCGTTTAATGCCTTTAAGGCGTGACCATAGTATTTTATAATATGAACTGATCAAAGGATGCCGACACGTTTCAACTTTGCCGGCTAGCAGCCTGACCCCCCTTCAGCCTCCTGCGCCCCGCCCATCTGCCCACCGCCCCTCTGCTTAGCAGACTCCAGTTTTGCACGCTGTTCTCGCCGAGCAGTGAGAGCACCGAGCGCCTGCAACAATAACAAATTGACCAAATCGATTTGTTGGCTTCGCTTTTAGCTGTTTTTGTGCTAGCATTTTCCCCTCTTCTTCTTCTGCTTCGGCGGCATTTTCATTTAGCTTTATTGCTCATTAGCTGCATGAGTGTGAAAATGGCGAGTGCCGGCAATGCAGATGATAATACCTGTACAGGCAGCACCGGAAATGAAGGCATGGCGCATGCGACATGACATCAACACTTTTTCGGGGCATGCCCCAACCACCATCTACCCAGAGGGCAGAATGCACTCAACTGTACTTGAATTTATGGCATTTTAATGTAAACAAATTAAATCCTGGCAATCGAGTGGAAGGTAAAGCAGAGCAGAGCAGGGCAGAGCTGGGCTGCGCTGCGCCGGGGCAGACAATATGCTCATCGATTTGATATGGAGGACACACCTAATCGAAAACTCATTAGAGCCTTTTGCACATCGAGTGCAATCAGGACACTGAAGAGCGGACAAAGAATTCAATTGTTGCAGCTGGGCGTATAAAATGTTTCTATCAAGCAGCTCGAGGCTGACTGACAGCGCGACCAAATGCCTCAGTTATTTATGAGCATCAATCTAGAGAGCGAGGGGGAGAGAGAGCGAGAGGGAGGGAGAGAGAGCATAGGCCACATCTGAGTGAGCATTCGCTCAAATGAGTTCACATTTGCCAGCCATTGGCCTCGTCTCATCTCTGCCATGGTTTTTGCATTTATTAATTGCCTGACATGTCCATTAATTCAAATCAATGATACACACATATATATATATATATATATATATATATATATATATATATATATACATATATATATCGTAAACCTGCTCATCCACAATTAACATAATTTTTCGCAAATTGCAGCAGCATAAATCTCATCTTCATTTTTATTTAATGGCGTTCAGTCAATTAAATCTCTACGAAATTAATTGCTCGGCATCAAAATGGTGGACAAGTACAGTGGAACCTGTCATTAGAGTGACCAAGTGCACTATAAAAATTTAGCTACAGTAGAGCTTGTCATTAGAGCGAATGAATGCAGAATAAACTATGCAGTTGAAGTGGAATGTCTAAGAGAGTGGAGCTTGTCACTAGAGTGACAAAACTAACTAATGAAAGCCTCAAGACGACAATCATAATATCGATTTGAGTCTTTACAACTTGAATAAATATTTCACAAAGGGCTTGATTCACGCCGAAATAATTTATAAATTTTATTTGCCAAAACAAACTTTTTACAAAATTAAAAAATTTGTCATACATTTTTTTTTTATTTTGTAATTTTCACATTCCAGTCAATGCCAGAGTCTACTGTACTTACACAGCGCTTGACATTAGCAATTTTTGCTGTTGATGACTTATTTACGATATTTGATTGCAATTTATATATATATTAGTTGTGGCAGATGACAGCTTGATTTGATGCTGTCACAGCTGACAAACGACAACAACAACAAATAGAGACGAGCTATAAATGTAAAAAACTGTGTTTTGTGGCTTGCTATTGGCTCATCTCATTGGTGTCTTTGGTTCCTAAATTTGGATCATTACAATGAATTTATTATAAATATATATGTCTGTATTTCTGTATATTTATGCGCGTTTGTTTGCGTGTGCTGTGCTACCGTTGTAGCGGCTTCTTTGACTCTTAGAGCAAACACTTAATTAAATTGTATACCCTAGAAGTAATGTAAAAGGGTATAATAAAGGTGTACAAATGTGTGTGGCAGGCAGCATGAGGCGAATATAAGTTAAGTCCATTTCAGTAGGTACTAAAGCTAGATACATGTGAGGTAGAGGAACATCTAGTTCGTTTCTACTTTCAATATCTCTTTAAGTGTAGCTAGTCCAAGTCAAGTACTCCCGACTAACTTGAATTTGCGTCTCTTATAACGTGGAAACTGTAGCAGATATACTTGGAATACTTTTGAGGATAACTGCTAGTCAGAGACACCCCACTTTAACTTTGAATGTCTGAGGGTATCTCCCAATCTGGTACACCCGACTCCCACTTGTGTCGCACAGTCGGTGGCATTTCGTGGCTTGAGTCTGATCTTCGTTTGAATTAATTTTAATTTAATTTATTTTAAACGTCGAGCGACGCTGAGTTTGTGGTCGCTCGATCATGAATATTCATTGGCAATGAAACGAATTATTCATTTGCGTAAACATTTTAATTAGCAGTTGAAAATTGTTGATTTCTGATTAATTTTTCAATGATTAGTTCGTAATTTATTTGCCCCCACACACTCACACACGCACACACGCACACACTCGTAGACAGCACTGTTTTGCACAGCAAATCGTTGCTGTTTGGAGAGCTCATCAATCAGACGATCTACTGCCTACATGAGATGGCAGATTTATCAGATATTTCGGCATAGATCAGCTCGACCGGAACAAATTCCTAAATTAACATTTGTGTCGAGTAGGCGAGGGAGAGGGACAGGAAGAGGGAGAGGAGGCTGCCTTAATTAGCAGCAAACGGGGAAAATTTTTTGGCCAAAATTTCCTCCCCATTCTGGGAAACGCTTCAAAGCCGCCGTCATCATCGAAATTTCCACGAATGAAAATCTCAACAACAGACAAAAACCGCCGACTTCGACTCCGACTCCGAAGTTCGAAGCGGAATCAATGCAAACAATTCCAGATCCAAGAATGCATCCTAACTAGCTACCGTTTAATTTTTTATTACCAGCAGAAGAAACAAAGGCAACGAAAGGGAAAGAAGAGGAAGGGTGTGAAATTGTCGGTGTTTTGTTTTTACGATTTGTGGCTGCCCCTTTGATGGCAGCCTCCTGCGACTATTTGATGTTTCTATTCACAGACCGAGAACCCGGCCCAATGCCAATGTCAATCTATCTATATTGGCTGCTCTTCTCTTTTTTATGGTCAGAATTGGCCACTCACACGACGAAGGCGGAACGGGTGTGCATCATAAAAAGACAAGTGCATTTGAGCGCTCGACTAGCAGATACCCTAAGAAAAGAGCGAAGTTGCTATTAGAAAATGTTTATAATCTTTGTCTATGCAAACATCAAGAAAGGCAAAGGTTTCATTTATAATCTGAGTAGACTTTAGAAGAACATGTCTACAAAAATTAAACTCTTTATCTCTTAAAGTATTCGAGTTATGCTTGAAAGCGAAGTCTCAAATTAGATATTTCGAAAAATGTGGCGAATGAAATAATAGCACCACTATGACAATCATCTTAACATTCTTAATTATTTTCTGTCTGTTACAAAGGCTTACAATAAGTATATCATACTCACTCGAAGCACTTCCAATGAGTATCCTAAGGGATCTCACAGCTCGAATTGCTTCCATCTCTCGCTCCTTTTTGGTTATTTTGACGTTTATAAATATCCCACAATTTGTTTCTATTGCTCCATCTCTTCGCTCTCTCTCGCACTCACTCGCTCCCTCCCTGTCTTTTGCTGGCTCTGACGTAATGCTGATGGACAAAGGTGCCGCGTGTGAGAACATATGTCGCTGCCTACTGCACAGAGTACGAGTCTCTTCGACTCTTCGGCTCTCCGACCTCCTGACTCTTCAGTTTGATTGCTTTATTTGTTGTTTTAGGCTGACAACTGGGCACTCGAGTGGGCGTTGCAAGTGTGTTTTGATTGTTATTCTACATTTGTTGTTGTTATTCTTTTCCCTTGTTTTTTATTATTTTCCTAACTGCAATTAGTTTCGAATTTGCCGCGCGTCTTTGGTGGCACCTGCACTAAAGATGCCCCGGCCAAGCATGGGAAGCGCTTGTCCTACACTTCCTCTAGGATGTGCCTCATTTTAGCTACTAAGCGGCAGCAATTAAAGTCCTTTAGTTGATGCTGATGAGGAAGTCAAGATTGAGACTCGCTTTCTTAATAGCGAATCATAGATTTAATGGCATGAGAGGCAAATGAGGGAAGAGGGAAGAGAAACGAGAGAAGAGATATGAGAGATGAGAGAAGATTGAAGTGAGAACAGAAAAGAGAGAAAATAGAAAAGATAATAGAGAAGAAATTATAAAATAGATTGAAGAGAAATGATGGATAACAGAACAGAAAAAAGAAAATAGTGAAGAAAATTGAAGACAGAAAATAAAATATAGAAGATAGAAAATAGAAGATAAAATAGATACGAAAGAAGAGAGAAAATAGAATAGAGAATAGTGAGGAGAGAGAGGAGGTATGATATAGGAAATTTGAGAAAGGAGTGCAAAGAAATGAGAGAAGAGATCAAAAAGAAAATAGAACAGAGAAAGGAGAAGAGAAGGGAATAATTTTTTTGCTTAATATTTTTGTGCTCCAATTAGTTGTTCAGTTATGCAGTCAAGTATATTATATAATACAAATATGTCATAAATATATCTTATATATTATATATATATTATGTTTACTCCGCATTCGTTGATCGTTATTCATTCAAAAATGTGTCTGCTTGTCAGCGAAGCGTGTCACGTTCCGTTGGGACGCCACGGCAAAGAGGCTTCTCAGATGCATCTTGCTGACTTTTGACAGTTATGCTAATGACACTATGAGTCGGGATCGAGATCGGGATCGGGATGGGGATCGGCATCGAGCTGGGGCGTTGCCTTCTTGAATGACTTTAATTTGACAGAGTTTTATGTTGTGTCACTTTGTCGCATTTCGCATGCGAAAAATGCGCCCAAATCAAAGGCAGAGGGCGGAGCGGAGGCAGAGGCGGAGGGCATCTGATGGCGGCGTCTTCAGACGCCACTCGGTTTGCCGCTTCCGCTGGCAATCGAGGCGAGTCGCATAGATGTCATGGGAATACGAGTCTGGGAATACAGCCAACTGATGACAAATATTCACATTTGGCTGGCTGACAGCGAATCTGGAAGCAGAGGAAGAGCTTTTATTTGTGCTCTTTGCCGGCTTTGTTGTTTTCCTTTTTTTTGGTTGGTCATACATATAGCATTGGCATGTCATTTGGCTGCAGCGTCAGCTACCTGCCAATTACCTAGCCATCATTCTAGCTCAGCCACTCAAACACTCAGCCAGGCAGCCAGGCAGCCAGGCAGCCAGGCAGCCAGCCAGGCGACCACCAAGCTAGCCGCATCTAACAGCTAAAGCGCGCTTTGATCTTATGCCGCCTGGCCAATGGCCAAGCAATGTGATTAAGCCTGCTTTACACACAGAGGCACACAACACACACACACACACACTTTTACTCAGAGAATCTCATTGAAAGTCTTCGCTGCAGCTTCTCTCACAGCCTGTTTACATACCCTATAAGAAGTATGTGTGCATGGGGTATATATGAATTGTGACTGTGTATGTTACCAGTGGAAGTGAGCATACATAACCTTATATATGATATATTATTATTGCTAATGGGTATATGCTACAGCTGAGTCACATGAGCTGATCTTGTTCAGTTATTAGAGAGAGATGTAGTTCAGTCTTCACAGCAATGGAAACTACCATTATTGATGAACGATGCAAGCTATTAAGTTCATGAACAATAAGTTCATTTGTGCTGTGTCGATTAGTGCTCAGATTTGGGGTTCAATTAATGATTTGACTAACAAACTAAGCCCGTTCAGCTGTCCACAAATAGTTCATTTTGATGATGTCTATGAGCTGCTAAACATTAAACATGCATTAATTCAACAATACTAATTCGCTCTTCTCTTGCTTGATTACAGGGTATTTCCAGACCAACCTAGAACATTCTTACTCTTTCGCTCGTTATTCTTCAGTTTGTGCGTCTGTCTGCTCATTTATCAAAGCTGTATCTGTGTCTGTGTATGTGTGTGAATCTCTCTGTGTGTGTATCTGTTTCTGTGTGTGTGTGTATCTGTGTCTTTGGCTGCGTTAAGCGGCTCATATCCGCGCTGTCTGATTTTGGCTTTGAAGTTCGGCGCAGCTGCGTGATTGGCCGAGCTAACTTGGCTTTTTAAGGCGCAACTAAAGTGTTTAACTGGCTTCTACTTGGTCAGCATTGGCATCCACAAGAACGTATCTACTCTCTGCTCAGCTGCTGCTGCTGCTGCTGGTTCATTAGAAAAATGACGGCTTTGTCTTTTTTATGGCTTACTTTAACGCTTACTTTGAGCTGGTGTTGTTGCTGCTTCTTGTTGGCTTAACTCATTTGGCCGCGAGGCCTCTTGCCATTAGCCATAATGGCCACATTGCCACCTGTGTTGCTCACACACGCACACGCACACGCACACACACGTACACCCAATCTGCTGCATACCTTGCGGCGTTTGGCCAACTGATATGCAGTTGGCTTTTGTCATTTGAGTCGCTGCGCAGCTTTGTTTATTGATGTTTGCTAATGATTTAGTTTTTTCTTCTTTCTTTTGCTGTTTTTCAATTTTTGCAATCGCTGCCGTGAGAAAAATGGTTTTTGGGAAAGTTGCGGCGCTGGGAATTCGTTGACACAAGTTTCCGCATTGCCAAATTTAGACTAATCATGGCCATAATTTATTGTCACTCAAAGTAAAGCCAAACAGTGAAACGAATTGTGCTAGAGCCAGGGCCGGCTGGGCTGGCCCAACACCCCCCTAGGTCAGATTGTATACCCTGCTGGCAAATATAAAAGTCCAGAGTCAACAAATCGAAATACATACGGGGAAAAACTAATGGATTGATTTATATGCTTCAGCACCTGGAGTGTTGAAATTTATTGTGGCCCAGGCCATAAATCAGCGCAGGACAGCTTTTGCGTGGGCAGCAGAACACATAGAGGAGGAGAGAAGGAGAGCAGAAGACAGAGACAGAGACAGAGACAGAGCGTGTGGAGAAAGTTTGCTGAAATTGAAAAGGGATAAGAATTCGCCATGGCAAACAGACCGAGTTTTTGGGAACTGAACTTTCGGTCGCCTGCATTTTGAGTAATTAATAGCTCCCAGCGGGAGTATTCTCTGCGCGGCGACAATAAAAATATGTTTGTCGATTTGTTTTGCCTTGCGACTTTGGCCTTTTGTCTTTGGTCTTCACAATATTAGATCAGACCACGAACCCGAAATTAATTGCCGTCATTAACATGAGAATTAGGCGAGTGTCTCAGATCAGGATGTTAACGAAAAGTAATTTGAGTTTTTATTGCTTCCGCGTTGAAAGAGTGAGATTTTGGGGAGCCTCGAATAATGGAGATTAATATGGGGCGTGAATGGACAGATGCAGATGCAGATGCAGACGCTGACGCTGATGCTGATATTCAGATTAGATTGGGGTAGAAATGGAAGTCGGAAAATGGAAAATCGAATAAAATGTGGGCAGGGCGCGAAGTGCTACAATTAACGCTGTGACTAAACAATTTTCATAAGCTGCAGCGATTGGAAATTGGTGTAAAGCAGGGTTTAATGAGTGTGTTGAAAACCGAGCTATAGATAAACCATTAGATATTGCTTCTATAGCATCTGTTGTGTAAACATTTTACGTTGGGGTAGATGCGTATTCAGATTGTAGTCAGGTAGTCAGACAGTGGTAAATAGAGATTCTCTTAACACATAGTCTCATAATACTATTGTACATATCGATAATTATCGATTTTGAAGAAATCTAAGGAATCCATAACTCCCGAAAAGTAAATTACATTTTGTTTTTATCTATATCTATTATTTAATCTTCATAATTTATTTAAATTCGATATCGATTTTAAAAAAGGACACTAAGACACAAAAGAGCCAAAGAGGATATAATCGTTTATTCAGTTATACCAACCTTCCCAGTTCAATCAATATATTTATTTATGGATATATATTGATTTTTTGGCAACTTTTAACAGATCTCAGATAATTTTTACAATAAGTTTTTTAGCTATCGATTTTATTTGATGTTCAAAACTGATTTAAGTTCGATAATTATCGATTTTTAATATGTAATACTTTAAAAAGAAAAGTTATGGTGGACTATGCTTCTCTCATTACATCAATCAGTATTCATGAATATCGATATTTATCGATGTATAAATTGTTTGCATATTTCTTATAAATTACTTAAATTATTTCCTAATTTTTGTAATTTCCTTGATTTGGTGCATTTCAACATCCACAACTCATAATTTAGTTCTGATTTTCGCTTATCAATCAAACTATCAGAAATGCTGTCCATTAAGAATCATCATAGGCTAGGTCACCTTACTCGAGCGCAATGCCTCCGTCTTGTGCGTCCTTGGTTATTGTAAGACGTGTAAATTAGCTTAAAATTTGAAAAGTAAATAGTTAAACGCCCTCAGCCTGGGATCAGATGAGATCAGTTTGGATTCTCATGAAATGTGAGCGCGAGTTTTTTCCTTTTTTTAACACAATTATAAATCGCTGGCTGCATCAAGATTTTTGGCTGCGTATTAAGAACTAATTGCGGCCTGGCTATTGGCCAAGTTTTCATGCTGCTCGGCACCTGTGCGCGGCGGCAACTGATCAAAGGTTAGGTAGACAAAAGGATCGGATCGGATCGGATCAGCTCGATTCTTGTTCTCTCGTTTGCGATTCTTCACGCTCAGCCCAAGGCTTGGGCAAGTAGAAGTAGAAGTAGTAGGAGGTGTGAAAGGCATTGACCAAAACTAAAGTGCCCAGTCCATTAGCCATTAGCCACCTAGGCTGAAGGTCCTGCCAGATCCTGGCAGATCCTAGCGCTAACTACGTGTGGCTAATGTGTCCCATTGTGCTCTGTGACTGTGGATTATCACACGCTTTTCTTCATAATGAGTTTTCCATTCGACCTGCTGGCAAACCTGTGCCAATTCCCATTTGTTATGCATTCAGAGGACAATGCAGACGAACTGAAGCCCAAAATCCTGCATTTGTAAGGCGTCATTAGCACAACACACACAACAGCAGCAGAGAGTATATTAAAACTAAATCGATTTAAATGAACTGACATTCAATTTGTGCACTGCCTTTCATCAAATGTGTAGGGTATCTAGACACATATATGCATTTATTGCCCTTCTTTTATTTGATAATTTGAAAAATCGAATTTTAATTTGCCACACAGGTCGCTGGGCGCAGCGTAGCTAAAAGGTTTTCCACCATTTTCCGATCAGCGCGAGAAAGCATAAACGGAAAACTAACAATTGATTCTATCTAAATGGATCTCAATTTCGTTGTCTTCGTGGGCAGCGCGTTAGATAGATTGAGTTTCGGGCTAAGCTCTTGATTGGCATTTATCTTAATTGATTTAATCAAGAAGTGCTATAATCTTGAGCATATATTTTCTATTTATACTAAGTCAGAATGGGAATACTTTCTTTTCCCTTTTTGGTTTCGACTCAGTTGAAGCTAGAGTTTAGAGATTTACGACCTAAGCTCTTGTGAACTATCATCTGATATGGTGTATAGATTGCTATATACATATACATATATATATTTATATTAATACTTGTTCACAATGTGAAATGTATAGTTAACTTCTATTAAAATTCACGAAAGAAGAAAGTCTATGATTTCTCAGTTTTCATACAAGTCACTGGCAACATGCAACCTCGCGCTTCGAACATCGAACTTCGAGCATCGAACATGTTCGAATGAGCAGTGAGTTCTTGGCCTGCAGCTCGCTTTGCTGCGCGCTCTTGCTTGCTCTTTCAGCGCGTTCCGTCACTCTTTCTCTTTTGCACGCTCCCACTGTTTGCTGTGACCGCCTGTGCAGCCGTCTTGCAGGCGTGTCTTGCATGTCGCTTGCAACCGTGACGTCACGACCCGTCAGTGCAGCCAATCAGCGCTGGCCATTCAGGCGCTTGCGCTGCGCGTCGGCGCACAGCCCAAGGAGAGCTGGCCAAGTGGCGGCGGAGCATTTAGCCAAATTAATTGCAGGATAATAACTTATGAGCCGACACCGCCCGACTGTGACAGCCGCAGGGCAGGGCAGACCGCGTCTCTAATTGGTTTTTTTTGCTGCTACTCACCCACCCACGCCCTCACCAGCTGCACAGAGACAGAGAGAAAGACAGAGAGAGCGAGAGACCCGTCGGCCATTATGCTGAATGAGAGTCGTTCGCTATCTTCATACCATCTGCATTTCATTTTATTTGTAATTGGATGTAATTCAATTTGAAAATAATTGTTGCTATAATTTCAGTGTAATTTTCTGTTGTTGCTGTCGTCATTTTTATGCACACACATCGGTACGTGGCCACAGTAAAGCCTCACTCAAGAGAACGGTTTGCCAAATGCAGTTTAACTTTTAAGCTAGACTCGAACTATTCGCATAAGAATCGAATTATATCTAATAAGAACTTCTCTTCCTCTTCTTCTACTTCAGTTTCATCATAGCGTGTGCCTACTGTAAATATTTATTTCACGTTTTTTGCGCCTGGACACTCGAGAATAAATTAATGCAATGAAAATGACAAAGCTCGAAATTTATTTGAATGCATTTCAATTTGTATGAAGTGCGAGAGAGAGAGAGAGAGAGAGAGCGACAGAGGGAAACGAGTTAGACAGAGAGAGCTATACCTATAATTTGTGTGCTCTCAGTTATAAAAGAGGGGAGGCATACATTTACCTAAATTACAATATCATATTATTATTGTTAATTGCGCTTTTAGCTTTCAGCGTTCATCATTCGAACTCAAACTCGAATTCGAATTCGAACTGTTCTGAAGAGGGCCCAGACAGAAGTTTATTGTCTAATTAATAAGCCCTGTCTCACCATGTCTCTCTGTCTGTCACAAATTAATTAACGCCATCTGCAGTACACTGAGCGAGGCGCGTACCTCCATTAGGCCTCATGCCACAAAGCATTTTAGCTTTCAATCTCAATGTTTGGCTCTCGCATTCATTCATCATTCACCATGGCACGAAACAATCATTCTCTATTCATAATTGAAAAAGTAACATTCCACTACCGTTTGACAGGCCAAGTCTCAAAGCAAAGTACACTGAGAGAAAGAAACTATACTGAAGTCTGCTATTCAATAAATTAATCATAAAATGGAAAATAGAAAAATATTGAAAATAATAGAAAATAAGTAAAAATACTAAAAATATACTGCACTATAGACCTTTTCTGACAGTGTAATGCATATAAATTTGTCTATGTCGGGAGCTACTAATTGCCAGCAGTTAATGGCACAATTTGATTTTCAAATAGCGGTTTGGGCCTCGATCATCAGTGACAACTTTTGTCAGCAGCTTTTCAATTGAGCTCGGGAATGGTTGGATATATATCTGTATGGATAAGTGTGTGGTTATGGTTGTTGTTGTTCTGGGGTTTGGGGCAAGTGAAATCAGCCATCAGCTCAACTGAACTGTGGCAAGTGGTGCATAAGTGAGAGATGTGGTCAAAGAGTTTAACACGAATGAAGCTCCCTTCAATTGAGGGTAATTGTGGTGCAGACACCGTAGACACCGCAGACAGTGTAGCGAGCGGCCGAGCACGGGAATGTGGAGTACGTGTCGATAATAATATTTCAAACTAATTGCGTCTACAATTTCGATCTGGGCAACGGTAGCCGCAGAAGTGACATGCAGCTGACAGCTGAGTTATGATGAGGGGCACTGCGGATCGCCATAGCGCTACTTAAAATAAATTTGGGGTTATGCATCGGCCGCAACAGCCGGCGGCCATTTTTTTTTGTTTTTTTTTGTTTTTGGGCCGAACAAGTGCGTACAAATTTACTGTGAAGCTTTCACTGAGAAACTGATCACCGATCACCGATCACCGATCACCGACCACTGATGACCATCCTTGGCGATTACCGATCACAGATCTCAGATCTGAGTCACAGTTCCCAAAGGGAACTGTTGCAACGGAGCTCAATCTGAACGATTTGAGAAAGAGAATCTCCAAAGCAACGGAGCTCAATCTGAACGATTTGAGAAAGAGAATCTCCAAAGCAACGGAGCTCAATCTGAACGATTTGAGAAAGAGAATCTCCAAAGCAATCGCTGATCACCGATCACCGCTGATCATCATTGAACAGACATAGTTTCTATAGGGCGAATGTGACTGCAGAGCGATCACTATCTATATAACTGATCACCGATCACCGATCACCCATTACCCATCACCCATAACCGATCACCGTTGACGACGATCACCAACGACCACTGATCAGCGACAGTTGCTATAGGACGCCCTGCTTTAGCAGCAAGTCAAAGAGCCCAGTCAGAACGATTTGGCCAACTGACTCGGCCAAGAGCCGAGCCAAAGCAAGACATAATTACCACCTTTAAGAAGATGATGGTGGTTTTTCGCGCGCTTTGATCTCAGCCGCCACAGCCTCAGAATGCGCCGCGGATCGCCTTGGTGCGCCTTGCCTTTCGAGTCCGCTTCGAGCTTCGTTGGCGACCACGAGGCGTCGCCTGGTCCCAGTAGTTGGCAGTTGGCTCAATCTATCTATCGATTTTTAACGCGAGGCTGACGTTAATGGAGCTTCGCTGACTGCGTACCCTAACCTACCCGGTGCGCATCTCGTAAGTAATGAGAATGCGATTTGCTTAAGTTGCAACAACGACGGCGGCGACGACGACGCAACGCGTCAGCAGTAGACAACAATGCGGGCCATATAAATAAGTCACGTAAATAGCACCAGCAACAATGGCCGCGAAGCAGTTGTTTGTTGATTGTTTGTTAGTTGCATGCAGCCGTTATTTGTCGTATCTGTGTGCACTACCCGAAGGGTATTCAAGATTTGTCATGAGATATGTGATATCTGATATCACATATCAGATATCTTACGTATACTTAGGCAGCATCGAATCACTCTTTAGCTTTGTTAATCTATCTGCTTTCATTAACATATTTATTCCATAACAAAGCTCGATTGAAAGCAATCAAAGACTTAATGACAAATATATTAAGGTTACCCCTTATATAGACTGTATAGGCTGTATCGACTGCTGTCAATCCAGATAGATTTGTTTTACAGTTCTCATATGAAAAACGTTTTCAGTCTTTAAGTGATGAAATGATATATGTCATAGATACACCAGTTTCTGCAAGTGTATTGCAACTTCGTTTAAGTGGTAAATTTTCTGTCTCGCTTTTTTTATCTAGAAACTTTTCGTGTGCGTTGCAGCAATTAGGCGCATGCGTCATGGTTCGCACCTCGACGCTCCATGCTCGATGCTCGACGCTCGACTCTCGACTCTCTTCTCTGGCGTGCCGGCACGCAGTATGTGTGTATATAGGAGTATATAATTACGGCGTACTTTTGCTTTTAAGCTAAAAAGCTGCAATTAAACTTTCTCGCTCTTTTATCTGTTGATTGCATTGCCATCAAATGCATCGTTTGCGCTCATTAATGAGCCACTTGGGCGGCTCCAGCGACGCAAGAGAGCGACGGCAAGGGAGGTTGGGCTAGATTTAGGGTCTGGTAAATCAGTCAACTATGTTGTGAAACAGTAACTGAAATATGGCTGAGAGCTATCAAAGATAGTTACAGTGCAAGCTAAAGTTTCCTTTTATGAATGCTGCAAACACACGCGCGGTCCGAGACTCGATGAGTTGTCTAATTTGGTAAGTCAGACAAATTAATGTGGTAATAGAGTTAAAGGTATAAATCAGAGATTGCTTTAATAAGAGTAGAATTTGCTATGAAACTTTAAACTAATTTTACTCAGTTTTGATCATGAATAATGAGAATGCTAATACTTATAATAATGATAATGAAAAGATTCTTTTTGACAATAATGCTAATGCAGTCGATGATGCTAGTGCTGATCCGAATGGCAATGCCAATTCTTATACTAATGCTAATGCTTAAGTCAATGCCAATTTGAAGGCTAATAATATTTTGAATAGTATTGCTTATAATAATGAGTATGAAAATAAATATGATAAATATATTGGCGATACTGATAAAGATTGAAATAAGAATAAAATGATAATTGCAAAAGTAATAATGAAGATGATAATGATGGCTCTCATTGTCAACCGATAACCCCAATTTGTCAAGCAACAATTCGTGTTCTTTATGTGTTTGTAGGTTATGTGCGAACGATACTTAATCTTCAGTCACGGCACGTTCATAAATCACTTGACTTTCTAATTTCAAATTTCACCGCACACAGAAAGTGCGAGAGGCAGAAGAGGAAGAGGAAGGAGATTGTATGTGGGTAATAAATGTTGTTTGAAATTTCAAGTTCATTAAGTTGTGCTAATAAAAATAAAGTCACTTGACTGCATTAAATCGGATTGGACACGCGCACTTGTACCACACACACACACACACACACGCACACATATACGTAAGTGTATACCTTAGGCAGAAGGCCACCCCAAGCCCTGCGCCTGCTGCTGCTGCTGCTTCGACTTCATTATGCGGCAGACATAAAAACTGACAGCTAAAACTTAGTTACGCATACCAAAACAACAACAACAACAACAACAACAACGACAACAATAGCAACAACTGTGATACAGGATAATGAATGCAGGTGCAAATGGGAAACGGAAATACGTCACGCTCTTTGTGCGCTGGGCGGTGCAGGGTGGTGCAAGCACATAAACTGGAATGACAGCTTCCTCGCCAACCTCTCCCCTCTGCCCTGTCCTCTCTAACCCCACACGCCCAGCTTTGATGACTATGAAGAATTTTCAATTCCAAGGCCTGGCCAGCCTGTTAGCTCTGCTCTGGTCCTGTTTCCGTATTCCTGCCGAGGTGTTTGCCATATTGTCATAATGCCCATATCCTGCCACTGCTCTTTTATGATATCCTGACTGCCTGCCTGCCTGCCTGGGCATTCATTTAATGAAGTTTTCCAAGTGAATGGCCGCATTCGTTTCAATTTGTCAATCTCGCTTAGCACACACACAGCCAGAGCAACCACCCGCTCTGTCAAGTGGCAAGTGGTGTGGGGTGGGGCAGCTCTTTACACATGACTGTGTGCCCAGTGGTGTCGAAGAGGTGGCAGGAGGTGGGTGTGCAGGGCAGGCAGCCAGTGGGCGTGTTTTAATTCTGCTAAATGCCGCAATGCAATACGAGTATAAAATATGCATGACAGCTCATTTCTGGTGCATACACACACACACACACACACACACACACACACCCGCTTGAGTATTTTATCATATTTTCGTTGCTTTTAATACCCTGTAAACACATCAATGCGTGACATGAGTAGTGCACAACAAAATTGCAGTTGGATGGACGCAACTTCACCATGCTCTGAGACTCCATAACTTTTCAAGCTTTTATTATAGAAATAAACTCGACTTCAATAAATTCTTTAAGAGATATTCTCATCAAAGTGTTCAAGATTCAGTTCAGTTCACATAGTCTCGACTGAAACTTCATTATATATAATATTATCTAATGTGTTTCAGCAGACAGCTGACATTGGCTTACCTTCTAGATACCCTGTAACCGGTGAAGGTATCCTTAAAGTGCAGTGCATAATAATACGTGAGACTTATGTTACGAAAATATAGACTAAAGGCTAAGTCTGAACTAAACATATTCATTTACATATAGGGCATCTTCCAGTCGATCAACACTCTGTGCATTACAATAAATATGTAAAGAACTTGACTTAAGCCTAAATGTTAAAGTAGATCGTTTTCATTTCTTCATTTACAAGGTATCTATTAGTCGTTCACTACTCACATATTGCGACTGCGACTTAATATAAGATAAATCCCAAAGTTAGAGTATCTGCTAGTCCAAGACTGCCAATCAGAGCAACCCTATTATATTTAGGGTATCTCGCAGTCGATCATTTCGCACGCTTGCGCTTTTCTTCTCATTATCTGCGGCACTATTTGGTATTTAAGTTAGTTGCGGCCATTTTGTGGCTAGCTTTGGTCTCTTTTTGGCTCAAATCGTGGCATGATTGACGCTCGATCGCTCGATCGATATCGATCCCAGAGTCGGGCAGAGCCAGAGCAGAGCGATCCAATCAGGCGCTGCTGTAGGTCGCTTTGGGGCATTAAGTCGACGCCGCTGCGCCATAATTTAAGCGAATTATCTATGAAATAAAATCGAACGGTGATTTTGTTGCTGCTGCCGCGGCGCCCGCCGCCGAGAAATGGAGTAAACGAATTGGGGATTGGGCATTGGGCCTTGGGACTTGGGGAATGGCCATGACACAGCACACGCTTCATTTTCAAACTATTTGTAATTAGAGTTTGAATTGATATTTCGAATTGGAACTCAAATGCGGGCAGTTTGTAATTGTGATGCTCTCCCTTTCTCTCTCTCTCTCTCTCTCTGTCGCTCTCTTATCGCTCATCATAATGTCTCAATATTTCTCAATTATGGACAACGCATATAATTTGTTGCTGTGCGCGATCTCCGCCAGATTGGCAAATTGGCCAACCGGCAGCTGTTTGCAAACCGGCAGCTGGTTGCGGCCTTTGCAAACGTACAAATAACTCCATCGTTGACTCCAATCACAGTGCGAGCCACAAATAAATATACACACTCACAGTTGGGGCTTGCCAGCTGGGAGGTCTTCGTTCTCCTTCTTCTTCTGCGTTTTTGTTTTTGTTTTGGAGCTGAAGCTGCCAGAGGCTTGAGCTCGGATCGTGCGCCGAATGCTTCACATTATTAGATGCGGATTACCACGTTGGTGCAAAGATCAAATCACTTTGCTGCACTGGCGCTGCTGTAGGTAGAGCAAGTAAGACGGAGAGACAGAGACAGAGACAGAGAGGGAGAGTGACTCAGAGGGAGAGAGAGAGAGAGAGAGGTGGCTCCAATCACGTTTTTTCGCGCGCCTGTTTGCCTTTTACGATTTGTTTGATCTGCCTCCCCGCTTGAAAATGAATTGCGCAGTTTTAATTTGAATTATGTTGCGAGAGACAGACAAACAGAGCGAGAGAGACTGGGAGAGTCTGGGAGAGAGAGGACCACATGCTGTGTGAACAATTGCAATTGAAATGTCATTTGTCAAAATAAAATTTGAGCAGCCTTTCAAGCTGCCGCCAGTTGCTTAGCCAATGTTGCTGTGCGGTGCCACACCTTGGCTGTGCGTGTGCAACACGTGTGCTAATCCCATTTGCCCGACTAAACGCAACAAATCAACCTTCAATCAAGACAATCGTAGCAACACCTCGATCCACCTCGATCCTTGTGCGGCATCATCAAACTGGCATAAATCTTTAATGGAATTCATTCATTATGGACAGCAGGCGGCGGTCGCTCGATTTGACCACAAAGCGCGTACAAAGACAGGCATGACTGACTGAAAAATACCCTGACTTGGTCTCTTTCGGCGGTAGAGTCAGTTCGTGATGATCTGTTTGCCAAGTTTTATATAGCTGCTGCAAGCTAATCGATGTGGCTGCATCGACTTACGACTTACGGAATCACTAAAGCCTTCAGTTGCCTCTCACATACATTTGCTGCAGCCGAATATGCCTTTTATGAGTATAGGGTATGCAACAAAAACAACGCTGGAATTGGCAATGCCAACAATGGGCCTAGAGGGGCAGATCTTGCCTTTATTCTTGTTGTTCTTCTTCTTCATCTTCTGCTCGTTGCTGTTGCTGTTGTCGTTGTCCTGGCGGGCATTGTAAATTTTGCCTTTGTGTTTGAGGGTTTTTGGGCCTGGGTCGAGCTGCAGCAATTAGGTGCGCGGCATGCGCAGACCTTTGCCGACTCTTGGCTGCCGATTTTTGATGGTTTCTCATAAAGCGAAGGCGCTAAAGGATAACACCCTCTTAACGCCTACCCGAACCAACATTGTTTGAGTTGCGGCACACACAAAGCCAACAAATTACGCAAGAATGAAACAGTATTCGGCAATCATTGATGAAAACAACAAAATACCCTAAAATTGCTAAATATCCTTTGTGCGGGCTTTCCTTTTCGGCTCAACAAGAAGAGGCGATCACAGCATCCAATCTGCTGGCGGTAGATAGCATGACTCAGTGTCGCATCAAGATTGTAATAACAGATGATTGTTATAGATGGTTTTAGCAGGATTGATTATGAATTCAATTTAGATCTGAAAAGCACTTTACTGTTAAACTATTCTCTGTATTGGCTTAAATCCAGATTGATATTCTATCCAATATTTTTTGAAAATTTTCATGTTAGTTTACATTTGATATTTAAATATATAATCTAAACTAAACTAAACTATATTACTTAACTTACAGTGTGCATAGACCCATTCTTCAAACCTATAAGAACGCTTGCTTTATGATTCGAACCAGTGTCCTCTTTTTAGAAAAATCTTCCTATGTGACTACTTACTGGAGCAAAGATCTGTCTAGCGACGGACTTCAAGCTTCTACAAGTTTATCAAATCCTTATTAGATTCTGAAGAGGAGAATAGGAAATGAAAATCGCTTCGATTGATAAATTCTTCGATGTTCCTAGTCCTCGACTTCAAAGCTACATCATCTAGTCAAAAGTAGATTCGAATTATCTCTAGTCACTTAACATAATTCTGCATTTATATCTGATCATAAAGCTTTCGTCTAATACTAATGACAATTTCGGTTCATTTTTCTACGCTCTTTGCTTACTCATTCTTGGTTCTGCTAACTATCAATGCATCAATGCATTGCCCATTGCTTGCCCATTAGTCCTTGGTTAGTGCTGCGTCGTCTTCAGATACATTCGTAGCTCGACTATAATTAAGCCGTTGGCTGTGCCTGTGCCAGCCCCTCCCTCTCCCTCTCCCTTTGTCTCTGTCTCTCTCATTCTCTCCTTCTCTCTCATCTTTCAGATGCTGTGATTTTGAGGCGTGAAATAAATTGATAATTTTGGCTTTATTGGATTCTCCAGCCTTGCATTCCAACACATACCGCACTCAGCACAGATGCCGCTGCGCTGCTGTAGGTCCCCAGTCCCTGCGCTCTGCACCAACCCCAACTCCAGCTGCAGCTCACAGTCTGGCGTCTGGGCAATTAATCTGGGAGCGAGCGTGCGGCTGGGCGGGTGCTGGGCGCTCCATTGGGAGCTGCCTGGTTCGACAACAATGCAGCCAAGGATTAAATCGCTTTATTTTTTATACACTTTACTCATTGAAAATGGCTAAGAGAGGGTATTATGTGCTGGCTCATAAGTATGTAACAGACTGAATCTATATTCACAATATATTATCAAGCTATGGCATGGTATATATCTTCTTGGTGGATCTACTTTTGATTGAAGGACAATCAGCTCCGTGCTGTCTGTAGAGTATCATTCCGTTGAGCTCACCCGACTAGAGAAATCTGATGATTTTTGGTTAGTTTCAAATTATGAATTCGTGTGGCCCGTTTTTGGTTTGTGGTCGGAGTTCTTACGAAAATTACAGCGCTCGAGGCTGCCGTTTGCCCGTTGCCGTTTGCCGTTTGCCGTTTGCCGTCTGCCCGCAAAACGGTAGCCAGGCTTTGCCCCTCCGCAGCTGCCCCTTGGCGGTGGCAAACAGTTTAGCGCTTTTCTTGTTGTTTATTATGGCTCTCAAATGTTGTTTATTGATGGGCTAAGCGGATCTATACCTATATATATTGATATACATATACTTCGTGTGCGCATCTGCATAAATTGGCTTTGAGCTGCCGCGCGGCGGAGAGACTCTTAAAAATCAATAAATTTCCAGTCAAATTTTCTGAGCCGACAAAAAAAACGCACGTTAAAGTGTCATAAACAACTTTGTCATAATTTTGATAATTAAAATTGGCCGCCCGCAAGCTTCCAGCTTCCAGCTCCAAGCTTGGAATTCTCAGTTGTCCAGATTGTTCAGATCGTTGAGATCTGTGCCTGATTTATCGTACCGCTTTGAGGTGTGACTTTGTTGTTCAGTTTTATGATGCCGACGTGGGACTCCCTCTCCAACTCGCCTGCCCCCTTGAACCGCTGTCCGACGTACATTATAAGACCTTAATGACGGCTTTTACAGTTAATTGAATTACGAGTATACGACTTCTTGAAAGCCTTTTGATGAGTAAGATCATATTAGCTCTTGCTTTGTCCGTTCTTTTGGGATATAAATTATATATATAATATTTTATTTCTTGTCTTGCTTCTTTACATAGTTCGTTGAGAATGGCTTTTAGCACCTATGAAAAGAATAACAACAATTGCTCTAGCCTAATGTATTTTTTCACATTTTTCTGGATTGAGCTTCGATGTTCAGGTGTCACGAATGGTATGAGCTTAAGTCCACATTTAAGAACAAATCAACTTATCACACAATAATATATCTAAATACTGTTTTTTAGACTCAAAAGTACTGCAATCCTGATTAGGGATAATCCTTAAGCTCTAGATATCCTTAACATCTAGACAAGAAGAATCTAGTATATCAATAAATTTTCTATCTTTGGAATTTGACTGATTGATTGGTCTAGGCAGAATATTAAGCAATCAGCCGTATCTTCTCTTCACAAAGAAATTTCAGAGCAATTGACTAACCTAGGAAATGAGTAAAGCTCGTCCTTCAGTCTTTCATAAGAAGTGATTAACACGTCTAAGAAGTGTGTAAGACTTACTCAATCGGTTATATACTCTTTATGATCTTCTTGAAGGTCGATCAACCCCATACTCTTCCCGCAAATGTAACTAGGACTAGTGCAGCAAGAGTATGAGTCTACTGAATCACCCTTATACTCTTTCTGAAGTATTTGCTCACGTCACACCAGAGGAACGAGGAAACCGCAATACGCTCAGCTTGCTAGCTCCATCAGTCGAGCAGTAAATCAGTCTCATATACCTATAAGAGGAAGACCAAATTTAGCTGTCAAGTATTTCACACGTAGGCTTTAACCAGGTTCTCCAAAAATATTGTTTAGCAACTGTGGCTGTTCGCTTTTATTTAAAGTCATGCGAATGAGTTAAGCATCGTCTTCAATTAGCAGATCCTTCAACTGGTACCAGTTGATATAATTGCCAATCCGAGCACTAATTAATGCCAATCAATGGCACGACGTATAAGCGTTTCAATGTTTGTATATATATCTGTTATACGACAACAGTTGCTGGAGACTTTGGCCTGAATCGGTAAACGTTGGGTGCAAACCGCAGGCCAACAAAGCGACAGAAAGGCCGAGAGACAGAGACACAGAGAGAGATTACTTTGGGTAACAAACAACTGTTGGCAATAGAAAGCGTTTAGATACGCTCGCCGGATGAGGAGTATAAACAAAAACAATTTAAAAACCATTTGGCAAAACAATTTTCTAATGACGCTCATATGTTGTGCATTTTCGTTGCGGTTTGCGCCCAAGAAGACCATCAGGCAGACAAGCAGCAAGCAGCAAGCAGCAGGCGCAGGCCTAGGCAGGCAACAGGCAATTAGATGAACCCAAAAATCCTTTATCAAAACAATAGCCACAAAAGGGTTCCCCCACTCTGTCTCTCTCTGGGAAAGTGGGCCCGCTAATAGATACATTTTAGAGGCCAGTGCCGCGTGCTCGGAGGCCATCAAATATTTTCCTCGACTTTTGTTGCTGCCATCAAACAAACAATAAAAAATTTATTAAAGAAAGGCAAGACGAACAAATTAGAAAATTACAAAAAATAGAAAGAAAGAAAGAAAGAACAGCATAGACAATGGGCCCAGCAAAGTGGCCCTGTCATATGGCCAATGGGAATCTAGCGAGCTGCAGGAACACCCAGAAGCAAGAGCTGAGCCCACAAATTGAAATATCGCACGGACAGAGCTATGGCAGTCGCGGGGTAATGTATCAATTTAGTTCAGGCCTCAAGCTTGGGTTGCTGAATGCCCTGTGATGTTACGCTGGGTATATATGTGAGTTGAGTTGAGCTGTTAAAGCAATGGGATCTATATTCAGAAAGAGATCAACAACTGACTTTCAGTTTAGACTTGGTGCTTGCAGCATATCTCGAAGATTACAACAATTAAAGACATGGAACTAGGTGCATAAGTTCTCCCTAGGTATATACAGATATTCAATATCTCACTGGTCAAAGTAGAGGCTACCCAGAGACTTATAAGACTTGTTCGCTCTTAAAAGAATATTGCAGAAAGAGCAACTTCTAGTCGAGCACTCCCAAGCAGAACACTCACGCTACTTGCACCATTTTTCTGTGTTTATTAGGCTATTGATAGGGCCTTCAGCTATATGTGTATAGGCCTATATAGTCATAGCTATGGACGCGTACCACACGCTAACAACGATTATAAACAAATTTCCGCTTTTGACGCGCGCCGCCAGCTTGGGTGCTTCGGAGGCACGGTGGTGGGGGCGGACATCCAGGGGCAGGCATTGTGGTTTAAGTAATTCCAAAATGGACTATTCAGAAACGTATTTGTGCAATTAACGCCAGCCAACTACAACAGCTACAATCAACTAAATAATGGGCTTTTGGTGCGCGTGTACAAAATTTATTAATTATACGCCATGTTGTGCCAGCCAACGCCCAAGAAAGGCAAATGGGTCGAGGGACAGAGCAGAGTGAGAGAGGAGGGAAGGGAAGGGAAGGGAAGGGGAGGGGGAGGTAGTGTACTACCATTTTATTTTATGTAAATGCTAATTGCAATCGCAGGCAGAGTCAAGTGTGGCGCCTATTAGAGCAATTCCTTGACTCGATTCGATATAATTAGATTTTAATGCGAGCCGATGTAATCGGCCCAACATGTATATATGGATTACATTAATCATTAGAGATGCGAGTAATTACTTATAGACTTTGCCATCATTAGAGTTTGTTTATGTACGTAGGTATCACATGTGCTACGTGTCGGGTATTCGCATGTAACACAAGTCGCGCCCACCTACGCCCAGCCGGGGGCACGTGCCGCGCCCCAGCCGGAAACTCAAAACTCCGCATGTGGCAACGACTCTTAATTGCAAATCAAAAGAAATTGATTCAATTTTGAATAACTGAAATTGAGCTAATTCATGGCTCGAATCGCATTTAGGCCAAAAAGCGATGCCAAAAAAGTTTTTTTTAAAGCCGACGACTTAAAGCCGCCTCTGGGCGTGAAAGTGGAAACAACCACCAAGAGTGGTTGCTGAATGGTTGCCGAGTGGTTGCTGGTACCGGTCACTGTTTGCTCCGACCATTGCCTGCCCTGCCCTGCCATGCCTTTCCGTTAGGGCAGTTTTTCCATTAGTGTCCAGTGAGGCGCGTGATGCGCGTTAACCCACCCTCCGTCAGGGCGCCGCCTTCTCGCCTCGTCGCCTTGTCGCCATATTCTGTCACAAAACATTTTGTTGACAAAAACCTGACTTGCATATAAATAAGCCTCGAAACAAACGAAAAATAACAGCTCTCCGAATACCCGATCCCCTGCCCCACAATCGGGCCGAAAACATCCTTTGCCCAGGCTACCAGAATAAGCCTGTGTCTGGTAAACAACCACAAAAGCAGATAAAGTTAAACTCATTTTACACTGTGCCAAATTGTAAATATTTATGTTTTTTCATCTTCGAGTACAGTGGGTGTGATTGGCCTATAAAGTGAGTAGAATCTTGTATGAAACAGTTTCACGCCATTTTAAGTTTGACTACGATTAAAGGCTTTGACTCAGTCGCTGATTTCCATAGGCTGACTCGATTGATTATGGGTCTATCTCAATATCGATAACAGATTGTATTATATATACTCGTCCACGAAGTGTATAGAGTATATTCGTTTCGCACATTATCCGTCACATGAATGCAACCATTTCACGTTACTGTAGACTCCTCAAGATTGACTACAAATTATAGATATACTGTCATAGAAAACTGTGTCAACTACGGATGTAGAGCTGGAAACTATTGACCTCCTTTACTGACTCAGCAAAAATAATATATATATGGACTAAAGCTCCAAAGTAACTGAAGTCTCTCTCTTGAGATTGATGATTCTGCTCTGGGCAACACTCTTACTTGTTTTCAACATATCCCAAAGATTACATGATTTAGTATTCACCGTATGATTGGCAATAAATATATGTTTCCTTTATTGATAATCTGTCAACCCCTTGGCTGGGTGTCTTCTCGGACACTTTTGATCAACAAATTCTAAATTGTTTTTAGACTGATTTTCTTCACATATATTCAGTAATATATTAAATTGTCATTCTCTTATATATATTTTATGATTATATCGATATAAGAATTTGAGCACAATATGTTCTAGCTGTTCCACTGTCTCTACCTACCCTGTTGTCATCCAATGATGTTGACGCCATATTTGTTTGTGGTTGTTATTGTTGTTGCTGTTGTTGTTGCTGTTGCTATCCTTACGCATCAGAGGACTTAATGCGGATAAATGGTCTGACAATTACGTTTATGTCAACAATAAAAATTAAATTAAATCGTTTTTAAGAATGTCGCTGAATCTGCTGCCATTCCATTGCCCGATCTCCCCCTCCGACAGATGTTGCAAATAGAAGCGAGGTGAAGCCTCGCCCAAGCAGAGGCGACATAGATATTATGGAAAAACAAATGAGAGAAGAGGAGAGGAGTGTTCGAGAGAGTGAGAGAGAGAGAGAGAGAGAAGTCTGTGTCATGCCACAATGCAAACTGTCAAACGGGATGTCAGGCAAGTGTCAGCGTTGGCGGCCTCGCAGAGACAACTTCAAAGTGGGTCCATGGACATGGAACTCGGTCGATGGTTGCTGAGTCGAGCAGCGGGTGTAGTTGAAGAGGTTGACACAACATGCGTGACAATTTAATGAGCAGACGCTGGGCCAATGTTTTAATCAAAATTAAGCGTAATGGATTTTGATTTTATTAAATGTGACTTAAATGAGTTGCGACATCTCTCTCTCTCTCTCGCTCTCTCTCTGTGTCTCTACTGTATGTATGTGTGCTCACATATGTACTTATTTAGACTGAGGCAGACTAATTAAGCAGACGGCACTTTGCTCGCGGCTACGCAACATCTACAGCAGCGCCGCTTGCATTTACGCAGAGGCATGCGAGAGGAAGGGGCTGAGGGGGGAGGGAGGGGCCGTTGGGGGTGCGACTGCTTGGCGGTTTTGCTTGAGTTCCACTCGGCGCTAATTGCGTTTATATCCTTCAGTTAATGGCACTTAATTAACAACTGTGTGCCGCTGCATCGAGGCGTGGCATGAAACGCTCACAAAAACCTGACTAGATGCAAATTTATTTATGAATTATTTTCAACTATTTGCACTTGGTGAATTCGAACTCGTAATTTGACAAATTTGTTTACCGAATAATTTATTAATATTTCCTGCATAAAATGCTGTCGTATTTCAACCTGCCACTAATGAGCATTTGCTGTTCTAGTCATTAAAATATTTGATTTGACCAACTGAGAAATGGCACGGCAATTCGAGGCTTTGGCTGGGACAGTCTTAACTACAGCCTGCTTATATGTTTTCAAAAATAATTATCAACACTGCTCACAAAAATAATCTTTATAGATTGTATAGATTATGTGAGGCAGATTCTAACTCTTGATGAGTAGGAACTCAGACAGTTCATATATGTTAACTAGAAAAGATTTTATCATTCAAAATAAATATATTTTTAATGCTTCCGAGTCCTCGACTTATGGCATTTTTCTGTATAAATGGACTCTCTCTCTATGAAGGGAATATAACTTCATCAAATATATTAAATATTTGTCAATAGAAATATTTAATGTCAAATGCGCCCAATGAATATTAGTAGGATTGAATCCTTGACTTGTATTCAGTATGAACAAACAGACTGAAATATATTTTTCGTGTTTATCCATTGACAGAAATAAGAACAGGGTTGTCTTTATTAATAGATAATAGTTAAGAGGCAATGAGAATGGGCTTTGAACCATTGTCCTTATTCAGTATGAAGTTCGAACCTTTGTGTTTATTTATAGATTCTAGTTACATGGGACTCGCACCTATGCCAAGTAGCTCACTTATAGTTCATATTATCTGAATATATGGTACAAACAATGTTTGAGCCCTTGTCTATGGGGCATTGGCTGTATTAGCCTTAGTCTTGATGTCATTTCACTGTAAGTTGAGCCCGTAATAACTGTCAAAAGAAATGATTGTGTTAAAGATTTATAAGAGAGTCGCATATATTAGGCATACAATTAAGAAAATAAGTTTTTTATTTATGTTAATGAAAGAGATTCGCATGAAAAAGTGGGCGTTTCCGACTAAAGTGAAATTGATGCCAGTTGGAACTCAGCGAACGAAACATAACAAAAGCCACTCAGCACTCCGACGAGCATTCGAAACAAACAAACACAAAACTGACAGTCCAATTAGCACAAATAATAACCCACACAATATCTGTGCCGGATGTGAAGTGCCTGAAAAAAGTTCAAATATACTCGGATATATATAGCGATACGGAGAGATATATATGAAGCAGACAGATATAACTTTTTAAGTGCCGCCAACGCCAAAATTGAAGCTGCCATGCTCCCAGGCCCCCAGCCAAGCAGAAAGCCGACTTCCAAGCCTAATCCCCTCCCCCATCCCTCCTGCCTGATGCCATCTATATCTTTTTAGCATTTTGTCATTTGGCATGGATCGCTGGCAATTCGCAGAAATTATACGAAACATTAAGTTTTATTAAGCAGACATCAATTGCTCTGCATGGAACTCGCATGAATTTATAAAATAATCAAGCCAAACGACGCGACGTGACGTTTGGGCGTACAGTTGGCGCCAAGCGCCGATCGGATCGGCCACAGACTTAGCTTCTAGTTACCCTATGTTCCCGTTCGATATTGGTGTTAATTGGCGCTGGCTCTGCTCTCATCTGTTGCCATGACTAAATTATGACAATTGCTGACTTTGATTGTTTAGCTTAATTAAAGACACCTCGCTAATGAAACTCATGCCCGGGCAGTGGACCGGATTGCCGCATTGCTAACTAATTGATTTGTGCCTCTAAATGAATCTCTGCCAGGCCCCACTAAACTCCCATTACAAATATTGTACGTTCCTCCTAAAGTTTGATGGAAACATTATTTTCTTTCAATGAGTAATGAAAACTGACTTACAAGATTGATTAGATGAGTCTTGAGAGACAAATGCTTGTGACTTCCCAAGTATATCATGTTCTAATATTATTATAATAACAGTCATAATTAAATGAAAAACACTATTTACTTAGTTCACAGACTTTGTATTCGAATTTGGTATTTGCATTTATTTCAAACTGCGTTTTCATTTCCTGATTTGATGCTTGCTTTGTGATCGCAACTTTCTAGATTTCAATTATTCAAATTCAAATTCAAAATGTTGCATATTTCAAATAACCAAATTATTTTTAATAAAAGTGAGATTTCAGAAAATATTGATGTAAAAATACATATAATAGACTGAAGTATGCGTGGCCAATTACAGAAAGTATATACAAACATTTATAAATATATATCTATCTATCACTGTATGTATGTACTCTACTGTGTCATATATACATATCGAAATGAGCTGAAGAGTGTTACCGAAGTCATTTGTGTTCTGTCATAGCAGTTCAAATGAATTTACTAAAGTAAAATTTCTAAATCAGTAAATTGATCCAGCTTACATAAAAGAGAGTTTTAGCTCTCTCAATCTCCCCACTCTCTCCCCCTCTCCACTTCTCCACCTCTCCCCCTCACTCTCTTCAATTAGCTTGTCCCATTTTGAATACTGCTTAGTTTGGTTAATGCTTCCTCTTATTTGCTTTATTCCACTTATTAAATCGATTGCCTGATGACTTTATCACGAACTCAAACGGTAGCTGGGTGCTTCGGCTGCTAATTAACTTGATTTGATTTCATTTGATTTGGTGTTTTAATATTTTCGTTAGGAATGTGATGTCAGGCCCCGCTTCGACGTGCTTGGACTCGATTTGGATGTGATTTGCGCACTACGAAAATGGGGTTCAAGTGGGTTTTAACTAATTTCAATTAGCAGCTTCTTTGTAGATGCTTTGCTGCTGCTGCTGCTGCTGCTGCTGCTGCTGCTTTTGCGTGATATCTTTTTGCCATGTGCGAATCGAACTCACATATGAGTATATATCTCTATACATGTATATTATATAAAGGCATAAAACTGTTTTGCTACTCTAATAAAGTGAACGAAAAGTCAACGTTATCTATGGTTTATCATTTGAGCTACGAAATTACCATAAACAAAATGTGTTAATTGGTGAAACCCAAAGCGAATTAATTGACATCGTATATATATATAGAGCCGCAGACTGTTTTGATCGCCAGCCACTAATTAGTCTAGTCAGCCATTAGGCCAACACCGAAGTGCCAGCCAGCTATGAGCTAATTGATTTATTTTTGTGCCTTTTGGTTAGCAACTCAAATGGCCGATCGCCATTATATCGGCTCTGACTCAACCTCCCAGCTTAGCTGAGCTTAGCTTTCCAACTCCAAGTCCAAATCCATATTCAAGTCACATGCGCAACGATCCTACAACCTCATATCAGACTCGGCCCAGACTCTTGGCCCACTCGATAATTATGCTGCTGCTGCTGCTGCTGATGCTTCTGCTGATGTTGCTGTTGCTGTAGATACAAAATTAACACTTTAGCTGTTCACATGGCAACAAACAAAAGCGCAATTAAGGCAATTAGGCGACTGCACTGCAACGAAGGCTGAGAGAGATTTGATGATGTAGACTGAGCGTGAGGACTGCAGCGCACATGCACTGAGCGAAAAATAGCAGTTGAATTGGAAGTAACTTTCTGATTTATATAGTGTGAATGACAAGAGGAATGAGCTCCAAGTGGAGTCGTGAAGGGCATAGCCATAAAGTAGAGTTATACACTTAGAAAAAATTGAAGTTCTTATAGATATTTGTACCTATTGTAGAGAAGGAAGTGAAAACGCAATGTTGAAATGTCAAATTATTTCAGTTATCCTAAAGGGAAACAGATTGAAACAGTCCCAATCTAGGTATTTTCGATCAATTTATATTACTCTCTATCATTCACATAGAGCAGTTCTTTGTCAGCTTATTCTCTGAGTGCACGCGCATGAGGCCACGACGAGCGACAGCAGTGCCAAAAGCTAATGATGCACAATATGGCGGCGGGCCATAAACAAATTTCGAACAAAGTTGAGCTGGCTAAGCCGCGCTTCGGCTTAATCGCAATGGCGGCACCGCTGACCGCCACGCTGGCCAATCAAAGCGGCCCACTTTCCAGTTTCCAGTTTCCAGTTTCAAATTGTGGAACTTCTGCGCCGAGGCCAGGATTTGCAATTGCAGACGGCTCTTTCTTTCTGCCTTTCTGTTGCCAATTATAAGCCGCACAATTGCCCGATTTGCATAAACACAATGTGAATGTGGGACTGGAGCTGGAGTTGGAGCTGGGAGCAGGAGCAGCTAGTGAATCGCCTGACACATTATGTCATTATATTGTTGCAACGTGTAATTGGAAGAAAACTTTTGCCGCCAAATGACAAATGCATAAGCCAAACTAAGACACCCGAGTGCAATGCAGTTGGGTATTACCGACTGTGGCATACGCTGTTAGATGACTCGAAAACTGTGACTGTCTAAGGACTATCGCATATACTACTGTCATTTACTTCCGTCATACTCCAATCAGAAGTTACCACGACTGAGGCAAACCAGATTCTCCCGTCCAGCTTCCTCACTCAGACAAAGCAGACTAAACACCTAGTCAATAGGGAATCAAATAATATGCCCATTTTGAAGTCAAGCCAATATGCCCTATTGCTCAGCTTGTCGACAGGGCATCGCACAAACATCAAAAAGCCGCCGTCAAGCTTATGAATTACAAATAAGGCTTGAAATGGGGCTGTGGCTATGGCAATGACTGGGGCTGGGGCTGGGGCTGGGGCTGTGGCTAGGGGCGTGGCACTTGCATCTGCATACATATAAGACACGCCGCGAAGGGGTTGGTTGTCGGCTGTCGGGGATATCAGGCTATCGGGCTGTTTGGCAGCTTGGCAGCTTGGCAATTCGTCACGTGCGTTCGGCTCGTTGCGGGCTTTGAGCCAAAGTTGAAGTTAAGGCAAGAGCACATTTAGCCAGCTAATGCGCCAATTTAAAAGGCAAACAAAGACAGGCAAAACATTCAAGTTAAATGCCAGTTGGAGCTGCATTCGAATTGCAATTGCCATCGAAATTGAAATCGGAATCAGAGTTGGAGCTGGAGTTGCAGTTGGAGTTGGAGTTGGGTTGGAGTTGCTTCGGTTTCGTGTGCAATTTATGAAATGAGATACTTTTGCCAGGTTTGCCTGTGCTATAATTATAATTAATGTGATTGCAACAAATGACAGCAACGACAGCAACAACAATAAATAGAGCCGCAATCAGATTTTGCTGGCAACATTTCAAAAAAATGGCGGCAACATTGTCATTAAAATTTATCTTTTATTATTGTTACAACAAAGTTGACTTTTATTTGGCTGGTGGGTGGCTGAGTGCAGTGGGTGAGTGTGGCGTGCTGCGGCGGCGGTTGTCTGTTTTCATAGCACTTGAATTAATTGCATTTCACATGCATTTTTCAGGCGACCAATTTTTGTATTTTGCATGAAAATTAATTGCGCCGATTATTGTTTTAAAATGTTGAAGCATTGTGCTACATTAAATATATATTTAAATATATACATATAAATAAATATATTTATATGTAGTATATATGCATATTGTATATATTTATGTGTATTTTAGCATTGGGAAGGTAACTGATGCATCATTTCTATAGAGTCTTGAAATATTCGTCACGAAATGTGAAACGATTGGGAAAAGAGATAAATATAAACATTTATTAGATTAATAAGTGCATGTGAAGAAATTGTTATAGAATAAAAAAATATATATACATATATATATATATATATATATATATATAAATAAGTTATATATATATACATATATATATATATATATATATATAAATAAGTTATATATATATACAGTTGCGTTCAGAAAAATAGTAGTGCTGCACTTCCCCACACATAAACCGAATAAAAATGTACTTTTTCCGATGTGCTCAGTCGCTCTACTACTATGCACACAGCAGTTATTATATAATTTTAATTTGTGTTTTGTTTGTTGACTGTTTTCGAACAGAAAATTAGCAGAGGCTCTAAACGAACAACTTATTTAAATAATTATATTTTATGTTAAACTAAATGACAAGCAAGAGAGATAGAGAACGAGGGAAATGAAAATAGAAATAGGAAAAGAGAGAGCTACAGAGATGACTAATGAGAATTCACATAATCAAGCACTTTGTCAATACTCAGCACCTACTTCTCCCTACAGAGACTAATAATAACAATGTCAACTTATAATCGTGCATATGGTCAAGTATTTTGTCAATACTTAATTTGTTAATTGGTAAATTATAATTCACAAAAAAGAACAAATTGAAAGAAAAAAGCGTTTGAAAATTGAAGTGTGGCACACCTCTTTAAGGCACCTCTTGTGGCTCTTAAGCCCTGATTACACACTGAGGCCGCAGCTAATAGAAGCCAGCAAAAAAGGCTAAACAGAAAAAAGAGCTGAAAACACGCTAAACCAACACGCAACTGGCTCGATGGCTGCGTTACAAGCTGCTTAAAGCAGCTAATAAGCGCCTAGGCGAGATATATTGCCACGAAATATAGCTGCGATGCGATATATACCCATATATATATGGGTAAAAAAGAGTCAAGTCACAATTAAGCGACAAGGGAAGGGGAGGGGAGTGCAGGTGGCGACTCGGATAGGCGACACCGGCTGGCGATAGTTTAATGACCAACAAACGCCTTCTCATTAAACGCTAAATTACACAGGCGCATGACACGAATTTCAGAGACAGGTCCAACAACAATTGTTACTAAATATTACATTACAGCAACAGCAACAGCAGCGGCAGCAGCAGCGGCAGCAGCAACGGCAACAACAACAGCAGCTGTAGCAATAAGAACAAGAGAGTCGGTTGCATGCAACACTCAACGGTGGCATTTGCATATACCAGAAATGTTGTCGAACAAACAAAGTCGAGCTCGAACTCCAAGTCGAATCAGAAGTCGATGTGGAAGTGGAAGTGGAAGTGGAAGTTGAGCTGGCCAAGGAGACTTTGTTAGCTGATTTCAAACAGCACAGGGCATGCACAATGTCTACAATTTTAACAGCTGAAAAGCCGGATGTGAACGACTAGCAGTTACCCTGTGCAAACTCTTTATGAAATATGACTTGAAACATCTAAAATATGTGATCTCTCTACTCGAAATGCCTACTATTTTATCACAAGCAATGCTGTGGGAGTGAGCGACTGCAGAGGTCCTGCACTTGGCATTGAACCACTTTGGCATGCTCTATAAGAATAGGTTGATTTAGTAGCTGCCTGACTATGGAATACCTGACTAAGGGAACTCAACTAGTGGGGGTCTGCTGAATATATTTATCTATGATCACAGCCACTCTAACTAGTTTGTTATCGGTTTTCTTTCTCTGTCTTTCTTACTTTCTCCCCTCTCTCTCTTACTTACAGCAGTGAAGCTCGCACAACTGCAATATACCTCAATTGAGAAACATGTTCACTCTATACAGGGTATTCTAAAGCATTGGGCCCTTCGGGCTCTGGCTGGCAATCAGGAGGAGCAGGACAAGGCGTTGAATCCAAACGAACTAGAAACAAAATACAGAATCGGGCTAATAGATGCTTGACGTTTTGACGTTTTGCTGCGCCAGCACACAGCACACAACAGGCTCTATCATTAGCCGAGTAGGGCATTTGGAGGGGGCAGGGCCGAGCTCTCTATGGGCATGGCTGCGACAACATGCGATATGCTGATTTCTGTTTTGCATGTGCCACAACCGAGCCACGGCCTGGTTGACGTTGCTGCAACAAACGAAGCCGTCAACGTCAGCCAGCAGCCAGCAAAGGTAATTGCCAAGAGGCAACAGCAACAGCAACAGCAACAACAACAACGATTGAGGCAACAATTGCTGCACTGCGGCAGCTTGTAGTTAGCTATAGTAATATGCTAAATTAATTGGACAGTATGAAGTGCGTGATATTGGCTGCTAATTAAGCAAGTTATGCCCAGCTTAGTGGGCGCAAAGCACGCGCGCGTTTGCTGCGCGTTTTAAAACGCGCGCAAGACATGCAAAGAGGTGGGAAAAAGCTGCAAGCACAGCTAATTGCATAAGTTAGTCAAAAAGGGCAAATGACAACATGTAAGGCCGTGTCGATTGGTATTAACTGGCATAAAAGATTTAGTCTGCGCGTTTCAAGCGCGTTTTAAAACGCGCGCGAGTCAAGGAATATGCCGACAGACAGATAAGCAGCTACTGCTACACGCACTCGCCGAGATAATTAAGTATATGAAAAGAAAGTCGATTGAGATTGACTGAGGGCTAACCAAACACGCGTGCGTTTTCAGCGCGTTTCCTAACGCCTGCTTGTCACTCAACGCGCTGGCAGTTAGGCAATCAGGCAGGCAGCTGCGGGCACACCCACTCACACTCGCACTTGCAGTCGCAGTCAAACAGATCAAAATGCAAGCATTTAAGAGCATTTCTATGCCATTCACTTCAGATGACCCTCGACCCCTGTGGCACACAGGTAACACAGTAGCAGCAGTTCCTAGAAGGATCCTGGTGCAGCAATATAAATTGCATATAATTATGCAAGGAGCAACACTTAGAGGCAGCGCTGCTCTTCACACCTCTCGCAGCGCGCAGCGAAGCCGTGCTGCAGCCGTGTCCAATTCAAATGAAAGCCTTTGGCCAGCACAGCCCATTAATGGCTGGCCAGGACGCCATTAGACTGATATCATCAAAGGTTCGCATGGCTCGCATGGCTGGCGGCATTTAGAGAGCAGCGAATTGGGATCCGCGTTTAACCATGACAACAGGTGCGGCACGTATGCAAAAGGATTGCGATGCGCCGAGAGAAAAGGATAATCGATTCCCGGCGCCTGCAGCTGCGCCCTAATGTGCTCAAGATGATCACCTGAAGTGTGTGTGCGAGTGTGCATGTGTGTGTGTGTGTGTGTTGTGTTGGCTATTGCTTCTATAATCAAATTGTGTTGACCAATTTGTTTTAATTTGCTTGCCTTCGCATCCTTTCGCCGCCGATGTTCCACCTGTGAAAGTGTGAACTGCTCAAGGGCTGTGACTGGCGCAGAGGGCGTGGCCATTGGCCAGGGCAACAGCTGGCAGACAGAGCCAAACTTAAGCTAACTGCCTACTGACACGACCCAAAACAAACAAACGAAAAGAAAAATCAATGAAACTGCAGTCGAAATTGCAAATGCGACTTCAAATTGACTGTGCCGCAGGGGCCATGCCACAGCCACAGCCACAGTCACAGCCATGCCACAGCTAATAAATGAAATGTTTTATTGCCCAGACAACAGACAACGACAACAACTAAACAAATATGGCAGCCACGTTAATTGGACGCCATTTTTTGAGTCGCATTTCTGTTTCTGTTTCTGTTTCTGTTTCTGTTTCTCTGTTTGCTGGCGACACGCGCCACTGCACACTTGCAACAACAACAGCAGCAACTGCCACAGCAACCACAACAACTGCAACTGTAACTGACAATTGCTGAAATGTTGATTACAACTGCCGCAGCAGCAGCAGCAGCAGCAGCTGTCGATGTTGCACCCAGCGAACGACTCGAGCCTAGCAACTCGAGCAACTCAAATCTAGGCCCATCATTTCCGCCTGATACTCACGCTACACTGCGAGAAAACCCAGAGCTAGTTACATTGGCCAGACCAATTTGTAGCGAAGTCATCAATGAAGCAGAAGGGAAATAGGCAAACAGCTGCGAGGGTGGTCTAAGAAATGCTTGCCTAAGCTGAAGCAAATGATTTCAAATGAGAATGAAGAAATGAGCAATGAGAACTTGTTGTGCGGCAGGTGCAAATGAGAATCGTGAAAGATTGCAACCCTCTAGCTCAAGCTTTGCTGCGATCAATACGTTTAGATATGTTGAATAGATTAAGAAAGCTGAGAAAATGAAAGATTATAATAAAATATAATAGAATATAGACACTAAAATTATCTTAAGAAAGAAAACCTATATCAGCTATATCAGTTAGATAGAACGCACTGAGAGAAATTAGCTCACAGTTTACTTTGAGCTGGTTCTTGATGAGCTAAGCAAGCTAAAAGTAAAGCTCTAGCTAGTTTCTCTCAGTGCAGTTTGCTGCTGCCTTTGACTGCACTTAGTTTTAATAAGTGCTAATGAGTTGCACAATGAGCAAAGACTGACAGAGTGAGAGAGAGGGAGGGAGAGGGGGAGGGAGAGGAAGAGAGAGATAGCCCGCATTAAATGCTTGAGCACTTTGCATAAATGGCTCTTTGTGGTGGCTGCTTCCGCTGGCGTTGGCAACATTGTAGGCCAAAATGCTCGTTACCAAAGACAAAGCCGAAGCTCAAGCCAAAGCCAAAGCCAAAGCCAAAAGCCGCAGCAACTGAGGAGGACTTCGTCGGTTGACTTCACTCCACGCCAGAGAAAATATGAATTGATGGCTGAAAACCACAAGAAGTGTCAGCCTCACAGAGTCATAACTCAACACATTTATGTTGCAGCAGTCAATCAGTCGCCCCGTCCTCAGTCCCTCAGTCAATCAGTCGCTCCGGCAGTCACTCAATCGATCAGTCAGTCAATCGCTGAGTCAGATCTCTGCTCATCTCGTAGCTCAATTTTGTAGCTGTGTCTCATTAGTGGCGCAGCCAATTAATAAACAAAAATAAATAATTGCACAATTCATTTGGTAATTAGACATGGCTCATAAACTCGAATTAGCTAAAAGCCAAACAGACAAACGGCCAACAGCCAAGAGATGGCCAACAGATACGAGCTGGCCAAGTTCTAATGCCTGGGCACAAAACCTCTCGCATGCATTCAAATCAAATGAAATTGGCTAGAAAGCAAAAGAGAAACAAATTGACTGTAACCACACACACACACGCATAAATACGCACACACACTGATGTGTGTGTGTGTATTTTACGCGCATATAAACAATTCATTTGTCACACTAAATTTGTTTCAATTCATTTGCTCGAAATGACAAATAATGCGATATAATTACATTATGTTGGGCTGCTACTAGGGCTACGGGTAGCCATGGGTGGAGAGGGGGGTGTAGGTACCGAATGGGGGCTTACTGACTCTGTTGCTGTAAGCGCTCATTAGGCAGCCCTTGCCCGTAGATTTTTTTAATGAGATTCTGGCTATTTACGTACGTTTTTCCACAAAAATTTGCCATTGTGTGTGTGCGAGTGTGAGTGTGTGTGTGCGTGTGTGTAATTATCATTTCCCTTCATCAGCAGCAACGGTGCGTATGAGTGTTCTGCTGCCAGCGTCGCTGCCACTGCTGCTGCGACGTCAACCGCATTTACCGTTCCACTTCAATTGCCGCACAAGTTGCCAGGGGCAGAGGGAGACGGTTGGGGCTGATGTAGCGGGGTCTTGGGGAGAGTTGGGCGCAGCCTTCATTGACGTCGCCTAATTTAAAGCAATCAGATGCGAGCCAAAGACAAAGGCAGAGGCCGAGGCAGAGGCAGCGGCATAGCTCCCTTTTTGGCACAGGCAGCAGCTGGAGGCTGGCGCGTCGTACGGGCGGTCTCTACACAACTGGCGGCTATTAATGAGGCTTGACTGTAGTGGTCTTTCTTCTATATATTTGCAGATCGCTGAGGTATACAAAAGTGAGGACTTTGCGAAATGCAACGCGACATAACACTTGAAATGTAAATATATAATAATATATTTATATAAAAATATATTCAACATATTATGAATATTGAAAAGGAATGACTGCATTTCTTAAGATAAGAACAATGCTAAGTTTTAGAGCAACACAATGGAACCCATCGACAATTCACGAAATGCTCATTTACTCAGTACAAATAAAAGTAAAAGCAAGATAATAATATTTTTAATAATATCAAAGTGTACCTTCTATTTTGGCCACCAGTGTGTAATTTACATACTTTTCTTACTCTCTCTCTCTCACTTTTATAGTGCGCACTCTATTGTTAGTTTAGCGTACCTTACGCTTACATCAAGAATCCAACGAAGCGGACATTTTTTCATACACTCATTCGTTGTATTATTTGTTCAAGTTATCGTTAAATATGAAATCGTGAAAAAATAAGTGAACGAAGTCAATACACAAACCACTACATATGCGCCATCTATTGTACATAAAGCAAGCCATCACAGTGTGTTAACTGCTTGATTAACTGCTTTACGCACAAAACCTTTGTTGCTACTGCTTATCTTTTATTGCGCCTAAATTTGAAAGGTTTATTCCGAAAAGGTTAAATAAAAATAAATTTATAAGTGTCGAACAATACCTTTATGCTTGATGTGGCTTAACAATTGACGCAAAATTTTACAAATATATAAATATTTACAATTTTCAGGTATTTTAATATTTATTTAATCATAATATATTGAAAGCTATAAACCTTAACTTTAAATTAGAATAAAAAACATTTTGTGCATCCATATATCAATGAAGAGTCCGACGCTATTTATTAAAATATTTTAATACTTTCTCTAGAATCTTTCACCATGCCTTTACTCAACACTCGCGCTCTACTCTTCACTCTATGTAAATTGAAAAATATACGAACATTTTGCAGCTTGTGTTCAGCTGCTGCATAATCAATAATTTTTAATTTAACATCAATCGCACAATCGTTTCTGTTTCAGCCTAATGACTATTATTGTATTTTCAGGCATTAACAGGCAATATGCCAGCAACAGCAACAGCAACAGCAACAACAACAATCGACTTCAACTACAACAACAGCAAAAAAGTCAATTCAATTTTAATGGAGTAGCAATAAAAACAGAAAAAGCGCAAAAAATTGATATAGTCGCAGCCATGCGGCAGGCAGCAGTTGCCCCCCAAGAGGGGTTGAATAAGACCCCATCTATAGCTAAGCTGCAGCCAAAGCCCGTTCCAAGTGGAGCCATAATTTTGCAATTGAAATAAAATAATTTAAAATCGTTTTCATCAACAACAGCAGAAAAGACTTTTCATAATAATGATGTTATTTAATGCGAACGCTGACTGATGATGATGATGATGATGTTGTTGTTGCTGCTGCTGATGCTGATTGCTGCTGATGAAGCTCAGATGGATGGCCATTTGCAATTGATTCGCGTTGAATGCGAATGCAAAGGCAAATGCAATAGCCATCATTTTCATAGCCAATTGCAAGCATTTGACCTCCTCTCTCTGCCTCCCTCCCTCTCGCTTTGTCTCTGTCTGCTTTTTGTTAATATGAAACGTGCCTGGCTGATGCGCCGTGTCCAATTATATAGTTCATTGTAGGGTATGCTAAATCGCGCACAGCAGACTTAACATTTGCTCGAATTAATCTTTTCTTTATTTTTTGCGCATTCTCAGCTCTCGCGAGAGTTCTCATCCGAGTCGCAGTTGGGGCTGGGCCTATTGCTTTGAACGTTTTAGCCGCTTTATCCGATTTGCGGTTAAATTGTCTGGCTGAAGCAGAAACCAATTTCAATTTCAAACAAAACGTTTTCTGCAAATTACGCAAACTTCTTTCACTCCCAGCGTTTTGCCATCCACTCTAAGATGGCAGTTGAAAGAGCTCGTTATACCCTGTGCTCAGTGCTAAAGGGGTATATGAACAGCAGAGATGGACTTCTATCTGTATGTGAGGTTGGAGCTGAACACTTTTACATATTGCTCTCAGTCTACAAGCGGTAAGTTCTCCAAAACTCTCCTCAGTCACATGAGCTCAATTCCGTAGGAATCTCATATATATTGAGCATATCTGACACTACAGGGTATTTGCTAGTCGTGCTCTGCCGACTAGAGCACACGTTACACGTTCTCGCATCGGAAGTGTTTTTGCTGATTGCCAGTTGCTTAGCTTGGCTAAAGATCTGTCTCTCTCTCACTCTCCGGCTCTCCCTCTCTCGCTCACTCTCTGTAGATCGATTCAGCGGAAACAATCATCGAAAATGATTTATGCTCGTTCTAATGAGCACAAGTAATACTCTTCCTTTGCCATATGGCTGGATCTATAAGCCGCCCTCCCCGTCTCACTCTACCTCTGTCCATCTCCCTCTGTCGCTGACAAATCGATTCCAAATTGTTGCAGTCCCTCAGTCCCTCAGCTTGTAATTAGCTCTATAAACAAAGACGCCCACCAATCAGCTCTCTCCCTCTCGCTCTCTCATATCTTTTGATAAATTAGCTATGTTTTTAATGCTTTGCTTATGTGCACAGCCCACAATCAATCGATTATCAATCGATAATTTTTCCCTGTTGTCAACACAATTTTGATCTATGCAATGGCCAGAAACTTCTCCTAGAGATGCGCATGCCGCAAGAGTTGTTAGACACGCATAATTAGAAAAGAATATGAGAAAATAATTTGTTATTTTTTAACTAAGGGTGCCGAACGATAAATTGATATGGCGCAAGATCGACTCTATAAAGCATATCGATTCTTGATAGGGATGTTCAGCTGAATCGCTTTAGCCGTTTCTCTTTGACGAAATGTTAATCTTCCATTTGTCTCTGGAGCATTAAATGTTGATTCAAGTTTATTCGAAACTTTTCATGATATAAAGTATTTGCCTCTCAATCTCTATCTGCTACCTACTTACTAACTGTCTGTCTGTCCGTATTCATTGTAAGTTCTCATATCTCTCGCAGATCATGCTTTGTTTCTTATCGATGAATCTAGCAGTGTCTCTCCATGACTGGAGCTCTGACTATTCATCATAGTTCCATATGTAATACAAGCAAATGAATGATATCGATAAATATCGATACACATTATTAGATCATATTTCTTCTTCTTTGTTAAGGTGTTCTCTTATTCCCCTGCTGCTCAGTTCATAACACGAATGTCTCCTGCTCTCGTGTCACGACACGTTCTCCTCTTCACGTTCCACGCCTAAGCAGCATATCCGGTATACCTCTTCTCCTTTTTCTTCTTCTTCCTCTTCGTCATCAGCTTGTCATTGACTCTGATAAGTTCTTGAGTTGTCTGTCATATGGTTGTCGCGTCGCTCACATGGGAAGCGCCAGCCAAAGATTATTATAAATCTCGCTCGAGTAAGTGCTGGGCTATTGTGTGTGGGCCGACTGAGCTATGAGCTGGGCTTTGGACTTGGACTTCGATTTGTATTTGAATTTGAATTTGAATTCGAATTCGAATTCGGTTATTTATGAGCTTTATGGCTGCAGGCTGCGCTGATTAATGTGTGACGGAGTATGAATATGAAAGACTTTGGCTGGCCATTTAGGAGCGACATCAATTAGCCGACGCGTCGGCTGGGCCCCAAATCTAAATACATTAACACAAATCGTAGCTGCATGTGGAGCTGGGCCATTGATCCCCGTCGATCGATCGGCCGCTCTGTGGAGGTCTCCACCAGGTGCCACGGCGCAGCGCTGTTGCTGGCGCTTATCGCTGCTTGTAAATGTCTCAACTATTTGTTAAATGCTAAAGCGACATGCTCATAATGGAAATGACAACTTAACAGCAATGCAGCAGGAGAAGGAGACGCCCCGACCAGGGCGAAGGCGACTCGGCGCAGGCAGAGAAATGGAGACGCCAAATGACAACAGAGACAAGAAAAGGATTAAACAGCCGTGCTGAACGAAGCCTAAATACACTTGCAGAAACTATGTGTACAAATGTGGATATTATAAATGTGGATATTATAAACTATTGGGAAACTTTAATATCTATTCATATAGTCTGTATATAGAACTCTAAGATTTCAGCTTTGATCTAGTTGTTGTAGATGTTTCTTGGCTTAAGCTTGGCTCCATAAGCTTGGCCTTAAGACTCTTAGCCATCTTCATGGCTGTACATATCCAATATGTCAACTCTTTGTAAGAGTGCTTAAACAAAAGCTATGGCAGAGCAATGTTAAAAGGCTAACTGAAGTCAGCACTGCCTCCTCCTGCTGCTGCTCCTGCTCCTGCTCCTCCACCACACCAGCCGCCCCCGCCTACCCTCCCGCGCAGCTATCAACGTAGCTGACGCCGTTGCGTTGATAACTGTATTGGAGAGTGTCATTAACATTTTGATTGGTTTGCCAGACGATGCGAATGCAACGGGCAGCGGGTTGCAGGCAGCATGCAGCAGGCAGCAGGACGAGCGAAGCTGCACATTATCAGCGCAGAAGGCATGCACATCATTTGTTAAATAAAGTAGAGTCACTCTCTTTCTCTCTGCACACACACACAAGCACATATGTATATGTATGCATATATATCTATATGCATTTGACTCTGTTTAGCAGTCGCTGCTTGTGCGAGGCAATTAATCAAGGCGACGTTTTTTTGCTCTGTTTTGTTTTGCATGCAAAATGAAAACACCTTTTTAGTAGCAGCAACAACAACCACTCGAACAACATCGTCAATCAGGCCAGAGTTGACAAGAGCAGAGCCTGGGAGCCAGCCGCAGCTGTGCAGGGGTGGGGCGCATGGGGCGTATGCGTGATTCGTAATTCGTAATTCGTTAATTCGTTATTTTGTCATTTTGTTATTGGCGAGCCGTCGTGTGGCGCTTTGCGTTTACTTTTAAGTGGTTTCGCTGCAGGCGAAATTAAAAAGCGTCAATTTGTCACACGTGACCAGGTCGGCTCAGCATCCCAACCTCGGTCTGGGTCTCGTCATCGCTTGTGGCTGAGTGTTTAATTGGCCGGCAGCTGGCGAACCATTTCAGGCCACACTTGCACCATTTCCTGGCCACACTCACACACACTCACACACAGTTGGCACACTTTTGTGTGCTCGAGTTATTAACTGCGCTCGCAATCCATTAGCTGAGCAATTGGACAACAAAATATACAAAAGGCGAGTGGGTGTAATGGCAATGCACCACTGATAGCTGAGCACCTCCCACAGCCCCACATTGTCTTGAGTTTGTCACTTGGCTCTGCTGATTGCCGCGCCTGGCATTTGGTTTCTTAATGGTTCTTTATGTGCTTCCAGGCGACGCACATAAATCCATTTCAAATGCTCAAGCCGAATGCTGATACGAGTGAACAGCTAAGTTTTCAGATACAAATATACGCAGATACAGATACATAATAGTGTGTGTAGGCAGCGCACTGTCAAGAGTCCCATCACCATAACTGAAAATGGAAATGAGAAGTGTTTTTAAAGGCAGAGAGAGGCACAATTTAAGTCAACTATATCTATATATGAAGATATACTTTGGCTACTTTATAAATACCTATCCAAACTAAAGTTAGTTTGTTAGTTGTTTCAAGCAGCAGCTCGACTTGAGGTCAGGGTATTTCATAGTCGTGCATAGTCTCGAGTGACCTTGAGGCAATCTTCATGAAATCAACAACAAACTATTCATTTTGTTATCAACTCAGAATGATATGATGTTATATATATAATTGATATATTTATAAATATTTACACACAAACATAAGCCAGCAGCAGCAAAGGCATTAGCTTTGACTACTAGGAACAGCAGTTCATAGTCATATGCTCTAGCCTCAATCTGAATCTAAGTAGACTACTCAAATGTAAATACGCTTCAATAGCGGAACTCGACGAGTCATGCTACATTCAGAGTTTTGAGTGCGATCCCTAAAAGTGACTAAAAGGCAACGTCATGCTCGCAACTACAAAATGAAATTCCCTTGCACATTCACGAAATAAGTTTGTGCAGTCGGGTATAACCGGCTGCTTGATACTCGCATTTGTTACCAAATGGAGTGAACTGCCAAACTTTGTTATCCATGAGCTGGCACAGATAGAGGTATTTCCGTATTGACCCCAAGAATGCCTTAAGCAGACTGAGACCTGAAGCAGACTTGGACTTAGATATAAACCATATTTGCTAAATTTGATGGCTTTAGTTGATAATGAGATACAGAGAGTGGGGAGCAATACTCCCTTCTCACAGCTCGAGCGAGTATTAATTAATGAGAGATAGAGAATCAAATAATAGGCTTGGGCGGGGGGTAACTGCTTAGCTCGAATTGCAGATAAGCAGCAGCGCGCTGCAGTTGGCTCTGATAAGCTATTAGGCGGTCTTATCGGGGCAACTGACCCGCAAATAGTATTTATAATTGGGAATAGACAAACCGGCAGCAGTCGAGCAACGGATTCACTCTCAAGCGGTTGTCGCAATGCTCGTTACGTTGGCTCTGCTTGCTCTGGTGGCCTTCCTGGGCTACGAGTTTCTTATCTGGAACTTTGGCTACTGGCGCAAGCGCAAGGTGCCGGGGCCGAGGCCGGCCATACTCACTGGCAACTATCCCAACCTATTCACGGCGCAGCAGCACGCTATATACGATCTGAACCAGGTCTATAGGTAACGTCTGGGGCCGTTTTGACTCTGCGACGTCAGTCTAAGTGAATCTCTTGCTCTCTCTCTCTCCTCTTGCTGCAGCAAATACAAGCAACAATACGATGCAGTTGGCATTTTCATGTCACGCATGCCCCAGCTGCTGGTGCTCAGCCCGGAGCTGGCGCATCGCATCTTCGTGTCGCACTTCAAACACTTCCACGACAACGAGCTGGCCACGATGGTCGACGAGAAAACCGATTTCATATTGGCCAACAACATGTTCTCGATGACAGGAGAGGAGTGGAAGGAGCGGCGAGCCGACATAACGCCCGGCCTAACCATGAGTCGGGTAAGCCAAAGGCAAAAACTCACTCAACTCATATAAACTTAAAGTAATGGTTCCTCTCACTATATGCATATATATATTCATGTTCCTCTGCAGATCAAAGCTGTTTATCCAGTGACGAATCAAGTGTGCAAAAAGCTGAACGAATTCATTCGCAAGCAAATACGCATTGCGCCCAAGGATGGAGTGAATGGCAAGGATGTAAGTGGCCTGAGGACTATAGACTATACATATGTATATGTAGCGCAGATCGTAAAGTCTATATAGCTGCCTCTCTCTCTCTCTCTCTCTCTCTCTCTCTCTAACAAACAGATCAGTCTTTGCTTTACCACGGAAATGGTCACAGATTGCGTTCTGGGCCTGAGCGCTCAGAGCTTCAGCGAGCATCCCACGCCAGTGATGGCCAAAATAAAGGACCTGTTCGAACAGCCTTTGCTGTTCGTGATAAGTTTTGCTGTTATGTCCTTGATACCCTCGCTGCGCCACATCAAGAAGTTGCGCTTCATACCGCAGCATGTGGAGCGCTTCTTTGTGGACTTCATGGAGGCGGCTGTTGAGGCGCGCAATAGCCAAGTCGCAGCTGGAAGGCACGCGGATCGGATGGACTTCATGGACTACATTCTGCAGCTGGCCAAGAAGAAGAATCTGAGCTCTCGCAAGCTCACAGCTTGCTCGATGACCTTCCTGCTGGATGGCTTTGAGACGACGGCCTCTGTCTTGTCACACACGCTGCTGCTGCTGGGTCGCGATGCCCAGGCTCAGCAGCGACTGAGAGAGGAGCTGACGGAACACCTGAACGATCAGGGCTTCATCGATTTTGACAAGCTAGTCGAGCTGCCCTACCTGAATGCCTGCGTCCAGGGTGAGTATAAATGAGAGCGAAGCAATTTGAACTCTTTGAACAACTTTAGATCGCACTTCCAGAGTCCATTCGTCTCTTTCCTCCACTTGCCGCATCCAACAAGCTGTGCACCGAGTCCCTAGAGCTGTCCAATCGGAATGGCCCCAGCTTCACTGTGGAGAAGGGCACCATTGTCGTGGTGCCCCATTCCTGCTATATGCTCGATGAGGACTACTTTCCCAACGCCAAAGAGTTTCAGCCGGATCGCTTCCTGGACCCCGACGCTGTCAAGACGTATCGCGATCGAGGCGTATTCATGGGCTTCGGCGATGGCCCACGCATCTGCATAGGTGCGTAGAGCGAGTCCTAATGAGAGCTATTCCCAAACCCAACCTCCTTCTTGTCTTGCAGGCATGCGCTTTGCCCTCGCCCAGATCAAGGCTGCACTTGTGGAGATTGTCATCAACTTTGATGTCAGCGTCAATGCAAGGACTCGCAAGGACAATATGTTCGAGCCAACGGGCTTGGTTACGAGGCTCAAGGGTGGCATTTGGCTCGACTTCGCTGCGCGTTCCTGAACTCTCAGAATTCACATCACAAAGAGGCTTGCAGAGCTTTTGAAGCTTATCAATATATAAATGTCTCTTTAAGCGAGTACTGACTAATCTCTGTGTACAGGGTATACTTAATGTCTGATAACGTTTGAACTCTTCAACTCATGATTAGAATTGGGCCAAGTCTGCCATTTGATTGAGCATAAATTAAATCTATAATTAAAACAGAATTTCAACTAATTTTATGACTGCAATCAAAATTTAATTAGTTCTGCCTGACCTAGGCTATACCCTGGAATGCAGTTTTGCTAGAACTCGATAGATAGTTCGCAATCTGAAGCGGACATGCTTCAATGCTTCAATGACCGCCTAGACAAATGAGGTATATATACAAGTGAGCATATTTGTGTAAAACTTAATGAATAATAGATCAATATGAGCAAGTCTTGGCAGTTTTTCACAGTGAAAGCAGGCCACATTCGTTTAATGCGCTGTTTTCCTTGCATTGGTCTATCCGTGTGGATGTGCTCGTCCTTTGACCTATAACTTCCACTGGCAGTTAAATGCCTGGCAGTTAAATGTATCTAGATTTTCACAAAAGGCCTCAAATTGTATATGAATGCCCGCTAGAGAGTAGCTCCATAGCTCAAGAGTTTGAGTCCCATAGTTTTGCAGTTGGATCAAAATTCTGGTTTTGTTCTCTTTGCTTTCTCTTGCAACTCTCTTTTGAGACATAAAGCAAATTTAGTTGGTTATCCACCAACTAGGCAAGGTTAGGTCACATGTAGCGTGAGTAATATAATTTTTGACTGCCTTGAAGTCTATATCTATGTGATGCTAGTTTTGATGCTTTTGCAAGTCTGTCTAAGTGTTTCCTGCTGAGACTTCTTCAATGACTGCTAGTGGGGTCCCTGGTAAGGTCTCTATGTGTGACATACCAATGTGAATTCTTCAGACTTCTTAGCAGTTAGTGTGTTGTGGTTCGACATAATTAGCCGTAAGTGTATAGCCCAGGTCCACATCGTTTTCTATAGTAGCAGTTGGCCTATGGAGTACCAAATTATTTATATATATACAACACTTTCAGGATAAAACAGAATTTGAGCCTTTGCCCTTGAAGTAGTGGCAAAAGTTGTTGTTGTCAGGCAGAGACAGACAGAGAGAGGGAGAGGGAGTGTCTCTTTGGGGCAGGCTTAGGGCTTTGGATGCTGCAACGTCACCAGCTACACATATGTCCATCAGCTGAAGGCAGTTGTGAGTTGAGTTCTGAGTGTGTCCCTGGTGCTGGTGCTGGCTGTGAATGCTTTGGCTCTGAATTTTGTAGCAGTTGCAACAGTCAAGCTGAGCGCAAGCTCGAGCAAAGCTGCCAGAGGCCACTTGGAATTAATGAACAGCGGCACGGCATATATATACATTATATATATATATATATATATATATATATATATATATATATATATATATATATATATATATATATATATATATGAATTTTTTAATTTCAGCTAAAATGCATTTCGGCATGATGGACGAGACAAGTCGCCTAGAGCAGCAGCAGATCCCCGGTCTAAGGATTTTTTAATTGTTTTGGGAAATGGGAGGCCAGAAAAAATGAAAATATTCATTTGTAATGCGGAAATGTTGAAAAATGACTGCGATGCACAGTGTAAAATGATGAAAAAACGTGCAGAAGTGTAAAAGTCATTTATAATATTTCGCATCATCATCAATTCTGACAAATTTTTTATAGTGCCTAAATGCAAATGCGAATGGAGCGGCTAAAAAAAACATTTTAATTAGCATTTAAAATGCGTATTAAGCAAAAAGCTTTTAACAATGACAAAAACAAAAACAAAACTCATAGCCAGAGCCAATCGATGCATCAAAATATGAGTGGAATACCCCTTCCACATGCCCCACCACGTGCCCCTGAGCCATACTTAAGGCCTCGCTCGTTCATTAACAAGCGCGTCAAACTGATAAGAGACCAGAGCCCAGAGCCCAGAGCGAGCGCACAGGAGCAGAGGGGCCAAGGGCGCCAGGTAAAAAGCGAAAAAAAACAGGTCACAATGCTAATTGATTGCAGCGAGGTTTTGTGTGCCGTGTTGTGTTGCCGCAACGTGGGCTATAAAATTATTGAAGACGGAGACACGCATTTCTCGTCTCGATAAGCCAACGCATGACTCATGGCCAGGTAAAAAGGTGAGCGCGCACAGCTCTGACCCCAGCCGGAACGCTCAGCGCTCAGAGCATCTAATGCAGCCTTGCAGATTAAGCAATTAACTCGGCTAGTTGAGATAACGGCACGAGCTCAAAACTCAAAGAGGTGTAAGTTCTATATAAATGATATTCAATATACAGAATATAAATATATATACGAATATATATATGTGTATTATGTATTTATCTGAACGATTATAATGCGTTTTGTTTGAGCTGACATTAGCTATGCAAATTGAAGTGGTATGAGGGCTGTGACAGACTAGAGAATACCCTCTGGATATGGACTTAAGATATTTACATATTGTCTACATAACTCAAGCCCTATAAGAGTGAGAGATACCAAATATTTCATCTTGCATCTAGAATAGGATATACATAAATAATCCAGTGCGGGTATATCCTAGTCGGACACAACTCCCTAAGACCTATACAAACATATTCTAGCTATTATGTCTCCTACCTTGACATAACGAATATACCCCACACACTCCCCACGCTGGCAGGGTATGAAAACACGCCTTAAGCTCGTTTTCGTATTTCAACAAATACCTTCCACTGACAAACGGAGAAAGAGACTCATCTTTATGAGCGTTGCTTTGCATTCGTTATTTTTTATTCACTTTTAATGTTATAATTTACTTTCCAAATATTTAACGTAAATATTTGCGCCTTTGTGCTCGGCCTGTTTATGGGGGCGTAAGTCTTTCAGCCGAGCAGACTGAAATGAATGAATGCTATAGATCTGGTATTTTTACGAGCGAGCTCTGATTTAATTAGTTTTATGTGTCGAGCGACTGGAAAACCCCTCACAACAGCTCCAAGCTGTTATACAAATTAGTGAAATGTGCCAAACGAACGAGTCCAAATGCCTAAAAAGGCAGAGTTTTAAATGTCTAATTTATGAAACACATATCAAGCACGAATAAACGGCTTATTTAGTCTGTCCCTGCCTCTCTCCCTCCCTCTCTCCTATCCCTCTTCCTCTTCCGCTCCCTGGGTGCAATAAAAATCATGGCTACCTCTGCATAAAGCGCTCTAAGTAGGCTCCATAAATATTGCAGCTAATCGCACGCACCCGGAGCGAGCACACAGCGCAAATGGTTTGCAATCATACGAAAATTGCCTACAAATGAACTGCTTAACGGCCTGTCGCCCATTTGGAGAGCACCCCAAACATGAGCCCAGCCCCAGCGTCAGACGCCACCAAGCCATAACAACCCCATTGTGTTCCATTTAACCCGGCCCAGAAACTGTGCCAAAGCACATATCACATATATTGCCTTCTAAACTATGAAATACCCTGTAAAACTTAAATCAAGATTTTAAATAGCATTGGAATCAACATTCCTTCTAGATACTTAAGAGAAAACTCTGTCACAAAGCTCATCAATCTTTGCCGTATGTTGATCAGTCAGTCAAGCATCTACGACGCGCTTGCTCTACAAAGTTTAGATAAACAATTACTTAATTATCAATCAGTCAATCATTCAATCAATCACAATCACTTTTATTTGAAAAGACTTTCGAAAAATGTAGTCCTCAATCAGTCAGCTTACTAAAGAAATATAATTAGTCAATCAGTCAATCAGCCAGTCAGTCAAACACTTCATCAGTCATTTGCTCAATGAATTTACTTTACACTTTATTCTGAAATAGAATCAGTCAATCAGGCAGAGTGTTAGTCAGTCAGTCTGTCAATCAATCAATCACTCAATGAGTTCACATAACTGTTGACCCAGGTTGAATCAGACAGTATTTAAATGAAATATTTTTAAGTCTCTTTATTAACAGTCATGGATTAAAATTCATGAACTTCTCAGTGACAAACGACCCTTTGCAGAAATGTATTACAGGGTATTACGAAACAATCGCTGCCTGGAATTGCGCGCGTAGCATATTTAATTTATAAAACGACCAAAAATGGCGGAGCATAAAAATTGTCGACGAAGCAGGACGACGAAAGAGTATGGGCGCTTGAGGAAGGGGACGGGGCACCAGCTAAGGAGCCCGCCACAAAATGCGTGGCAAAAAATTGGATACTTATTAAAAATGCCCATATACCATGCAATATGCATGCTTAGCGGGTCCTATGTGCTCTCCAAAATTGTGTGGCTACATAAAAATCAGTGAATGAGAAGGAGGAAGGGAGGGAAACCGAGTGGGGGGGGGGGGAGAGTGGGTGCGAAATTAATTAAGAACACTCTCGTATGCCACGATTGTTATGCTCAGGAAATGGATTTGCCACACTTTGCCAACAGCATTTCTTACAAGACATAACCGTGCGGGGTTTTATAAATATATTCAGAGAGGGGCATTCCACACCAGACTTGGAACCTGGTTAAATTAAAGACGATCTTTAAAAAGTATAAGTTGTTAGACTCGAATTACTTCGAACAATCTTGTTGGATAAGAATTGGGGCTTACAATAGAAAAAGTTGCATATACTCCGGAAGTAGTATAGGGCGATTGCAGAGGTGCTTCAGAAGCTCAAATTCAGAATGCCTATCACACTGCAGCTTTTATTTGACCTATGAATTATGACTGCTAGAGACATCAAATTTAGTCTGTTGTATCTCGAATAGAGATAAATTATTTTTTTTTGAATACCTAGTCACCGATACCTAAAGCCCAATGTTATTGGTGTAGCATTTTGCTTTGGTATAGATGCATAAATGCAAATAGATATATTTAAAATTCAAATTCTGATTTATTTAAGCCTCGCATTATACTATTTTACTTTACAACCTTACCCTGACTTTTATGCTCGAATATTAGAGTCAAGTCGTTTCCCGCCTTGATTTCATGCTAATCTCAGTTGCTGGGCTCAACATCCTTCCACCTTGAGCTCAAATCAGTGCTATCGATGCTCAACAACTCAACCTTTCGCAGTAGCTGGCCAAAAACAACAAACAACTTGGACTCCCACACACAGAGAGAGAAAGAGAAAGAGAGGGACAGAGACAAAGAGAGCGAGAGAGAGATACACCCTCAGACACATGATTAAATAATTAATGTGCTAATTTATCGCTTAGCAAATTGTGTGGTCAATTCACTAACAAAATCACGCATAGACCCAAACCAACACTTGGCCCCACCCAATCGAAATCGAAGTCCAACTCCAACCTCAACTCCAAGTCCAAGTGTGGACAGGCGAAAAGAACTTCGAAAGGCAAACACCAGCGGAGCGAGGGCAGTCACAAGGAAAGACAGCAAAATGTCTTAAGTGTTGAGGGAAATCACACAAATGGCAAATTGTAGCAAGGCACAGAGAGAGAAGAAGAAATCTGTAATCGACTAACAAATACCCTATTCGAAATTTCAGGCAACGGTATATGATATATATGTGAATATGTGACTCTATCTATGTATTCCATAAGGTAATCTTATTGCCTGCTTTGTAGGCTTAAAGACTTTAGTATTTTTATGCCTTGATAAATCCCTGGCTTCGTGTGCATTTAACAATTCTGAAGCTAAAGACCAAATATTTAGAATATAGATAATGCTGTGCAGCTTTCTCAAATGGTCTTCTTCTTTCTTTTGGACTACAGCAACAGAAGCCTTTGTAAATTGGGAAAATAAATTATCTACCATGTACTTTATATACTTTATATACTTTATATACTTTATATACTTTATATACTTTATATACTTTTTATACTTTATATACTTTATATACTTTATATACTTTATATACTTTATATACTTTATATACTTTATATACTTTATATACCTTACATACTTTACATACTTTACATACTTTACATACTTTATATACTTTATATACTTTATATACCTTACATACTTTACATACTTTACATACTTTACATACTTTATATACTTTATATACCTTACATACTTTACATACTTTACATACTTTATATACTTTATATACCTTACATACTTTACATACTTTACATACTTTACATACTTTATATACTTTATATACCTTACATACTTTACATACTTTACATACTTTATATACTTTATATACCTTACATACTTTACATGCTTTATATACCTTACATACTTTGTTTACATCACATGCATTCTATACTTTATATGTGTTCTCTTCGGGTCTACTCTGTTCTTTCAGCTTACTTCGGGCAATTTCAATGGGTATAGCAACAGTATAAATATACACTTAGTGTAAGTCTTTCACTCCACTTCCCTCGCTTCCTCTCTCTCTCTCTCTTTTTCGTTCTCTGTCAGTAGTGCTGTCCCTCTCTCTGCAAACAGTTTGTGGGCATTTGAAAGACATTCGCATAAACCTTAAAAAGCAGAAAAAAGTGTCACCAATAATAGCGCTCCGCTGGCCGCACATAAAATTCGCGCTGCGACATACTGAGACAGCGCCATAATCAGTATTGGCAATTGAAGTGACATTTGTGCCGTGCCACGCCCCTTTGCCACAACACTCCCACACACACACTGATTGCCTGGTTGCCATTTGTATATGAGGCAAATAAAAATGCATATGAAATGAAGCTGCAGCAAAGGCATTGGATGCGCAGCAGCGGGGAAGTGGGTCTTGGGGCTGTTGAGTGAGCGGGGTTGGGGGCAGGGGTGGTCCATTTGAAGGCACTTGCGCAGAACTTGACTGCTGAATATTCCATGAAGTTGCCAATAAAGTCAAGTGGCAAAAGTCCTGCACATGGCAGCCGAGCAGCAAAGGCAATTCGAAGTAGTTGCTGCTGCGCCGCTGCTGCCGCTGTTGCTGCTGCTGTTGTTGACTGCAGTAAGCTGCTGCATACTAATTTTGCCAGCAACACCAGCTACCCTCGACACTGCTCTGCTCTACGCTGAAGCCAAACTCCTGTTCCTGCATTGTGGTGGCATCTCTTGGCCTCATTTTGTATTCATACCAAGCACCAATTTCGTGCTGCTGTTGTTGTTGTTGTTGCTGCAGTTATTGCTATTGTTGTTGTTGTTGCTGCTGCTGCTGCCTGCTATTAACTGAAATACAAGTAAAAATGCAATAAAAATGCGGCCCGCCTCTCATTTTGCATTAAAATTGCATTGCAATTGCCCAAGTCGAGACCATTTGGCTCATTGTTGTTGCTGCTGCTGCTGTTGTTGTTATTGTTGTTGCTGTTTTATTATGGCAATTGTTGCTCATTGTTGCTGTTGTTGTTGTTGTTGTTGTACTTGTTGTTGTTGCTGTTCAAATGAAATCCAATTAGTTGGCTACACGGCCTACGAGCCACGTCGATGGCGATGCGTCGTGACTTTTCCAAAGCGTCCTTTTGCGTTCGAGTGAGTGAGTGTGTGTGTATGTGTGTGTGTGTGTGTGTGTGTGTGTGACTATGAATTTGCTTATGGAAGCATGCACTGAGAGAAAACCAATGTAAAGCAACAAATATAAAGTAAAAGAATTTTAGAAATGAAATTGATTTTGACCAATTTGATCATTGTCAAATCTGACTCGAGATTATATATATATACAGATATATACATATTATATTATAATTATTTTGCTTATAAATTACTTCTATGGAACTTTAGCTATGTACTTAATACGCAGAAAGAAGCATCTAACCATGTGCTCCTGTCCGTCTGTCTAGAGTTAATATATGCCACATGCACCTCTTGGCAAATCTATCTTAACTTATACAGAAGAACTGCATAAAGAACCAGCTGCATAAGTTGTATATAATTGTGTGTGTGCGTATGTGTGTGTGCATGTATTTGTGTGCACAAAAGCAAGTTAGATTGACACAAGCTCAGTCCAGGGTTAGGGTGTATGATAGCCAGGCACTGCCCACTAGATCACTCATAATTGTAGGTTTGACTACGAATTAAATCACATTAATTATTATTCAATTTATTTATTTTCATATGATATACTTAACATGTTAATAAGGATTACTTTAATTTGACTTGTTGTTTCCATTTCTAGTTCGCTCAGTGTACGAGCGGCTGTGATTCGAATTAAATATGCAGTAATTGTCCGTTTCATTGTTGGCCAAGATTTGGCTGTGGCTGTTGCCAAAAAACGTTGCTCTTAAGTGCAAAACTGAATTTTTTTGATTAACTTTTTTGTTATTGGTTAAACGAGCACACGGAAAAACTTGGAATTTGACTTGAAGTTAGAAGAAAATGACTCTCTCTGTCGCTCTCTCTCTCTTCCTCTGTGCCTGTGGCATGTGCGTACATGGCACATGCCAACATATCAGAAATAGCTACGTAGCTATCCATTTGCAATTGCAGAATCAAGACGCGGCGGCATTCCTGTCAGCCAGCTAGCCAGCAAGGAAGGTAGCCAGGTAGCCCGCTTGCCACCTGAGTTGGAGCCATGCTCAAGGCCAAGAAACTCTCCAATAAAACTGTCAATTAACCTTTAAGTGAACTTGGAACGTAGCAAAAGATGCTGAAAACAAAATAATTTCCATTTGCATAGACACCAAGTGGGGCGGTGGGTGAGTGTGGCATATCTTATCGTGGGCTGCCAGAATGTCAGGTGAGCGATAGCAGCGGCAACATTTTGCGCTTGCTGCTAATAGAGATCTCTCGCAGCGGCTGTCAATGGCAAGCATTAGGAAAAGCCGCGCGGAAAAGTGGACCACACTCCAAGGGCTAGAGCCAGCCCCACCTCTCTGGCCGACACGCCTGCCCATCTTTGTGCAGCTTGAAACTGACAAAACGCTGCTATTTCCAATTGTGCTATTAATCTGCCACATTTGCACTTCTCCATGCTTTGAGCTGTTCGCACAGGAACGAGATGGCGGAACGCTTCGCCTCGTCTCGCATCGCTAAGCCGAAAATAGAAACAATCAAAATGAAAATACATTCTCTTCGTGCTTTCGTCTCTGTGCGTAATAAAAACCCCAAAAGCAAAACGTTTTCCATTTAAAATGTCGTCGCAAATGCAAAAGCTGTTCCCCGTCCCTCTCTCACTCCTACTTCGACTCGCAACCAAGCGCTAACTGTAACTGTTCGACTAACTGCTGCGCAGCGACCAATCAGAGGCCGGCAGCGTGACGCCCACTGCGCCAATTGCTGGCCAGTTGCTGGCCAGTGCTGCCAAGCGCCGCGCAGACCAAAACCAGTTTGTCCAGCACAGCACAGTTGAGCGCGCCGGCGCAGCGAGCGAGAGAGCGAGCTGTGCGAGCAAGACGCAAACATGAGCAAGGTGGAGCCAAACAGAGCAACCACCACAAGGCTTAGGCAAGTGCGGGCGAGAGGGTTGGCGTGCGTTTATTATGGTAGGTTAGGTTCAAACAAGGTGGCAAACAGGCTCGTTAATGTTAACCAAATAGGATGGAAGCAGCGACGGCGACGGTGACAGCGACGGCGACTGTGCTGCCGGCGTCAGCGGAACTGGTTTTACGTGCTTGCCAAGCGACTTAACTCAAGCAGTGCCAGCAGGCAGCGACAGCAACTGAGGCAGCAACTGAGGCAGCGACTGCGGCAGCGACACAGTCCGTCGGCATATTTTTGGTTGCATTTATGAAAAGCGTTCACGCCCGCCAGCACGCGCCCGCTCCCAACACGGAGTTTTTTCGCTCACTCGCCGATCTCAAATCTGAGCTCAGTTCCATTTGTCGAGCCGGTTAACGGTTAACGAAATCGCGTCGCGGCCTCTTTTCAATAAAGCCAAAGCCAAAGTGTGAAGCCAATTGAAGCGCCGTCAACTGTGCAGTGAGTGAGGCAAAAGAAATACTTGAGTCATACATCCCGATACCCCGATATCCCGATATATATATATGCATATATCCGAATAATCAAGAAATAAAAAAAACAAAAGTGTTGTTCAAATTGGCGCCTCACATAAACACCATAGCTCTCAACATGTCCAGTCACGAGGAGGATGAACACGAGCACGAGCACGGCGAAGATGTCGAGGAGCAGGAAATACACGTCGATGTTGACTCCGACTCAAGAATGTCCTGCGGCAGCGGCTCAGACGTCGATATGGACAATGGCAGCTGCTACGATGAATCCGAAACTCCGCTCAGGTAAATTAGTAATCAGGTGTCAATAAATATACACATATATATAACATATATGTATATAGAGATATCTAAAATTAACACACAACTTGAGAAGAAACGTAATTGGCCTTAGGATATATTAGTTATTGCATTGAAGACTTCTCTGGATTATACTCTACCATGTGCAAAAGGGCATATTTGTTGTCTAGATTGCCGTAGATCTTTGCTTTTCATATTTTGACAGTCACTGTCACAGTCACTGAATTTGATAGTGGTTTACCTCATTTTATTAGAATATAATAGGAATGTAAAGTAATCTCTAGCATTCTAGCATGTAAAGTAATCTCTAGCATTCTCTCTTTCTTGATCTGTCTCTGTCTCATTTCTAAGCATATCTCTTTTTCCTACTTAAGTAAACAATATTAACCATTTGGCATTATTCCACAATCAGTTAGATGTAGAGGCAAGTCTGTCTCCTCTCTCTCTCTCTCTCTCTCTCTCTCTCTCTCTCTCTCTTTCTCTCTCTCTCTCTTTCTCTCTCTCTCTCTCAGTTATTTCCGTACTCTGAATTCCGACTAAGTCGAGTCTTCCTTTCTGATTTCCACTCTCTTCTCTATCTCCATCGCTCTCTTCCTTCATCTCCCATTATCTGTCTCTCCAAAGAGAGGACTCTTTCTCTCTCTCTCTCCTTCTTTTCTGTAAACAGAGTATTAAGAAGTCAGCAGCAATATTGAAAACTTCTCTTCATCATTTGATCAGCCTACGAAATGAATATATTCAAATGACATTCGCATTGTCTGACTACACAAAGTCCCATTCAGGGCGCATTTGAATAGCTAACAAGCTGATCCAATAAACGCTTTCAATCACAATCGAATCGAAACGAGCTCTCGAGTCGCTCCAATTTGGGTTTGGCGTGAACAAAGCTCTTAAACGCTAATAAATAGCCGCAGCAGACGCCAAGAAAACTTCCTGAATTTACAAAGGCAGCTAGAGCGACTGAGAGAGAGGGAGAGGTAACTGTAGGGTATGAGGGAAGTGGGCATTGCCGACTCTGGCGACGATAAAAAGGCACATTAGCAAGGCGCCAAAAGGCGCGCACCGATAACAGTGGCTCAAATGGGCTCCAAACGGGTTCGGGCAAAGCAGAGACAAGGCCCAGGCGGGGGGCCCTACGCATCACATGGGATTAACATTTTAATAGAGAATGCTCCATAAAAACAAAATCACATAAAGCGAAGCGCGGCGAATGCGAGGCCCGAGACAAAAGAAGAAAGATCATAAAACAGTTGTTCCTCTGACATAGGGCGGTTGTGGCTGCTGCTTTTCGTCAAGTGTAGATCAGACGGGCGATTTATAGAGTTCGAATCAAATGCCATTTGCATAATTACTTAATTTGCCAAGATTCATGCGAAATATTACGCATACGCAGCGTCCGGCGAAGGCGAAGCAAAAACATGATTTCTGCGTGTTTCAAGTCAATACTTTAGGCCTTATCTGCAACACAGCCAGCAGCAGCAGTCAGCACCAACAACTACTTAAACACACTGAGAAAAATTGTGATATTCAATTAAGATGTGATTGAATGTGGGAAAGATAATCAAGAAAATTTAGATTGTATTTTAATTAATTAAAAATCATTTAAAAACAAAAGCTAAGAAAAATTAATGTCAATAGAAATAAAATATAGTAAATAATACAAATATTTCATAATTAATAAGTGTAAACTTGTTAAAAATAAATAATATATATAAAATGATCTCTTAAATATAAAAAAAAGATATATATAAATTTATATAACAAAATATAAAATAAATATTTAAAAAAATATAATAAAAAATATTAAATATAATAAATAATATATATCAGAATAAATGAATAATATTTAAGTATAAATTAAAATAGAAGAAATATATTGATAAGAATTAAATGAAACAAAATTTAAAGCATCAATTATATACAAAATTACATAAAAATTATTTATAAATTAAACTGCAATTTCTAGTTTCACAAATTAATATTTCATATGTAGGATCTGGCCAAAAAATTTATGACATTTATGACATTCAGACATTCTGGAAAAACTTCACTTCATTTGAGTAAGATTTTCTCTAAGTGTATGGCTTACGCGTGGGCAAATGTTTACAGATTTTAGTTTGCAACATTTTTAGTCATAATTAGTTCTATCTGTCTCCGTCTCTCTCTCTCTCTGGCTGCGTCTGTCTCGCTCTTATCTAGCGACACTTTTTATATTAATGAGAACAACAACAATAATAACTTGTATTCCCTCTCTCCCTCTCTCTCCCTCTACTCTCTACTCTCATCTCTTTCTTTAGCGAATCACTGCAATCGGAGCAAACGCGCTCCTCATCCAGCGAGAATCTGCCCTTTAGCATATCGCGCCTGCTTTCGAAACCCTTTGAAACCAACAACAACAACAACAACATCATCAACAGCAGCCAACACAACAGCAGCAGCAACAGCAACAACAACAACTTGGATAGAAACATTGAGGAGAAAGAGCTGCAAGCAGATGAGCACGATTTGGCCGCCTATAAGTTGGCCAGCAGCATTGCCAATTCGACTTATGGCAGCGCCGCAGCGCTCTACTCGTATCCGCATCTTTATCCGTCGGCAGCGGCAGCGGCTGCTGGCCATGTGCTGCGTGTGCCGCCGCAGCGCACGCCGCTCACCTGGGCGCTGCCGCCGCTGCATCATGCGGCGCTCGCCCATCAGGCGGTCAAGGATCGGCTGGCAGGTGAGTGAAGCTCGCTATAAAAAGTGAGGTAGCCCCCAAATAACAAGCAGCAGCTACTGTTACGATGTACATAGGTGTGTGAGTGTGTGAAAGTGTATGTGTGTGTGTGTATGTGTGTGGCTGACTGGACTGTGGCTGGTTCTCTGCCTAATAAGCGCGATCAGAGAAGTCTTTTAAGCCAACATGCCTGTCGGCATGTCATTTGCCCAAGCAGTGCCACACACACAAACGCACACACACACACACATATTCGCACACACACTGACACACACGCCCTAAAGTATAAAAACATGTTTGCCTTCAAATGCGCAATCGCAGCTTAAGTCAAAGCCAAAGAACAAAAAACCGCCCAGAAGCAAAAGTTTTGCTCTACTCATTTGCATATAGATATATATAGGTATATGTATAGGTATAGGTACGGTCGATCTGAGGTGGATCCTCGCTGTTCGCTTCCTTAATTTGTTTACATTATGAGCTTCGCTTGTTCGAACAGCGCGAGCCGCTTAAATAATGAGAACGCGTTGATTTTATTACGAATCTGCATACTCCTTTTATCAGCTGTGCTGTCAGTCGAGCAGCCCAGCAGCCCAGCGTCGCAGCAGCTCAGTTAATAGGAAGTTGGCTGCATTAACTCATATTTGTGAGCCGCAAAGCTGCTTAGCTGGACGATCGCGGTGCGATTTGCTTTTATGGCCAACATCCGCTGGGCTCCTTATTTTATTTACGTTTACGTTTACGTTTTCGTTTTTGTTTTTTTTTTAGTTATTTTAATGAGCTGGTTTACATGACTTTTTAATTTCGCGCTGTGCCCCCGAAAAAGGAATTAATTACACATTGGGCGGTCTTCAAGTGAGCTGCGGACTTGGTTGGCTTATTTATCGCCAGCATACCACACTTCAATGCGACGCGGCCTCAACTGACATGGGCAGCATTTAATTAGTCTCAGCTAGTGTGCGAGTGTGTGTGTGCGTATGTGTGAGAGGGAGACGAGCAGAGAACACGCGGCGCTGTGCAGCCTAAAATGCAGAGAGCGGGTGAGGGAACGAGAGAGGCAAAACTGATATGCAAGCTAAACAGAACTTGGCCACACTTTTTAATATTAGCATATGTATAGATCGGTCAGCGGGAGTGGGAGAGGGAGAGCAAGTGTAGCTTTCTTTGACCAGTTTCGTTTTGTCAACAACTTCGTCAGCGTCAGTCTCGCTGTGTTTGTGTCTGTGTGAATGAGTGTGTTTGTGTATGAGTGCAGTATGTCGCAGCGGCTTTGCTGATAAGCTGGCGCCTTGGCTTTTTTCATTAACAAGACAAACGAGCCAACGTCACAGTGTGACCCTATGCCCATTGGTTGTTCCCCTCGCTCCCCGCTCTCCTCGTCTCGCTCACTCATATGATTAATAAGCGTTGCATGTTAATTGGAATGCCGTTGCTTGGACTTTTTGCTGACAGCCACACGCAGCAGGCGCCAATTAAATTTTCAGCCCTTTCTAGCCAAAAAACTGGCTAAATCGCATGAAAGTTCAAAGTGTAAATGCTCGAGTGTAGATATTTGTAGCTACATATTGCGCATACGCCAGGTGGGCCAGCGCCTCAGTCTCAGCCTCTGTCTCGGCCTCAGGCGCCATCAATAATGCATGCTAAAAGCTTTTAGCATTATTTTACGTATTTTTGGTAAGGCTAACAGCAACAGCAACGGCAACAGCAGCAGCAACAGCAACTGCCACAGCCCACAGACAGGTTGTGAGAGTATCTTTAAGATACGCCAAGAACTGAACCAAAACATCATAAATAAGAGGAAGCAGGCAACGTGGGGAGGGATTTGTCGGTAAGCCATAAAATTATGCTTACGCGAATGAGTGTTTGACTCCGCATCCTTTAAGGATATGAGCGCCTGCTTATGTGGTGCGATAAATGGCTTTTTATTGAAATTGATATTACCTGAAATATTCAAATGGTTTTCAAGCCCTTCCCAACACGCGTCCCACATCTATTTTTTTTCTTGAAAATGGAAGGGTTCTTCGGTGAAGTCACAATAAAAAACATGATTTGTCAGCTTAACACCCAGCCATACATAACGGTATTCAGCTTTGGAGGGTTTTCCGATTGATGGAAATTTTAGCCATTTTGTTGGACTTTTTATTGAAGCCAATTGGGAGCAAAATTTCTGGGGATATAAAAAGCAAGTTAAAGAATTCGGCTTGGGTCGTAAATATTATAGCTTATTCAGCTCTTTAGTTATTGGAAATTGAGGAAAATGGCTTATGAAATAGGTTCGTTTTATATAGAAGAAGAAGAGGTAAGCAATGTAGCAAATGCAATGAAATTTGCTATTTTTGCAATCACTTGAATTTGAATTTATTTTATGCTGGGGTTCAGATATTGGCATATCAAATGAGACAATATATATAACATATTTTACTGTATTATAATAATAGTTCAAGAAATTTAATGATAATGCCTTGGTCCAAAGCAATCTCCGCTCTACAGTTCGTTTATCTGACGGTACGGTACGGTAAACATATTCTCTTGGGTACGTTTCTTTTATACATTGAATGAAGGCTACTCTTATCAGTACAAAATCATATTTTATACATTTTTAAACCTAAAACTGCAAAGATTTGCTGCTTGCTGTTTGCTTTTGACTTTCTCTACAGGTAGACTTCTAAGCTCGTAAATGGACTTCTTTAGATAGACTTCTATGAACTTGTCTAAGGATAGATCTCTATGGAAAGACCTGTATAGATAGACCTCTATAGAAGACTGCAATGGATACATCTCTACGGATAGCCATTTATGGATAGATATATAAATATGTCTATAGATAAACCAACTCAAGTTGGGTATATAAGACTCAGCTATATAAACACCATAAAGCTCACGTTGAGAGGCTGAGCTTTTGCCTAGTCAATTTCTTTGGAATCAGTTAATTTTCTCTGGACTTTCGCTTAATTTACACCATTTTCTCAGCAATCGTTCAATGCAATTCAATTTTAGCGCCAGTAATTGATAAGAAAATGTGTTTTTTATCTATTGCATTACGTTATTTTGCATTTGGCTTCGAGTAACTTTGATGTGCTTAAATATTTAGCCAGATCTAACTGACAAATGACCCCTATGAGACGTTGGTCAAGCCGGTTTCAGCCGAATGTCGTCGAGGACAACGACGACGACGACGACGACGACGACGACAACGACAACGACAACGCTTTAATATTTTGTTGCTGTTGCTGTTGTTGTAGCTTGGTTGGTTCGTCTTATCGCACACAATAAACAACAACACGCAAAAGTAAGTCGACTGGCTGGAATTTTAAAAGGTTCAGCGCCAGGCAGACAGACGGACAGCCAACCAGTCAGCCAGTCAGCCAGCGGCCAGCGGCACAGTGCGCACCCATTAAGAGAGACGAAGGCGGCCTTAGACTTAGGTCACATAGGCATCCTAGGAAGTACGAGGAGAGTTTATGACTCAACCTTTTGAATGAAATTGATGTCGCGTGCGTCGTCGTCTTCTGCCGCTGATGATAAAGGTTAAAGATCGCACTCAGACAGCAGCAATTAGGCGCAATCGAGTCACTGACTGCGGCTCTTCACCAAATTGATTTCACAGCAGGTAGACACAGGTTACAGGTTACAGGTCACCTGCCGGGCTGCCGGAAGCAAATATCGGAAATGTCCTATTATCTATTTAGACATATATTTTATAGCTTATACTTAACTAATTGCTTAAACTATGCTTTCTTCTGCCCTCAGCTGCCTTTCCCATTGCCCGACGCATCGGACATCCGTATCAGAATCGCACGCCGCCCAAGCGAAAAAAGCCGCGCACCTCGTTCACACGCATCCAGGTGGCTGAGCTGGAGAAGCGCTTCCACAAGCAGAAGTACTTGGCATCTGCCGAACGGGCGGCTCTCGCCCGTGGCCTCAAGATGACCGATGCACAGGTGAAAACGTGGTTTCAGAATCGACGCACCAAATGGAGGTAAGTTTCACAGTTTTTCTGAACAACAAAAAATCAATATGCAACGCTCTCGACTGCTGACAGCTAACGCCTGCCCCTGCCACGCCTCTTTAAACTAGAAAAAGAGAGAAAATATAAATATATATATAGCTCACTTGTATAACGGAGGGTAAAAGGTTTTTCCATTATGCATGAGCACATTAAATGAGAAAGAGCAAACCTCCCCATGCCCTGGCTCACCCACACTGCTTCCGTTTAGGGGTTGGCCCTCTGCGGGGGTGGATTCATCTTGTCTAGTTTGTTAAGTCCTCTGCAGCGCTTACTCCATAATGAGCCGAGTTCCTGCTATTAGAGTAACTCTTATCATAAGCCCGCAAAATGGAGGCTATGAAAAATATTATCATAATTTAACTTTACTCAAACTAGAATATGGCTTAAAAGGAATATATAGAGCTTAAGGCATAGATAACAAATGCAGGGTTCAAAGTATCAGTCAGATGCTTCCATTTGAAAAACAAATTTAAGTCTTAACTAAATATTCCGAATTTTACTTTTTATTTTATTTCAAATAAAATAATGACAAAATCGCATTTAATAAGCCTTTCGGACAGACCTAAATAATGTATAGGAAAATCTCAATTGGATATTTAGAAACTAAATGTAAATAAATCAAAACGTTCCAGCTGACAAACATATTTAAAATACTCAAAATTGATTTCAAATTAAAAAAAATATAAAAATATAAATAAATAAAATTTATTTTTAATTTAGACAGAAAAGTATTTAATATTGCTTACAAATTGTAACAAAATAGCATCCAAATATTATCTAAACATATTAAATATTATTTTAATATTATTATAAATATTTAAATAGATCTAGATATTTTAGTACCTCATTAAGCCTTGACCTGCTCTTGATTTAACTCAGTTACATAGATGAATAACTAGCTGGTGTATCTGATATATATTTCATATATTTGACTATATATATTAATATATTTTGTAGGTAAGCTTTAGCAGCTGTTTCTATATCACCTCGGTGGCCTCTGCACTGAGCACATTTCTCTATACAGAGTAAATGGCAATTAATGAGCCATTCCAAATGACGAATCGTTGCCTTATCAAACACACGAGTGTGATCCTTCCCTTTTACTATATGTAGATTCGTTTACACTTTAAGAAATTACTATTCCCAAACAAGCTTAGAGCTGAATGAATAAGATACAAACTAAACCCAACTATATGGGAAGAAATTTGAAGCTTCTGCTGAAACACATTTTTACATTTCTAAGTGAATGAAAAAGTCTACAAGAACTTTCATTGTCCATATTAAAATATATATTTCAAAGCCAACAAAATTTCATCGCAGCATCAACTGCGCAGCCCAAAGATTCTGCTGGCAAATTAGCCAACATCTATTTCGCTCAGTGTATGCATATCATGCGAGTTATAAACAAGTCACGCGCTTGTTTGTCTCTAATTTAATGAGGCATTGATGCGTTGAACGCCGTTGCGTGTCTCAAATTGTTTTCTATTTTATTATTAACATTAACATTAGAATCATAACGAAATGATTCCCTCGCCCACTACCCCGTCCCTACATATATGATATATGATATGACCATATGCAATTACCATTATAATAATGACACAAAAAAAGTTTACAAAAACTGGGCTACCTTACCCTACACACAATGATAATAGGTATATTAGACTTGGGTGAATGTATATCACATAGAGAGAAGGAGATGTGTCTGAACATAGATATTTAGAATATGCTTCAGTATAATAGGTGAACTATAAGTATTTATCATATCTATATCCTTATTTTCCAAGAACTAAAAGTTATTTGATTACTAATAGCAAGTTGCAGGGCATCTGCTAGTCGAGCAGTGCCGACTCGTATTTCTTTTACTTTCTGCTCTCTAGCAACAGCAACAAAAGTTTTTACAGTGAGCGCATTTGAGACGCGTTAATTGCCGCTTAGCAGGCTCAGCTCCCACAGCACGACAATGCCAGAAGCCAGAAGGCAGACCCGTCTCTCCCCCACAGTCTCTCTCTCCCACTCTTTCCGTTTCTCAGCAGTGCCTTCTGGCCAAGTCCTCTAGACTGTTGGCTGTTTGGCTCTTAGAGCTTATCAGCCATTTTGGACCTAGTTTAGCTCGTAAAAATTAATGATGTAAAACGCAATTTTGTTAACGGCAATGGCCACGGCTCGTTTGTGGCTAAGTGAAATGGCAACGGCATTAAACAAGCCCCATGATTATGTATGCCTCGTAAATACTACTATATTTATGTACATATATAAGCATTTATATTCGTATATATATCACATAATTGCCTTAATGCAACTGCACGCCAAGTAATTTGAATAATTAGCACCGTTCAACATGGCGTATGAGTTATGTTCGCTTCAAAGATTTCAAAATGTGTTTTTTTCTTGTAACTCGTTTGCGAGCTCGCAATAACAAAGACAAAGCATGAATCAGAGGCCTTCGCTTGCAAACAACAGCAATAAAAAAGACAACAACAAGAGTTAATAATTAACAAGAAGAAGAAGAAGACTGAGCAATTGAATGAAGCTTGTTGCCCGTCAATTTGACAATGTGTTTAGCGAAAAGGAAATTAAAAGGAGCAGCGAAAAAGAAATAACAAGCAAACATCCGTTAGCTGCGCAATGACGACGTCTAAATACCTTTTGCATATACATGCATGCATATCACATATATATTCACAATGGCTGTCGTTTAATTTTGTGTCTATTAAAGCTACTTAATAATATATTCTGATACTTATATAAATATATATTATTAATTGCCTATTATGTAATAAGATTGGAAAATCCATGAAAGGGCATCAGAAAGTCGCTAATGCAAATGCCTAATGGCAGACAGACATCAGTTAGAAAGCGCTAGAAAGCGGGCGGGTGCGAGTGCGGGTGCGACAGGGACAGCAAGTCTGTCAGTTCAGCTCTTAGTGAAAGAAAAAAATGGCATGTCATTGCGTACTTTGTTTTATTTGCGCTGGGGCCAAACAAATGACGTCGTCTAACAGTTGTCTGCTTGGGCAAAAGATTTGCAGAATCTGCATACCCAGCAAATGGGCAAAAAGCTTATGAGGAATATTTGTTTCAGTTGGTTGAAAATAAAATGAAAATATTAATTTCTTGGCTAAGCCTCATACAGGTTAAGAATAAATAGGGAAACTAAGTGTCTCAGTGGTTACTACTAGGTATCTTCTCTGCTAAGCTTTCATGTACAGCACTTAAGCGTAGAAGAGTATGCATAATTTAATTAGCAACCTGCACATAAATCAACTTGCCGTTAAACCCTTTTTAATTACACGGCCATGCATCAAACACAAACAGTTGGGTAAGAGATTGGTGGGGGAGAGGGCGAGTCTTAAATTCGAGTGGGAAAACTCACATGAAATTAATTGCGTGGCATATGGAAAAGTTTTTGCAGTAGCTGCTGCTGAAAGCTGTCTAATTAAAAATTTACACACGCACACAATGACAAATGAACTGTGTGCGTGTGCTTGTGTGTGTGCGGGTGTGACCAGAAGAAGTTATTCGCAAAAACTTGAACCACAAGACGAAAAATCAATTTGGCAAAAAGCAAAGTTTGTTGGGCCAAAACAACGGAAGAAGAAACAAAATCAAATGAAATTAATTGCAGCTGCGTTTGGCCATTTGTAAATTAACTTTGAAGCTGTGACGTTAAGGCACGTGTCCTGCGCAGGACGAAATCTTAGGCAAGTCCTGTGGGACTTGCTGGGGCCAGCCAATTAATGGACTGGCTAAATTGTTATGTCTTGAAAGATAATTACCAGAGAGCCCCAAAAACATTATTCTCTGTGTGTGTTTGTGAGTGTGAAATGATTTTAATTAGCTGCTTTCGGCTGTTACTTGAGCAGCTGCTAACAGCGCGACAATTGACTTGCCATTAAATTTGTTACCACATTTATCACCCGCTGCCCCGATTTCTCTCTATGTCGAGCTTTAATAAACATTTTAGCCTAATGCCTGCCCATTATTTATCGTGCAAGCAACAACAACATTTTCATCGCCCTGGCGCCAAAAGACATACAGTTAACATTTGTAAAGCGTTTTCCATTTCCACCTCGATAAAAACAAAAAAACACCAAAAAAAAACTCTCGTGCTGCACAAGATAAATTACAGTCGTGCTGCCTCTATTTCTGTCTCTGTTGCGCTTCAATTAGGCCCAGAGGCTGTCGTTTGCTTCTGCCTCACTCTTTCTCTGTCTCTCTGTTCCGCTTAAATTAAGCCCGCACACATACTCAATCATACATACACACACACAGCTTTGCCTGTAGCGTCGTGCTGCCTGCCTGTAGCGCTGTCTCTGTTCCGCTTAAATTAAGCTCGCACACACGCACACATAGTTTGTTTTGCCTTTGGAGTTTTTAATCAATTTTTGTTGAATTTTTCATGCGGTAGCTGTAAAAATGCCTCGCAGATAAAGCATCCAAAAATGCCAGAAAGTAAAAGTGAAATACTACTCATGGTCGTATAATATATAACTCACTCTGAATGCCAGACATAGAAATGACTGTTTTTGTTGTTACATCGCATTGCTGTGTTGAGCAATAATTGAATTAAAGTGAACCAAAGCATATTTATTTCACTGGTAGTATGAATTAAAGAAAATACTAAAGTAAGTTCTAGAAACGAAATTACCGGTTTTATCTAGTTTACTATTCAAATAACAATCATCCAATTTGGCAATGATATTAATGAATTTTTAATAAGCTCGCATTCAAGTTATGAACTTTTAGTTTGAATGATGACATTGCTGATGAAAGCCTTAATGATAGCATATTTAACTATAATACTACAAATGACATGTGTGGGTCGCACTCACACACACACCACACACCCACACACACACTTGAGCTAACGAGCTAAGTATTTAGGATAGTAATTACACGGGACAAAAACTTTAGCTGGCAACCATAAGAACTTCATTAGATCATGAAATATTCAATATGGCGCAAAGGCAAAAACAACCACCCTAACAGGCGTCTGGCTGTGTGTGCGTGTGAGTGTGTGTATATATGTGTGTGGCCACAATTAGAGCACAAATGCTGCGCAAACGCAAGATGCAAAGGCGAAGGGAAAGCGCAAGACCAAAATGGAAATGGAAGTGGAACTGCAAAAGAGAATGGGAATGGACATAGAAATGGGAAGGGCTAAAGGGAATGAAGAGCAAATGCTGCAGCAAAGCGAAATTGCATTTACAGTTGCAACAACTGGCAATGGAACTGGGCATGGCAAAGGGTAATGAGAATGGAAATGGAACTGCTGCAGTAGTAGCAAAGCGCAGTTGCAATTACAGTTGAATAATTGATGGCCACAGGAATTGTTGTTGGTCTTAAATCCCATTTAAGCGCAGCATTTAAAATGCAATTTAACGGCAAAGCAACTCGAAATTAATTTTCAATAAAACAAAAGCGAATCGTGTATGTGAGTAGGGGGCAATCAGCATATTTGATTCGATTTGTTTTAAGTGGCTGTGCATACCTGCTGCCTCTGCTGTCGCACCTGTCAACTATATAGATCTGGCCACCATAATGAATATGCACATTAGTCGATGTCAATATATAGATAAAGCTCATCAAATCCCTTCCTCTCTCTCTTTCTTTGCTTACAGACGTCAAACAGCGGAGGAGCGCGAGGCGGAGCGACAGGCAGCCAATCGGCTGATGTTATCACTGCAGGCGGAGGCCATTAGCAAGGGCTTTGCACCACCCGCTGCGCCGCTGAGCTCACAGTCCGGCGTAAATGGAGCTCCGTTGGCAGCGCTGCATGGCCTGCAGCCCTGGGCGGAGGCGTCCCATGCAGCGGGCTGCTAATTGTCAAATGGTAGATCGTATATATACACACACAAATAACTCCATATATGTATGTGTCTGTGTGTGTATGTGTATAAGGTTTATTTGTGATAAAGTTTGCTTTGTAAATAGAGTTGAAAAACGTAATGGGCACAGTGAGACCCCGAACAAGACGAATCAATCAATTTGTAAATACTTAGCTTTACTTTCCTTATAAAATACAGATATATATATATATATATATATATATATATATACATATATATATATAACAATATATATATATATATATATAATCATATGCTTAAGTACTCGATGTAAGTTTAAGTAGTTTCCTTTAGTTTGTAGCGCAGTGTTTGCATGATTTGATTTCCATCTTCAGTTGTTCAACACTTATCTCAGAAATGTCAACTCTATGAAGCATATATATAATATAGTATATATAATATAAAAGAATTTTAAATATATGGCTTGTATTGTACGTTAGTTCGTAAGTCGAATGGCATTACCTAGTATTATAAATATAATATAACTATTGCAAGATATAACTAACTGAAATAAATACACTACGAAATCAAAGAAAACAACAACATGTTTTAGTCTTAGAGATTTGGAGCATTATGTTTTACTGTAAGTAGCCCATTGCACTTTTGATATAAGATTGATTTCAGTCTATATATCATGACTCTTATAATGGCCACTAAAATCTGATGAAAGTTGAATGGAAATTCAACTATGACTAGTAAATCCTAAACTAAAACTAAATGATCTATGTCACGTCTTACTCTTGAATTTTACCATGTTTCGGATACATGTGAGTTGCTGTGACCAGATTGTGTTTACTCTAATATATAGAAATAATAACAAGAATTGCTAATACCGCCCTCGACATCACCAAAGCATCGTCTATTAAACAGGACTTGTCGAAAGAGAACTGAGAGTTAGACTTGCGGTCGGAGCTCGGATCTCGGATCTCGGATCTGTAAATTGATCTCACAGAAATAGTCAGATTCTTGGTTACTGAATCCTGATGACCAGTGTAGTCTTTAGATCCTTAAGGAGTTTAATTTAATTTAAGTCACATAAATTTTGATGTATGTCGTTTCGATTCGGGATATTCTAATGCCATATGCTGCCATAACCCGACGGAAAAAGGCAGAGGACGACAAGGAGCAGGGAAAAACCAACAACAATTAGCTGACTGAAGTTCTTCATAATGGTAATCCTGGCGGCCTTTCATTATAAATATATTACGTGTTTTTGCTGCGCTTCAAAGGCAAAACAAACACAGAACGCCGCCAGGTCGACAGAGAGCAGGTAGCTCTCTCTTCCTCTCTCACTCCCCTCTCACGCTCTATGGTAGGGATCGTCTCTTAAAGTGTTGCTTGCTGTCACATTAGGCTGGAGTCGGACTCCTACGAGTTGGCAAGGTGGTCGCTGCTTGCGGAAGTAAACCATTTGCAAACAAGTTGAAAGGGAAGGCGCCACACAATGTTGCAGTCGCCCGGACCTGTCGGACGATCAAATGGTATTTTTATTGAAACTTCAAGAGAGACACCTTTTCAGTTTGGTTGCCTTTGCCGCTTTGCTACTTGGAAATATCTCGCATAAATTGCGTTTAATTGGACAATTTTGTGGGTTTTTATTTCTTTGTTAGCTTGTAATGAGGATCGGCGGAGGAGAGATCCTTCGGGCTGTGCGTCATTGCATGTGCTCGACAGAGGGGCTTCTCGACTCTAATTGGCACAGTTTGTGGAAGCTGGAAGCCAACTCAGGTTTTTGATTGATTATTGAGCCAAGCTGTGGACAGCAGCCAACAGCCCATAGCCAACGGGCAACGGCCAACGGCCGACGGCCGACGGCCAGAAGCTGCAGCCACAATCTATTTGTGTCCACTTAGTGAAATGACAGGCGCCACAGTCAGAGAGAAAGACAAAGATAGAGAGACTGAATGGGAGTGGGGGGAGATCTGGGTGATTGCCGAAAATCAGCAAAAAGAAAACCAAATTGAAAGTGACCAACAGAGGGTGGCATCCATCCAACTGCCAGACTCTTTATATGAAAGCAACGAAGAGAGTGCACGACTAGCAAATACCCCGACATGCAGGCGCTTAGGCAAACAGCTGCTCCTCTACAAACCTAGCTCAGAAGCGCATTAGATGTTGCATTAGGTTTCCAGATATGGAATTCATATTTGATGGTATTAAGCATTGGGTAAGTTCTCTCAGCTCGTTAAGAGGTCAGCCACATAAACAATAGACCCTGAGAGTCCTGAGCTCAATGTGTACAGGGTATACAAATACAAATGAACAGCCCTGCGGTTGGTCAACAAGACAAGCACAGAGAGCAGAGGCTGGGGCTCGAGCGAGAGAGTGTGAGAGTGGGGGAATGGGGGGACCGCACAGAGTAGGATTTTACGAGTGGCAGCCTCTTGGTCCGGCTGGCATGTCAATTTGGATTATGGCTATGGATTGAACGGGATTTAAGGCCAAGTCGAAGCTTTTTTCAAATTAGTTTTTCAACCTTTTGCCACAGAGCTGCAATTTTCATATTAAAATTCAGAAGAATCGAGGCAGCGGCAAGCCTTTGGGGCACTCGCTGGAACTTTGACAGCCATTCACAAAAGTCGCAATCGCAGTTGCAGTCACAGTAGACGGCGCACAGTGACAGCGAATAATTAGCGGACATCATGGAGACATTTAAATTAAATATGAGTTTGCTATTGTTATGTGTTGCCGCTGCTGCTTGGCCAACGCTGAGCACGTCTAGCCTCTAATTATGGCCGTCACTGGTTGGCTGCCAGCTTGGCTGGTTGGCCTGTCAACCTGCCACATGGCAGTCATAAAACCAAACAAAAAATGTCATAAAGGAAACCATTTTGAACAGCGTAGCTGAAGGCAAGGAATACAGCTGCAACTGATCGACTATGAGTTACCCTTTAAGTAAGAAAAGGAAAAGGATTCATCTGGATTGATGACTTCAAATATTATCTGTTGTTTAACTAGTTACTCAATTACGTCCAATACATCATGATTGATTGGCATAACTTTTATTAGTTATATATATCTATACATCTTGATTGATGTTAACTGCTGCTTAGCTAGCTACTCAATTATATCCAATACATCATGATTGATAGCTGAGTATTTCATTTATTGCTTAGTTACTCACTTACTTGTAACAATACATCATGATTGATAGCCATACAGTTCATGTGTTGCCTTCATAGATATGCAATGGCATAGCTATAGCATGATTGATAACAGAAAATGCCTTCAAGTTGCTTCTAGTAATATAAGTGTCTTTATATTGATATCTGATCTTTGATTGATAGCAGTAAGCACTTGCATTGGTTCATCATGATTGATCGCAGTCCTATTTCTACATCTTGATTGATCAACAGAAGCATATCTAACTAATGTACTGACGTTTTGATCTTTGCATGAGTCATCAATACATCATGATTGAGCGCATGCATAGCTGCCAGACTGATAAGTTTTTCTATTCCTCAAGCTCTCAACTCATAATGAACTATCTCTATGAGTAGATCTACCCCGTTATATAGTTATATCTGTAGCTAACTATCTTTGGCAAACAGCGAGCTGTCATTAGTTCTCTCTGCCTCTGTCTCTGTGTGTGTCTGTGTGCAGGTCTATTACTGTAAATGAGTTAAAAATGGAGTAAATGGAGTGAGAAGCACGCTCTACATCCCCCTGCGAGCAAGGGCAGCCATTAAACGCAGTTGTTGTTTGTGTTGCCGGATCTACCACGAGCACTTGGGATCCGGTGCTACGGCGACAACTAGCAACAACGACTAACAGCACTTCTAATGACCACGCAGCGCCGTTCTCCAAATTAATCATTTGGCCTGTCATTAGTTTCATTGCGTATTTTTTATTTTTATAACCTGAGCTCATTGACGAGAGGAACGGGGTATATTAGTTGTGTGCCAACGTATGCAGCAGGCAGGCGTAGGCGTGGCTGGCACCTCACATTTTCAGCAGGACGACGAGCTGCGTCGCTGAGAGAGACTTGAATTTCGAAATATTTATTCTTGTATACCCCTACTCAATACGAGCCTATAAGTTATTTCAATATCTCCATCTCATATCGGTCTTTGATTTGTTTAAGTTGGAAATATGAATGAATGTACAGATAATAAAAACTTCCTTTTAGATATACAGGCATTCCCACTTCTCCTCTTGACCCTTTGGCTCTGGTAGATCCATTTCCGTATTCTATTTATGCGCTACAAATTTCCTTAACTAAATGTCGGGTTCAGGGTATCTTCTAGTCGTGCACGCCCGAACACTCAATTTTTTATTTTTATTCAGTATTTTTGTTAGTTCTCTTTGTAGGTTTTTGTTTGTTGTGGACAAAGCATATGCTAATAGCTCGTGAATGACATGTTGCCTTGTCGCTGCTGTGGCCAATAAATTGGCTGGCTAAATGATACTGAAAAGTTCCCCCGCTGCACGAATTACCAGATAACACTCACAGCAATAGACCCACGAGAATACAAATTATTTTAAATACTTTTGTACGAAGTCTTAGTCGACAGCCACTTGAAGTAAATCGCAATTGGTGACATCGCCTTCAAATGGAAATAATTTCATTTGTATTTTATTGTAATTTTAATTATATTTGAAGAGGGCGTGGGGATGGTCAATATTAAAACTAGTCAGTCTTATCATTAAATGAATGCCAGGCTGAATTGCTTGAATTGCCCCAATATCTGTATCATCAGTGTCAATATCATTATTGATCATATATGCAGTTCATCACTTTCAGATTCATTACTATCAGCAATAATTGTGGTTCTCATTGGTATCATCATTATCATTATCATTATTTATTACCAATATTGTTATCATTGACATCATTATTGTCATTATCATTATAATACCATTTTCATTAGCATTATCATCAGACTTGTCATTCTCATTATCATTCTCATTTAAATTTTCATTATCGTTTCATTAATATTAGCTTTATCATTAATATACTTATAATCAGTATGATTATCCTTATTATTGTTTGATATATATATATATAGTATTACTGTTTTAGTATGAATAAGTAAACAAATCGTATAATGTATTAACCCAACTCACAGACGTTTCCTCGTGCAGGCTTTTGTAAATATAGAACTTACCTCAATCAGCTGAATTACTTCGCGCGTTAGATTGATTGTTATGCATATATATAGTTGGCATTCAGTCTTATCTGCTAACAACTCGACTTAATTGTTATTCTCAAGCATTCAGATTAATAAAAGTCAAACTCGATAAATGTAGAAAATTGTCAAAGAGCTGGCAAGTGCCCCGCCTATCTAATCAGCATGCAGGCTGATAATAGAGCTTGACAACTATTACAGAGTAAATATACAGAAATATGTATATATTTATATATATCTATTCTGATTGATTGACCCTTCCAGGGCAATAAGAATAAAAACGTTTGCCTGTGCTTAGGAGATACATCAGGATTTTGAGTGAAGAAAAGTTCGTGTTTCGCAGTTTGACATGAAAATTTAATCAAGTTGTTTTCAATTGAGTGCAAAATCACATCAGCCAGGCATAAAACAGAGAGTGAAAAGTGAAAAGCGCAAGGTGTGAGGCAGGCAGACAGGCAGACAGACGGAATTGAGTGGTCAGCCAGGCTAAGAGGGGTTGGTTTGGCTTCGTGCTGCCCCGACTACAAGTGTCAACAGCAACAGCAACAGCAATGGCAACTGGATTTAGATCTGGACTGTGGCACGTTCTACGATTTCACGTATTTATTGCCAAAACACACAAATTTATAACCAGCCAATAAAAGCAGCAACAACAACAACAACAAGCGACGAACTTTGACGAGGAACAGCTACGAAAATAACATTTCAATTTTATGGCCTGGTCTAAAAAAGAGGAAAATGGTCAGAAGAGCGACTCATCAAATATTGAAGAGGCTCGAAAATTTATGCTGAATTCCATTAGAGTTATGGCGTGAAAATTGTTTAAAGCAAATCAATGCCACAATTAAGAAGGGCTGGGAGTGGTAAGGGGCGGGAGAGGGGCGGTGCCGGTGGCGGTGTTATAGAGCTAAGTAATCAAACTACTTCGAGCCGATTTTTTGCTTGGGACAAGTCTCTGAAGTCTATTTAAGCAGCAAAACTGTTCAAATATGCAAGTCAAATTGTTTGAGATTTCCACTTGCTCTGGCTGGAATTAAATTTCATTTGTATGTTTGACAGTCTTTGAATACCCTGTAAGTGTTCAAGAAGTGCCCAGAAGGCGTATCACGGCTTGCTCAATGAGAGATGTTTGGCTGAAACTCAATATGAATCGCAAATAGATTGCAGACTCTAACAGAAGTAGACTTAGATATATACTTGGATTAGACAGTACATATATCAGTATAATACAGTATATATACCTGGGCTATAAACGGAAACTTATTGTCTTCAAATAAGTAGAAATCTTTATATTGAGCATGTATATATGATAGCTATAGCTAGATATATCATCTGATAGGTTTAAGATTTTCGTCTAAATTGCAGAAGTATTTCAATATTAATTCTTTCGCAATGTTTGTAGATCTTGCATCTGCTTCTTCTTCTTCTCCTTCCTCTTCTGTTTCGTTTTCCTCTTTTTAACAACTAATTGCAAGCTGTGTAAAACAATTCTTAGTGCGTCAATCAAAATTCCACTGGGTATCTACTAGTCAGTCAGCCTCACTCAACCGAACTTACTTCATCTCCCTCTCCCTCTTCCTCCCTCTCTATCTCTCTCTCTGACTCTGTCTATCTCTGCCTTAGCCACTCCCAATTCGCTTTAATTTTTTGCTTTTGATTGTGCTTCAGTCCCAATTGTCCATTTCATGGACTCGCAGCATTTGCATTTTATATCTGCCAAGGCAAGAATTTGACCTTTTTCAATTTCTTCGTCTTGTCCTTGTCCTTGTCCGTGCCTGTATCCTTGGCCGCGTCCGCCTCTCTAAGTGGCCTTCAGGGTAAATTTTGATTTTTGCGTAATTTTTCCAGCGTCCAAAGTCGAGTCAAAAATTGGAGGCGGCGCCATAAATAATGCAGCAAGCAAATCCAACAATTGCCACGAATCACTTCGAGGCCAGAAATGTTCACGCATTTCGCAACAACAATGAAATGAATACAAATCGGGCATACGCGGCCAACTCATACTCGTCCATTGTAGAGCAATTGTAGATCTGTAGATCAGTGAAGAGCTTTAACGTTGGCTCTAAAACTGTCGTATGCATATATATATATATAGTATATATAAAGACAGACAGACAGACGACTGCAAGTAGGCAAACGAAACGAATATACTCTCTTTACAGTTGAGGAGCGAGAGCACAAGAGGCAGTCTAGAAGCAGGACAGCAAGATGAAAATTGAAATGAAACGAAACTCATTTGGATATCCGGGTAGTTCGGCATTGCGTTTGCCCGGCCGAAAACTTTTCCCAAATGCATATTAAAATACGCAAGTCCCACAGATTTTTATTTCGCTGCTGCTGGCCAAATAAATGCCTGGCCGTAAAAGTAAACGACAAACGAATGGGCCAAACAATAAAAGGCAAGTTCACGACTTACGACAAGCGGACGTGAAAACGGCAGGAGTCAGAGAGAGAGGGGGAGAGAGGGCGAGAATGAGAACGAGGCAGGGAAATTGAGCCGAGAGAGTGTGGGACATTGGCCATGTCATGTTCATGTTGACTAATGTTTAACGAGCGCAACTTGTCCTTGTTGATGTTGTTTATGAACCTGCCAGCGACTTAGAGTGCGCATCAACCACCCTCCCCTCCCCCTTCTCCATCCCCTCTCCGACTATTCAAATCCCAACGGTGCCTGCCTGGGTATCGCGGCGAGCATCGACGCGCGTGCCTCGCGGCTCGTGACTCGTCGCAACTCGTGAGTCGCTAGGCAGCATTTCAAATTGATGAAGTTGAAAGCCGAAAATAATGTTAAGGGCTGCTTGAGCGTGGGCAGGGCAGGGGGTTGGCCCACCACCCCCTCCCCACGTCAGGCAGCAATCGGTGTCAATTGTGTAATTGCCGAATGTTGTTTTCAAATATTTAATTGAAAGGGTGTTCTGCGCATTATCCTTGCTGTTGAAGGACTTGCCATTTCGTGGTTACACGCGTATCCTGTTACAAATCCAGTGTGAATGTCGTTTTGCCTGCTCTTTAATATAATTGTTATCCGCTTGTGCCTTCTAGGGGGAGTCGACTGCTTGTCGGTTTGCCTGTTTGCCTTGTTGTTCTCCTGCAGCGGCAAGTGTTGAGATTTCGATACAAACATGTTGACCCCAGGACCCGAGTTGCAGCAGATGCTACAGCTAGATAGGAACACAAAATAATCCTGGGAAAGTTCAGAGAACTTGAGCTGAAATAATCAGAAAGGATTCGGCTAATCCATGCGGGACTTTCGCTCTAATTGCTTTTTAATTCCAATTTTTGCAGAGTTTCTATAAATATTTCAACTTAAGGAGGAAGCTGTGCGTGGTTCATTAATCAGTCAGTCACTCAATCAATCAACCAGTAAATTTGAGCCATTCAACTTTATATTTTAAGCTGCTCATTGAGCAGTAATCACCGAGTAGCTTGATCAATCAGTCAATCAATCATTCTACCATTATATACCATGCACTTCATTTCAGCTGTGGCTTTAACACTTTAAGCTGTTAGTTATAAAGGAATTAGTCATCTCTTACAACTTAAGCTACGTATTGATGATCAATCAATCAATCAATGATCAATCACTAAGTAAATCAATCATTAAATCAGAGCACAAAAACACATATCAGGCGATTGATCAGTAATTAGTGCGTCAGTCAATCAATCACTCTACCCGTCAGTCAACCAGTTAGTCATTTAATCAATCAATAAGTTAGGAGCATTTTTTTATTCCAGCTGTTTTCATACTTTGCCCAAGCTTTATCATATAAGCTGTGCATTGATTCAGCAATCAATCAATCAATCGGTCTGTCAGTCATGAGTTTCTTCTTTCCTTCTTAGATATTCCTCAGATATTCAGCATCTTCAGCTGCCATTTAAATAGTGCGCGATTAATTGACGAACTGATTGATTGATTGATTCGTTGATGCTACAAATAAAGTCTATAAATATTATTTAACCACATTTCAGCATTTACCTTACTTCTTTATATAATATATAGTTTCAACTGATTGATTGACTGATTGACCGACTGTGAAAATATTGTAAAAATTGATTATAGAAATTGAGCTGACAAACTGAGACTCATTTAAAAGGAAAACCTGCATGAAAATGCTCTTCAAGCTTTCAGTTCAGTTGTGCTTAAGAGACACCTTTTGACCACTCAATTTGCAGGTGCTACAATCAATTTGATATCCTTGTCTGCCGTTCGAACAGGACACCTCGTGTCGCCTGGCTGCTGGCTGCTGGCTGCTCACTTGAGCTGCCAATGAAAGGGCGTTAAAAGCAGCTTTCAATACAGTTTACGCAGCTCCGACTGGCACCTAGCTGCGAGGCAGGCCCCTAGATGCCAGGACTGTGCCGGGCGACAGGCGACAGGCGACAGTCGATGACGACAGGACCAAAGGACGACAGGACCGCACGGCCGAAAGGCAACTCCAATTGCATTTTAATGCAATTACAAGTGAAGCCCCTGGGAGGGCGTGCCATGGCCACTTGACACCACCCCAAAGGTCCACTTGACATTGACAATAAACAGCGCAGCCTCGCTGCTGCTGTTGCATTGTTGAAATATGTCCTGCGTCCTTAATTTCACTTTTGTTGTTGTTTTTTTTTTTTTTTGCCAGAACTCGATTCAGCTGCAGCCTGTCGCAGATTAAAAGATATAAATTCATATTCCCCGAGCAGCCGGGGGTGATGCGTGCGAAGCGTGTCCTCTCCCCTCGCCCCGTCCCCCGCTCTCTGGCGCTGTTGCGTGTCCTTGCTCAGGGGCTGCGCGCCCTCCCCGAGGATCGATTAGCTTGTTAGGAATTCAATTCGAAAACATCGTTTTCCATGCCTCGCTCTGTCATATATCTCTCTTTCTATGAAGGGATTGCGTGAATGATGAGCCAGCTCAGCTTTATGGCAGCCTGTTTGATTTTGGTATCTCAGTCTCAGCTGCAGGTGCAGCACGGGCAGAGTGCGACCTCGCTGCCATGTCCAAACCACTTACAGTAATTAACAGCAAGATGCTGCTGCTCACTTATTTCATTCTTTTTGGTCTTCCCCCGCCTCAAGTCGAATGGCTGCTGTTTCGCGTCAGGACTTGGGACATTATCACGTGCCTCGACAAGCATTTCGCATCGAAGTGCGCACAGTCTTTGTCGTTAAGGCGCAATTATATATACATATCTTCTACATATACCAATAAGAATGATTTGATTTCTGTTCCATTCTATGAATATTGAATGGAGTTTTGCGTTTGCGTAAGCCAATGTCGACCTCAAATACACTCAACACAACTGACTTGAATTTGGCTGCAGAAACATGAATCTCTACTCGAAATCACTTGAAGTACGTAAATATATATATAGATCATACTATATGCATACGACCGTAGCCTGCTTAATATCAGATTCACTTGTGAACATGAACTTTCTCATGCAACCCTCGCATATACCAGTAGAATATACTTACTTTCACCCTCATATACATATATCGAATTAACAAATTATTGTTTTATTTTTCGCAAAGTGTATTTAACAAAAGTCTTTTTATAGCTTCGCGTCGATTTTTCAACCCGTTTCGATTTAATGCCCATCATAATCGCTTGACTCCAACCCTCCAAATAGATGGGCCTCATCTGTGCCCCCATCTGTGGTTATTTGATTGATGATAATGCCTAGGATTCGCAGATTAGCCGCCAAACGTTATTATTTATTTAAAACCTTTTCTAGTTCCATAATAAACTGTTTCAGTCTTTGGCTTATTGGTCAGTCTACATAAAATACTATAACGGATATTCCGTGAAATCGATTAGAATTCAACAAGCACAAGAAGCAGTTCATTTTTAAATTCTGAACTACCTCAAATAACTTGATTGTATTCTGCGCTCAGTCAAGAGCTATTTGTTCACCACTCACAAAATAAGTTGTTCATTTGAACGACTCGTTCAATTGACCAAAATGTGACAACACAAATTTTATGCTATTATTACCGGTTAATTAACATGCTGTTCTAACCGTTTCAAATGGCTTCTAAACGGTTATCGCTTGCTGCCGGCCAACACCAACCCACAGATGGCGCCACGCACATGTAAGCACAGACATCAACCTAGCAAATACATAAACCAAGCAGTTTCAATATGCTGTGAGATATTTGATTTAAGCCAGGCTAATCTTTTAACAGCAAATTAACACAAATACTTATAATCAATAACATTCAAAATGTGCTGAGATATTTCAAGTATTATACATTGGAGTGCCGAAACGTGGTATAATACGTAAAGTTGTATTAATATCTCTTATATCTCTTTCTTTCATATCTCTTTTTTTGTATATTTTTGTAGCATCTTTTGCTAATAACAATAATAAGAATAATGCTAGTAGTAATAATTCATCAATAAAATGTGTTTTTTAACTTATTTGAGCGCTTAATGCTTCCCGAAATCGGCTGGCTCCACTGGATCAGGCACCGTTTCGTACAGCTCATTTGATTGATGATGATTGACGCTGGGATACAATGGAGTGTCATTGTTGTTTCCACTGGCACTGGGTCTGGCATGAATGTTGAGATCTGTCGGCTCGGGTCTGTTGCCATTGTAGGCCAATCCATTGGCAAAGGAGCGATGCAACAGGGCGTTGCCCGCCAAACGCTGCAGCTGCATCAAGCAACTAACCAAACAAACAAAGAAGAAGGGGAAGCATAAATAAATATGTCAATCAAAATCATTCAATCATTTACCGATCCAGTTTGATGTCGCTGGGCTTCTCCTGCATTTCAAAGACATCCAACATTCCCAGATTGTGGCCACTGTTCAGCAGAGCCGAGGGCGGAGCCCGTTTGCCATTGGTCCAGCCGCGAGAATACTGGAAAGTCTGGCCCATGCAGGCCATCGAGAGGGTGAAGAGAAACAGCGGCAACAGGAGCAAGCGCAACATGATGGAAGCTGTGTCTAAAGAAGATGACAAGGAAGGGGAAAGAGAAAGGGGCGTGGCAGAGGGAGGCAGAGGGAGAGATAACCCAAAAATGTTATAATAGAAATCATTTCCAAATGTTTTGTTCAATATCCACAGTTCTATAAGAGCTTAAAGCAAGCTAATGTATAATATATAATCAATAATTGAACTAATGTTACAGTAACTCAAGAAGACTTCAACAGGTTCGTTCGACACTTGCAAACTCTTTCAGCACTTTGTTAATTAAAAACTTTCAGACTTGCCTGGAATTCCGAAGATGCTTCTGGCCAAACCACACGCAGCGATGCTGAGGCAACGTCTGAGGCTCTCTTGGCTCAGACAGCGGCTTTTATAACCAAAGGAGCAAAGTGCAATTTCCCATTGATGGCAATAAAAGTGGCTACAGAAAAGGACTACTGGGCACCCAAGGGGGGTGGGCCGCCTCGAGGCAGATGCAGATTAACTGTGATTATTAGTTGCCAATTGTTTTCCATGCGTGGCCAAGGCGGCATTTAGCACCCAGGCCACGCCCACCACCACTACGGCTGGCTGATCAAATTGAATGCATTTGCTGATTGGAATCCTCGCTCCACGTTGTCGAGACAGCAGCCAGTAGTTAAAGTCAAAGTGAAAGTGGAAAAGGGTTACAGCATCTGTTTTCATATACCCTGTAAACATTTGATAATAGCTTGAGCAAGGGTGGTTTGTCGCAACAATCAGTAGGGGTAGAGGAACGTGGAACTCTATGGTTCAAGTTCGACCAGATCAGCATATAGAACTGTGTATGGATATCCTTCACAGGTGGAAATTTTAGACTCTATTGATAAATATGTAACTAAGTCCGGGAGTGTCCGACTAGCAAATACCACGAACTCTATGCAGTTTTGCTGTGATAAGCAAAAGAACTATAGAAAAATGTTTATATTTAGACCTTTTCTTGTAGGGTAGCTTTTAGTCTATCAATACAATCATGAGTTGTTTTTATTGCAATTACATGCCGTCTAATCCCTTTGCCAGGCAGCAAAGACGTGGGTTTAGCTTAGCTTAAGTCACTTAACCGAAATAAACCAGATAAAGTTATATATAGAACTTGACGTCTGAGAAGGTAGCGTATGAACATTCGTATAGAGGACTTCTTAATGGCTTATAGACTAGTAATCTCTGTGCCGTTGGCGGCATTCGCCTGGTCATTGCCTTCGTTATTTTGTGCCAGCTCCACGGAATTCTCCTTGGACTTTTGACGACGCAAGAGGAAATAGCAACGGCTGCAAGAGAATATCAGATTATATAGAATATATACAGAATATGTAGCTATTGAAGGTGAGAAGACTGACAGAAGAACAGAAGGTCAGGGCTAAATCGACTCAGCTCGTCTTGATAAATAACCCATTTCGCGTTTTCAATGAGTCCCTGAACTAACGATAAGTAAGAAATCCAAATAGACTAAGTTCTGTCCGATAACTTTAAAGACTTGGCACTAATTGGGCAGACAGATGTGTTAACGCGGAATGCTAATTAAATGTTAATTTGATATAAAAGTTATAAAAGGAAGTGAGAAAGTTTTAATCCGACTAGAAGATACCCTGAACCTCACACTTTCTAATCAATGAGATTAATAAAAAATGTGAAAGACTTACCCCTGGACACGTTTCCCCGAAACATCTGCGGTAAGGTTCTGGGCCTCCACCTCGGCCTTGCTGAACAATTTACAATAGCAATTTTTAAACATACTTAAATGACAAACTTATTATGTACTTAGATCTATGCGTATGAACATAGACAATTTCGGCAGAGTTGACACCTACACTTCTGATTGGTGCACACATAGTACAGTCGCATCTCCTTTTCGGCGGGTTTGCACCTTTCGTTAGTTCGTTCATAATCGTGTTCGAATATATCCAATTGTCCTTGTCTTCCTTAGGATACCCGCAGCGCTAGATTAAGAGCATTTGCGGAGCCACATAAGCATGCCATTGGGTATACAATTATTATAAAGCTTATACTTTAGGTTTCCTTAAACAATATTCAAATGAATTTACCTGAATTGGTTATCGATTATCAATTATCAATTATCGTTCAATATAATACTTTATTAGATCATTGAACTTGTGAAAAATCACATCTGGAGTACCCCTAGCCCAGCCATCACACCGGTCACCACACTAGACCTAGGTTAACTTAAGTTAAGTTAGGTGCAAGCACATACGCCCACATATACACACACACACGCAAATACGCAACACACTCATGTTTGCAGACAAACTCATGTTTACAGACACACTCGATCACAGCATAGGGCGAGCACATAGCAACGATCGCAGTAGCAGACCCGATCACCGCGGCAGACACAGTCAACTGCAGCAGATCCGATTCAATATGTACCACGACAACCGAGCACACCACAGCAGAGCCGACCACCCCAACCGAACCATATAGTAGAGCCTGTACTGAAAACGAACTTCACACGCGACTGGGACAGCGACAAAACCCACCACGCAGAGTCACGATGAGAAAATTACCACGATATATTAGCACAGACATCAACTTGCGTAGCCAAGACAGAAACCAAACAGCTTCAGTATTTTATGAGATATTTGATTTAAACCTAGTTAAGAAGCTTATGTGGCCAAGGCTGTTTAATGCTATGCTTAATTTAATGGCATTATTAACAGCAAATTTATGGAAATATTTATGACCAACTGTTAAGGCTAGTTTTTAGAGTGTTCATTTTATAATCTACCTCGATTTAGAACATAGAGAGTATAATTAGATGTGGCCAAGGCAGAGATTGCATCTGCTAGTGGAAAAGTTATGTTTTGCTAATTTTAACTATATATTCTCGCATTGCATAAACATAAAAATTATCTTCAACTCTTGTAACGTACTAAAAGTACCTGATATAATATATAAAATTGTAATAATTTTCATTTGAGCCATATCTCTTTTTTTGTATATTTTTGTAGCATCTTTTGCTAATAACAATAATAAGAATAATCCTAGTAGTAATAATTCATCAATAAAATGTGTTTTTCAACTTATTTGAGCGCTTAATGCTTCCCGAAATCGGCTGGCTCCACTGGATCAGGCACCGTTTCGTACAGCTCATTTGATTGATGATGATTGACGCTGGGATACAATGGAGTGTCATTGTTGTTTCCACTGGCACTGGGTCTGGCATGAATGTTGAGATCTGTCGGCTCGGGTCTGTTGCCATTGTAGGCCAATCCATTGGCAAAGGAGCGATGCAACAGGGCGTTGCCCGCCAAACGCTGCAGCTGCATCAAGCAACTAACCAAACAAACAAAGAAGAAGGGGAAGCATAAATAAATATGTCAATAAAAATCAATCAATCATTTACCGATCCAGTTTGATGTCGCTGGGCTTCTCCTGCATTTCAAAGACATCCAACATTCCCAGATTGTGGCCACTGTTCAGCAGAGCCGAGGGCGGAGCCCGTTTGCCATTGGTCCAGCCGCGAGAATACTGGAAAGTCTGGCCCATGCAGGCCATCGAGAGGGTGAAGAGAAACAGCGGCAACAGGAGCAAGCGCAACATGATGGAAGCTGTGTCTAAAGAAGACGACAAGGAAGGGGGAAGGGAAAGGAGGGTGGCAGAGGGAGGCAGAGGGAGAGATAACCCAAAAATGTTATAATAGAAATCATTTCCAAATGTTTGTTTAGTACCCACAGTTCTATAAGAGCTTAAAGCCAGCTAATAACCAAATTTCAATGAAACTGAAATTGTATCGAAAGATACAAAATGTATTGATAGACAAATGGATAGAAAAATAGATAGATAGATGATCGATTGATAGATCTATCTATCTATCTATATAGAAATATAGTTGGATAGACTGAATGATAGTTAGACTCCTTCATTCTGTATTCTATGTCTATACCTCCATCTCTATCATCTATAGATAGATAGAATGAAAGTTGTACTCTATCTATCTATTTATCTATCATTCTCTTGATAGTTAGATATTTAATATATAATCAATAATTGAACTAATGTTACAGTAACTCAAGAAGACTTCAACAGGTTCGTTCGACACTTGCAAACTCTTTCAGCACTTTGTTAATTAAAAACTTTCACACTTGCCTGGAATTCCGAAGATGCTTCTGGCCAAACCACACGCAGCGATGCTGAGGCAACGTCTGAGGCTCTCTTGGCTCAGACAGCGGCTTTTATAACCAAAGGAGCAAAGTGCAATTTCCCATTGATGGCAATAAAAGTGGCTACAGAAAAGGACTACTGGGCACCCAAGGGGGGTGGGCCGCCTCGAGGCAGATGCAGATTAACTGTGATTATTAGTTGCCAATTGTTTTCCATGCGTGGCCAAGGCGGCATTTAGCACCCAGGCCACGCCCACCACTACTTCGGCTGGCTGATCAAATTGAATGCATTTGCTGATTGGAATCCTCGCTCCACGTTGTCGAGACAGCAGCCAGTAGTTAAAGTCAAAGTGAAAGTGGAAAAGGGTTACAGCATCTGTTTTCATATACCCTGTAAACATTTGATAATAGCTTGAGCAAGGGTGGTTTGTCGCAACAATCAGTAGGGGTAGAGGAACGTGGAGCTTTATGGTTCAAGTTCGACCAGATCAGCATATAGAACTGTGTATGGATATCCTTCACAAGTGGAAATTTTAGACTCTATTGATAAATATGTAACTAAGTCCAGGAGTGTCCGACTAGCAAATACCGCGAACTCTATGCAGTTTTGCTGTGATAAGCGAAAGAACTATAGAAAAATGTTTATATTTAGACCTTTCCTTGTAGGGTAGCTTTTAGTCTATCAATACAATCATGAGTTGTTTTTATTGCAATTACATGTCGTCTAATCCTTTTGCCAGGCAGCAAAGACGTGGGTTTAGCTTAGCTTAAGTCACTTAACCGAAATAAACCAGATAAAGTTATATATAGAACTTGACGTCTGAGAAGGTAGCGTATGAACATTCTTAATGGCTTATAGACTAGTAATCTCTGTGCCATTGGCGGCATTCGCCTGGCCATTGCCTTCGTTATTTTGTGCCAGCTCCACGGAATTCTCCTTGGACTTCTGACGACGCAAGAGGAAATAGCAAAGGCTGCAAGAGAAGAACAGATTATATACATAGAATATATACAGAATATGTAATATATGTAAACCTACACAAAGACTAGAACATTGGGCACGTAGAAGACTTCGCCAAACAGAAAGAAGGCGCCCGGAAATGTGTCCACATTATTCTGGTAGATTAAACTGTAGATGGGCGGGAATATGAATTGGGCAATTGGCTCGCTGATGCCAAAGATCGAATACATTTTGCCTGAGGATAAGAATATAATATATATAATATATAACATATAATATATAATATATAACAGAAATATAGAAATTCCATTGTGCAAGAACCCACTTAGCTCATCTCCCTCCACAATGCGGCTGCCAATGGCCTTGATGGCGATGACGCGCAGACTGACAAACATGTCCACGACGGTGGCCACATAGAACGAGGTGGTGTCGGTGGAAAAGGCCTGAAAGAAATTAAATTTTTATTAGATCATATTTATTTCAATTTCCATATTGAGAAGAGTTCCAGATTCACGTACATACAACAGACGTGAACAGACAATGGCCAGAGCCGAGAGTATGCCAATGGAGGGATCCGAAAACTTCAACATTTTGCTAAGGATGGCTGTGCCGATGAATGTACCCAATACAGCCGCCAGCCCGGATATGGTTGAAAAAATAGAGAAGTCATTGCCATTCCAGTTCAACTTCTTCAGGGTGAAGCGATACCAATAGTCATTCTCAGCCGCGCCAGGGCCCACGGTCAGGAAGAAGGCCAGAAGGAGCAGAATCAGTAGAAGACGTCCCTTATTTTTGCGCTTGATCAAGGGAAACCGTATGCATTCCATCACCAGCGTAGGATCAAAAAGTTCCTTCAGCAGTGAGCGTCTCACAACCGGCACAGGCGGTGGCTCCACTTTGGGTGGCTCCAATTGGGGCGTCAGTTGGAAGTTAACATTCTTGTTAACAGGCAGCTCATCCAAGTTTGTTCGCTCATAGGCCATATTATCCGCAGCATGGCCCTCCAGCGGGTTGTCCAGCGTTTCCTCGGATTTCTTGGGCTCTGGTTTGATCTCCTTGATGAAGAAGATGATATAAAGTATGGCAATAATTTGAAAGACAACCGCGCTGGCAAACGAAACTAAAAAAGACAAGCATTGAAAAATAAAGAAAATAAAGAGTTTGCAAATGTGCCAATATAACTCACTTATGTAGCCAAGTGTATTGAAGAGAAATCCACTGACGGCGCCCAGAAAGGGTGCTCCGGTCACAAACATAGCAAAGATGCCAAACCGAAAAACGCGATCCTCCTCGGGCGTGGATATCGTTATATAGCTATAGACTGCCATTAGACAGAAGGTCAGACCGCCACAGACCGCAGGCACAATCGCCTCCAGATACATGCCAAACTCCATGGGCAGACTATCAAAGAAAATAGCCGAAATGAGCAAACCTACAAAGTACTTCACATTAATCTAATCAGCTCAATAATCCAGTCTTATGGCCCACTTACAGGTGAACATTAAGCCTTCGCCCACAATGGGTATAATCATGCATGGCTTGCGCTTGTTGTATCTGTCCGACCAGCCTCCGGCAAAGAGCAGTATAATCAGTGGGAATATGGCGGCTGTAGGACAGATAAGATAGGGTATTTAGACTTAGCATGACTATTCTTAAGATCAACTAATCATATATCTATATATCTTGAAATATTTATCATATGTATCTTGAAATACATCAAGAGAAAAGCAGCAAAAGTAGTTTTTGATCTAAACTAAATATATATAACTATCTATAAAATTATTCATTATAGCCGCTTTAGCTACATCAACTATATAAAAGTTGTTTTTAAAAAATATTTAAATAGCAGTATCATAAATCATCCTTAACACGTTGCATATTTCCTGATCGAATAGTAATGCCCTCTGATAGGGCATACACTATATACCGTCAATCAAAATGTAGTGCGAGCTGATCATGATATATCATAGTATCATAGATGATCACCAACCATCAGCATCCATCAGATCACCCATAGAAGTTACATATTTATTCACCAAATCATTGTACTCTTTGTCAGAGTATACGATCAATCAAATGTGAGTAGCCCAATGGACTAGTCTACAAGCTCGCAGTTATCTCTTCTTCTTATTCTCATAGAAATGTCTACTGAGAGACATAGAAATGCGAATTGAAATTGGAATTTTATAGCTGCAAAATGCACAAGGCAAATTAAATTGTTTATTTTTGTTATTCTTCTGCTGCATTGCTGATGCAATGGTTGTCAATAAATGTTTTATTGTCATTTAACAAAATGATTAAAAAAACAAGAAAACCAATAACAATTTCTGATGCCTTGACAATGACAAAACACGTAGAGGCTACACAAAAAAGGCCAAAAAATAGAAAAATTATCAATAGAAACAAAACTGTGTAATGAACCGGTTTTTGGAGAACGAATTCGCCCATGATTGAATAGTTAAGCGCAGAGCTTAAAATTTAAGCGTACGATTAAAATTTACGTAACCGAAAAGAATGCCAAGAATTTGTGATAAATCAAAATCGAATGAAGTTCTGTATTCTGACTATTGCCTATCATTATATATACATACATATATACGCGTACGTATGCACAGAGCAGAGAGATGTGGTAATACATAATGCGCATTGAATGTTAATTTTATATAAAAATAATAATAATAATTCTAATAAAAAAAGAACCTGAAAATATAATATTAAGCTATGCGAATCGCAGGCAAAACTGGTTGCACTTGCTTCGACTACCTAATTGGCTACATCATTAAGATAAATATAGATGTGTGAGATTTACCTATGGGCGCACGTTTTCCCGAAACATCTGCGGATAGCTTCTGGGCCTCCACCTCGGCCTTGCAGACCGTATAATTGAAGCCGGTCGAGTAGACGCCTAGCAGAGTTTGCTCCATGGAGGCGCCCATGGTCGTGTTCTCGAAGTTATAGTCATCGCATTCGATGCCCAATTCCGATTTATCCAACATGGTCATGCAGGTGGCTTTATTGTAGCCCAGATTGACGCGACATGCCTTCTCCAAGGGGAAGTTCTGAATGGCCACTTGGTTGAATACGGATGCCATAAAGTAGAAGAAGAAGAACGGCTCAATGACGAGATAACGACGATAACGCCATAATTTTTGAATATAATTCAACTGGGGTTCCGGCTCGGCCGTTGTGTCAGTTGTTTTAGCCATGTTTGAAATCTAGTATTTTACGCTTCTATTTCGATTCTCATGTTAAGCTCGACAACACGTCGCGCCAAGTTCTAACGTTCAACTGTCGCTTGATCAGCTAAAGCAACGTCTCAGAAATACGTACAAGAAACTTGTTTAATTAATTGCTAGATTCTTTGTTTTCGTATCATTTCTGTTTGATAGATATTGAAATTTTTGTCACTGTGATGAGAGAATGAGAGATGCGCTTAACGATTTGCATGCGAGTGTTCCGCTCTCATTCTCTCCCTCTCACGCTCTCTGGATCAAGATTTGTGAATGAGAAACATTTGCGGTTCAATTTACAATAACAACTCTTAAACATACTTAAATCATAGACTTTATTATGTACTTAGAACTATGCGTGTGAATATAGCCAGTGTCGGTAGTCGTAAACAGAGTTGACACTTCCGTTTCCGTTGTTATTCCGTCCAGCGATGTGTACAATTCTGATTAGTGCACACATAGTACAGTCGCATCTCCTCTTCGGCACGACGGGTTTGCGCCTGGAAGAAAACAGCTTCGCGATGCGAGCACTTGGGGCATGCGTGGTCTTCAGTGCGCGGCAGCGTCGGATCCGAAATCACATCGGGGACTATGTGCGTCAGTTCGTCGATTTCGTGCATAATCTTGTTGACATATATACAATTGGAGTCGGCTTCCTGTTTATAATCGCAATTACGGCACGCGTACATTAATGTTTTGTTATCCTTGTCTTCCTTAGGATACAACATGTTGTTGCATTCCTGACAGAAACGTATACCTACAAAACCGGGGCCTTCGGTATGTGCAGAGTCAAATAAGCCAGCCATGTCTACAATGGTTATAAATATTTCATTATAGTTTCAGTTTGATATTTACAGAAATTTACCTGAACTTGTGTAGCTAGCAGAAATACGAATGGCAAATTGACGATAGTTCTCGATAACTTTGCTATCAATGATATCGAGCATTTGCGCTTGAAAATATTTTTAAGTCACCAGACAGTCACTGTGATATCAGCGTATATTCCTATTTAACCATTGAATTGAAATTTTTACCAAGTAATCAGTTAAACAAATGTAACAAACTAAACAAGAATGTACACTTGCATTTTTGAGCGAGTAACAAATTAAAAATGCGGCATTAATAATTAAATCTGGTCACACTTATTTCGGAACAGCTGTTTGTCTGTCTACGAATACTGCGAATAGTCAGACGCTAACGCCATTGTGTACGCTTACGTGCCTCTGCACGAGCTGTAAACTGTGAGTGAACTTATTTAAATAGATGTACGCAAAACTTGTTTCTTTTTTTTTTTAAATTGAGAATTAGATAAGAAAGCTTAGAACCATCGTTTGCAATCAGTGCGCATAACGAAGATGTGCGAGTAAATAACAAACAAACGCTATCCCTCTCGCTCTCTCCAACTGTTTTTTCCATATATCTGTTGCATCTCGTTACAGTCGATCACATCGACAACGACTTCAGACGACGTATGACTTTCATTGACGCAAGTTTCACATTTAATTAGAGAAACTACATTGCCGTGTTTGTGTGTGTATGCGTGTGTGTAACGCAGATGTAAAATAAAATAAAATTTAGATCTACAAATTGGCATTGAATAGTGGTCAAATTATCAGAGTTCTAAACAATATTCCTTTAAAGCCGGCAACAAAATATTCAATATTGAAAAGTATGCAACAATTTTCAAAATCTTATATTCGAATTATTTTCAACCCTAAATATATTTTTCACGAATAGTCACAGAGCGAGAGAACTTGTTGCGTTTCTTTTTCTTTTTGTCGTAACTAAGCACGTAGCGTGCTCTCGCTCGCTCTCTCAGTCGATCGGTAGCTAGCCGCCATTTTTATTGTGCGCTGCTTCTAGGCGTTGCTGACGTGACGCTCTGGCAAAGTGATCGATTCAAAATAAATCACGAGCCTGAAAGTAGGCTAAATAACGCGACGTCACTGATCCTTGTTGTCCTGCATCTTCCAACAGGGGACAACCATGAGCGCTAGCAAGGACGCCGCCGCGGCAGCCCCTGTTACCAACAAAGAGACCAGCACACCCGTCATCAGAGTAATGGACGTGGAGAAAATGGTTTCACTGAAGGCGAAACGTAGTGGCACACGCATGAAGTTGCTCAACGATGTGACCGCGAAGGCTGCTCGCCCCAAACAGGAGAAACGCACCAGTATCAAGATACTCAACAACGATGAAGCCCAGAGCAGCTCGAAAAGCGGCGACAAACGTGCCACGCCCAAAACGGTTAGCCCAGGTGTTAAAATATTAAACGAGAAGCGAATTACACCCTCTGCCGCAGCAATGGAAACAGCCAAAATAAAGACATCGCCCAGCAAGAAGAAGAAAATGGATCATTACGTACTGCAGGCCATTAAAAGTGAGAACAGCAAAGCCGACAACACGACAAGCGTTGTGGTTGTCGAGGACGACGACACCATTGACTTTATACTGGCCGATGATGATGTTGAGCTCGGAGACGCTGCCAAGGAGAATGGCGAAGAGTTTGTTGTATCTGGCGTCGAGGATGATGATGACGACGAGGACGATGATGATGAAGACGATGAGGATGGGTCAGGAGGAGGTGCCAGCGGGGCAAAGCGCAAAAGTGGCAACAACAACAACAACAACGAGCTCAAAGAAATGGTTGAGCACGTGTGCGGCAAATGCTACAAGACGTTCCGTCGCGTCAAGAGTCTGAAAAAGCATTTGGAGTTCTGTCGCTACGACAGTGGCTATCATCTGCGCAAGGCGGACATGCTGAAGAATCTGGACAAGATTGAACGTGATGCCGTGGTTATGGAGAAGAAGGACATCTGTTTCTGTTGCAGCGAGAGCTACGATACCTTTCATGTAACTGCAATCCCATCCCAGATCTAAGTTTTATCTAATAGTTATTCTCTTTCTAGCTGGGCCACATTAACTGCCCCGACTGCCCCAAGTCGTTCAAAACGCAGACGAGCTATGAGCGTCACATTTTCATCACACACTCAGAGTTCAACGACTTTCCATGCTCCATTTGTAATGCCAAGCTGCGCAGCTCCGCGCTGCTGAAGCTGCACGAGCAGCAACATCAATCCAGAGGCAAGCCTTTTGCCTGCAAGATTTGTGGCAAGGACTTTACGCGCTCATATCATTTGAAGCGTCATCAAAAGTATTCGTCGTGCTCGGCCAATGAGAACGATACCATGAGCTGCAAGGTGTGCGATCGGGTCTTCTATCGCTTAGACAATTTGCGCGCTCATCTCAAGCAGCATCTGGGCACCCAGGTGGTGAAGAAGCCGGAGTACATGTGTCATGTGTGCAAGAACTGCTTCTACAGTCTGTCCACACTTAAGTGAGTAGCGCTTAGTAGATTGCTGTATGCTTCAATTGGTAATTACCTTTTAATTCTCTTAGCATTCACATACGCACACACACGGGCGAGAAGCCATTCGATTGCGATTTGTGCGACAAGAAGTTTTCGGCGTTGGTAGCGCTCAAGAAGCATCGTCGCTATCATACGGGCGAGAAGCCGTATACCTGCACAGTGGTATGCACCTGTTGCTTCTCAAATAATGAGACTCCTGATTAATTATTGCCCTTCCGTATATGCAGTGCAGTCAATCCTTTGCAGTGAAGGAGGTACTCAATCGCCACATGAAGCGGCACACGGGCGAGCGTCCGCACAAGTGCAACGAGTGTGGCAAAAGCTTCATACAAGCCACACAGCTGCGCACGCATTCCAAGACACATCTGCGTCCCTACTCCTGCTCCTTGTGCATTCAAAAGTTTAAAACGGAAAAACAGTAAGTGGGATAAAATCCATATCCCTTCTTTGTACTTAACTTTATACTTTAACACAGACTCGAGCGTCATGTCAAGGAGCATTCGCGTCAGAAACGCCCCTCGTTTGCCTGTTCGGAGTGCACACGAAGCTTCCGCACCAGCGCACTCCTCAAGGAGCACATGGACGCTGGCGATCACTCGCGTAAGTTTCCTGATAGTATATCATACTGTACCCTTAGCTAAAAATTTCAAATAATTGTGGAATATAGCTGTTAAGCCGACTCGGACTAAACGTTCGGCCAAGGTGATCGAGCGCACTGACTGTGCAATTTGTGACAAGAACTTCGATAGCACTGATACGCTCCGTAATCACATACGCAACGTGCACGAGTGCGACCCGGATGATATTTTCGGAACTGAGCCACCAGCCAAACGCAAAGCGAACAAAAAGACCGTCGTGGTGGTAGAAGACGAAGAAGAAGACGAGGCGAATGAAGAGAAAGACCAGGATAAGGAAACGCCGGCTGCCAACACATCAGCTGGCTCGCTCATCTCCAGCAAAACGGATGACAATGGTGTCGTGGTGCGTGAGTTTTTAGTGGATGAGGGTGATGGCAATGCGCAGACCATTGTGCTCGAGAACGAGGTGTACACCATTTTGCCTTTGGAGGGTGCAGCCAACACAGCTGAGGCGACGGCCGAAGACGATGTCAAAGCCGAGTCGAAGGAGAAGCCACAGTCGGCTGTGTCGCCGGTTGTCAAGAAGGAGCAGCGTAAATCGTTGGCCGCCAGCTTGGCTGCTGCCATTGCGGATAATCTGGATGAACCGTCAAGTGATGATGAGTTCAACGGCGAGGTGCTCACTGAGGAGGACATAAAACTGAAGGAGAACATAGCGAAGCTAATCGATATGCTGGTCGATCCGCAAACACTCAAGAAATACAACTGGCCCAACAGTTCCGAGGAGTCGGTGCTATGCAAGGTCATCGAGAATTGCGGGCACGATCTGGCCAAGGGCAGCGAAGCCTATGCCGAGTTGGACTATGGCAGTCGCATGCGGGAATACTGCAAACTCTTGTTCACTGTGGTGATTCACAATGACTCCATAAAGGCGCTGCTCAACAACTTTCCGATCGACGATGTTATCGAGTACGTGCTGGGTGATGAGGACCAAGACCAGGATCAGGAAGCAGACAAAGGCAAAGAGAAAGAGAATGTCGAAGAAAAATCGGATACGGAGACTAGAGAGGATGAAGCTGATGAAGCTGAAGCTTAGAATTGTTCTGCATCTTATATGTAAATACATTTATTGGGTATTCAAAAGTCGGACAGCAAGAGACGAAAATTTTAATGCATGGATATATATATATATATATATATATATATATATATATATATATATATATATATATATATATATATATATATATATATATATATATATATATATATATATATATATATATATATATATCGCAAAGGACAGCAGCCTCCGCTGTAAAGTACCCAAAATATTAATTTTGTTTAAGCATGTTGGTTTCGGTTTGAACACTAAGTGACCTTAAATAATGAATGATTATAATGTACCACCCATTGAACTGTTATTTACAATTTACATGCGATATTTCTATATGCTATTTTTTAAAAGAAATCTATTAAAGATATACACATTTATATATGTCGAATATCGTGTTCATTGACCTAACTGACTGTAATCCAAATCAAATGGCTTCCAGTCAGCCAATGTCTGATTTGAAAAGGTTTTATCTTAAGGGCTGGAGAAACTGTAGAGAATATTGAATGAATCACGTCTATAATAAATATTTGCCTTGGATTTAGGATCTGTCGAAGCGAAATGAATCGAAAATCGGCATTTATTTGCGCGATGTTGCCATTATAACACTTCTTAAAACTATCATAAACTAGTATATTCTGTTATATGCGGGTAGTCGGAAAAAGTTGAAGCCACCTTCGTATATGCTTATATAATATATCATTGCTCCATCAGCATTCTGAGCAGTCGCTCATTGTTCTGCAGAATCTTTTGACGACTCTCGTCGACCAGGTCCTTGTACTCGCCAATGCTGGCCTCGATGGAGAGCAGCTGTTGCTTCATGGGCTCCGTGGCCGAGGCCGTGAGGCTTCGCTCGCGCTTTAGCTCCGCTGCTGCTTGGATGTAGGAATCCCGCCACATGCCCAGCTCCAGCTGCATTGCATCGATGTCCTCGGGTATGAAGTCCAACAGCTTGCCGAGCGGATTCACGGACTTGGTGAGTGTCTGTATGATATCTCGCAGATCGTTCATTTGCCTGGCCGAGCTCTGGCCCGTGCCTGCTGATGGCGCTTTTTGCTGGGCATCCTCCTTGCCCGTCTCACTTACCTGGGCTGCCACCAGCTCCTTCTGAGTGTCGAGTATCTGTTGAACCAGTCGGCCCTGACCCTGCTGCTGAGCCTCCATATCCAGTTGGGCATCGACTGTGCCCGCATCTATGTCATGCGCACTGGCATCCTCGATCACCACCAAGTTCTCGCCATCATCATCGAAATCGCCAAAGGTCTCCAGCTTCACATTGATCCCGGACATCTTCAACTGGTCATTCGGTTGCAGCACAATTTCTACATTGCGACGCCTTGGTGCCCCAGGCCGTGCCGAGGCTGGACGTGCACTTGGCGGACGCAACGACGTGCGCGGCCGAGTTATCGAGCCGTTCGATTCCTTCGAGTTCTCACGCGTAAAGGTGCCTTCTCGCTTAACTTCGCTGTTGTTGTTGTGGTTGTTGTTGTTATTGGAGTCAGAGACTGGCACAGTGGAGGCCTGGCTCTGATCGCTAGCCTCGTTACTGGCCACTGGAGCCTCCGGCTCGGGCGGGACTGTTCGCTGGCTGGCACTGGAGCGTCGGCTTTTGCCAGAGGATTTGCGACTTTCCGGCTCCGCGGGCTCAGCTGCCAGCTGTTGAGCCTTGGGCAAGGGACTCTGTGAGGGCCTAGTAGGTTTGGGGGAGGCAACAGGCGATGGCGGCTTGACAGGTTTGGGAACATCTGCCGGAGCTGCAGCTGGAGTAGCGGGTGGAGCGGTTGCAGCAGTTGCAGCCGGTGCCGGCGACATGGACTTTGCTTCGTTGTCTGTCGAAGCTTGTTTGACTTTTGTTGGGGGCTTCACGGGCGATGGGGTCTTCTTGGAGCCCTGCCGGCTCAACTTGGACTTGGCTTCTGCCTCCGACGAGGGCTTCTGCCGACGTTGAGGCTTCTTTTCCTTGTCTTGGGTCGCCTGCTCCGTTGCCTTGCGAAACTTCTGCTCCTGAGGCGAAATGCGCTTCTCCTTTCGTGCCATGGGCTGGTCCTTGGCAGTTGGTGAGATTTGTTTGCTGCTCGCTTTGACTTCCTTGGCCTTAACTGGCTTCGGCTTATCGGTCTCGTTGGCCAAGATTTGCTGCACTGCATCATGCCAATCCAGACGTTGCTCCATTATGCTGGCCATAGCCTGCAGCAGCTCATTCGTCAGCTTCGGCTCATGCCCGGCCACAATTTTAGAGGTTCGCACCTTCAAATCCTGCTTCGTAGTAAGTTCTGCAATCATCTCCAGATTGGTTAGGGTATGCTCTACTCTATACGATGTCTCAAACTTACTTGTGGCATCAATCATCTTTTGCAGAAATCGCATTTTATCATTGCTAGTCAAATCGATTGGTTATTCATAGTTTAGGTCCGACATTATGTGGATGCCTTACCGATCATTGATGTTCTCGAACAGCTGCTCCTCCGGCGTATAGAGACCCTCAAAGCAGCCCGTTTCCTTAATAAACTAAGCCGAGTTTAATTGAACGAGTCCCATAGCTAAAACCTTACCGCTGTAAAGATGTCCATGAGGTAGCGAAATGGAGGCTTCCGCAGCAGCTTCTCTGTCAGCGGAGGCTTCTTGATCCACTTGCCCAGGCTTTGCTGCGTGGCCTTTATTACAGCTGCATCCAGTTCCTGCTCCGACATGGTCACAAACTGCGTTAACCAAGCGGGTGTTTTTAACAATTGTTTTCCTTTTGTTTGTTTGGCCCAAACCGTTGCTAAGGCAACGCTCCCAACCAGGTGGAAACTAACTACAGCTGCGCAGGCGCTAACTGGAAATTCCATGACTCGACTCAACTGGATGAAACGCGATTCATTGCAAACTCGGATAGGATGCCTATAGATATTTATATAGAAAAGCTTTAGCTTGAGCTAATTGTTCCATGATCATTATATGATATAGTATAGATCAGATTTATCTGATTTCTAGGACAAATCATATAGATAAACCTATATAAACACAATTATATATTTATAAATATTTGCAGGAACTGCTACAACATTTAATAATAAAGTCATTCTAGTTTTTTAACACGTTCTTACTTTATTTTGTTATTTATAAAATCTTCTCATACAACATGATTTGCATATTTTAGTTGGCCTTAGGATATATGAGGACAGAACTCTGTTTGGGATAATACAAATGATAGAAAGTAGAAGACGAAATACTAGTTCAAGTTAACAAATAAACTATATTAAATCTACAAATATATTTCATATATATATCTATATAAACATATATATATTTAACAGTTATTTAACGGCCAATTAAAGTTTTGCAAACAGTTTATGCCAAAGAGCAGTCAAGTTATATAAACCAAATTGTAGTTGTAACTAAAGACTAAGTGTGTGTGTGTGTGTGTGTGTGTGTGTGTGTGTGTGTGTATGTGTATGTGTGTGTGTGTGTGTGTGTGTTGGTGTGTGTGAATTAAGATTAATAATTCTCATAGCTAAAAGTAAGCATTCCATTTAAAGCTAACACATACAAAAAACTCGTGGGAAGTGGGGAAGGAACAGACTTTGCAAGCAAATTGGCGGCAATTACAAAGGGCTGAACAGTTGGACTAATAATAAGATCAAAATATAACATAGATATCATTATATCATTATACGATATTATGTTGTGTGTATATATAGTACAGGTTTAAATAGCGTAGCGCTTAACATATCTATATATATGTGGTATATAGTATATAGGTGTACGTATGTATTGTTTTTATATATTTATATAATTTACATTTAGTGCAGCATTTCGTGTTGCGCTGCAAATTTAAAAAACAATTTGTAAAATTAACTTTCGCTCTCTCTCTCGTTCTCGCTTTCTTGGTATCTCTCATTCGCACAGTAATTCTAGTTAATTGTAATGTCGTAGCGCGTGGTTAATGCTACGAAGCGCTTCGCTCAGCTGCTACAACTCAAAGAAGTCATCCTGCTGCTTCTCCAGGCGCTTCAGTGAGTTCTGCACTCGTCGTGTTTGCGTCGTATTCAAGAGCTGCGCCGTATCCGAATTCCCACTGCCCGTCGAGCTGTGCCTCTGGTGGTGCGGCGGACGATTGTTGTTGTTGTTGCTGTTGTGGTTGTTGTTCTTGTAGGAGTTATTCAGGTGATGATTGCGGCGCTGTGGAAACACATCCGTTGTGGCACTGATGCAAATATCCGCATCACTTTGACTATTCACCAAACTGCAGAGAATAAAGATAGAGAAGGATTAAATGATGTTGTCAGCACTGGAAGCTCTGGCAGCTGAAGCACTTACTCCTTGGATCGTTCGACATATTTGCGCGACTCAGATATCGTGTTATCAATCTTATTGAGGAAATCATTCATGCACTTGCGATTCTCCTCCTCGGGCGTCATCGCGGCCACCGAGTCCAGCGACTTGCTCTGCTTGGCGTTGCACGTGGCATTGTGATTGTGCAACATTAGAGCTGGATCCTCGTCGTTGGGCTGCACCAGCAGCTCGCCGGCAATTGAATATGGACGCGGTGTGCTGTGCAGCTGACCGGAACGTGTGCTCGACGAGCTGGACGAGATGTTGGTGTTGCAGCTGTTGCTGCTGCCGCTGCCACTGCCACTGCTATCGTAGCGATTTGCTTGACTCAAATTGTTTGCATTGTTCAATGCTTCACGCTGCACATTCGCATCGGGCGTGGTGGGCGGCGAGGCCAGTGCATCGGCCAACAGGTCAGCCCCATTTGCCTGCAAATTATAGGGTGACGTCTTCTCCACGGGCACAAGCAAGAACTGACGCAAGAAGAGGCTGTCCGAGGCATAAAGGCGATTGACACGACGTATTTGTTCCGTCTGTTGATATAATTAATATTGTTATTGGATCTGCGTGCAATTATATTAGATATGGATGGATCTATAGCTGTCATCTGCCAATTCCAGTGAAAGCTCTGCTGCCGAATGCCAGCTCAGCTCCCTCAAATTAAAAACTCAAATATTTATTGCTCTTCTAAACCTCATTTAATATATATTAAGTTGTCAATATATATGATATATCATTTATATAAAGCATATCCAAATATTTAACTACTCAATAAATAATATTTAAGCTATCAATAGAGAAATCTGTCCGCCTTAGAGATTAGCAATCTACGAATTGTTAGCTAATTGACTTATTGGTTGAGTGATTGATCGATGACTGAGTTGACACGATTCGCACACGTTAGATGCGAATCACAACGATGATTAATTGGCCAGGTAAATTAACTGTGTCATTATACAATCCAGTTCGCTCTCTCTTTCTCTCTTATCTCTGTAGTAGCTGATCAAATGTTGACACAGATTCTGTTGGCACTCTAGACCCTATCTAGTTATATATACTGAAGTGATATGCAGCAGCTGTCGGAACATTTGGCTGCAGCATTTCCCCCAACTTAAAATTCCTTGATAAGACTGAAAACTCAAATAACGATAAGCAATTAGACGAGTGGTCGTAGGTTGCCGCTACTGCAGTGCAGCACCCAACACCCCCCCCCCCCCCCTCCCAGCCCTGTCTCCGCCCTCTAATCCATTTGTCTAATTTGTATAGGCCATGTCGAGCGACTGTGGGTCTTTCCGTCTGCTTATTAAATCGATAAAGTTGAAAGTTAGCTGACATTTGAAACGTTCTACAATGTGCATGCGACACGACAGCAACACAGAACACAAGCCAGACATTGCAGTCAAGCGCAACTGACTGCATTATACTCGCTCATGAGGCAAAGTAAAATTTACCATGAAATTAAGGGTATTCTTAGCTTATTGGTCTATCGATAGAGGTTACCAGTGATAAAATCTAAAAAACCTCTGGAATATGCATTCCCTACCAATGGGAGGCCTTAGAATATCTTTATGAGACGAGCCTTCGATGGGAAGGTATTTAAAGATTTTAAAGACACTTTCTTTAAACAGGCAGCAAGTCTGAAATTGCACGAAACCAATATACTTTTTCTGTTCACTTTGTGAACGAGCATAAAAAGAAGCCATCGCTAGTTGCAAGCCATGCCACACGTGCAATCCACCTACAAATGAAAAGTTGTAAAGGGAAATGCTGCCTGCATACTGTATGCGAGGGTAGTATAAGACATATTCAACATTAACATAATATATATATTAACATATGATTATTTCTGCTGTATAAGTTGTGCTCGCATGCATATGTATTCCCATTATGTTATATTTTAACAAATCTTCATACTCCTTCATATATATGTGGTTTGTATATAATTGAAATCAATGTTTTTTTTTAAATATATGTATATAATATTATATTTGTTATATAATAAAATAAATATTCCTATTTTCACTTCATCTCTCATCTTTCAACTCTGTTTGATTTCCACCAGAACTGTTTGTACTACCCTCGCATATGGTATGTTGTCCATTTGAAATCAATGTTTTATGTCACGCTATCACTTTCACTGAACTCCCTTGGAGCAATCGAGACTTAATAATTGATGTTTACATACCGTTGCGCCATATTTTAGCGAAATTCCTTGCAGTGTATCCGTCTTTTCCACTGTGTGTCGTATAAGAATTTCATTGTTTCTCAGATTGTTGCAGCAGGTGCTGCCATATTTCTTGAGAGTGCGTGAGGAGTCGCGTATCGATTGTTTTTCGTTGAACATGAATTCGGTGTCATCCATATCAGGCACGATCTCTTGAAACTGCAAAGTGAAAGGAGGAAAGTATTCATCAACTGTTCAATTGCACTCATTTAATTGTTTTTGTTTTCATTTTGTTTTTATTTTTCGAATTTTGGCAAGAATCGCTATGATGTCATTGTTTTACCGTTACTATTGCAAACACACACATGTGTGCGCGCTTTTATAAATATAAATAGCACACAACCTGGTAGTTTCTGTGATTTGTTCATTGGATGTGCCCCACTCACCTGAATCACCTGAACTCCCTCAAAACGGTAACTGCAACCAAGCGAAACCGAAAGATATAGCAAAACTAATACAGCAACTATTATAGACACATTTTACTCAGGCAACGTAGGCGTTCTCCTTAATTGATTTCACTTTTTTGTAGTGTTGCAATAATTTATTATTTATACTTTTTCTACTGTGCTTTCGTTTTTTTTCAGCACCGTTGACTTACAGCTGCGATTACTACGTGTTTACAAGTTGTTGTTGTTGTTGTTGCCGTTGTGTGTTGTACTGCCAGTATGACCGTAGCACTTAATCGACAAAATGCCAAAAATACCAAATCATACTAGGGATGAACAATTCCGTTTATGCTCAATACGAATCACGATAAGCCGTCTTTGATTGTGACCTATTTAAGACGACGGCACGTCGTGTCACGTCATATTCATCGCTACTTTGGAGCCGCGCTCAATATGATATCGATTACTGCACTCATAGCTGTGCACAGAGTTGCAATACTAGAAGTTGAGCGCGTGTTTTTGTTTGTGTTGATTTTTGTTTTGTGCAAATGTTAATTTGCGTTTGTTTCTGTTTTTATTGCTTGCGAGAGCGAATAATTTTTTTTTCACGTGATAGCTAAGCCAACGTAAGCGCCTTTCAATGTGTGCATTGTATATGATGTTGTGAGGCTTAAACCTGTTTGGATAAAGCAGCGAGCAGTCAACAAAGACAAAGCAGCTGGTTCGTTGGGTTGCATATGGAAATTATTCGAAACGAATTGCCGGCATGACTTTTAATTAACATGTGACTTTATTTATTAATGATACCTCCATATTTAATTTGTAATAGTAATGCATTATTGCAAGACAACTAACAGAACAGAGGTGCAATTACTTCCTTCAAGACATAACATGCATACATACATACAATAGACATATATGTACATATGTATATGCATGTATGTAAGTGTGTGTATTGAATTGTGGCTCTTAAGGTTAACAACAAAGTTGTCGCAACTGTTGTCAAACTGTTTTCTGCAATAACAATATACGACCAAATAAAAAGAGCGAAAGCAATTGAGTTAGAGAGAGACAGCAGTCTATTGTATGCTGGGTAAATAATAACTGTTATTTTAGCGCAACTGATAAGCGCTTCCCACCCAGCGACTATCAGACGACAATTCAAAACAGTTTCACCTAAATTTCGCATAGATTTGAAATGGAAAGAAAAAAACGGTCATTGACATACACAAATCGCAGAAGCTAGTCACGCGCCGGGTTTCCCTCAATGGGATTTCGCTATACACATGCATACATATACACGGATCTATATATATATATCTATATATATATATGTATATAGATATATTTATTGTACATATATAAATGTTTAAATATATTTTATATTTGTTGCGAAAGCTCTTTAAATTGTCCATGCTGTGCGCAACTGATCTTTTGATGAGCAATCAGCCCGCACAAGAGAATCAAATAAATGATCGCTAGTCAAAAGCGATCGACCTGAAGATGCTCTGTAAACGTGTATTCGTATTTAATTACAACTATAATTAAAACATATACAGCAGCTAAGTTAGCAGTGTAAAGAGGTCGACTAGCAGATACCCTGAATACTTTGGCTATCACTCGCATTTCTAGACAATAGATACCTCCTATACAGTTAAGAAAAGGCATTATATGCTCTTTATAACGTTAACTTCGCCTGAACACATACATTTAATTTTGCTATCGATAAAGTAGATGAATTACGACCTTGCATTTGTCTAAGTATTAAACAAATATACCCCATTTCCGTTGATTTTTAATGGGTATATGAAAAAGGGGACTTTTCAATGATTGCAGAAAAGAAGACACGCTCCGTTCGGAAAGTGATAATTGTTTATTGTCTAATTGTTTATGTCTATCAAAAGACAAGCGTGTGATTTTGAACAGAATTAGACAGTCGAAAGAGTTGCTAAATGGAAATGTCAGACAAGACGGAATTTATGCATGTGACTCAGTTGTACGAATGGACGCTGCGACGTGACGAGGGCCAAAGAGCTCGAAGAACTCTTCAGAGACATTCGTATAGATACCGAAGGTCAGTCCAAGCTAATTGCAACTGATCGATAACAGAGTGTGAGTCGATAAAGTTTGCTAATCAAGTCGGCTTTCAACAGTGACTAACATAAATATTCGTATGACGATTGCCATAAATTTAATGATATCGCTTGCAATCTATTTCAAATTTGTTGCTGTTGTTGTTTGTCGTTTGTTGTTTATGTAAGTATGTCTGAAATTTATGGATTCGTGCAATCGCACACAAATTATTGGACGAAGGCCAAATTAAAGTAACAGTTGAGGTAAGCTTTATGGCAGTCAGTGTTTAGCCGTCGCACTATCTTTAGTATTAATTAAAATTAACAAAATAGCAAATTGCAAATTGATAAAACACACCAAAAACAAAAAGACCAAAACGAAAATACTGCACCAAATCGTACGTGACACAAATTAAAGAAGCTTTATACATATCAATTCAGATATTATTATTATTATGCATGACAACTGCGAAATGGAACGTTTTTATTCACACACACGCACACTCCCCTTGTACTGCATAGCAAGATCTATGATAGAGCTGGGCTCGTGACACGAGTTGCTGATTTCATATTCGTGTCTATCTCAACTGTGAGCTATCTAACAGTAGATTCAATTGCCGTCCAACAACAAGGCAAACTGTAATTATCTCTAAGTTGGAATTGTCGTCACGAGGCCATCTCTAGTTTTTCGATAACTCATATTTGTTACCTAGTGCAACGTACTGTTAAGTTGGTGCTTCAAGTCGAATTTCGATAGATAACTTAATTTTTCTATCACATACCCGCAGCTAAATGCTGGAGTACGTGCTGAGTGCGTGGCATGACTAAGATTTCCCTCTGATTTGCTTTAACTATCGTGCTTCAAATTCGATTTGTTTACATTTTTCATAGTCTTAAAGGGAGCAAAGCGAGATGCTGTGTACCAATCAACTGTCCTTAAACATCCAGCAAGTCAGTAAAGCTTTCCACCTTCAATGCTTTCTGTCTAACATGTTTAATTAACTGATAATGAGTTGTGTCTACTACAAAGAGCTGCTACAAAGACTCTCGAAGCATTACTCAGTGAACAATGGACTTGTACTTGTACTTGAGGCATTGACACACCTGGCCGGCCTATTGTAATGTGTAGAAACAAACGATTCTATACGAGTCGACTATGCCAGCGCTACATCATGTTTGTTATCAATTGTTGGCTCTTATATCAGATCCCTTTGCCGACATTCTATATATCAGGCTCAACTTGTTCCGCCATATCAATTGTAAAGCCCGCGCGTTGCACTTGAAAGTGTAAAGCTCCATACCCAAAAGCCAAGTGCCACAATCTTAAGTGGCATTAAGTTTACTTATGTAGTTTTATGTACATATATTTTCTGACAAATGAAATGGATGGCTTCTCAGTACTCTTCAGATACGAGAGAGCATATAATATACCTCTATATGTGCATGTTTATTAAGGTGTTTAACTTTCTGTTTGCTCAATTGAAGGGCAACGTCATCCACTAGTTAAGCACATTTGAAGCTGTCCGTCTAGTATTCTACTACGTAATACCCATTACTGGAGACATCTGTTACGTGCAGTAAAAATATAGTCAACGTGACTTCTATAATGTTTCAAAGTATAAATTCCTTTTTAACGAATACCTTTTGCACGGGGCAGTAAAACATATATAGGAAACTTATGGCAACTTAAACTGAAATAAATACACCTATCAATAATATTATAAATAATGTTTATCAGTTTTTTTTTATTATTTTTTGACAGTGACAGAGAGGGAGGGATAGAGAGAGAGACGCGCATGCACTGTGAAGCCTTTACTAAACCGCAAAAATATACTTTAAGATATAGATTTACATTGAGATATCGATCAATATCTTAACAAATCTGAAGTTCTCTACATTTCTTCAATACATTTCTTAAGCGTAATTAGTTAGCTGTCATTAGCATTATATATATATATATATATATTTAAATCGAGTCATTAGGCAACTTAACCACATATCCACAAGTATGACATTATATATATATATATATATATATATATATATATATATATATATATATATATATATATATATATGTATATATATAAACTTGCTGCGATTAATAATAAAGTTAATTATACGCGATTGCCGTTAGCTTTGTACAGTAAATGGAATATATATAAATAAGTATATATAGACACATATATATAGAGATAGACATATATATGTATATGTAATCAATCTTCTTTTGAGGTTTTGATTGATTATTGCCAAGAATTTAATTTCGTTAGCCTTTAGAGATCGTAGATATCTGGAACCGTTTATGTATGGTAATATATTATGGTAATATATATATATATATATATATATATATATATATATATATAAATATAATCATAAATGGAACTTCGCAGTTTTGGGTGGCCAAAATAGACCAGAGATTAGATTGCCTAGGTTCTTTGAGGCAATCTCGATTCCATATTGGGGCAATAATCAAACAAAGCAAATTCTCAAAATGACTCAAAACAACGGTACAAATTTCTGAACGAGACAGAGAGGGGGAAAGAGAGAGAGAGAGAGCAAGAAAGAGAGAAAAGGTATCGCTTGAAATAAAAGTAAGAAAACATGTTTATAGCACTGATACTACATTCACATATTCGCATTCACATTCACACTCTTTTTCCCATTCACACTCACACTCACGCACACTACTCATATTCGTATTCATATTCATATTAAATTTATCGGTTCCTGTAACGGCAGCCATTGATTGAGATAACTGCCTTATTAGTTCGAATTTTTAAGATGTTTGTTCTTTTCGATAACAATACTGGGGCCTATTAAATAAAATACTAAATCAAAGCCTGACTAAAACAAATATATCTTTGGATCTCTTAAATATAAAAGATAAGTTACGATATTTAGAATTTTATTTCTCAAGTGTATCTTTATCGTTTTTTCTTCAATATTACAGTAGACTCTGCCAAAACTGAAAAGTAAAAAATAATTGAAAATATAAAATTAATGTAAAAACACGTCGCTTTCATAGCATAGGCTTGATTCACTGTACTTCAAATGTAAGCGGTAGAATGTTTTTTTTTGTAGTCTTTTGCAAGCATGCTAAACCGGTTAAGCGAAAAATAAAGAGAACAAAAATAACTAAATATAGCTAAATTGGTTATTAAACAAATACGTCAAAGATAATGCCCAGCGAACTGGTTAAAACAGGAATTGCAACAGGAAGCAGAAAACGAAGCGAAGCGCCAACTCTAAGAATACGACAGAAAAAACCCTATTAACATGACCATTTCCACTTCATACTGAGTCACCTGATTACCTCTACCTCAGTGTCAAGCCAAGAAATTACCATGGAAATAGTTTTGACTCACTTTACGCACTGAGTAATTTGATAGACTCGAATATTGAATAGCCCTCGGAAGGCATTTGGGTCGATTGAAATGACAAACGGTTTCTGGATAAGTAACAAGATAAGCCCATTTGCTCATACAGTGAATACTCAATAATAGAAACTGTATTGCAACTGTTAACTGCTTCTGTCAATAGTAAAGTCAAGCAAACTGGAAAGATGTTTGTTCCACTAGCACAGTGAATACTCGTTAGAGCCAACTCTAAATTTTGCTTTTTATCCATTTCTTACTTTCGGATTCTATATACTCGAAAGTTGTTCATTACTCGAGCATTCACTGTCTGCATGCAAACGTTTTGGGCCTCTAACGAGCATCGAAGCGTCAAAAGCAAAAACTCTTCAAAATGGCGCCCAGTTGGTAAAGCTGAATAAAACCGGCCCAGGGCCAGGTTCTTAACGCAGCAAGTTGGCTTTAAGGTTTGGGCATTGAACCCATCGAAGGTGCAGACCCAGCCCAAGGCTAAGGATATTTATAGAACAGATCGGGCGCATTCCAGAATGCCGAACCAACAAAGAAACGTACAAATTGCAATTGCGAGTTTTCGTTTTTATGTGTTTATCATGTGCTTTGGCCTAATTAGCAATAAAACTGGCAAAAGCAACAAAAGGCATTGTAATCGAGTCTATTCAATTTCACAATACTCTGCTCGATGAGAAGTACTCTTGAATAAGCTTGCAATTAAACTGTTTTCCTCTAATGACTGGCTTCACTTTTCCTCTTACGATGACTCGACATTGAATTGGTCTGGAAGATATATTTGTATATACTCTCTTCGCGCACAGTGCGTACAGTGTATATTAAGAACAGGCGACACACATACGTACATAATTGCATTTGGCTTTATTCACTCGTTGCACTCATTTGCAATTCAGACAGAGTCGCACAAGTTGGCCGCATTGCTGACTGGCTGACTTGTTGCTGTTGCTGTTGCTTTGGGCCAGATGTGCGATTGTTGACTGTTGGCTGTTGGCTGTTGACTTACTCATCGCCTGGTTCGTTGGCTACGATCCGCACTAACAGCTATAGTCGCAGTCGCAGTCGCAACCGTAGCCAAAACCATGCTGCACACTTTGGTGCCATTTGGAAAACTTTAAAGAAGTTGCGAGTGCTCAGCCAGCAGATGCCCTGTATATTCGTATGTCTATTCCCCAAGCTAAGTTATGATCAGAGTTAATTTAGAAAAGAATGCACTATAACGGTAAATATCGATATTGCTCAAAACTAAAGACAGTCACATGCCGACACTATAAAGATACAAGTCTCTTATAAAGAAATATATGCTAAGAAAACTTATAAACTAGCATAAACTGCACTTATCGTCTATCGATATATTTATGTATTTTATGCATGTTTTGCCCTTCTCTGTCAGCTGAAGCTGCATTGTTGCCAAACTGCTAGCAATTACAGGGTATATAAATACAGCAAATACCAAAAGGTAACGTTCCATTCAAAGTGGTTTTTCTTGGGTAATGCGAGAGCATTTCGACACGATCGTATTTCAAGAGAATTATTTATTATTTTGTGTTTTGTGGCGGCGGCGGCTGCTGCTGCTGTTGCTGCTTTGCCTCCAACTGATGTTGGTTAAAAAAATGTATTTTTAAATGCGGTTAAGCACCTCGGCAGGGGCCTCAGCAACAGTTTCTGCAGTCATTCTGCGAGTGTGTATGTGCTGAATAGATCTGAGTCTGAGTCTGACTTTGTGTGGCATGATTGTTGCCCACATTCACATACATACATACACATTTTTTCCACTCTTTAAGCCAACAAAAGCCAACGACCACGAGGAACTGCCATGACTTCATACTGTGGCTTTTATAAACGAATAAATTTATATATGTATTTATATACATTATATATAATATATATAGTGTTTTTCAAAACTGATTGCAGAATTTGCTCTGGATACGTTTTCGTTTGTATGACAATCTGCGACAGATGACATTTTAGACCTCAGCTAACCTAGAATATAAACTATGATTTGCTTAGTCATAAAATACCCTGTAATACGATCAGGTACAGATCAAGGTATACAAATATACGACCAGAACGGTCTTCATAATTTTCTGCATATGATTTATATTTTACATCATCGTATGTATTGGTTACATATTTATATATATATTATTTTTATATATTCATCTGTTTCCGTAATAAGTTATGAGTAACGTTTCGGCTATACGTCTACAATTTTGTAATTTAATCTGTTTCACAGGGTATTTTCGAGTCGTGCAACAGCTTTCGTTCTTCAGAAAATTGCGTCACAAACGACTTTAATGTAATAGCGTATAAATATTTGTAATTTGTAAACCTAACCTCAACCTCAAAGATCTCTATATATATTTGCATACCCTGCACTCATTAAAAATTGGGTATAATATAATTGGATATTATCTTATATTATATTGTAGATTTGTATATATTTTCACTTCTACTTACTTGCGAATGCAATTTCCAGTCCTTGTAGGCTTTCACAATATAATCCATTTCCGCGTCTTTTGTTGTTGTTTTCGGTCTTTATGAATAATCTGCGTATGAAGACGTAAACTTATCTAAGTATATATATATATATATATATATATGTGTATTTATTTTATTTCATTTTATTTTTACAATAAATCATTCACTTCACTCTCACTGAACGCCGATCGTTCATTTGTCTTTATTGGAAATTGAAAATATTGTTGATTTATATTTTGACTATAAATCAATTCCTTTATTTATTTTCCGGATAGTTAACAATTTGTTGTTTTTTATTATTATTATTTTTGGCGTTTCCCTTTTGGGATTTTTCCATAAAGTTCATTTGAGTGTTCCAAAATAATAATAAAATAAATTATTCTGTTTACTTTGTAAATTGAACGTTAATATAAATATTTAAATAATTATTTATACATTTTTTTAAATGTGTTTTCAATTAATTAATCTATGAATCAAATGACTAATCATTTTCATATTATCATTCATATAAAAACTGTGTTGCTCTAAAATAAAGTGTGAATGAATACAATATATATATATATATATATGTATGTATAATACAGCTATGTATACATCTTTAGCACTTATACATTTATACACCCAATATTTTCCCTCCTATAAGACAACTGCAACATAAATAACACATACACATGCATGCATACACTCTGGACGCTCTTTTAGGATCGCTATCCACATACATAATCTGTACAATACAAAAGCAAATGTATTCATGCATTCTCTTTTAGGATAATTTCCCTTTGAGATCTAACTCTTAATTATTGTATTTGCTCTTTTTTGGCTATGTTTTCATATTCCGTTGCATGCTTTTTGTGCGTAGGTACATAGTACATCTGTATACACATTGCTGACTAACTTTAACTGTTAATATAATGTAACGGTTTCAGACAAGGCCAAAGATGAAAAACCAAAAGAAATCGGTTGTCTTTACACTTGTGCAAATCTCCAGTGTGGCTTTTCAAGCAACGCATGCTGGTGTATGTATGTGAGTAGGTGTGCATGTGTAATTAGGTATGTGTGCGTCTGACTGAATTTGTTTTCCGTCTGCGACAACGTCAAGCGACAACAGGCGACAACGCGTGTACCGCATTTCGTGATCTTTTGCAGTTGACGTTGTGTTTTTTATCTACAAAAATTATTTATTTATTATTTTAAACTTTTTTCAGTTGAGATTTTTTTGCGAGACAACAAGCCGTTTGTTTGTCGCTTATGCAGCACAATGGAAATGTATACAACATATACATGCATATGGAACTGAGAGTGACGCTGTGTGTGGGCATAAGTATATAATTAATAATTGTACATTTTGTACATTTGTTACAGATGCTGGGACGCTTAGCAACAACTGAAGCTTCAACTGTAACTGTTTATGCGTGCTTTCTGTGAGTGTAATTGTATTTAAAACGCAACCTCTTTATTTATAATTTTGTTGATTTTTTTTTTTTTGGTAGTCACTGGCTCACTCACACAAATAAAACTGGCAGCAAAGATGACGGCGACGGCGACGGCGACGACGATGAGGACGGCGGCGACAACGCGAGCGATGCAGGGAAGGGTAAGAGGCGTTTGCTCAGATTTTCGCAGCGCGCACACACGACTAAATCGACTAATACTAAACACTAACACTAACAACAAACACACAGCCTGGCAGTGGACACCCTGCCAACTAGCTTCAAGTAACGCTCGATAACAACTGACTAGCCGAACTCCAGCCCAGCGAGCTCCAAGCGACAGCAGCGACGTCAGCGACAGCGACAGCGCCGATCGGGCGTCATATGTAGCTCGCGAGCGCAAATTAACGTAATGCTCTTGCTTACGTTTTGTCAGTCCCACGCTCTTGCGCTCTTTTACTCATTGGCCCATTGCGTTGAGCTGGAGTGACTGCCTGGAGCGGGAGAGAGAGAGCGGACAAGCGACCAAGTGACTCAGTAGTACTGCATGCAATTGAAGAATTAGACTATTCTCTGCAGACATGCATACATGCACGTTCCTATGTGTGCGTATTTTAAGTATTTATTTGTGTGCTTTTCGATGCCCACGCTCATAAAATATTGTCAGTGCACTCACCCACAAACAAACACACACCTGTAATAGATTGAGCTTAAGTGATAATCATTTATTTTGTTTTTTGTTATCATGTAATTAAAGAGAAATCTACTTGTCACCGTGTGTAAGGGGCAAGGTAACAAAATGGTAGGATTAACAGCAGAGCAACAAGCCGTTGATACACGCACACAATGCAATCTGCTTGGCCCATTTAACTATCTGGCAACGCCGTCTTTGTGTTAGTGATAATTAAGCTGACAGACAGACAGTTCATTAAGCCTAGTTACACTTAAAATAAACTTAAGTATGCACCGAATTACTCTTTTGATTTTGAAAACGTTTTATTAAGTGTAGTGTAAGATATTTTCTGTGGCTGTTGAGCTATAATGCTCGTACCAGTATTGTCAAAAATTATGTTTGAAGTTTTTATAAACAGTCTTAATTTGTAGATGTTTTGCTCAGTGTACAAATTCATATTTAAGCAAAACGGCAAATTGCTAAACGCAGACAGTGAGCCTTACAAATACCGAAGAGAGATGGCGAGAGAGCGGATCTGGGGATTTTTCTCAGCAATATGTATGACGGGAAATGGGGAATTTTTTGTTTACCTATTCAATGAATAGAAGAACTCATCATATTTTTCCCCTGACAATGCAAACTCTTTGATCAAGACTATCTGAACAAGTTCTTGTTTTTTTATTTTTTCCAATAACAAAATATAGTATAGTAGAAAACAATATATCGATAACCGTTATCTGTCTTAGCTAACCTACTAATGTTAAAGAGTTATCAATAAATGTTTGCAAAATAAATGACATGATAATGTACATACATAGATACATACATACATACATATGTCCATGGTAGGTGTTGCTAGGTCCAACTAGAATACCGTTAAGATTAAGTGAGAAATGTGATTCAATTTCTTTGTAAATAAAAGTGAAATTCAAACACAATAAAGATCTCCACATACATATATTTGTTTTATGAATCAAAGGGAAAAAAGTGTGTTAATTAGGAAAACACGTTCATTCGTAGGATTTTTGCGCATCTGCACATTTTAATATACTTTTATACATTTTTTTCTTGTTTGAGTATTTTATATTTGAACAAATTGGACAAAGGCATCGTCCCCGAGAGATGGGCTGGTAGCTGCCAAGTCACATTATGGCTCAATTATTGAGATGCAACTAATTTGTAAGGCAAACAGACTGACCAACTGACGTCGTTCAATGTATTTGTGCATATAATACCTTTTTTTGTGTGTATTTATTATGATTATTGGACACTAATGTAAGATGTGTGACACCTGTGAAAAACAAACTGGTTATCATTCGAAGCAGTCAAGGCTAACTCAAATATGTAATATAGCTATATTTATTTTGTAGCCTTTACATTGATCGCGTTTCCTATTCTAATTTGATTAAGAGCGGAAAATGTAATTAACAACTTTAAAATGTGATCACCAGTGTGTACAAACTTACCAATTTAAAAAAGCCCGCGCAAGTTACACAACAGAGATTCTATTCAAGTGTGTGTGAATGAGTAACATATCCATCAGTTTTTTATCAACCATCAATCAAGGCTAACTATCGTAAGTTACTTAACTCTGATTTATAATATCTGCTGTTAAATTAATGCGATATTCTAATTCAATTAAAAACTCTTAACAGCTTAACATTTGAGCGCCAGTGTGAACACACTTGCAATTAAAATAAGCGCGGGCAAGTTTTGTAGCAGGCAATTTTCTATTGACGCGAAATTTGCTTTCACTGATCTGGCAGCACTTTCAAGCTGCTCATATTTACACAAAACAATAACAAACAAACTGTTGCTTTTTCTAAAAGAAAATACAACTCTTATCAAATATATATACGTGCGAGCTGTGATTCACCATAAACGAATTTACAGTCTCTGCAAATATATAATATATAGCGCTCTTTTAATGTTGTTTTCTTAGGCTGCGGTCAGCTGATGCTGTCACCGGTTGCATTTCTTATTAAGATTGTGTTGCTTACAAGAGACGGGCACACTGACAGTTAAGACCGCAATTTTGCCCAGGTAAGACGCGTCGTCGTTGTCACCTGATTGCCACGGTTAATCGAAGAAAAAAGCATTTTTAAAATTTCGAACCGAAACTTCCGTTATGTGCGCGCCTTTGCGTTTGCTGCGCTGTGAAAGTACAAATTTAAATAAATTTGATTAACACAGCAAGAACGACAACAACAATAGCAAAAGTGAAAAGAACGTGTGCTAATATATATATGAGTGTATGTGTGTGACAGTGACTGTGACTGCGTGTGTGTGCGAGTAGTATTGGCTGTGCCTGTGTTGGTCGGCTGTTAAGAAATTCCAAGAAGACCGCAACCAATAATAACAGCAACAACAGAAATGTCACACAATAGACGAAGAGTGCGCACTATTGAGTACCTCACGCAAATGTCAAATACGACGGCGTTGGCAGCGCTGTCGGGAATATCGCCGACAGCACCGTCAAAGGAGTTGCCCGTAGATCCAGTTCCAGTTTGCGCTCCAGCTCCTACTCCAGCTTCTGCTGCTGCAGAGTCGACAACACCAACAACGCCAATAACAGCGGATCCACCCGTAATTCCAGTGCCCCCAATTAGATTACGCCGCGAGCATAATGTCGATGAGGATGTTGCAAGGTAAGCAGAAATGGTTACAACTCTGATTTTCCGCTCTGTCGCTGCCGGCGTCGTTGAAAAACCCCAAAACATTTCTTGTCTTCTCTTATAACACAAACACGCACGCACACACATACGCTTATAGCTTACATGCTTGGAGAGTGGAGTGTGAATGTAGCAGTGTGTGAATGCTCGCGTGCGCTCTCTCCCTCTCTTTGCCCGAATATTTCCCCCATTTTGATTGTCAAAACGTAAACAACGTGTTTGCAGCTACGTTTTTGTTGTATTTGCGTTTTTAACTTTTTTATTACACCACCAACCAATTTTGTTGTTGCAAAAAAGTGCAAGGCGGCAATAAAAATATAAATATGATTCGAAACTCAAAACGCGATTCAGTTGTCTTTTTTTTAATATTATTTTTGCCGAAAAATGTGGCAATTATCATGCAAATACCAATACATGGATGCATGCCTGTATAAACGCATGCATGTATTAGTGTGTATCGGCTCTCTTAAAATTGGTTCTTCCAAGATATTTCTGATAAGAAACCCCATTTGTCAGATAAGACAACAGAAATATACATACGCATATGCATATCAGAGACATTTTTTTTTACCTTTTCCGCTTCGGTTATTCATGCTAGAGACATGTGTCCATATACATATGTACGTACACCTACGTACTTAAGCTTAAGCTCTATTATTATTATTATTATTTGTTCTCTGAGCAGGACAACTAACTGTCATCACATCCGCCTTAGGCAGCTTTCACTGTACACATATAGATATACCATTATTTTGTTATTTGCGCCTGTGAGCCATGTTTCCTATGAAAATTTTCGCATGTCTTCTTTGCTTTTAGCACGAAATAAATGTCAAACATAAATTTTGTGTAAATCGTGAGTGTGCTTAAGTGTGTGTGTGTGTGTTGAGTGGGGAGTCGCCTATTGAAATTTAGTGAAATTAATTTGTGTCTCCAGTCCCAGTTGTTCTTCTTCGTCTCCGTATACCAGTTTGCTGCACTGGTGAGGGCAAAGCACGGGGAGTGCCGTAGGGTATCGATATTAAAACGCGTTTAATACCTATATGCATGTGTGTGCGTGTGCTTGTGCTTGTGTTTGTATATACACAAACACACATACGTGCGCTTGCACATTCCGTTTTGTTAACCTCTTTCGTTATGCGTTTAGTTCAACTCAACGCAAAAGCCAATTCTGTTTTGAAATCGAATTCGCTTTCTTCTCAAGTTACTGTATTGTCTTCTGTTTCCAATGGAATTCTCAATGGAATTTCTGCGCCTGCTAACTGTTTATTTGACAGCGAACACGTAACAGCTCACGTAGCCATTGCCCGTTGGCTGCCGCACACGATCAATAAGGCCGCCGTCACACATCTCTTGCACTTGAACTTCAAATATATTCTGTAAAAGCTCTCTTAAGCAAGCGCTGAGCAAGTCGATGCAAACAAGAGGATTGAAAAGAGCAAGCAGCTAAAGAAAGTAGCTTGCCTGGAAAGAGATGGCAGACGTCAACTGGCTTAAAAAGCTAAACGACTGCCTCTATAGCTCTCTCGCGCTTACATACGCACTCTCCAAGTCTTGTTCTTTCGAGCGTAAAGTCCTTTCCACTGCTTAAAATAGTTTATGGCTTCTAATTGTGCACACACACGCATATCGTTAGATACACTCACAAAATCACATATACACATAATAATAGCAAATTTGAATTTCAAAATTTATATTCATGTTTACAAATTTTGATCCATAAATTTTATTAAACTCACGGTAAATAGAGAAGAGGAGAGAAGCCGTCAATTGATTTGTATATAGTAAACTGAGTATGTTAACAGATGAATATAGTTAATTAATTTATTTATGCATGACTTATTAAATAGCTGAAATATTTTGCAAGTGAAAAGAAACCGCATAAATTAAATAAAAAGCTGATTTGAGTATATGTAATCTTAAGCTAAAATTAAATTGCATTAAATTTGTGAAATCTTTAATAATTATTTATATTATAATTTATATGAAAGGAAATACTGGAATATGAATTAAAGTTCGCTTAGTCTGTGTTTTTGTCTGTTGAACATATTTGATTAAATTATTAACCGAAATATTGTGATGGCTGATTGATAACGTTTATTGAGGGGGCATCATATCATCATATCAAAAAAAGGGTTGATGTAATATCCATAAATAATTCATAGAACATAGAGTTACCTTGGTTTTTTTTAATATAAAACATGATAAATATACATAAATACATGATAAGCGGTTTTGCAATTAGTATAGTGTATTATAGACACTATATACCCCACTGCTGTCGCCCTGATCACAAACATACTTATACTCATAGATATACATATGTATGTATGGGGCGAGTGCGCACAATATTTTGTGTCTTGTCGCAGGTTAAACAGATTTTCAGACAGATTACTCATACGCCATGTTATGCTATCGATTATTTGTGTGCATAGATGCTTACCTACTTCAATGGCTAACGCACAGTGGTGTGCAATAAATATCATTTCCCACAACACATGATTTATTTACATACGAAAATAACCACTGTGCGTATGTGCAACATACGTAGATTAAGCATTCGCAGCGCCAACCTCAAACTTGAATAGATTTTTGAATAAACACACATAGATTTCTCGTTATTGAGTAAACATGCTACATTACTAAAATTTCATAATTCAATAAAAAATAATAAACACCCAGAAACTATCTTTATTTGTCCGTGCTCGACTAGGTCATACCCAACTATAATTTGCATAATGTGCTTGCATGCAATATAAGATATAACGCATAAACTCAACGAAAAAATAAAAACTTGAATTATTATCCACTTCGTGTTGCAATCAATTACCTTAGTAGTATAATATTACTTTCTGCTTAACGTTTTCAATGGTTACAGGGTATAGCAGATGGCAGTATTTGCAAATGTGTGAATCGGTTTGATCTACCGTTTGTTCGATCTGCCGACGCTAACGTTTTGCACTTGCGTTCCACTAGCACTCTCTTTGCTTTGCTCTTTTCCGCGCGCTCCCATTCTCTCTCTCTCTCTCTCTCCTGCTCTCTCTGCCTGTCTTTTGTGCTGCCACCCACTAAATACACTCACTCGCACTCGCTGTTCATGTGGCCAACTACTCTCCCTCCCTGTCGCTCGGTCGCTCGCTTGGACTCTCTCTCTTGTTGTTGTTCTCGCCGACAATTGGAATTGGATGACTCTTTTTTGATTCTTCTGTTTTTGTGGGTTCCCTCAGCGATTAGTTTGTCGCGCTTGGCTGTGCGCTGCGGTCGCTGCTCGCTGTTTATATTCATAATATGCACACATACACATGGGTATATAGTAAGCTCGCGTGTATGTGTGTATGTACTAAATACACAGTATTGTCTCTGCGACTACATGGGGTAAATTTGTTGTTAAAGTGCTAATAAATTGACAGTCTGCCGCCGCATTTCAATTCGCACGACAATGGCCGCCGCATCAAGTGGTCGTCGCCTCAACTTTCAACAAATACAAAACAAATCAAGCGCTGCGCTTTTCCAATTTTGTGTTTACCTTGTGAAATTCAGCGCATTCAGCGCATGCACAGTTATTAACTAAATGTACATTCACCGTAATTCCGCATTGGACAAAATATAACATATCGATTGCTACGATCTGTGCGACGAGCAGACCTTCATTCAGCTGACGCACACTCATCAAAGCTCAAAGTTCTCCACGGCTGTTTTGACAAGTGCTACCAAGTTTCTCTCTCTCTCTGTGCGTGTCTTTATGTGCATTCTTATCCAGAAATTTATTGTCGCAGTCCCCCTATATAAAACGGCGCTACTTAGATGTTAATCCCCGCACATATTAAAAATAATTGTCTAAAAGTTTGTAAAACACAATAAAACCCACTCGAGACGCAAAGAGATTGTGTTTTTATCAGTTCCAGTGAGTGTTGAACTGTGCGCTGCTGCTCAAACAGTAAACAAAATAGTTAAAAACAAAATGCCGCGCAAAAAGTAAGTAAACGTTTTTTTTTTTTTTAAATATAAATTATTAAAAACGTATTATAATTAAATATACTATTCTAAATGCCAAATACGAAGAAAAATATGCAATACTCTGAACTTATTGGGAAAGAGTAGACTGGGCATATAGGTTTTGTTAAGGTGTCTGTAACAAACAGAAGGGGGCGATTCCATAAATTACACAATTTCCTCATTCGCAACTGTCTACATGTGTTTATCAGTCCATCTGTGTGTGTGTACAACTAGATCTCGAAGTCTATAGAAGCTTGCATAGCACGCGCTGATCGAGTTTGTTTTAAGTAATCGATGATTCCTTTTAATGGAATCGATCAAAGTCAAAATTAACTGAGAGTTCTTTTAGTATTTATTACACGTTATTTGATCTGAAAATCTTAAAGCATACATAATATTCCTTCATTCCAGCCCGAATTGGGGAAAACCTTTTTTTATGATTTTAATTTGTGTTTCGGCAGAGACTGCCATTTCAATCTTCTCTGAGTGTTCTGCAAAGATCTGCATAGATTACGAAGCTACTTTTTATATACTCTAATCTCAACTAAAAGACTCTTTGCTTATGGTATGGAGCTTGCAATCTGACATAGCTGAATATGGCTATATCGAGTTGACTATAAATACTTATCAATAGTATATATAGATCATCATTTGCCAGTTTATAGGGTATATTTATGTCTCACTTTTTTTACACCTGGCAAAAATGTGAATTAATTTGCCTTCTTACATTTAGCATGATGAAATTCGTGCAGAGATTTTTGAGTTGCGAATCGTCAATCAAATGTCGAGCATTACGTATGGACAGATATACATATATACAAATCAGAATGGCACTGAAATTAAAGTATAATTATAGGCGTGACATGCTGGCTGTCTGGAGTAGAGCGCAGCGCTGGATAGATAAAGCCGAACGATAAGATAACATTACACTTCCGCCTACCTGACCAAACGTAGCTTTAATATGGTGTAAATATATAATATAAATATATAATATTTGCTTGGTTTATCGGCGATTATAAACCGAGCACATCTAGTGCTGCAATTAAATTAGAACAAACTCTTGGCCTTAGATAACAACAGCTAAAGACCCTCTTTCGCTCTCTCTGTTTGCAGAGTGGAATATCGTGTGAAGCAAACGGGCTCACGCCCCATGCCCATGTCAACTGCGCGCATTGGCACACTGGAGGAGGACCTGCATCCGGATGATGAGCTGGCGGCACACTATGAAGCATTTGGCACCACGCCCCCGCGCACCCGTCTGAAGATCAAGAATCGGGATTGGGAGCGCAAGCAAAAGTTCAATATTGTCGAGAGGTGAGTAGAGTCCAGGCTAGAGATTCGGCCAATCATTCACGTATGTCCTCCTCATCGTATAGCACTGCAGATGCGCCGGCCAGCGTTGGGGGCACGCCCAAGAGGGGCATGTCAAGAATGGCGCGTTCTCGAGTGCTGCGACGCAATACCATGGACTGTGCCCTGCTCAACGAGATGTTTGTCAACGAGGAGGGCAAACGGACGGACAAGCGCATGCAGTCGATGCTGCGTGATTCGGAGCGCGAGATGAAGAACTCGCTGGCATCCACAATGATTGTGCCGCCGCGTGGCAATAGCTTCCACGAGAGCGCCCATCCGCTGGAGTCGCTGGACAAGATTATGCCGCTCAATTCGGATGAGCCGGCTAGTGTACCAATGCGCATTGCCTCCAAGGTGGTGGAGAGCTGTAACCGTTATCGCTGTGTGTCCTCGCGGCCCATCGGCTGCCGATCGTCGGCGCCGCCGTTGGCTTTTACGCCACAGCTGCCGGCGCTGCGGATGGACGGAAAGCCGACGCCTGGTTTGAGCAAACGCAAGGAGTTCCACGAAACGTTCGCCAATCTGATAAAGCTGGGCAGCGTGGATAGGCAGGATGGAAAGCTGTCGCAGGAGGAGCATACGTGGCAAACGGAGCTGAAGGATCTCATCTGGCTGGAGCTGCAGGCCTGGCAGGCCGATCGCACCGTCGAGCAGCAGGACAAATATCTATATGATGCGCGCCAGGGCGTCTCTGATCTGCTCCATCAGATCATCAGCTACAAGTTTCAGCCGCGCTACCGACGTGAGCCCAGCCTGCTTAGCCTGGACAGTGGCATACACTCAGATGCTAACTCCAATGCCAGCTGTAAGTGAAGCAGCTTCTAATGTCGTCCGTCAGATCTCTAATTGTGTTTCCCACTTGACAGCTCCCTTGCCCAGCAAACTGTGCCACGGCTGCATGTCTCTATACTGCAAGGACTGCATGGAGCGGCAGGAGTTGGCGCTGCGCGAGATTGAGGACTTGTTAACGCGCCTGGAGGCAGCCGAGGCTCTTTATCCATCGTCCCAGGCCATGGGTGCACTGCATCCCATATACAAATCGCAGAGCTTTGTGGGCCGCATCAAGGCCATGTGCCTCTGGTACAATATTACCAAGCAGAACAAGCTCAAGCTGAGCATTCTCGGTAGGATTCTGGCACGGTGAGTTGTGCGAATGTATCTCGGAATCGACCCAGTCAGCTTAGTCTGTTTGTCCGTGTTGGAGAAGTCCTTAAACTGAGTCCTGGTTCCAGCTGATTGATGATATGACAGATCGAATTGTTCGCTAACTTCGTAGTCTAATATCGATTCTCATGTGCATAAGTAATAGCCTCATTCCTACACAGACTGCAAGATGAGAAGTTCTCCTGGCCGGTGCAGACCTCCTACATGGGCTCGGACAGTGGCAATTCGTCGTCCTCGGGTGTGGACAACGATGACTCGGCGGTCAATTCAATGGACTCGTCGAAGCCACCCAGCGTGGCGGGCAATGGGCAGGCGACGCGCCGGGGCTGCGGCACCATGACCTGTGCCCGGGTGCAGTTCATGCTGAACGACTCGACCCACGTGCCAGGCGAAAGCTCCAGCAGCAATGAGTAGGTGCAGGGCAACAGCGAGGCAAGCGGTTGAGCTAATCTCTTTCATGCTTTGTAGATCCACCTCGACGGAGATCAGCCAGATGTCCAACGAGCTGCCGGGTGGACATCTGCGCAAGGGATCGATGCACGACATCAACATCTTCAGCGTGGAGCCACTGGGCACCTCGAGCAATGATGGGGAACAGGTCTCTGGGCTGTATCGCAAGTTCATCGAGAACGTGTTGAAGTGTCGTGGACTGGCCAAATCCTTGGCCTTTCTCCATCAGCTGCACACTGTGGCGCTGTACAAGGCGCACATTGCGCTGGAGCGGCCGGGCGCCGAGGATTTGGAGGACTTCGAGCTGGATACGGAGATCATTGAGCAGGATGTGCCGCGCATGGATCCACAGATAAGCCGCGAGCAGATCATCGAGCTGCGCACCTATGGCTACTGGAGCGAGGAGGCGCAATCGATCAATCTGCCCTCGTACATTCCCACGTTTGTGTTCCTTAGCGGCATCCCGCTGCAGTTTATGCACGAGTTCTTGCGCATGCGCCTCGAGACGCGCCCGGTGCGGCCGAATCCACTTAGCCTAGAGCAGCTGATGAAGGAGCTGCGCGAAGGTTTGACCCTCGCGTTGACGCATCGCGAACGCTATCAGCGCCACATAACCACAGCCCTGGCTGAGAATGAAACAGAGCTGGGCAGCTACATCAACATCCTCAATCAGTACGATGCGACGGTGCGCAAGACCTTCGAGCTGTATCTGGACTATATCGATCAGCTGGTGCTCGTCGCTGTGCCGGAGACCAATCAGAAATCGGTGCTGGAGAAGGAATGGATGTTCACCAAGCTCATCAGTCCCATGATCAAGGGCATGCACACGGTCGCCTCCCAGAAGTTCTGCGGCATCATTAGCAAGCTGCTGTGCAGCATTTCCAAGCGCCTGGTGCAACGCTCCGAGGAGTTGGACGAGCAGATAGCCAGCACGGCCCACAGCAACGATAGCGAGGAGCTCAAGTGGCAGCTGCTCACCATCTGCCGCGAGACGCAGGCGCTGCTGACCGTCGAGCGTGAGCGATCGATTAAGGTGCTCTTCTTTGCCAAGACCTTCTGTCGGGATGTGGAGACAACGGACTTCCATCGGGAGCACTATGAGCACGATGTGGCCAATCAGCAGCACGATTTCATCTGTTCGGACGTGAAGGCCGCCTTTAAGCTGCTCCAGCAGGATGTGCTCGAGGTGCGCAACAAGCTGACGGGCATCATCAAGGGCGTGCAGCAGCGTTGCTGCCTGAGCAACATGCTCGAGCTGGACGAGCAGGATCGATTGGCGGTTTTATCGCGCACTCGCGAAATTCTCCATCAGGGCTACAAGTTTGGCTTCGAGTACCACAAGGATGTGATACGGCTATTTGAGCAGCGCATTATGGATCACAAGGATGGCGGGCACACGGTTGACCTGGCTTTGGGCATCATTGCGTTCGCCAAGATGTGGATGCACTTTGTCATGGAGCGCTGTGAACGGGGCCGTGGCATGCGCCCGCGTTGGGCCTCCCAGGGTCTGGAGTTCCTAATGCTGGCCTGCGATCTGCAGATCACCCAACATCTGGACGATCGGCAATTTGAAGAGCTGAAGCAGCAAATGGATCGCTGCATATCGCATGTGATTGGCATCACCTCGGAGCCAGAGAAGGTGGCGCGCAAGAAGGCCTCGCCGCGCACCCGCAAAACATCTTCTCCAGCAACCAGTCGCTCGAGAACACCCACTCGCACTCCCATGTCGGCGGGCGTCATAGTGAATCCCAATACGCCGCCTCTGCAATCGCCGCAGTACAACAAGTTGTTACATCCACAGTTTAGCCTCAAGGAGGAGCTCCTGCAACAGAGCTCGGCCACCTACAGTTCTGTGGACAGCGCCGATTTTATGGAGGCACCGCATGGCCCGGCCAATGGAGAGCTGCGTCTGCTAGTGCCACAGACGCCGCCCATTTCCAAAGGCAGCAGCCCCAGCTCCGCATCGACACCGCTGGCATCGCGGCAGGAGCGTGTGCGTGACGCTGTCAATCGCTTGGATCTAGACCTGGAGGAGCATCTGCGCGACCGTCGACTCATTGGGCAGGTGAAGGCGCTCAATTCATGCGACAAGGTGCAAATACGAGCACGCAGCGTGCACTTCCGCTGGCATCGCGGCATCAAGATTGGCCAGGGACGGTTCGGCAAGGTCTATACGGCGGTCAACAACAACTCCGGCGAGCTGATGGCCATGAAGGAGATTGCCATACAACCGGGCGAGACACGCGCACTTAAGAATGTCGCCGAGGAGCTGAAGATCCTCGAGGGCATCAAGCACAAGAATCTTGTGCGCTATTACGGCATCGAGGTGCATCGCGAGGAGTTGCTCATCTTCATGGAGCTCTGCTCGGAGGGCACACTCGAATCCCTGGTGGAGGTGACGGGCAGCCTGCCCGAAGCGCTCTCACGCCGCTTTACCGCCCAGCTGCTCTCGGGCGTCGCGGAGCTGCATAAGCACGGCATCGTGCACCGAGACATCAAGACGGCGAACATCTTCCTCGTGGATGGCAGCAACAGCCTGAAGCTAGGCGACTTTGGCTCTGCGGTCAAGATCCAGGCACACACCACGGTGCCCGGCGAGCTGCAGGGCTACGTTGGCACCCAGGCCTACATGGCGCCAGAGGTGTTTACCAAGACGAACAGCGATGGCCATGGTCGAGCCGCCGATATCTGGTCCGTGGGCTGTGTTGTTGTCGAGATGGCCTCCGGCAAGGTGAGTGCTAGGTGCTCGGCGCCTACTGATAAGCAGATAAGCGGCAACAGTTGACCGTTAAAACTATGCGGAATGAGCAATTGCACAAATAGTTGGGGAGCTACGTGTCTTGCGCAATAGAATAACTCAGTTTTAGACGGAGTGAAAATGATGATTGACAGGCGGATAGATAGAGAGAGGCTGATTGACAAACGATTGACCAACCAAACAAAAAGAGAATGATTGACTGAATGATAAAAATGACCAATAGACGGACTGTTACAGTAACTGATTGAATAGCCGATTGCTGAGCTAACTGGACTAACTGACTGATAGACTGATTGATGTCAAATGATTGACCAAAAGACTGACCGACAAATCGATTGAGTAACTGATTGACCTACTGAATGCATTGATCACTCATACTGATTGACTGACAGGCAGACCAATTGAATGACTGATTGACAGAGTGGCTCAGTGATAAATGATTGGTTGTCAAACATACAGACTGATTGATTGATTGACTAAGTAGGTCACTAACTAATCAGTGACTCATTGACTGTTTGATTAGACAATTCACGAACAGGCAGATAGACTGATGATTGATACTCTGTAATTCGTTAGTTTCGTTTCGATTGAGGTGGTTTTTTAATTGAAGTAGCTAATTGGCATTACTTTATAACATTTCTTTCTTGCACCTATGCAGCGACCCTGGGCACAGTTCGATTCAAATTTCCAAATCATGTTCAAAGTGGGCATGGGCGAGAAGCCGCAGGCACCGGAGACTCTATCGCAGGAGGGTCACGAGTTCATCGACTGTTGCCTGCAGCACGATCCCAAAAAGCGTCTGTCGGCCATAATGCTGCTCGAGTTGAACTTTTGCAAGGTAAGCTGCTGCCTAATCAATGACTCTATTAAAGCCAACTAATCTCAATGGCAATTGCAGTCCGGCCGGGATGAGGAGTGCAGCAGCGTGCAGCTGCAGGCGCAGATGCGTGGGTCCTTTCGACGCAACATGGCGCAGAGCTAATTCGGCTTGTAGTTAATCAGTTTTCTTGTTTTCCAATGCATGTGTATGTGTGTACGATATGTATGTGTAACTGTATAATTTATGTGAAGACGACCAAAGGTCTAGTTGCGCCTAGTTTTATTTTTGGACAATAAATATACCCAATGAAATATCTAAATGCAGAATAAACTTTTGCGAATGCATTGCGAATATTTATTAAAAAAATATTAGTAGCAATAGCCGACGGGCCAATGCTCTGCCACTGCTGTAAACGACTGACTAATGCTCTGCATTTGGCTTATCCAGCGTAATTTGGGTACTCAGTCTCGATAGTGGGTGTCAACACGGTGGTACCTATACTGGGTGGCGCTGGAACCTCGCCAGGTCCGACTGGTACACCCTGGCCATTGGGGGGTGTTGGCGCCGCTGTCGGAATGGGTGGCACCGTTTGTGCCTGGATCAGCGGTGCAGCGCACAGCAGGAAAGCCAAGCAAAGGCTCAGCAGCAATTGGAGAACTGTAAATTAAAGAAATCCTTTAGAAAATCCTTTTCTCAAGTTGAGCGAGACTTACGTTTCATTGTGTTTTGATTGGCAAATGAATGTTGACTGTTTGCCAGCAGCAGTTCAATGGCGTCTTTTATGCGCTGCCACGAATTTATCTTTTACTCTTTTTTTAATTAATTTCCCCAAAAAACAAAAAAATTAATCAAAAGTTTATCGCGTGGATTTGGCCTTATCACAAACGGAATATTGGATATGCGACTTTTCTTAGAAACCACTGAAAAGCCCAGCAAATATGACACATGCCCCCAGCCACATAGACATATATCCATAATCCATATATATATATATATATATATATATATATATATATATATAAAAGTATATATATATATATATATATATATATATATATATATATATATATATATATATATATATATATATATATATATATATATATATATATATATATATATATATATATATATATATGTATATATCTGTTTATAGGTCAGATAAGGAGTCAGTTTTCAATGCGCTGCTTTCATTTATTTTTTTGAATCTCTTTTTGCATGCATTAACAATCAACTCAAATGGAACTTAGCATTTAGATTGGGATTGTTCTTTAACAGTTTTTAACATAGATACACATATAATAATAGATAATAGTAATAATAATAGCAACAATGAACACAGCAACTAGTTAGAGTATGTATATGCTTCTCGCCTTAACACTTTCATATATAAGAATTGTATATAACATAGTATATAGTATATAGTACTTCATAGCCATAGAACAGTTATGGGTAAACATATATATATATATATATGTATATCTAATATTCGTTTCGTTTATTTGATATTTTTTGCATTTGGTAAATACTTTATATAAAGTTATTGATATGTATTGTTACAATTCAAGTCTATATACGTACGATGATTTTTATTCTTGTCTTTCGTTCGACAAAACACAAACATCAACAGCAACAACAATTGGGTAAAGCATATAGTTTTAGATAGTGGCTACACATATATGTAATTTGTATGAAACAGCAACAGAAAGACAGTTAACAGTTGTATATATGTCTATATCGTTATAATCATTTTAATATCAATTCTTTTAATAACATTTCTCTACATAGCAAACGTAACATAGGAAAGTATTGCATACTTTTGAGCTGATCGCTACAGTGGCGTCTCTATAAACAGGGTATGCTCTGTGCATGTCGTATGCTTGAGTGCCGTCCATATTTAAAGGGTATGCTCATGGAAATTCGTAAAGGAAAGCTCTAACATAGCTAAGCTAAGACAATAATTAATTGCGTAATTAACCAACACATATATATATATTTTTATATATTTACTTTAATCATTTAACAGCACTAACAATTGCGCACAAAATTGCTCTAAAACATTTAATTGACCAGAGTTGCTCTTTGTCATCTACTAAGTATATTTCTAGCTTGGGTTGAAGCAGAGGGATTAACAGATGATTGACTTTAGTGGTTTCATTCAATCGGAAAGGTGTTGATTGAAATGAGTTTTACAACACTAGAAGTATATATATATATTCTTTTTGTTACTAAACAGATGACGTCATGTGGACGCTAGTTAACTACTGTTTACACATATATAGGTTATTTTTGATACCCTTGCAGAGAACTCGAATCGTGCTCTATACTTGCATGTAACTCTCTGTCTCTTTCTACTTCTGCTGTGCTTAATCGGATAGGATTTGGTTCAATTCGTGAGTGAAGCCTTTGAAAACCTTTAACTTATAGCTCCAATATGAACTACATCATACATCAAATTGATGTCACCTTATGGCGGGCCTATTTCGCCTATTTCTTTTCCATCTGCAAGGGTATTTAATAGTCGGCTAACCGAAACCCATTGTGGTTCTTCTTCTTGCTTTGTCGTTATTGTATAGTTAGGGGCTTCCTTGCGGATATATTTGTTTTGGACAAATTGTTTGCTAAGGTACAGTTACTGATATGTTTGTTTTGTTGTGTTTCATTTTCGTCCGTTGCATATTTAATTTTCCATTTAGTTCTGAAGCAGATATGGTATCTGATATGCCTGGGTTTGTTTCTATTCATTCCTCGATCCATGTTGCACGTTCCACGTTCCATTTTCTAACTTTCATCTGTACCATTTAGATCTGTAAAATATCTAATAGCTTCATTATTTTGTTTCAGTTTCAATCGTTCCATATGCCACTTTTCCATTTTCATGTTCCTTTTCCTGCATTCCATTTGCCAATTTTCATTCCATGTTCCATGTTCCACTATTCGTATTGCATTTAGTTCTGGAGAAGATCGCGCATGATGTCGAGCGAGTCTTGCAGCGATTTGGCATAGCGAGAGGCGCTCGTGTCCTCGCAGCCGTAGAAGGCGGACACGCAGAAGACAATTTGATCGGGGTGCGGATTATAGGAGCAGCCGTAGCCACGAGGCGTAACTGGGCCATAGCCCATGAAGCTGTCCGTGGTGAACGCGACCTACGGCACAGGCAAACATCACGTAGATCAGTGGAGATCAGATCAGAGAGCAATGGGATGGGAGAGCAGCTTAAAGCTAAGTGGCTTACGTGTATACAGCTGGAGGTGCTGGTTCTGGTGCTGTTGGTGGTGCAAAAGCTAAACATAAAGACAAATGTGGTGCAGAGGCAAAAGAGTGAATGAAAAGATGCTCAGTGCGTGGTGCATGTAATGGTGGTGCAGGCAATGAGACGGCTTGGATACCTGACTGGTGGAGAGCAAAAAGCATTGCGATATCTTGTAAGACTCGTCCGTGAAGAGTTCGTGCATCTCCCCAGTGACCTCCACAGAAGCCTCACGCAGTCCCAGCAGTGGTATATCGATGCCATTGCCGAGTATATTCTTGACCATCACCTCCGTCTGGCGAGCAACGGCGCAGCGGAACAGCTCACGCAGATGATCCTTCTGTGAAGAGAGGCGATTAGCCAGATGCAACTAGGCAAAGAGTTAACAGCAGCAGCTACGCACGCTATAAATGCTGAATTTGACTTTGCGAGCATCCTCCTCGTCCTCCTCGCGGTCGCTCTCCAAGGGAACATTGGCACCCTCGCCCTGACACATGGCCTTGGCCCACTCCAAGGCCTCCGTGCTGGCAGCCCGTATACAATCCACACGGCCCTGTCGATGGCAAGAGGTTACCCATGGATAGATCCATAGATTGATAGATAGAGACTTACGTGCAGGAAGCGCCTGGTGGAAGCACTCTCGTAGGTGGCCACCAAATGGCCATAAAGTCTGTAAGGCATTAGTTAAGGTATTAGGAATAGGGAGTAGGCTTAGGTAAGAAAAGCAATCAAGTTGCCCTCTAAAGGCGCACCTAACTGACATTTTAGACTCAAGTCTTAACGGTCGGAATTCGTGTTGCTTTGCCTTATCTTGCGATACTCACTTGTAGTAGGCGAGCTGCAGGGCAAGCTGTATGTAGACATCCGGGCTAACCTGGCAGGATTTGACAAAGTTCTTGCCGTAGCCCTTGTAGCGATAGACGTAGAAATCCAGATTGTCAATGGCCCTGTCCACTGAGATGGCAGCCTGGGCGAAACGCTGCTGCACCTTGTCGTTCACATGCCACTCGAGACGCTCCGGGGGCGGCAAATGATGCTGCGGCAGGCCGTTGTCCTCCAATGGATGCTCTTCGATCGCCTTGTATATCTTCTCCAGCAGCTGCACTACAGCGATGCCCTCGGAAGTTGAGTGCTCGTAGCAGAGGCCCCAGCTGCCATCGGTGCAGATGATGAGCTGTGAGTGAGAAGTGACAAGTGAGAAGTTAGCTGCGAGTGAGGGAGCTGGGGAGGGAGTCAAGCCACCTGCATGGTCTTGTCGAACCAACGATTGGCCGAGTTGAATTCGCTGCCGCCGCCGTGTAGCATCTCGTGAGCCATGTTCGTCTCATCTCGATCGCCAGCGATGTGAACGCTGGGCGTGGCCCCGGTGAAGCCGCGAGCATTGAAATTGCTATGCAGTGGCTCATCCAAGCATAGCACCACCAGCGCCGTTTCGATCAGCTCCAGGTTCCGTTGGTTGCGCTCATCCAACTGCAGAGCCTCGCGATCCACAGCCCACTGAGCACGTGGCTCGGCTGTCAGCAGGCCAATGGGCAGCGGCTTGCCCGGCAGGCAGGGCGCATCGCTGAGCACGTAGAGTATCTGGGAGGCGATCTCACTCTCGGTGAGCTTGCCACGATCGCTGGCCTGCAGCACCACACAGTACATCTGATTGCGGCAAATGACCACCACATGGCGATCCTCATCGCTGTCGATGGGCTTCACCCGGCTGGGCAAGTACTGAGAGTCGCGCTCCACGCCCGGGCGACGACACGAGCCCAACAGACGATAGTACTGCGCCATGCACAGCGGCTGGTTCTTCTCCCTGGAGGCAGCCCGCTCCTGCGGCAGCTGTCCACTCTCCAGCATCTCCTTGTGCACGACCAGGCCATCCAGCAGCCGTGCCGCAAATTGGGCCACGTCGTGGACGGTCTTGAAGTGGCGCGGCGGAAAGACGGTGCCAGGATTCGAGTTGATCGGCAAGGGAATGCGCACGTTCATGTACATGTCATTGAGCCAGTAGTAGTAGGCCTGCTCGAGTGGAGTGGAGTGGAGTACATGGAAAGCACATTATTAACACACGAGATACAAATCTAATTAGCTGGAAAAAAACCGTCGGGGTTGGGCGTTTGGGTGCGCCTCTTATCGAGGGAAGGCTGATAAGGCAGAACGAGATCACAGTTAGGAGATCGCAGATCTGCGATAAGATGCAGTATATATAATGCCTAGGGCAACTAGACAACATCAGTACAGCAGTTTCATCTACACCTAACGGATACCCAGCCCCAACCACAACCCAAACAAGATGAAAGGTGAGCAACAACTAGGCAGTCAATCACTCAATCAAACAATCAATCAATCTCCCTCTCTGCCTCTATTTGTCTTTCGCCTCGCAGTGTTCGCTCTAACTTTGCTCAGCCTGGCGGCCTTGGCGCAGGCACGCATCGACTACAAGCTGCAGTGCACCCGTGAGGAGGTGGGCATACGCTGGCCCAGCTACTTCAGCAACTCGGAGTACTATGTCTGCCAGGGCATCTATGGCAATCAGCTAACCGTGCACTGTCCGCCCGGTGAGGTCTTCACCTTCGTGCTGCAGCAGTGCGCCTCGCCGGCGCTGTATGTGCCAGCACCACCCATGGATGTGCTGCCCACCGATGCGCCCATTACCACGCACGTTGTCAACGAGGCGCCACCAGTGATTGCCCCAGCTGGACCCGGTCATGTGTTCAACCATGAGCCCGCCGTGGTGCACGAGCCAGAGCAGCCGCACATTGCTCATGCTTCGCCACTCGATCCCACACCTCCCACACCACCCACCGAGCCACCCACGCCACCCACCGTTGCGGTCGAAGCTCCCAAGCCAGGCAAGAAACCCGTCGCCCCACAGCCCCACAAGAAACAAAGCCCACTTACCGCACCTTCGAAGGCCGCCGCGGCCAAGAAGCCCGCAGCTCCTTCTCCACCCAAGGCCGCCAAGAAGCCAACGCCGCCCAGCAAGGCCCAGAAGAAGCCATCGCCCAAAGCCTAACTCGCCTCCACACCTATCCACAGAATCAATCAACTACTAAAATTAATGTTCAGCAAGCGGAATTTCATTCAAAACTCTAAAATAACAACTAAATAAATATCTAACTGCACAAATAACTCTTCTTTCGGCTCTGGGTGGCAATAACACGTGTACCCACACACACCTACACAGCCACACACCCGCATCACAGGTGAGTCTCTGTTGTGAATGAATCAATTAGCTAATTGACCTTGTTGAGACATATCGATGGCAGTTAACACTTTTAATTGATTAATAATTGTAAGTAGAGCATGCCAAGAATTCAGCGTAAAAACGTTCACTGCCTGAGCGTGCTCGACTGGCAGATACCCCGCTCGCCTCTATGAAGATGAGCTGTTACTGTTATAGTGTTATTTTTCAATATGTTAAAGAAACAGAAATGAATTCAGATCAAATCTTGCTCGACTAGCAAATACCTCTTGAATGTGAACCTGCCGCATTTCTTATATAACAAAAAACTAATTGAAATGAATGTTGCTAGACTATGCTCGACTAGCAAATACCATCTAGGTATGCCGTTCAGTGTTATGTTGTCATGTTAGCAACAGAAGAAACACCTGTAATCAAAGGTGACTGACTAGCAGCTACACGGCTCTCAAGGTCAGATCTTATAAGCATTCCTGTACCCTGAACGCATTGAAAATGGGAAATCAGGATAGAACAGTTTTGTGAAAATGTGTATAACAGGCAGAAGGAGGCGTGGCGACCCCATAAAGGATATATTTTTTTGAACAGAGCGAAGAGCTGAGTCGATCTAGAAATGTCTGTCTTCAATTTTGAAAGTATATTCGAGTTGATGTAGACGTAGCTTAGGATTCCTGTTCGATTGTTCATTCCTTGTTATCGATCAAAATCGATATTTAAAGTTGATTTTTAAATGTAGCTTGAGCACAGTAAGTCTTGGATATTTGAGATTTACTATGTATTTATTTGTTGTGAATACAGAGATTATGTATATTTTGAATTTAGCCTGCTTCTCCCCATCCCCTTCCCCATAAATTCACAAAAAACATATTTCAAGGGCGAGAGATTTGTGCTTTAACAAATGGAAAATTTCATAAAGAAGGTCCACCTGGATCATCTAGAAGTTATTCAACAATATTCAATAAGGCTCTCATACTGAAGCCCATCTGCAGTCCACGCTTCGCAGGCTTCAGGGTATCTTCCAGTCCAGCCGTCTCTTTTAGAGCACTCTTACGGGTTAAACTTGCAGTCGAAAAAGCACTCAACTTTAACTTTAACTAGATTAAGCATAGCAAATGGAGAGGTAAAATGAAAATGCAATATTTAAGAAATGCAATCGCCTATAATCCACTATATCTCAATCCTTGATACCACAAAATTTCAGTTACAAAATCATACTTAACACGTCTTGTACACATAGCCAATGCCTGCATTGGGACAAGTTAGATTATAGAGCTAAATGCTCAATATAATAATAAATGAGTATAAGATAAGCTCAGACTTCGCTCAAGATCGAAGTTTCCTTATCGAAAATGTTATCTCATATATGGTTTATGTTTTTATCGGGTGGCGAAGTGGCGAAGTCTTCTCATCGATCCATGCTTACAGACTCATCATTGTATGCCCATTCAATAGCTATACGCAATCAGAAGCTGTGATTACATAATTACGCGCTGTTGAGCAATAGGTTGGCTTCATTATCAGAATGCGAACATTCGATCCTTGGGTTCAATTAAATCGAAGTTCACACGAATGGAATTTCGCTAAAGAATTCCCGTTCTCTTTTGTATTTCCGAAGAAAGACTGACATAAAGTCAAGAGATACGAATGTTATTAGCAGCGCAGCAGATGATAAACATGCAGCGGAAACACTCTAGATATGAGCTGTGTGGGGTGGTTGGGTGGTTGGGTGGTTGGGTGGCTATGCTAATTGCCATGGTTAAGAGTCTACACATTCTGCTTTGCGCGATTATTCCATAATTAGTGGAAATTTGTTTGGCTGTTATCGGGGCATAGATTACCCAGGTTACATAGGCGTGCGAGCGCAATTTGGTTTCAATTCAGTTTTAATTTTGGCAGAATGACAAGCGCAACAAGCATATTAATCTAGACGTGTTGCTCGTAGCTGTAGCTGATTACGATTGCCTTTGACAGCTCTTGCGGGTTGCGCTGTCGATGGGCCATAAAAGGCTTTGCTTCAGGCAGGGTTAGAGCAGTGATTGCAACGACAAGAAAGCAGCGAGACGTCTCAAGCAGCAGCAAACAATGAAAGCCGGTAAGCACTGCAGATGTGCATATGAGGGAAGACGCACGGAGCTCTCATCTGTGTCCTGTATCCATCTGTCTTTCAGTTCTAATCGCAGTCGTTGGACTGCTGGCCATTGGCATCCAGGCACAGGATAATTGCCCCACGCCCAGCTACACGGAGGACATTGTGCCCGTCTGCCCAGCGAATAAGCGCATCAAGTTGCCCAACTATTCCGATCCCACTTCGTTTTGGTCCTGTGTCACAGGCTCGCCCGTATTGACCCTATGCAAAGCGCCCACGAGCTACTTCAGCTATGTGCTCCAGGAGTGCTCGACATGTGCCAACTACATACCCGCTGTTGAGTGTTCAGAAAATAAATTGGGCCTCAAATGCGTGGAGATTGGTTCGGTTAGCACTGTTGCACCACCAGGTAGCTCGACACCTGCACCAACTACAGTGGCTGGAAGTACAGTAACTACCGCAGCACCTACAGCTGTCACCACTCCCGCGCCAACTACAGTGAATCCTGGACCAACAGTGCCCGGACCACCGGATGGTACAACTCCTAGTCCCGGCTCGGCCACAACCCCCAATGGCAATGACCCATCTGGCACTACCATCTTTGTGCCTCAGCCACCCTCTCCCAATGACCCCAACGTACCCGCCCCACCTACTCCACCCCCAACTGTCGGAACCATTGCCACTGGGCCACCCATTTCCAATGCATAATCTAAATACATAGATATACATATACGTACATATGTATACCGTTACCCACTAATTATTATACATGTGCGCTTGAGTACGCGTATTGAGGTTGGACTTGAATAAACTTTCATAGTGCAATGGCATTCAAACATACATACTTCCCAGTATTACCAATGGACTTTCTATCCAATCTACAATTCCACTCAGAACCAGATCCAATATGTGACTACAGTCAGTCAGTCGGCCTGACGGTGAGTCGGTCAGTAAACAGTGAGCTGCTCGTGTTCAATCTTGATCTGTCACAAATCAATCAATCATTCGTCAGTCATAGTTCGCCAGTCGGTCAATCTGCTTATGGATTAGCTATTTAGTCAGTCGAGCACTAAGTCAGCAAGCGGCTCAGTCACTTAATCAGTCGTCAATCGGGTTCAATCAGGCAGGCAGAACTCACTTAATTCGTCAGTCAGACAAGTAGTCAATCAGTCAATCAGTCAGTCTGTCTGTAAGTGAGCCAATTCATAAGTCAGTCACTCAATCGGGCTCAATCAGGCAGGCAGAACTCACTTAATTCGTCAGTCAGACAAGTAGTCAATCAGTCAATCAGTCAGTCTGTCTGTAAGTGAGCCAATTCATAAGTCAGTCACTCAATCGGGCTCAATCAGGCAGGCAGAACTCACTCAATTCGTCAGTCAGTCAAATTTTAGGTTTGTCTAGAAGTCATTTATTTCATTCGTCAATCAATCAATCATTTATCAATCTAGATCAATCAGGCAGTTTGTCAGTTAGTCAGTCAGTCTGCCATTTCAGAAGTCACTCAGTCAATCAGGCAGGCAGGACTCACCCAATTATCCTCGGCCTCGCGCTTATCCACAAGGTACTGATGCAGTCGAGGTCCCAGGCCCTGTGGCGACACGAACTGCTTGATGATGGCCTTGGTTCTATCCAGCTGAGCGGCCGTAGTGATGGGCTCCAGGGCGAGCACATAGTCCGCCATGGTTTGCTCCAGCGGTGGGACAGGTATCTTTGGTAGAGTCTGCAAAAGATAAAATACAGAAAAGGGTTCACATGATTTTTCCTTTCCTTTCCTTTGCGCTTCCTTTTTTCGGGTTTTTTGTAACTTCTGTCAAATTGTATTTGCGCTCAAAGTTTTTGTGCTCTAGCTCATTTATATGCAGGACATTATGGCAGTTAGAATACAAAGGCAACAACACAAAAAGCGTAGACCCCAGGGACCCGAATTTCAAATCACAAAAAAAGCGAGAAGTAAAAATGTTGGAAATAGGACAAGAAATGTGGGGAATGAGCATGAATCCGACATTGGGTTTCCCCCATGGCATTTTGCCTGTCACGGACAACTTGAATGAAGAGCTCTGCTCAGCTCGGCTCGAGAGTCGAGAATCCCCAGTGGCCAAACACACACAATTTCTCTTAAGAGCAAACAACGTGCGGAATTCAGAATCGATTTGCGAATCGCGTCAAATCAAAAATCGATTTCGAATATTTCACATTTGGAGAAAACTAAAAACGAAAATCAAGCAAAATTTCAAATTGGGATTATGTCCTCAAACGATATGTCTCTATTAGAATGGTTTTTCAGTGTACCAAAAATAGATTGCAATTTAGATGTTATCAAAACTCCATTTGGATATTTTCATGCTTAGATAAGAGCTTAAAGAAAACTTGAAAAATTTCATAAATTCACAACGAATTCAACTTTGCGGAATTTATTTTACTTACTTTTAATAATTAAATTTTAAAAAATATATTCTTTTAAAATAATTCTATTATAATTATTTTAAATAATCTGGAGCTCAAATGAGATTCTCTTAAATCTGTTCCATATTGGATGCTGCTTAATTTGTATTCAATTTGCGAAACATTCTGTGCATTTTTAGAGTTTGAATACCCTTGCACTAGGTACAATGGCAATTTCATGATCAATGCTACAAGGCACAGCTAAGACTTAAACTGATCCTTGTGGAACTGAACAGCTACCCGACTCTTATGTGTTTCCAGATATATATAATCATAGCTAGATATATATATACAGGTATATATAAAGAAAGTCTGTTCAGTGAAGAGCTGGCAAGACAGTTCTATATATGCTTTTAGAACTTCTCAGGGTTTCCTCGAGTATATCATTATTATTATCACTCTCATTTTCAGTATTTCACGAAATTATAGGGTATTTAAAGTTTCACATTTGATACTTTGCATCAACATTTTCATCTATCATTTGACTCTGACAGAAGTCGAGTTGTTGCTCTCTGTCCTTCTCTCTCCCTCTCTTTCTCACACACTCCTCTCTCTCCCTCTCTCGATGTCTCTATTTTTGGGGTTGCTGCTGTGCTTTTGCAGGTGAGTGTGAGATTGGGCATGGGATGAGGGCAACACTGGGGATGGGGTGGGGATGTTTGTTTACAAGTTCTGTGGGCTGGTTGTCTGGCTGCGTCTGGTGCTCGGTTCCGGTTGCCCCAGAGGACGACGGTTGCCATACAAAAGCGCTCGTTATTTGCATTTGTAATTATAACAAACAGGATTAGTCTGTCTCTATGCGTGTGGCAATGTATTTGTCTCTTGTATTTGTATTTGTATTTGTATTTGAATTAGTCTAGTAGCAAGTTTGTAGAGCCTTGTGCAAATATTTGCAGTCGACTGCAAAGAAATTTGAAAATTGTGTTAACTCACGTCAGGGAAACCGAATTCGTCTACAGACTCCGCGGTGGAAAGCCATTTCTTTGGTATGGATAGTATAGAGTCTTTCCATCCTGAAAGCAAAAGTTTAAGAAAAAGGATTAGATAAAAGGTCTGAAAAGAAATCTAAAGTCTCTTCAACAATGGAATTTATAATTATAGCCAAGAAATACACAAAGCACACATATAATCGGCTATAAATACATTGCCCAAGTTACCCGATAAAAAGAACGAAAATAAAAATAAAATGTATGAAATTCTGCAGGCCCAAAGGCGCAACAAAACTTATAAATCAATAACAATTACTGACTAATGCGTGTTTCGATGCATATGACGCATTAATCTTAGATGCGATATCGACTAAATGGGACTAGTTAATCACTGTCATATTCGAGTGCTCTGTGGTGCTGTGGTGCTGTGACTCTTGTAGATTCCACAGAAAGTTGAAGTCTTATCGTTCAGCTAGACTGACAGTAGGGCACTAGAATAGGGTTTATCGCACTTCTTGGCAGGCTGTCGTTCGCGCTGAGAGCTAAGCGGACAGCACGAGATACCATGGCTGAGCTCAGCGAACAATGCCCCAAAGAAGTGTTTAGACTCTATCTATCTATCTATCTATCTAACAAGGTCCCGCACAATTTAAATCCGAATTGCGAAGGCTCATCAAGCTTTTATTGGCTTCCGCTATCGGCAGAGCAATAAAATTGGCTCAAGGCAAACTAAACACAAAGCTCAAGAGCTGGCATCCAGCTCCCCCTCCACTGGCTGGCTCCACTTTCGGAATGTCCTTTAAAGTGAAACTCGTCGGGCTGTAAGTCGAGTGTGTAAGCACTTCCGGTTGCCCAGCGAGACGGCAATTTCCGTTATTAGTCAAGTGAGATACAGCAGCTCAGACACAAGTCATGTATCCGATGACAAATTCCGACAGTGGGCTCTAGTCGGCAGTGCCCGACTGGCCGCTACCCTGCACAGCTTCAGCTTGTATCTATCAATACTTAACACGCACAGCTGTTGCGTACTTGGCTTAAAAGACTTCTCTCAGTAAGAGTTAAGCTCACTGGTTCCCCACCTCTACCAAACCCTCCCCGCCAATACTCGCTCTCACACATTGACTCAATCACATTCAATTTATAGGAGAATTCAGCTAAGGAAATTCAACTCTCTTGATGTATATATAAGAACTGAAGCGAGGAAGAATAAATGCAAGGATAAACAGACGGATAAATAAGAGCTAAATGAGGCGCTGTCTGTCTGTGCGTCCTTCCTTCAGTGCTTGTCTATTGATCCATCTTCTGTTTTTTATACGCATCTTCGGGCGGACTGAGCTGATAATAGCCATATATCCCGAATACGAATATGTGTTCTTCGATTCCACGCCTTCTCCTCATTATTACACACATTTTAAAGCCATTCTACCCCATTTACCCATTCTCAGTGGGCTCACGGTATAAAAAGAGCAGCGACTAATTCAAAATGATTGTAGACTTGATCGAGGGGGATACAGCCATCCGTTTGTTGAATGGTTTCCGTCTACTTATGACAATCATAATGTTATTAATAAAAATGGTTTTATGACAATCATGATAAAAGCAAAACGGTCTAAAGAGCCCTCAACCTCTGCCTTAACCACAGCACGCGTCGCTTTGCGTTGCGTTCCCTGCTCCCACCATCTAATGCAATTTATTATCATTTTTTCATTATCTGGCCAAGACTTGGACTAGAACTAGCTACAGTGCTCTGCCTCTCCCTCTCCCTCTCCCTCTGTCTCAGTCACTCTGCACAATGGAGGCACGTGGCACCAATTTGAGCATCCGCTCTATTGTTGTTGTTCCTCGAGTTGTTGTTGTTGTTGTTTGCTGTGTCACGGTTGTCTTTGCAAGGAATAACATAAACCACAACCCGTCTAACTCCGGCTTAGCTCCCCCCAACGAGCCATTGAATAGGGCAACTCAGCTGAACTGAACTGAACTGAACGGAGAGGCCCAGCCTCAGAGCTTGCCGTAAATTATAATAAATTGCTTTAGGGAAATTCAAATTAAGTAATTAAAGAAGAGTTTGTGCTCGGCAGAGCTGGCAATTCTAGTTCAATTTGATGTACTAGTTCATTAGTGACTGTAGTTCAATATGGCGAACTAGTTCAATGGGTCGCTTATGAACTATTTAAGTCACATAAGTTAGTTCAACACAATTGAGTTTGTAATTCTAGTTCAATTAAATGAACTAGTTCATTTGGTTACTCATGAAGCTCAAGAGCACAGCTCAGAGTTCTAGTTCGCTTATATGTTCACTGAACTGAACAGAACCCTTTCACTAGGCTCTATAATGGAACGCATTCAATGGAACTTTTTCTAAAAACTCTAACGCAACTCTAAGAACTCTGCATCATCGAGGCTATTGTCTGTGCAGAGGAACTTGAATCTTTAATAGTCGGAAAACCTTACTCTAAGAGCAGCTTATTAGAGTTAAATAGTGAAGTCACTCACATAATAAAATGACTGACTGGAAAATACCCTACAGACAGCATGCGGTAGAGCAGCTTCAGGACAAGCTGTGGGTGGTCGCACTTGACTGTATCGCTGTGGTCCTAGAGACAATTTGGCAACTATCCATTTGCTCAACAGCAAAATACCCTGCAACACTCTGGCCATGCTTCACTGTAGCACAAATTAGATACATTGCATTTGCATCGCATTCAATTATGCGCTCTGACATGGACACATTTCCGATTGATTGATTGATTGATTGATGCTGGGATTTTTGATGCAACAGACAGGGGGCGGCTAATCAGATATTCATGCGCCATTGCGGGGCAGACAGGGCGTACTTCCGTGTTCGATTCCGTTCTCGTGTTCGTGTTCGTTTTCGTTTCCGTTTCCCCTTGGAACAGCTGTCTATCGAGCCGCTTATTGATGAAGCCGTCAGGTTCAATTTGTGTCTAGCCATCAGTTATTTTGTCTACTCATGATTAGATTTTGCTTTGAGCTTCCAACTCGTTTTGCATTTTTGGCGCATAGATTGATGCATTAGCTCATTGTGATATTTATTATATTTATGAGGGGACGATTCGCACCCCGAGAGCTAAGCTGATGGAGCTTATTGGCCGCACGCCCCCCATTTTAACGGGCGGCAATAAAACGCTTCAATAAACCAAACAAGCTCATTATTAAGCAGCAAAAATCACGCTTGAATGCCTAGAATTTCGCTCGCCGCCCTCCCCCGCTTCGGCTGCTGCTGCTGCTGGTGCTGGGCGGAGGTTAGACGACAGCCAACTGCTGCCGCCTGTCAGACGCGGCGATAAAAATGTAATCCCAATGAAAAATAATGTTGCTTTGCAGCCACGATTCCAATTTAGCGAAATCAGCCAACCCCCAGGACCGTGGCTCATTACGGCCAGCACAGCCCAGAGCTGGAGTTGGCAGGGCAGGGCAGGGGAGTCGATGCTGCATTTGAAACTGTTGATCTTTGGACCTGCGTATCCCTCTGCATTTAGCAGCAACCGAAGCAAATGAAGCGAAGCAATTTAAAAAGGCAAAACAAATCCGTGAATCTGCCTCATCCCTGCTCTGCCGACTACATGAAACACCAGCCGAACAAGCTGTGAGCCCAGCTGGAGGCAGCGAAGCTGCACGCTCACAGCATTCTGGAATGAATGAATGAATGATTGAACGAATGACTGAGTGAATGTGTGAATGAATGAATGAGTTTTCGGTCCTTTTGTTCACTTGCCGCGTGTAAAGGGCTTCATTTCTATATCTGAGGGTGTTTCGCCTTTGCCACACCAGCCGCAGCGCCCACTCCTGCGCCCACTCCTGCTCCCACTCCAGCTCCCACTCCCAGTGCTTCCTCTTCTAGCACGCACGCAACAATTGAGCCGTAAATCCTTTACGGCCTTAGCGCTTGCTTTCAATACATTCTCGTTGAGCCTTTGGCTGCGCTTTTGTGTTCTTGCGGCCTGTTCTTGGGATTGTTTTGTGCGCCTAACCAGGCCTCGTCTCTTATTATAGACTTTTGTGCCGCAAACCGAAATGAACTGCCTCATATTTTTTTCTTTTAATTGTTTGAATTGAAACAAGCGGAAAGCGTAAATTGCTTACGTATTGTTTTCGTTGCGCCTCGAGCAGCATTTATAGCGACGGCTAGCAGATACCCTTGGAACATAGAAAATATCTCTAAACTTCAAAAAAGTGAAGCATGCCAAGTCTGTGTGTGCTCTTATGGCATCTGCATACCAAATTGGAGTTATAAGTCTCTCAGAGTCTTCGAGCTATGCCTCAACAAGCAAAGTTTTAAAGCCGATATCTGTAGATATTATTAGAATATTTGTATTGAAACTAAAAACTGTTGTTGTAATTGATATACAAGAATATTTAAATCAAGTTGCAAATATATAGAGTTTAATAAAAATATGAAGATTTTTTGTAATCGATAATCCAAAGTACATAAATCCATTTTAAAGTCGAGGTGACGTATTTAACGAGAAAAGAAATCAAGCTATAAAATAAATACCTATTAAAATTATAAAGATGGAAGCAATTATCACTAGCAAAAATGAGAAACTTTGAATATTTAGTTCTTAAAGTCTTCGAGTTATGCCTAAAAATGCGTGAGGGATAAATACTTATAGTTAAATTTTTTTTCATTTATGTTAAACAAGCCCAAAACAATCAGAGAGTGGACGCACGCTTATACATGCATATTACTGGGGAGTTTTTCATAAGGTAACTTGAAAAACTTATATACTCGCGTGCAGTTGAACAATAATTAGTGAGTGTATCTAACAGATACTTAGCCTAGATGGCCAGCTATCGCTGTGGTTTAGGGTGGCTGACAGTGGCCGGCCACAACAAGCTAAAGTTAGTTTCATATTTTTGGGGCTCAGCGTTGATGCGTGCCAGAGGCTCGTGGCCGAAAAGTTGCTAATGGAAATTGCAAAACAGAAAATCCATTTTCCACACGGCAACAACGTCCAAAATTTCTCAGCCTCAGGGCACGCACACAATTTCCTTTCGAGCAGCAACGCTCGCCCCTGCTCCTTGCTGTGGAACCACCACCAAATGCAGAGCAACCACCAAACCACATAAGCAAAGTTGCAACCGAATTTTGGCTCTATTCAACTTTTGTTAAAGCTTTCCGCCTCACGCTCTCAGTCGCTCTCCCGCTCTCATTTCCAATTAGGTAATTAATATAATTATAGCTGAGGTCCCAATTGAAAGACTTCTCTGTTTTCTTCTTTTTTCATGGTTAACAATTATATTTCAATAGTATTTCATTTTGTTTGTTGTATTTGTGTGTATTTCTGCTCTGTAATATGTTTTATCGTTATCGTTATCGTTATCGTTATCATTATCCTTTCAATATTTCACTTGATCCGTACGCATTTCAATTACAATAATTTATTTATGGTATATATCTGTCTATATATATGGGTTCCATACGTATTCAGAGTATGCCGTTAGCTGTTCAATTGCTTGCCATGATTTCTTGATAAGGGATGGAGGCAGGGGCAGGAAAGGGTATTTCAGGTGGATGATAGATATAGAGAGATGAAGTGTTACCCGTCAATTGTATATATGATATTACTTCATGCATAGAGTATTTCGCCTTGGGGAACAGAGTTAAGAGTAGAAACTGAAGTTTTCTTTGGATAGACTTTGAAATTTGAACAGCAAACGTTTACAGAACTGTTTTGAGTATAGAATAGAGTTAGAGTTAGAGTTAGAGTTAGAGTTAAGAGTTCTTTTTAGCATTTTCCATAATCGTTTGAGGCTCTATTACAATTATATATATATAATAATACAAATACTAGTTTAACACAAACGTCTATAACATTAGCAGAAACAAATTGTGAAGTTTTTATAATTTAATCTAATCTTAATATATGTATTTGAAACACTTTGATCAAAACTTACCATACGAAACTAACTTTTTTCATTTCTTTTCTTCTTCTTGCTATACAAAAACTGAATTGTGGCGGAATTTCTTGAGGGCTTTTCGGATTTCAAATACATTTTACTATAGCTCAAAACTCAGTTGTTTTTTTTTTTTCGAAACGGAAATGTAAATATTTTAAAACTATTTTGTTTTGTTTTTTGTTTAACTTTTAACCATAGTTAAATATTTTAGAATATGCCAAAATTATATTATTATTTATATATTTGTAATTATAATTATAATATGCTATTGAACATTCAACACTTTAAATACATATTTTATGAGTTTAATTTTGAAATTATTCATAATTTTGTTACTTTTATTTTGTTTATAACTTTTCCGTTACTGTAGCATATGGTTTAATTATATTGTACATTAGTTGTTTATATATTTATATTTTTTAGTACATATTTATATATATATATATATATATATGTTTATGTGTGTGTGTGTGTGTGTTAGCAATATTATTCAATTTTTTACAATACGTACATATATAGTTATAATTTGTTAAAATTTTTCGACTTATAAAATTTCTTTAGATATTACACTTAGCCGGCCTTTAGCATGTTGTCTAACATGCTCCTACCAGAATACCCTATAAGTATTATAGAGCATTTGTTGGTGCTGTGCAGCTTTCGCTTTGTCAGTTACTAATTTTCCATTTCAATGCTCGTTCACGATATGCAAAGCGAGCATATTGGTTTTTGCACACGAGCTCTAGACACTTAAATTGTTACTAGCTATTCAAGCTAGCCAGCAAAAAATGTCCCACTGGGGGCGTGGCTTAAAGCAAGGTAAGATAAGATTTTCGAGTGCTCGAATCTTAAAAACTTTGAAAAGGAATTAAAATTGTTTTTCTTTGGTCGTGAACGAGTATTATGCAGTCGATAGCAGCCGACAGCAGCGTTTTAATTTCTTTTAAATGTAAATTTATTTTTATAATTTTTTATTTTATTTTAAATTTTTTAATTTATTTTATTTTTTTTTTGGAAGATACTTCAAACATTTTGTCAAATGGTCTCTCTAGAAAAAATGCTGTTAAGTTCTGTAAATTTGACTTTTTTAATTAATATTTTTTAATTTGATTTTGGATTTCAATTTGGATTTGGATTTGGAACAGGAGACCATTTTGTATGAACAGAATGTTTTTACAGCTATAACTAGTTTCTGTTGTTGTTTTGTTTATATAAGTATTTTAACTATTTGGTATATTGCTTTCCGAAATGTTCTTTAAATGTGTATGCTGCTATATATATGTATATATATTTGTATATATAGCGCTTCATTCGCAACGGATCGTGGCATTATCTTTAAGACTCTGCTGCTGATGTGAGTGTGTTTGAGGTGAGCCCTTGATGATGTTATGCTATGTTAACATGGATCGTAATCATATATAAACTATATATATTAATTCTTTACTCTTCCTATATAGTATATATAGTGTTTTTAAAGATCTGCTCGTACGGTGTGTACTTTGTTTTAATTGATACATTTGATGGGAGATTTTTTCATGAGTTTTCATTCATTCATATTTACTAAAAGCTTTCTTAAAATTTATTATAAATATACCTATGTATATATAATTATGTATGCTAAATTATAATAGACAGGTTACGTAACGGAGTGCCATATAAAAGAGAAAACCATATATATCGGGTATATATATATATTAATGAACTATCCAAAACGTTTGCTTAACTAATTGCTTTGAAAATCAGTGCATTTGCTAGACATATAGTTGGATATATATGTATTTGTATATATATGCTTGTAGTATATGGGCTATATAAACTAGGCTGTTTTCTGCTTCTTAAAATTCCTCAAAATAAGCTTGTTCTGCTCCAACTGTATATAGTATATATGTATATATACCAGCAGATTAGATAAGTTGCTATTAATTTGAAAAAATGGCCGTGTCACTGATATGTTTACGGATATAGAATGTTCAAGACTTTTGACTAGCATAACTACTATGTAATACACATTAAAATCTGTATATATAGTATTGATATATATATGTGTGTATATGTATGTCGCAGGCCAATCACATTTGACGACATTTGGTAATCAAGATTAGACGAGAGTTTTTGAGATTTATAATTCGTATCTAGAAACGGAATAGGTCGATATATAGCAGGTTTGCCGAAATACTGGCATAGATAGCAAAGAAATTGTAGATCAGTTGCTTAGTAAACCATTTCTCAAGATAAATAAGAGAAAGTAGGGTAAAGAAATAGTAGAAAGAAATATATCACTCTCTCGCAGACTTCCAGCTGTGTTCAGATTCGCTGTCAGCCCAGTCTAGTGCCTGATTACGCTATCCAATTGACCTGGCTAACTATAACGGACTATGATAATTAGCCGTGTATAGCAATTGCCATACAAAAATGTCCAGTTGACTTAGTTCCTAGAGAGAATAGGTGTATAATATATGTATATATAGAGCAGCTATAAAAAGCGCTCTAAAAATATGAGTGCGATCGAAATGATATATATATATAACATAGTTGTCTTCAGTAGTTAGCTAAGTTTAGATAATGTATCCGGCGATACATGCACAAGGTACACACATTTATGCTATGCTATCATCGAGCTGCTATGACTAGGCGATACCCTGTATATACATAGATACAGCGAGGGTTTAGCCAAGGGGCGCATAGAGTCGACAAAGCAAATAATAATTGATTGGTAGGTATATATGAAACATCTAATATTTTCAAATTCTTGTTACGGACTAAACGTATATATATGTATATATATATAGACGATATTTGTATGTATGTATATAGTACTAATAGCAATAGTTAATATCACTTTTGGTAATTTAAACAGGCGAGCCATTGAGACTCTGATATGTATCGTTACCTTGGTTGTGTCTTATGTTAGAAATATGTATAAATATTTCAAATCAAAAATCGTTTTCAAAACTCGAAATGATATAGCTCAGCCGAGCGGGCGATAGCACGATGAGTCCGACAAGTCCGTCGCAATGGCAAACGAAAAGGTGTAAATTAATATTCGATTTGTGCAAATTGTGATATGTCTGCGATATGAATGCCATTGCCTGCTAAAGACACGACGGCACCTGTGGCACCTGTGCAGCCTGCTCAGCTGCGCCGCTTACCAGCTACAGCTTGTATAAATATGTATATAATTATATAATTATATATCTATATATGTGTGATATCTGTTAGAGATCGGAACTAGGAACAGGCGCGGCTGCTCCTCGAGTTTGATCCAATTATGACTATGCTTTGGTTGCTCTAGCTTCAGCGAACAGAGTACTGAGTATAGGGGGCCCGATATCGGTGCCGATATATCTTATATATAGCTGCGTGCAATCAGTGTATAATACAAAACTGGTGCAGGGGGGCTTTAGCAGCTGAACTTGAACTATTTGCATGCCATATGCAGTTTTATAGTGTACGTACCACTTACTATTTATATATATGTATATATGTAGGTAATATTCTAAACCAAATTCAAGGTGAGTTCAACAAAATAATATAGTTTATATATATATAGAAATGATAATATCTTTTCTTGAAGACAACAGTTTAAAATCCTTGTCTAAATGGATTCGCTGGTCCAGCAGGGCCTCTGCTTGGCTGCTGCTGCTGCGCCTGCTGGAAAGGATTCGCCACACGGGGCTGGGCGTAGCTGCCGCCCTGCTCCTGGTAGCCCGGCTGATAGCTCTGGTCCTGCTGATAGCCAGCTGCCTGCTGATACTCGTACTGCTGCTGCTGTTCATCCAGATTGGTCTCCTGCTCCGGCTGATACTGTTGGCCGTACTCGAGATGATTCTTGAGCTCGCCCTCGACGGGCTTCTGGTCGTGCATGACATAGGTCTGATACTCCTTGTTGGGCGGATCCTGCATCAATATGTTGGCCTCATTCTCGAACGGCTTGAAGTCGTAGATATTACGCAGCTTGCGAAGCACAGGCACATACGCCAGATTCGAGAAGGCGATGAAAAAGTTAAGCGCTGTGAATCCAATTGCCTCCACAACGCCGCCCGCTATGATCGGCCCCACGGCATAGGCAATCGAATAGGAGATGTCCGCTATGGCATAGATGCTGCCATACACGGAGACATAGCGTACGTCCACCAGGTACCCCAGCGTTGGCAACAGCGCCGTGTCTATCAAGGCAATGCCGAAGCAGATCACACAGATGGGCAGCATGAGCATCTTGTAGCCGCTGCAGAAGGGTATGATGAAGCAGGATAGACCCTCCAGTGCCAAGCCGCCAGCTGCCATGAGCCACTGATGCTGTGGATATTTGCGTGCCATCTTTACCGTTATGACCACGCCCAGTACGTGTGGGAAGAAGGCAGGCAGCCAGACCATACCTATCTTCCAGTTCTCCGTTGTCATATTATCCTCCATCCACAGCGAGATGGTGGGCTCCAAGAAGGCGAGTGCCACATTTGACATGGTCAATGCTCCAGCACAGACGGCAATATAAGGATCCATGAGTAGGCGCCAGATGGGTATTACCTGATTTTGAACCTCTTTGCTCTGCTTGATCTGCTCCTTGACGGGCTTCATTACCAGCAACAACATCAGGCCATCCAGCAGACAGACCAGTGCCAATATGAGAAAAGGCACCTCCTTGCCAGCAAATTGATACAGTGCACCGCCGAAAGGTGGCGCCACTAGGCAGCCAAAGCTAATAAATGCCAACGCAATGCCCAACGCCTGCGATCGCTCATTCTCCTCCGTAAACCGATCCGCAATCATGGCTAGACCCGAGGTGTCGGCAAATGCCGATCCGGCACCCTGCAGTGAGCGTGCAAAGAAGAGGACGCTGTAGCTGCTGCCGCAGGCAAAGACGGCCGTCGAGAAAAACATGATGGTCAGGCCGATCATCATGGGTATATCGTAGCCTATTTTGTCAATCAACCCTCCAGAGAATGGATTCACCATCAGCTGGACAATGGCCTTGGAGGCAAAGAGTATGCCTGTTGCAGAGTCTTGACCATGATGATCGTGATGCGTCGGAATTATGCGCCCTGTGATATTATCACGTAGCGGCGGCGGCGTTGGTCCTTCATCGAAGCTGCCAATCTCTCGAAGATAGTCGGGTATGATCGGTACAATGACCATGTAAAGCATGTTGTCCAACAGCAAAGCAATAGAGACAATGACCAGGATGAGACGACGCTGATTCACCGGCTCCTGTATCTTCTCCCACACAATCTCCTTCACCTCACGTAACTCCAGGTTGATCAGCGGTATTTGAAAGGAGGCCATTTTGTTTTACTTCTCTTTTGATTTAGTTCTAAGAATTATTTGAGCTCTCCCTATCTCCTTTTCTCTTCCACTCAGCTAACACTGCTTCAATGGCAAGGGGCCATTTTGTTAGCTTTCGATTTATTTTTAGAATTGCTAGAGCTCTATAGCTCTCTCGCTCTTACACTCTGCTTACTGACTTTCAGTGGCAGGGGGACATTTTGTTAGCTGCTCTTGCGATTTATTTTTAGAATGGCTTGCGTTCTCTCTATCCCTCTCGCTAGCTCTCTCTTTGTTTGTACTGTGTGTAGCCTTTATAGTTGATTTGCTGCTTTGCTTTTGATGCTTTTCGATTTCATGTCCGCTACCGGAAATTGGGCAGCTGCATCCGTTTCCGGTTGAATGGCTTCGAGTCTGTTTTTGGTGGTTCGCTCGTTGGTTAACTCCAGGTTGCTTTGTTGCAGATGCAGTTGAGTTGCACTCACTGCTGTCTCTTACATGATTTCGTGTTGCTGTTCTTGTTGTTACTTTTGTTGTTAGTGTGTGAGTTGTTGGCATGCCAGTGAACAACCTTTAACGACACAGAAACAAGATTTCGTTAGTTTTTTCGTTATTGCTCAGACAGTAGTTAATTGTTTTTCTTTTCGTTTTTTTTTTTAAACATAATTTATTTGGCATTTTTATTGAAATATTATAGAATTTGATCATTTGTTTTTATGATTGAAATGTTGTTTCTGTGTTGCAAAAGGTTGCCTGCTGGTGAACAACAAAAATGTGTATTTGTTAAGATTAGTTTACACATATTTACATAAATTAAGTAGAACACTTGCTGCTTGCACACATTTCAATCATAAAACAAATACCATAAATATTCTATAGAGTATTTCATAGGCCATTACAATGACATTAACAATAAATACATATGCAATTATTTCAATTGTGCTGCGAGGGTAGCTCGACAAGTATGCTCACAGCCGCGTGGCCACACTTCAAAATCATCTAATTATATGTAATATTCGCTTTGTACGGAATACACAAAAGAAAAGAAAAAACAACCACATATTTTGACGAAGCGCAGCAACTCTTGAACAACACGCAAGCCACAAGTTGTGGCTCGAGCCTCAACCCACTAAAGCAATCAATCAGTCGCGAGCGGCCACTACACTGCCACAAATGGATAGAAGAGGGGATAATGAGAATTGTAAAGATAAGGAACTCGATTTTTGAATAGCCTTAAGCATGCCTCGAAGTAGCAGACAGTTTCTCACTATCAGACTTTTAAAGAATTCCAATTTTGAATAACCTTAAGCACGGCTATAATCTGTCGACAGTTTCTCATTATCAAGACTTTAACTACATATATATTTTTATCATTATACTCAATTTTGATGGCTTAAAGTGCTAGTTTTGAGTACTTTTTAGTCTCTAAAGCTTATCTTCTTGCCATATATGGATCCATTGGACAACTGTCTGCTCTCCCATGCCAGCTATCAATGCTGATCTAATTTCAACATTTATCTACCTTGTTGCCACCCCCGAATAGACAAACATAACATAAAAACGTTACGTGTGCAGGGTATAAAAATATACCCAAACTCCCTCCAACCATCCAGACATCCAGCCAGCCATCCATACATCCAGCCCCTGTCTGATGGGGTCTTTTGGTATATGCGAGACGTTAGAATAACATTTCGTTTTATCATTAAATTTTCATGACCACGTTTCGTGTGCTGTTTTACTTTTTTGTTGTTGGGGCAACCCCCACCTGCTTGGGTTGCGTTTCTGTTTGGGTGGGTGTGGCTGATCGGAGGCGAGGCCGGAGGTGGAGCGGGAGTGGTGAGCAGAGCCAGCCCTTAGGCTTCTTGCACATGAGTCAATTATCGTGGATGTGTGTTTGTGGGTGTGTGTATGTGTGTGTGTGTGTGTGTGTGTAAGCTTTGCTTTTACTCGCTCACTAGGTAAAATAGAGTGTATTGGTATTATAGTGTCTTAAACTATAGGACGTAGCCTGACTTATCATATATATTCTTATAGTCGAATCCATCAGGTTGAGATATGCCTTTCACAGTAAGAAACTAAAATCTTTCCGCGAGCAACTCGACACTAGACCTATCCAGTACAGTCTTACTTATTTTCATTGTTATTTGAAGTATATGAAATGGTCTGCAGCTAAGACAATACTAAACTAAGCTGAGAGCTCTCATACTCTTAGTTTATGTGGACAGCTCAAATGCCAAGGTGTGTCGTCAGTCAGTCTTAGAGCTGAACACCACTAGAGTTTGACTGAAAGGTTGTCATGGATTATGAATGAGTATCAGGTAGTCGGATGCATCCCACTATAATCAGCATATTAGCTACTCTTCCATAGGAGAGCTTTAAACTACAGCTGAACTGCTTTAGAGATGGAAGAGCTTGGTATGCATCACAATGGGGCTTGAGCGAGTATCAGGCAGTCGATAGCAGCCTGCTCACTTATCATTTCTATAACGGAAGACTTTAACTTTGGGCTTGTTTTGTTGTGCTGCAACAGGAACAGCAATGGCAACAGCAGCAGGAGAAGCAACAGCAACAACAGCTGAATCGTGGCTCAGGTGGGTCGCTTTACTTGACCCTGGGGTTGGCTGCACGCGCAGCTTTTTATCAAAGCCAGGGGTTGGCACTCGCAGCTGCTCGCTGCTCGAGTCAAGTGCAGAAACGTGTGCCAGCGCCAACATGTTGGTTATAATAATGAACAAGACCAGGCCAAGCCCAGGGGCCTGGCACAGCAGCAGGATTATTAAAGTTCACACACAGACAGAGAGACAGAGACAGCGGGACTTTGAACATCAAACAGCGGCAATTTATGTTTACGCCTTTATAATTTTATTGATTTTTCCGCGCTGACTGGCAAAAAATAAACAAAAAGGAAACGCCGCTTGCAGCTGATGAATTTCCCAGCAAATAAAACATTTTATGTAATATTTTCGTTTTCTATACCCGACTCTGTTTCTGCTTCGGTTTCAGTTTGTGTTTCATAACATCAACTTTAGTTGCCGTTCTCATTATACTTTCTTGACTTTCTTTCCTCATTTGCCTCAATTAGCCCAGAATTCATATTTTATGTATGAATTGCGCATCTGCTGCAATTCTAAGGCATTCGCAAGCGGAAAGAAAAGCCTTACTCTTATCTCTTTCTCTGTACATTGTTATTCTGTGAGTGTGGAAATTGAATCTATTCGCAGACAGCTCGATAAAACGACCAAAGTGCACTCCAAATTGAAATTTTCGCTTGCAACTCGAGCTGCCTGCCTTGAGAGCCAGCTGCAAAATAGATTACTTTTCACATTGTTTTTTTTTTCCAGTGCACATAAGTAAGCAGTTGAGTTATGAGCTTTTTCTGTTTGCTTGAGCTCAAAAAGTCTGTCGAGGCGAGCCCAGCTTCATAGTATGCAGCCAGCATTGGGAGTGCTCGACTGTGAAATACCGCTCAAGTCAAGTCATATACAGCTTATGGGTAACGCTTTATTAGACGAATATATAAATTATATTGTATGCTTAGTCCCTTCCGAATGCTTGGAAGCCAATATACTCCAGGCAACTCATGAAGGAGTATATGAATAAAATTGGGTTTTAACTAATTTAGATATTTTGCTATGTCAAAAACTAATCATTCTATTATTAAATGACTTCAAATATGCTTTTTTCTGTCTGATACAATACCAATTTCCACCCACTTACAACTGAAACTCTAGCTGTTATCCATGCCTCCCCCTTACCACTAGCTGCAGGGTATCAAAAAGAAAATTACATTTCATTTCAGCTCAAGACTTTTCCCTCTTCCAGTTGTCTGTCCGAATAGGTAAACAGCGCATAGAAATACAATTTCATTTTTCTTTCAAATTACAAACACACACACACATATAAACGTGCGTTAGCCAACACTGGCTGGCGTGGGTGTGGGCGGAGCAGCAGCGAGTAAAGCGTGAAAGGAAAACCAATCATAATATTTATGATAAGCTGCGTTTCATTTGTCAGCCTACAAAAGGCAGCGCTAATCCTTACAAGTGTTCCATTGTACACACACACACACAGGCACAGACACACACACACACACACACACACACACATTTACAGAGACACCCTTCATCGAGCACTCGAGAAGTGTTGTAAGCTGCTTTACTCAAGTGAATTGGGCATGGAAGAGTTCCCTGTGCGCTGAGCCGTGCGCATATTTATGGCACTCACTGTTTCCAATCAAATTTGTTGCCTAATTTCGGGCGTCGCATTCATTGATTAATGACATGTGAACCAGATGTGTGTGTGTGTGTGTGGGTGGGTGGGTGTTTGCCAATTTGTTCTCTGTCTTGCCATTAATTGAACTGTGGACAGGTGTGCGCCAGCCGCAACTTGATCGATTTGGCTTTACCTTAACCCTCTTTTCTGACCTGCCCCCTCGCAACGTCTTTTATTCGCTTTCCGTTTTGTGTTTCAAGTTTAATTGTCTTGTCTTTGGCTTTGGCCCTATCGATTTCACTGCAATTGGGTTAGCTTAATTGGTTTGCCCAACGCCAAAGCCAAATTGCAAAACTTTTCAAATGCTACAAAAATTATCAAAAAGCAAAAAATGCAAAACATCTGAAACGTGCCGCCCGCTTTTGTTGTTATCATTGTTGACTTTGCTTTCGGGCAGCAGCAGCAGCAGCTCTAAATGGCTTTCAGCAATTCCCCGAAGGATGCGCAGCCACTTAGCCAGGATCAGGCTCCAGCTCCGCAGCTTAGGGTCGCACGCGTTCCATTTATAACGCTCGTAAATGGAAGCGCGTGTATATTACACCAAAGCTGCTGCGGAGGCAGACGCGAACTGTTGTGTCTCGAATACTCTTCGCTTCAAAGGTATCAACATTTTGTGAATCTTCATGTGTCTTAATGAATTTATAGACTCATAGTCCTAGCTGTCACCGTGTTAAGGGTATTCACGCTTCATCTAGCTCTTCATTTGGCCTTTCTTCTAATGGCACCACGGGGCGTATACGTGCCATGGGCTATAAATCAAAGCATTAACTGGGCGTGGCTAGGCACCGAGTGTGCGTGTTTCTACAGCTCCTAAATGGCATCCCATTCGCAGTGCCACGCCCTCAGAGCAGCGCCTTTTTCTACAGAATACGCCTGGGTCAGCTTTGCCTACAAATTGATTCTGTCATAAATTACCTTTATGTGTGAGCCTCTATATACATATACAATATATATGTACATATTCTGTTTAATTTAGTTGCCTGTCCAAGCCTGATTAATCGCTGGCAGTGCCGCTTTGCAGCTCGTGCGACAAGGCGCAAAATGTGAACATTTGTAGCGCTACAAATGCCTCCCAATCAACAACACCATCAGCGACCGGTTTACAAGTTTACGACTTTTGATGTTGCTGCTGCTGCTGCTGCGGCTGCGGCTGAAGGCTGCTGCCAGATACAGCACAACCTTTCATCCTCGGTTGCCCCATCAAGTTGCGCGCTCAGAAAGTGCAAAGCGGGCATATTGACTGTGTGAGACTTAAAGTCGAAAGACCTATGTGAATATTGCAGCTTAAAGGAGGCGTGGCTAGATGAGAAGTATAATAACTGTGTACTCTATGTCTAAGTAGCTTGACGACGCTGTGAAATTGCCCTGATTCAAATGGGATTCGAGGCATCACGAATCGTCTAATGAAACTTAGTTAATACAATATTCACATACGTAAACATATGAAGACCGCATTCACAAGTTCTAAAGATCTCAACTCATCTCATCTCTAGATCTCAACTCAATAGTTCTTTGATCTCTCTATCTCAGGGTCTCAGCTGTCATATTTTGGGTAGCAGTAAGTTGGAGTCCGCTGCTACAGTAAACGCTGCTATAATGATCTTTGTTTCATGACATACGAGGATTATAAGCAGAAGAAGATCATTTAGGTAATAGCTTCCCAAATAGCAAGCCCTTTTCCATCATGTCATATCTTTATAGAACTTTTGAGGCAAATAATTTTATTACAATTGTTATTGATATATTAATAATATTTGGCAAGCAAGCGAGCTACAGCCAGTTGCAAATGACTAAATTTGTATATGCCATATTCTTAAATTGGATTATATATCTATCAATTTGTCTATCTTTTTATTTAACTATCTCTATCTCTATCTCTATATTTCTATCTATATAACTATAACTATAACTAAGATAGACCGATATCTATCTATCTATCTGTTTATCTATCTATTTAACTATCTATTTATCTATCTATCTGTTTATCTATCTATTTATCCAGCTATCTATCTCTCTATCTAGCTATCTATCTATCTGTCTATATTTCTATATATATCTTTGCATATCGCTATCAATTCTAGTTACACTACATAATTTGGCTAATTTCTGAGGCTGAGCGAGTATCATGCAGTCAGTTGCTGGCGATTGCTGCTGGTTATGGCTCAATAGAAGCGGGTTCAACCCTCGAGTTGCTGCTGGTTTGCGGTCTCGCAATTGCGAAGGGGGCTGGCTGGCTGCGTGTATAGTTCGCTCGCTTCCTTTATCAGACAGCATCAAGACAAATGCGTTACTTGTTTCTCGTTTGGGCTTATTACGAGCTACCTTCCTTCCTGGCAGGCAGGCCGTCAGCCACCCCATTGGAATGGCTTTTGTTTTGACATGAAGACCGCTATGAACACATCAGCGTTACAAACGCCTCGACAAGGGCAAACAAGGCAAACAATCTAATGACAAGGCGGCAGCCAGCGCTCTGTTTGTCTTTGTGTTTTCTGTGGCAAATTTATATTTATTGGCTTCATTATGCTGCAGCAGCATCGCCACTGCTACGTGCAGGTGGCTGTCTTCAAGAATTATTTTTGTCAACCCTCAGCAAGTTTCTCACTTTTAATGATTTAATGAAAAACTAAACACAAACTTCGTTAGCTCGTGGCAATTAAATGAAGCGAAATGCCTTTTGAATCCGAAGCATTAGAGATATTTTCACAGTTTTCTATTCAAAATATATTTGAACATTTCATATATATACCTATAGAAGTAAGACAGTACTCAACTAGAAATTATCCGTATCTAACTGCAGCTGGATTATCTCTAGCTTTCATCGGAACTTGGCATGCAGAACCAGTTGGACTTGTTCCTTGAGCAAGATCAGGAATATTATGTATAGTACATTACTTTATGGCTTCTGCTTCTCGTTTCTTAGACTTAGACTTAGATTTCTTAGACATTCTGAATATGCAGCAAATCATTATTTTTTAATAATTTTTCTATTGTAAAAAACAACAGAAAAAAAAACTTTTTAAAATAAACAACCTTTAAAGTTGAAATTACAAATGAGTTTTAAAATATTAAATACTATTTAAGTTTAAATTAGTTTATATTTCATATTTTGTAATTTAACTCCCAATATTAATGAGAGCTAAAAAATAAAATTAAAAATAATTTCAATATTTTAAACATTTTTCAAATTTTTCAAATACTAAAGAAGCTCAAAATATTTTTTTGATTAATGTTTGGATTGGCTTAGCTAAATATTCCAATATTATTTAATCATAATTAAAATAATTGTTTCTTAATATTTATATATATATTTTTTTAATTTCTAAATGTTCTAGTTGCTTTTCTCGCTTTAGTTTTTGGACGCGCATTACATAAGAACAAGAAGCGATTTAGCCTCTGCTCGCAGAGACGTTGAAAATCTAACTGTAAGTGTTTCAATTCCATTTCGTGCCAGTGACAAGAGCAGAAACGGCATGGGTCACGAAATACACACACACACCTTGCTGGCCAAAAGCTATGCCTGTGTGTGAAGGTGTATGCGTGTGTGTGTGTGTGTGTGTGTGTGTAGAGGCCGAAACACTTGGAGCTTTTTAGCAGTGTTTGCATGCGAGAAGTTTGTTTAATTTTAATTAGATGCGAATATCCTAGGCTGGTTATGTAAGCAGCTCGCATGGAGGACAAACATAGCTAGAGGGACTCCACATAGATATAGGCATGGGTGTATGTAGGTGTATCTGACTAACCTGTATCGCTCGGTGTGATGTTGCTCAGGCGATGGCTGAGAAAGCCGCGCAAGTTGGAGACAACGCGCTGCGGCGAGTTGGGACCGCTGCCAATCGAGAAGCTACGCAGTTTGGAGAACAGGGCGGCCGACTCAGCGCTGCTCCCGCTGGCTCCTCCAGCGGCGCTGCTGCTGCTGTTGGCCTCGTTGGACGCCACGTTCGTTACGTCCAGCAAAACGGAGTTAGCAGGAAAGCAACTCTATCGCTATCACTCGCTCGCTAGCTCTTACTCCGTCGCTCTCGCTCTTTCCTTCGCTCTCTGGTCGAGTTATGTAAAAACCGTTGCACTTAACCAACTTTACGCGGAGTCAAACCGAACGCGCTGATACCCTTTCTTTTCACTCACGCTGCCCACGCCCGCAATTTGCTTTAATTAATTTTCGTTTATTTTGATTTGATTTTTTTTTTATAATTTTTCTACTATTTTTTATGGTTTTTGCAAAGTGAGCAACGACAGCAGCAGTTGGCAGCGTGCGTTGTGTCGTCCGGGCAGGAGCAAAGGTAACTTCTGTCTGGCGCTGCTCGCACGTAGCTGCTGCTATACCGTTATTTTCATTTCTTCTGCTGCTGTGTGTGTTGGTTTTTTTTTGTCGGTATTCAGGCTGGAATTCCAGCTCAGGTCTCTTTCAGAGCTTTCCATGGCGCAGGACATGACGCATGCGCCTGCTTGGGGCTGCCCACCAATTGGCTCGCTGGCTGAACCTCTCCTACCACCCGCGCCTCCCTCACCCACTTCCCCAGTGCGCCTTCGCAGTTTTCCCATGCACATTACTTGCGGCTCGTTGGGCACATTTGAATAAAATTCTATTCGCGCCGAGCTCGTTCTTTACCTTTACCTTTAGCTCACCCACGCAAAGGAAAATCAATTTCTACCTGTCTAGGCAGCGCACAATTTGCTTACTATTTCGCTCACCTGCTGTTTGTTGTTGTTTATTTTTGTTTGCACTTCGTGTAGCATAGTTTTTGGGGCTTATGTAAGGCACGCATTTTGATTGTCTTCTCTTCCGCTCTCTCTCTCTCTGCGTCTTGCTCTTGATGCTTTATCAATTTATATAAGTTAATTCGAGTTTTTACTCCTCTTAGCATTTGTCTCTATCAGCTGCACATGTTGACTGCATTGCAGCTGCAACTGATTAGCATCGCTAGCCAATTGTCTGCAGGTCTCCCCCTTCCTTCTTCCCTCTCACACTCTCTCTCTCTCTTTCTTTCTTTGTGGCAATTTCTTTTGTCATTCATCATTTGTCAGTCGTTTTTTAGCAATTTATCAAGATTTAACTTATGCCCACTCAAAGCTGAAACCATTGTCCTTTGATTTGGCACAAAAAGAAAAGCCTCTGACAAGGGTTTGTCCTTGAAAACTATAATGAGAATTTGTTGGCTAAAGTGGGGGCCTCGCATAGTGTTAACTAGTGTTAACTCTGAACACTTAAATAAACAACTGAGGGACTTAATCTTTAGTCGAAAGTAAAGTCAGCTACAATTAGGCGGACAAATGAAGCTCAAATTTTGTCTTAAGCTTAAAATTTCTTAGAGAAAGTGAGAAATTCTTAACTAACTTAGCTGGTATTACAATATTATTCATACAAATTGAGATTAAGTCAAATCTTGGGCTTAAATAACTTATCTTTTTGATCTATCCATACATACATACAGAACAAAACACAAATTTACAAAATAAAGCAGACTTTGGCCTGCACTTTTCGATATCTCGAGTTCTCTTGGATACTTTTAAATCATGGATATTATATTTCAACTTGAATTTATATATATATATATATATATATATATACCTGCTATGATTTAAAATATATTTGTATTTTTATATTTATATATTTATATATTTATATATTTATATATTTATATATATATATATATTTATATATTTATATATTTATATATTATAATCACATTAAGAAAATCAAATAACAAATTTGTTGTCGAAACCAAATAAAATCTACGATTTATGCTTGACAACAATCGAGTTATATCGAGTTGTATCATTTATCATTTATCGATTTATATCGATTATGTTATTACACTATTCAAGAACATTTATCTATAATATATATTTAATCAATATATCTATATCTATATTTCCAGTTCTTACCGACTTTCAGCTATGCTTGAAAAACAAATCTTAAAATAGACTTTTATCAAATTTTAACTAGCTGGATCATATATTTAAAATACTCCAAATATATACATAAATACATATATATAGATATATTCCTCTACAATATACAAACCTATACAATCTGTATAGCTGTATAGCTCTTATCTTGTTCAAGCCATGCCGAAGCAACAAATTGATTACGGTCGAATAATATTACGAAACATTGCGAGGATTGTTAGGATTTTATCCGTAGACATTAGATGGGCTATTCTTGCCTCCGACTTCTCTTCTATCTGTTTCTCTAGTTAAACTCAGTTATAATTCGAATATAGAAACTTTGTTTAGCTACGCCTGTGGGTTCATTGTGTAAAGAGACATCAATGCTAAGCCAAATATATATATAGTATATGTATGTATACATATATTGGGTATATATCATAAGCAAATAATTCATTAAGCTTCACTGTTTGCTTATAAACCACGCCATCATTAAACTATGAATTGAATTCAGTTCGAGTAGAAGTCAAACCAAGGGTAAAGCGCGATATTAGGAATTTCTCTGGAATGCCTGCCTTATATTTCATAATGTTTATGTATAAGTTTATGCACACCCACCCGCACACACACACACACGCACGCACTTATGTAAAAACTTTTGACAACGTAGAGCTCAGTGCTGCTTTAAGAGCTTTATGTTGCCGAGAGTTTTTCGAAAGTGTACTTAAAATTGCAATTATCTATATACATATATATTTAGAGAGAGAGGGAGAGATGAGAGAGAGCGAGAGATGCAATCTTATAAATTTGGGCACGTAAAAGCAATTATGTATTTCTCAAACGCAGTGAAAATGTGTGGAAAATGGTGAAAAACTGAGGCTTAAGGCCACAAAACACAGATCGATAAGGGCAGCAGCAGCAGCAGCAGAAGCAGGTGCAACCGTAAGGTAAATCAAGGTGTGCCACAGCAGGTGTGCGTGTGAGCCACGACTTAAGCATCAAGCACACAGCACAAATAAATACATAACTGTATAAATATATATATATATATATATATATATATATATATACATATAGAGGCAAAAATTATATAGCACAGACGTTAGCGTCGACGTCGACAGCGACGTCCTCAGAGTCGGGCTAACGTACTTTGGCTTGTCGGAAAGTGGTTGAAAACAAGGTTATTTTTGCCAAAGGCTAAGACATGTGGCGTGGGCGTGGGTGCGGGCGTGGGTAGCCGTGGGTCGCTTGCAGCATTGCCAAAAGCAGCCGCAGAGAAATGAACACAAAACACGCAACTGAAGCTACAGAAAAAGAATATTTATAGAAAACAGCAGAAAGCAGCTCCTCTAGCTGCACACAATGGACTGAAGGCGAGCTATTTAAGCTGCCAGCTAAATGCTACGAATGACGGCTACACTCAAAGAAAATGCGTGCTGAATGCAGTTTATGGCAAGCAAAGCTTAAAAAACTCGACTCTTAGCCCTAGCTCGCATTCAATGTGCGGGCTAGTTCCAGGGTAACTTATGGTCGGTCAATCCTAACAATATAGATATGGCTGGATATATTTGCCATGAACAACACAAGTAAGACAGATCAGTCTGCTAAGACTGCTTGACCGACTGGAAGTTACCCTCGCATTTCAAGCTAAGCTCAGCCTTTCCCTGAGTTAGTTTGACACTAGATCGTTAAGCACAGCCGTGCTTAACTAAACAACTGCTGCTCTTCTTCTACCTGTTCAGAGGAATGTGTTGTGGACGAACGATGTTCGATGCTCGATCCATGATAGATGTTCCATAATACATACTGCCAAACAGAGAGAGATGCTAGATCGGACTGTCAATATGGTGGGCAGTCAGAGACTGTTAGAGGGACAGATGAAGAGAGACTTAGACACACATATTACCAAATCATATGCATACAGCCTTCCTCTTCGGCACACTTTAGCTGCAGCCCATTAACATGATGTTAAAAACTTAACATTAGCAACAGAAAAGTCAACGCATTTTCAGTTCTCTGAGTGTGAAATAGCTGCAGATGAATAGAATTTGGAATGTTGGTTTGCCCCACGCACAAAGTTAATTCAATTTTAATTCGCAGCTAATTGTGGAACCCGAAAAGGATTTTGTCAGGCAATTAGGTAAGTGCAAATGGGTTTTGGGTTGACATTTGATGTCAAACGTGTAAATGATTTGCTGTAATTAATCCTTTATTTTATACATGACAAACAGAAATTCGAGCCAAGTCAAGGCAGAGTCCTCAGTGTGAGTCAGCCAAAAGAACACATTTCGAGTCCTACAACCGACAATGGTCATAGCTGAAGCTGATCTCTTTATATGAGCTGTGCCAGGCATGTTGAGCTTGGCAGGCAATGTGTCTTCTAGCAATTAGACGACGGCTTTCTGCGGGCATCTGTTCGAGCGTTGGCGAACCGTAAAACAGACAAACACCACCAACAGCAACCTCCGCCCGCCCATTAAATATATATATATATATATATATGTATATATATATATGTATACATGCACACAGCACCACACAACCACCAACCACCAGCTACAACAACAGCAGCAACACTTGTAACATTTCACGCTGTGCTTTGGCTGGTTTGAGTCGCTGTGGCCAAGGTAGAAAAGTGCCTTCGCCTTCCCCTCCTCCTCGTCCTCCTGCGCCCCACTGTGATATGCCTACAATCTATTGATTTTTTATACATTTCTTGATGCCTGTGCCTGTGTGTGTGCATGGTTTTCGAAACATAAACTAACCAGCCACAGACTTAATTGGATTGAAACTGAAACTGAAACTGAAATGTGGCTCGTGCCTCACAGGTGATTTCAATTATAATTTTCCTATAAAATTTATATGTGTGCGCACTCTGTTGTTGATATCAAAGCCTGATGGCTTCATCCTGCTGTTGATCCCGTCTGCTGTGATATTGACAGCTGGATAGACAGCGGTTGCCAGGAAAACTCTCTGTGCTTCTCTGTTTACAGCATAGAAGAGACCTCGCTTCCGCTCCCCGCTCCTTGGAGTGCAGCTGCAACTGATTTTTAATGCTTTGACATTTAACTGACTTCCCTTCATGCTCAAAAAGTGACAGATACTTTCGAGAGTGGCTCTCAGGCGCAGACTGACAGGCACTTAGATGAATTTTACACTGATTAAGGAAGGAAAAGTAAGGTGTAGCGTGATTTACAGAACATGTTATATATAGAGTTAAGTAACATTTAAATGTAGCTGGACATAAAATATACTTACCTGAAAAGTAAGGTACATTTGCTAAAATTTCACTGAGATTCATAGTGCCGAAGACCTGAAAAGTAAGGTGTAGCGTATGTCATACAACTTCTTAGATTTACAAATGAATCTGATGAGATTTGGTGTGTCCAAATAACAGATAATTTAAGATTGAAACATAATTTATAATCTATTATTTAATTTCACTGAATTATTGAAAGTATAAAACGCAGTTAATTTTCTCAAATATGATAGATTAGATTATAGATAAGTTAAAGGCAAAAGCTGTTTAATCTCTGAGAAGTATATAACTGGTATACAAATCCATCAACGCTCTATAAATACTCTGACTATAGAATATTTTAATGCACATTCATGAATTTCAGTGAATTTCACACTGTCTGAGGGCTAAAAAGTAACGTCTAATCAATGTTTACTTGCATAGATTACTGCCTCTCAGGTTTCCATAAATACTTGAAATGGATACTCAAAATAGAATTTTGGATAATAAATACATTCATTTCGCAGAATGTTACAGTGCTATAAAGTTCCTTCAGGTCTGTAGGCCACGTATTTCATCTGTGCGAGATATTTAGACGCCACTCAGGTTTCTATGCACAGCTCAAGCTAACCTTGGACAGAGCTATCTTTGGCCAGTCGCAAGTCGTAAGTGGAGGTTCTTCGTGCTCAAAGTACCTGCAAAGATTACGCAAGAGTAACACGAGCTGCGGCTCGTTGGCTGAAGAGCTGCAGGGAAAGCGGGCGGAAGGGTGAAGGTTGGACAGTAATTTGTAACGGGCTGGAATTGAATTACAGCAGCTGAGCTGCGTGGGAGGTGCAGTTTAAGCGGTGCTAATAAATTGATGAAAGCCACAGAAGCCAAAGGTCAATAAGCATTTATATTAATCGAGCTGGAAAGAAAGTGCAGGACGGGAGCGAGGGAAAAATCGTTTGCAATTTTAGAGCACTTGAATGTCAATAAGCAGCTCGTAATGCATAAAACGTATAAATAAATTTATATAATATAATGGAATCATCGCAAACAGAATAATATCAATAAAATTAAAATAAATAAATTAAGCTTGACGTTTGCGCAGCCAACAAAGAGCTCAGCCTGTGTGCGAGAATGAGCGAGAGAGTGAGTAGGAGTGGAAAGCTATTGAGAGAGCGGGCAAAAGAGAGCACAAACCAGTGCGGGTGAGGGAGACGCAGCATGAACTAAAATCAAATAAGACAAAACAACAAAAGCAAACGAGCAATGGGCAAGCAGTAAAACGGAACAACAAATATCTATTGAGAAACTTCTCTATAAATGCGTGTCTGTATGTGTGTGTGTGTCACATGAGTGGTGGAATTTTTAAGGCGCCCACGGGAGCATCGTCGTCAAAATGGCCGCCGAAAGTGTTGAGCTGTGTAAGCGAGCCAAAGCGAACAAGAAGAACGAAGAGGAAGAAAAACGAAAATTGGCCACAAATCGTTGCTGGCGCAAGGGAGACGGTGTAGGAGGTGGAGGGAGAAAGTGTTAGGCAAAAGGGTAATATACAAAAAAAGAAACAGTGCGATCAATAAGTATTCAAACGAGTATTTTTGTCATGGCGACAACAGTGACGCAGGCAAAGCTCGCAAATTAATTGCGATGTGAGTGGGTGGATACTTGTATGTGTGAGTATGCATAAGTGTGGCATGTTTTTATATATATAAGTAAGTGTGTGTGTGTCGACTTTAATTATGACAACGCGACAAACACTTTGTTACATGAAACTCGACGAGTGCGTGACGCTTTTTGTTTATACTTTACATGTGTGTGTATGTGTCAAATCGAAAAATGCAACTTTTGACATTTCGATGACCTTACTTAAGTTAACAGCAACAACAGCGGCAGCAACAACAACAACAGCAATTTGCTGTCCCTGCTAAAAATGTGTAACCTAAATTCTCAATACTGGGTTCATGTTCATGTTACTGTGAAGAATTCGTTTTTTCCCTTCTTCTTTTTGTTTGCGAACCACTTGTGTTCCATTGCCACTTCGTTCCGTTTCACTGCTGAGCAACTTTCTCGTTTCAGCTGCTGTCGAGCACGCAGCCTGTCATTTCATTCAAACATGGCCGCGTGGGTGTGGCCTTGTCACCAATACACACATGCACACACTCACACAGCTGACATGTAGGCGGAGCTGCCTCTGCTAATTGTTGGCCTGTCAAAATGAATCGCTTTCCAGACGTAGGACATGCCAGCTGACTTCCAGTGTGGTTGGCAAATCATCTGCGCTTTCCAGTTAGTTCATCAGCTGTTTGCAAGAGGGGTAATGTGGTGAAAGCTCGCACTCTGCCAGACTGCCTCTCCCTCTGTCTCTTTCTCTTTCGCTACTAAGGGGATTCACAATGCCATTGTTGCCATTATTGTTGCTGCAAGTGAAATACCAATTTTCAATTAAACCCATGTCTAATATGTATTAGCTGCGTTTAGATAAGTTTTATATGATTTGCGAATTATTGCCAAACTTCATTATTTATAGATTTAATTACGGCAAAAAAGGCTGTGACATGTGCATTAATAAGGATTGACGTTAATTTGGCTTGGGATTGTAGAATACAAATAAATTGCGCATACGCAGCGTCCGCCCGACGTTTTGAATTATTAATGCTACTTAAAGAACAAAATAAATTATGAAAAGTTTTAGTCAGATGTGCTCTACATTGATGTCAATGACGTCAGCAACGGACTTGAACTGACTTAAAGTTGGGCCATTCATTGCCTGGCTGGGAAGTTGGCACAGTAATTGCCCATGTGTGTGTGGGAGTGTGTGGCTGTTACGCTGTGAACTTTGACCTATGGCCAACTTCATATCAATTGGCAGCGTTGGTAGATCGCCTGCGGACCCCGGCTTGAGAGCTTTTGCATTTATTTGTCACTCTGATGAAAGGTCATTTGTTTGGCTGCCCTTGTCTCCTACCTGCCTACTTGCTGTACCACCTGTCTTCATTTAGATTTATCATTTTTTGCGACATGTCAATTTGTCATTTTGGCTGACTGACAACCCGCACACACACACACACACACATGCACAGTTATCTCTTTGTAGATCTGTATACAGGACCCCATGAGCTATATAATCAGCAAAGCTATCAGTCAATGGCACTCGCGCTCATTTCTCTTTGTTGATTGATTTAAAAAGTTGTCGCTTGATTTGCATAATCAATTCATATAGAAATTGAAAGTTCGTAAACAAAGTTTAAAGTTCAAAGCCTTATTTTTTCGATACTAATTTGAACAATATTTTCAAACAGCATCATTTAGAGGAGAAACCTGCTAAAAAGGTTTTGCAGTTTTGCCAGCTGCAAATTGCCTCAGTTTGAGCCAAGTTAGTTGTGATTGAAGCGATGAGTCAGCTGAGCTGGAAGACTTCAAGACTTTAGGAACTTTTGTAGCTGTTGCCAAATCGAAGCCTTGGCCTTGATCAACTCTGAATCAGCCAACAATTGCGTGGCGCTGGCTCGCAGTCGGGGCGTAATTTGAATACAGTTTAGTTTGTTGTGCAAACGTGCTGCGAGTTGCTTAAGGAGCGCAGCACGAAGCGACAGTCAGCCAAATAAATACACTCATTTAAGCGTCTTTAAGTGTTGCAGCTGCTCTGGGAACTGCCAACGAGTCGTACGAATGCCAATTCCAGCTGACAGCTCAACTGCAAAGGGCCAAGCTATTTATGATGATACCAATCATGAGTTGTGGCAGTTGCTTCAATTGCCCATGACTCAAGCCCACTCCATGAGTCGATAAATATGTAAATATATATGTATATATCTATGCAACCTATATGAATGCTTGTGTGCATGTTTCTCTCTTATATACCTTTATCCGTCCTAATTTCCAGTACTTTCTTTCTTATCTGTATTGAAAGAGAGAGAGAGAGACTTTTTCTTTACTCTCATTCTATTTCTATTTCGCTTTTCTCTTTAATATCTCTCTTATATCTATTTGTTGCTCTATTATTTTTCGCTTTCTTATATCTCTCTATTCATCTTTTTGCACTCGTATATCTTTCTCTATCTGTAGGGAGAGAGAGTGAGAGAGAGAGTCTCTCACTCAATGTCTCTGCTTCTCTTTCTCTCTTTATGTCTCTTCTTTTCTATATCTCTCTCATATCTGTATTATCTTTATTTTTCTGTCTCTTATGTTTCTTATTCTCATACCCTTCCATTTCACTCTCTATCCCTACTCGCTTCTCATATCTCTGGCTCTGTGCTATACATAACTGTTTATCTTTCTCTCTCTCTTTTTCTCACTTCTTCTCTTTCCCTCTCTATCTATCATTACGTATTTCTCTCAGTTTATTTCAGCTTCTTTTTCTCTATCACTCTATCCACCTCTCTATGCCTCGCTCTCTTTCCCGGACTCGTTATCTGCCTCTCTCTATCGCTTACTCTCTCCACCCTGACCCCTCTCTCTCTCTCTCTCTCTCTCTATATATATTTCTCTGTTTAAGCCAATATTTCTGCATCTTTTTCACTTTCATTCTTCCTCTCTCCCTTGCTGTATCGCTCTTTATACCTCTCTCTCTTTCTAGCTCTCGCACTGTGGCTCCCACTCTCCTTTCTGTCTCTCTCTTTTATGTCTCCCTCTATCTCTCTGTCTTCATTTGCCTATCTCTGCTACTGCTGCCGCCTTTGGCTTTACTCTGATGGGCCTTGTCAAGGCCATTGAAACTTTCTTCGAGCCAAAGACCATAATTGGGGCATGATAGAGACAACAACAACAGCAGCAGCAGCAGCAGAAGCCGCAGTCATTTCGCTGCGCTTGCATAAAGCAGTTGAGCAAAAGCTAAAGTAATATTCATTATATATTGCCATTGAGGATGATGAACAACACTTCCCAAAAAAAGCACTTGAAAGCTGTGGGCCACTGCGAGCCACTCGAGTGAACCACCTTAGCCAAGTCAGCCGAACTGAGCCGGCAACAGCGACAAGTTGTTTGCATTTGATTTCTAACGAAGATTCATTGAAGTACTTTTCACTTTTAATGCTGTCTGTTGTCTGTTGTCTGGCGTCGCCTCGCTGGGGCCTTCGCATTGCTCTATGACTTTTACTTGAACAAATAAATAATGAAGCATATTTTTGGTTTTCTTATTTGGTGTTTGTAAGCTCCAACGAAATTGGAGCAGCGTCAACTCGTAGCGCTCGTTCAATGAATATGTCTGTGCCATCCAACTTGATTGATTGTAGTAGCTGCTGCTGCTGCTGCTGCTGCTGCTGCCTCTACCTGTCTCGACGGCATCGGCTTCGGCTTTGATTGCCAATCGAAGGTGTTAGATAACATTACAAGCGCAACAACAGACACGCACTGCCTAATTATCGTTTATCAGCTACAGCACATCATATATATATTTATATATATATATATATTAAGTAACAAAGTGTTCGACATGGACATAACTGCGCCTTGTCAGCAGCTCAACACGCATAATTTATTTAACAACATTAAATATTTTAAATATATTTCATTGCATTTAGTTTATTTCCTCTCATTTCTCAAGCTCAAAGTTAGTTCACATGCGCTTCGCGTCACTCATAGAAGTTGCCTTGTGAACGTTATGAAATTCGAGTTTGTTTTATGGTCTTACAACTATTAACAACTAAGGCACATGTGCTCGAGTGGGGCGTGCACGACTAGAAGATATTACAACTGCTATGATGAGCGGCTCAACTAATGCAAATAACAAAGGTTTTTTTTAGTTAAAGTTGCAAATTCTAATCTGTATAGAGATATGGTGCGCTGCTTTAGTAGGGTGTGCACGGCACGAAGATACCCTGCAATACATTTTGAGCTGCTTCAGCTTTCAGTTTATGAATACGCCAAAGGAATTTTAATGTGAGGTAAAGCAAATGCTTAAATCTGTGCAAAGATGTTGGCTGTGGGCGATGTGGTGACTGTGGAGACAATGGAAGCTGCACGGTATAGAAGAGGTATTTAAAAGGCTTATTTGTTTGCACTTCGAAACTTACATTTTCTGTATTCTGCAGAAGCCGATTCTGTATTAAATTCTACAGACATGACTCAATGACAATCGTCTTGAGTGAATCAGACTGACATAAATTCTTTATATAAATACCTACAAAGTAGCTTGTTAGCGTAGCTTACTTTTTGTCAACTGCTAACAGGGTATACAAATTAAAAACATAATAGACCAAGACGCGAAGCAAGGGCAAGTCACAAACACAGACTCAACTCAAAGTGAGTTTGTTCTGTGACTGGAAAGAGATCTAAGAGCAATTCATATCATTCATTGAATTCATAAGTTTTTAGCAAAGTTGGAATAGTTCGAGTTGGAATAGCTTGGGCCGAATCACTTCATGACTTTGATTATAGATATTTAGTTAGACAGCTGAAAGATAAGAGCGAACTTTTTCGATGCTCCGCGACAGCAAAGTTTTGCCCAACTTTGGCCACATTCGCTGGGCTGCTGGACAGGTGTCATGTCGGGGCTAAGCAACGCATGCCAAAAAGTTTGCTCATGTAATTAATTAATTTATTTTGACACAGAATCGATAGCTCCAGCTGCATCAAATCCAATCAAGACTTTGCCACAAAAACTAATTGACAAACAAAGCAAATGAGAACGAATGAGCCAAGGAACCAAATATCCGGACTATGGCTTAAATAACTAGATAGAAGAATCTCAAGACTTTCGATACTCATACACACAGAGAGACAAGAGGAACCAATGTACTCGCCTTACACTCTATGAGAGAGCATACCCATAGAAAATATCAGATTGAAAAGAAGTTTTTGATTTGATTTTTTTTGCGCTGCTCTCGATTTACGACAAAGTTGGATCGCAAACGTTTATTTATTTGGTGTATGGCTCGATCCACTTCCACTGCTCCCAGACGACGCAGTCCTGCTCTGGCTCCATGAAGGCGTAGTTATCGGGGCACTGAATGTAGTCGGCCTTCTCCTGACCCTCCCGGCAGATCCAGTAGTGAGTGGGATCGGAGATGTCGCGGAACTTGCGAGCGTGATCCTGAACAATATCGCAGTTGGGCTCCGCATAGATGTCTTGACCGTTGTAGGCAGTTGCCAGCGTGACGAAGACGCCCAGCAGCAGGAAGCTCAGAATCGTGGCTGAAACGAAGATGAAACCGAATCCCTTGGACCCTTGACAAGAGCAAAAAAGAAATCATCAAAGTCTAACCTGAATGCATTTTGTTGCGTGTCTCAAATGGAAATGTTGCATTTGTTGGCATTCTGGAAGCATATTTATAGTGTTCCCGTACAGTCCCGTGCTCGTCTGCTATGCTCACCTGCTGGGTGGGGCTCCTTATCGGGGACAGTTGTCTCAATGCGAAGCAAGCAAAAGCACTTTCTGCAAATTACCTTAGATTTTCGAGCTATTTTTAGAGCCTATCTTGTGTGATATGGGCACATCAGATGTTGCTTGTGCAATGTCTGATGCTGCTCCTCAGCCTCCTCCTCCTTCTCCTGCTCGCGCTTGACTAGCCAGCCTGTAATGGCATTTTCGTTAAGCATAGCCACTTAATCGATAATGAGCAACTGCCACTGCCACTGCCAGAGCCCTAGCACCTGCCTCACACCTCTGCCTGCCTCAGCTATAATCTGCAATCGTCTTCGTCATCGTCTTTAACGAAATGCTCAAAATTCAAGCCAGCTACAGTCTTAATTGACTATACACAACTCTCATTAAGTGAAGCCCGGCGGGACGGTCGACTCATTATCTAGCTCTGTCTGCCTCACTCTTAAGCTGGCTCTCTAGCTCTCTCTCTCTCTCGCTCTCTCTTTCTGCTGTTGAAGTTGGTCTTTTGGCTTCTGCCTCCTTCTCTTGGCCCCTTTGTTGTACGCAACTCCCATTTGGTGAGTCTGTGGGGTTGGTGAAGAGACTCCAATCATTCTCTTTCTCTCTCTGCCTGGGTTTACCTGATCGTTCCCTGCCCTGCCCTTGGCTTAACCCTTTTCAGCATAGGGGCAAGAAGAGGCGCTCCCATAATTTTCTTTCTCTCTCTGTCTGGGCTTACCTTATCGTAACCCCCCCCCCCTCTACCTCTCTTTCCCACACTATCCATCCATCGGCACCTGCTATGGCGACAGCTGCCTCGCTCCCTGCCAGCCGCTCAGTTCAATGCGGAAACAGTAATTGCTTTTTAAGCATTTTGTAATAGATTTTGGCCTTTTTTGCTTTTCTGTTGACTCTTTTTGTTTTATTCATCAATGTGTTAACGGTTTTTGGCTCTGATTATTTCGTGATATTTTTGCGCCAGCTACACTCAGGCATTTATGTTGGTCAAGTGTTCGGCACGAAACGCTTTAGGGGGTCAGCCGCAGCACACAAAAGCCACACACAAAGCGCTAAACAGTTAACAAAAGATGTAACACGAATATCAGCAAATATATGCTTAAATAAATGTGTGTTAAATATGTAATTTGCGAAAAATAAATAGATACGAATTGAGAGGAAACATTTCCTCCTCTGTTTTGCAATTTAAATGAAGCCACATTTCAGCACGATCATAATTATATTGTCCAACAGTTTGATTGGGTTATGCTGGCCCAGGCCTTTGTGCAACCCGAGACTATGCTAATGGCCTTGCTGCCCATTCAATGCCCATTAAATAAAGCAGCTCGCCAATCAATATTCAAAAGCTGCTTTTTCTTTCTTTTTTTGCTATTTAAGGCAAACAGATTTTTGATAGCGCAGCGCTGGGGCAGAAAAGGGAAATTTATGAATCGAATATTTAACTGAAAAGATACAACAAATTTATAGCTAAACTCTTAACTTATAGTATATATATATATATATTATTAGGCGAGAAACACAAAGAAAATGTGGGTAAACAGCGCTTAAACTTGTTGTTAAAATGACAGTAAAATGCCAACAGTTAGAAATTGAAACAGCAGGCGAAGAGGCTAGCGAAGCTGCAGCAGTAGAAGGAGCAGCAGCAGCAACAGGCAAGCTGAAACTTCTACTCCTACTCTTTCACATGCTGCCCCATCCTCTGTTCCTTATCCTGCCCCTCACCCTTATCCTGCTGCTTCTTTGCCAAGTATTACCTACTTGATCAACAGCCTTTAAGCAACTCAAACTTAATGCCCTTTAGAGCTATATACTAGAAGTCTTTGGACATTCTTTGGAATACTTCAACCTGCTCTATGCGCAAGTGATCGATTAATATTGTAATAATGATTAATAGTAAAACATTTAAATCCATTTAATCGAGGTCTGCCGAGTGGAGCTGTCTTAGCTTTTGTCTTTGTAGATATTAATAAGATCAATTTATTATGTTGTTGAATTTAAGAAAATTAAATTAAATTATAAACATTTCACCTGAAGTTTATATGTATAAATTAAGAAACCACAAATTGGTTGAATAACTCATAATTAAATTTAGTTTATCTTAGTAAATTGTTATAGCTTTTTTACCTAACTAACTATTAAAATTAAATTTAAAAAATATTTTAACTGTGTGAATTGAACATAAATGAGAGATATGAGTCTGTAATAATTTCCAAAAAAAAAATAATAAAGTAAAACATATATATATATATATATATATATATATATATATATATGTATATGTATATACGCTACACATATTTTTACATACATCTTTATAGTCCATTAAAAATATGAATTGAATCTGAAGTTTGTTTCAGTTTCCTCTGATTAAATAGCTATCAATATTATTTCAATTAATTAAGTTTGAGCTTTCTTTCGGCAGGCAAACAGAAAACCTTGAAAGCGCAATCAAAATAATTTGAAAAACAAATTATCAAATTCGTTGCTTTTCCTGCACTTTCTTCTAGTTTTCTTTTTGCTTTGTTTTTGTTTTTCTTTCTCTATCAGAAATCAAATCAATTAGATGAGTGACTAACATTAGACATAGCCACGCCTTTCTCTCTCTCTCTCTATTTCTGTGACGTTCTTCCTGCTGTTTGTGTTATCTGTTATCATGTCTAGATAGAAATCAACGGATGCTTGTTGCCAATTCTATTAGCATTTAGTCTTTTACGCTCGGGTTGGAGCTGGGACTCCATATAAAGGTCGATCTGCCGCACGTTTCAATCACAGAACTCTTAGAAACTCTCTCAACCAACCATGAAAGCCGGTGGGTAAATAGTCTCTTTTATAAATGAATGTATATTCAAACATATTATTGACTCCCTTGTCAATTGCTTCTGCTTTCTTTAGTCTTTGTCCTTTGCGCCGCTTTGGCCGCCTTTGTTGTTGTTGTGAATGCTGATGCTGGTCGCTCGGCCTGCAAGGATGAGTCGGAAATCGGCCAGACATACCCCCATCACTTCGATCCGGCCAAATACTGGCTGTGCGAGACTCTGGGCACCGCTGCCACCGAGATCGACTGCCCCAACGGCTTAGCCTACATGCATCTGCTGAAGGAGTGCATTCCCTGGGCCAGCTACATCTGGAAGAAGCCCGAATACCCACCAACCGTTGCCTAGTTTACATTCTTAACAGCTCAAAAATAAACAATTGACAAATGCATTAATCAAACGATTCCATCTGACTCGTGCCACCAGGCGTATGCGCAATTCGCGATTCGCATTAAGCATACGCACAGTGGGCGCCCTTTTTTGGCGATGTGCCGATTTGTGTCTTGATGCCGCCACTGAACTTGCCCCACACACACACACCCACTCACACACTTACACACGCGTCAAACGGCTGGGCGACGGTGTCAAGTTTGCCCCACAGAAAGCTCTATCAATGCAAAAATCTTCAAAGCAGAAAAACCCCTTTACTTGTTGATGTTACAAATACCCTGTGTTCGAGAGTGCTTTCAGTGGGGTATATTGCATTTGTGAGAGCATATGCCACATCAAGGTAGATGCAGACATCTAATGACAACTTGATTGCTATTAGCCCGCGGATACCCTGTATATTTTAAAACTGATTATGGTGGAGTATATTGCATTTGTAGGTACAGGACAGCAAGAAGTCTGGCAGATAATAAGTAAATTTTTAAGTCTTAAGCGACATAGTTGAGTTGCTTTGAATGCAACACCAGAAAACAACTCTAACTTGTCTACAGGGTATTTCATAGTCTATACATTCTACAATATATGGCAAAGAAAAGGTGTAAAATATGCCCTACAACTCAGTATATCTTTTATGTTACTCTAGAAATTAGTACTCATGTCAAAATGGATGTACAGGGTATCGCCTAGTCTGGCAGCGTACATCAGATAAATTTGTTCATTATCAAGCAGAGCAAGAACCTTAAACATGAGCTTAAATGTGTAGAGAGGAAAGTTAAACAGCTCATACCTGTTTACAGGGTATTGCATAGTCTGTCAAAGTCAAATTTTCATGATGCCACAAAAGAAGAAGTCTAGACGTGTTCTTAATTGTAAGCCTGCATGGCAATAGTCTCAGTTCTCAGCTGCTTACAGGGTATGGCAAAGTCAGTCAGTCAATAAGAGAGCCAACTAGCTGGCTTGTTGCTTGTTGCCCGCTGCTGGTGCTGCTGCTGCTGGTGCTGGTGCTGCTGTTGTTGTGGTATGTTCGAGTGTAGATGCTGGCTGTGTGGAGTGATTCGCATTTTGAAGAGTGCATTTGTGGAGTTACATAAAATACGAAATTGAAAACATGTTGCCCGCTCATTGTGTTTGGATTGAAGCTTTGCTTTTCGGCTGCGGCTGCGGCTGCGGCGGCGACTTTGGCAGCGCGAAGCAACGCGACGCGACGCGCTGTGATGCGACGCCGTCTTTTGTCTTTGGCCCATTGCTTTATGATATTCGTTCAGCTTTGCCGGCCAAAGTATAAAAGTGCATGCGACGCAGCAGACCGCAGAGTAGTTTGCAATCGACAATCGGGCGAGCAGCACACCAACTTCAACCACAACAGCAGCAGCAACAAACAATTCAACCTTGTTGCCTTCTGAAACGGTTAGTTAAGCCAAAGGATAGCCGTGGCCAAAAGTGTTTTACCAATCCAAAGTGAACCAAGTGTCAAGCTGAGCTTAACAAGCGAACACTCAGTTCGGCAGGTCGCAGCTGATCAGCCTGGACAGATCCCACTGAAAGTGGATAAAGACAGGGTATATTGGTTTCGCGCAAGTGTTTGTAACAGGCAAAAGAGCGCATCGCTGACGCCCTCTCAACTGAGCCAATCCATCCAATGCGCTACATTCATTCATCCGTCTCTCCGCCTTCCGTTCGTCCTTATGATCACAGTTCATCATGCACAGCAAAGGCTTATTTTATTGGCATGCCTTAGACATCATTGAGAATCTATAAGCAGGGTATATTAGCTTTGTGCAAGTGAATATAAAAGTCAGCTCAATCAAGCTACAATTTCCAGACTTGCTCTTCCGCTTCCAGTTCCTGCTGTGCGATAAGCACGCAGGCAATGAAGATCTACAAATTCGGATTCGTCAACCTGTTCCTTTAAAAGTGTAAACAAAAAACTTGTTTCAAATAGTAAAGCTTTACGCTTAAGCATTACACACGTTGGGCAGTCCATACGATGCTCCGAAAAATCGATCGCCTAGAGATAGATCATCTGTCGGTCTATAGCTCCTGCTTCTGTGTGAGTTCTCTCTACAGAATCAGCGCTCAGGGTATCTGCTAGTCAAGCACTCCCTCCCACGAGAATACTCTCTCTTGCTAGGCTTTTAGGAAACATCTCCCAAGCGATCTTTGCTTGGCTCATAAAGTCTTAATGTAGAATAGCCTCAACTGAGGCTTTGGCCTCCGCACTTGCAGTGCGTGTTAAACGCATTGCCATGAGAGTTATATAATGCGACAAAGCTCAATTAGAAATGTTGACACATGCTGGACAAAAATGTACAGAAATACTGTGTAATTGCGCCAGTGAGCGGGTCAGAGCAGTCAACACTTAAGCTTGGGCTTCAGCGCACACAAAAATAATTACAATTTGGCTTTGAGCACTTTTTGTTTCTGCAATAAAAGCGACGCGACAACAACAACAACAAATTGAAAGTGAAAAAATTGTGGCTAACAAGCAACGAAAAAAAAAAAACAAAATAATTGACAATAGCTGAAAGGAAAAAGAAAAGTAAAATTGGGTGGGAGTTGCAATAAACCAAATGGCACGTCATAAAACAACCCACGTCGTCTGCGCCTCTGCACAGCCTGGCTAAAGCCCTTAGCCTGGCTTTTTATACAATTGCGAGCGTAAAAGCAAAGTTTCACTTCATATGGCAAAGCCTGGCTAAAATAAATAAATGCCCTTAGCCCTCTGCATTTGATTCATAAAAGAAAAGTTTCACTTTATACTGTGTGCGTGTGTGTGTGTGTATGGGTGCGTGTGTGTGTGTGAGTGTGAGTGTGTGTCATATTTTGATTCTTCAACAAAAAGCCAATTACGTACGTTAAAGCCGCACAGCTCGGGTTGGATTTGTGGCGATGTGGCTCAGTTGCTTGGCCACAGAGTTCTTGACTTCTTGGCCCGAGAGCTTAGCTTAGCCAACTTCCGTATCAGCTAGTTGGCCACAGAGTTCTTGGCCAACATTTTAGCAAGCTCAAACTTTTGGCCACCTTCATCTAGGCCAGTTTCTAGGCCAACTTCCATTTTGCTTCTAGATCGCTTAGCTCTTGACAAGCTTCTCGGTCGGCAGGCTCCCAGCTTCCCCTTGGGCAGCACCTTGCCCCTTAAATCAGAGAGATATTCATCAGCTTCTTAGTCAAGGAGTCCTTGATCGTCGGGCCAAATACCTGATCAGCTGCTGGACTGTATTCTTCTTGCTCTTGCAGAGCAAGTCAAACTTCCGTCCAGTTTCCTCTTAGCCAACTTCGTCTGACTTGTTCATGGCTAGTTGATTTTACCAACTGCTCTTGTGGCTTTGTTCTTGGCATTGACAGCGTGTTGGCTGCCAAGATTAATGAAGCCTCTTGATTGACCCCTATCGCTCACTGTTCATTTCGCTCTGAAGTCATTTCTCGCATCATAAGCCCGCAGCAGAAAAAGAAGAGGAAAAACTTATGCAACATTAGCGTAATCGACTTTCCACGCCAACACTTAACTTTCTTTTGGTCTGATTTCTGTTTTTATTTGTTGTCTTTTAGCCTGGTCAATTCGCTATTGAGACGCCCCAAGATGAGCTCCTCACACGCAGTGGTAAGCCATGCACCGCCTCCTCCCCGAGACCCATTGCAAAACACATTGCCACAGAAAACTAATTTCCTCGTTTATTTCGCGCAAATTCACTTTTTTTTTGCGATTTGTGCAGCTTTTTGGAGTCGTCGCCGTGGCCGTTGCCTTCGTCGCTCTGGTGGCAGCTGAGCCACCGCTGAACAATGCGTATCTGCCTCCGTCCTCGTCGTCGGGTGGCAGACCCTCTTCCAAGTATGGCGCACCGCCGGCCAGCTCCTATTTGCCACCCGCTTCGGGTCCGGCGCCTTCGTTCAACTCGCGTCCAGCTCCGTCCAGCAGCTACTCAGCTTCACCAGGCGGCTCCTCTGGCGGACCATATCCGGCACCCGCCCACCGTCCATCCAGTTCGTACGGTGCACCAGCTCGACCAGCCCCACAGCCCTCTTCCAGCTATGGCGCACCGTCTCGACCAGCACCACCACCGTCCTCTAGCTATGGTGCACCACCAGCCCGCACATATGGCCCACCACCACCGCGGAAGCAGCAATCACGTCGTCCCTCGTCGAGCTACGGTCCACCCAAGGCATCGCCTCCATCGCAAAGCTATGGCGCACCCGCACCACCAGCAGCACCTGCCTCCAGGTACGGCCCACCCAAGTCGCCTTCCAGCAGCTATGGCGCACCATCTCGTCCATCCTCCAGCTATGGAGCACCCAGCGTGAGCAGCTTCCTGCCCTTGCCCTCTGCTCCGTCGACCAACTATGGCGCTCCATCCAAGACTCAGGTTCTGGGCAGCAGCGGCTACACCTCTGGACCAGCAGCACCTGCACCACCTTCGTCATCATATGGCGCGCCTTTAAGCTCCAGCTCCTTCCATCCCATATCGCCACCTTCTTCCAGCTATGGTGCCCCGAGCAGCAGCAGCAGTTCCCACTCATCGTCCTCATCATTCAGCGCGCCTTCCTCATCGTATTCTGCGCCCAGTCCAAGTGCCAACAGTGGTGGTTCGTATCCCGCAGCGCCATCCAGATCATATGGTGCGCCTGCTCCGTCCAGCTCCTACTCAGCACCCAGCCCGAGCGCCAACATTGGTGGATCTTATCCGGCAGCTCCTTCCAACTCATACGGAGCACCCAGCTCAGGGCCTTCCAGCTCATACTCCGCGCCCAGCTCTAGTCCATCCAGCTCCTACTCGGCTCCTAGCCCAGGCTCAAACGCTGGTGGTACTTATCCGGCAGCTCCCTCCAGCTCCTATGGTGCACCTGCTGCTCCATCAAGCTCCTACTCGGCGCCAAGTCCCTCAGCAAACAGTGGTGGCTCCTACCCAGCAGCTCCCTCCAACTCCTACTTGGCACCCAGCTCAGGATCCAGCAGCAGTGGCTCCTATGCCTCTGCACCATCCAGCTCCTACTCGGCTCCCAGTCCCGCAGCCAGCAGCGGAGGACCCTATCCTTCAGCCCCCTCAAGTTCATATGGAGCACCCAGCTCCGGGCCGTCGAGTTCTTACTCTGCACCCAGCCCTGGAGCTAACAGCGGTGGCTCCTACCCAGCTGCTCCCTCTAGCTCATATGGCGCACCCGCTTCAGCTCCTTCCAGCTCCTACTCTGCACCCAGTCCTAGTGCGAACAGTGGTGGACCCTACCCTTCAGCTCCGTCTTCTTCGTATGGTGCACCGAAACAGGCGCCTTCAAGCTCCTACTCAGCACCTAGTCCAGGATCGAACAGTGGTGGACCATATCCCTCCGCGCCTTCCAGCTCATATGGAGCCCCCAGCAGCCGCCCATCCAGCTCCTACTCTGCTCCTAGCCCAAGCGCAAACAGTGGAGGACCCTATCCATCAGCTCCTTCCAGCTCGTATGGAGCTCCCAGCTCCAGCCCATCCAGCTCCTACTCGGCACCAAGCCCAAGTGCCAACAGCGGAGGATCCTACCCATCAGCTCCGTCTAGCTCATATGGAGCGCCCAGCAGTGGTCCGTCTAGCTCCTACTCGGCTCCTAGCCTAAGTGCCAACAGCGGAGGACCCTATCCATCAGCTCCATCCAGCTCGTATGGTGCTCCCAGTACTGGACCCTCAAGCTCTTACTCTGCACCCAGCCCAGGTGCCAACAGTGGTGGTTCCTATCCAGCGGCTCCCTCTAGCTCATATGGAGCGCCGGCTTCAGCTCCATCCAGCTCATATTCGGCCCCAAGTGCAGGCGGAGGTCCCTATCCTGCGGCGCCCTCTAGCTCCTATGGTGCACCATCGAGCTCCCAATCTTCGGGCAGCTTCAGTTCTCATGGCGGCTCGTCGTTCTCCTCGTCATCTTCTTCTTCCAGCAGCAGCAGCAGCAGCGGCAGCTTCTCGACAGGTCCCTCGTCCTCCTATAACGCACCTGCAGCACCCTCGAGCAGCTACGGCGCTCCCAATGGCGACAGCATTCCCAGTGGACCCTCGCATGACTCAGGCTACTCCTACTCAGCGCCCAGCCAAGTCCCGGATACCATCCAGCAGGGCTACAGCTCCAATGGTGGCTATACCTACCGCAAGTAGAGCTAGAGTATTGGGTAACACCTCCGTCGTTCCAGTGCCTTAGAATACTCGTGCCCCCATCCCCCTCATCCAGAATTCGGCTATCATCAAAATTCATTTGCTGCTCTAGAAAATTAGAACCCAATTGTAAATTATTCGCATTTTGAAAAAAAAACACAAAAAAACAAAAAAAACTCGACCCCGTTGTACGAACCCAATATTAGTTATAATATGCTTTAGACCTAATACGTAATGGTTGTCTAAATAAAGAAGAAGAGAAATATATTTCTAAAAGAAACTATCTGATTGATGGGCTTACAAATGGAGTATGTTGCGGTAGGAAGTTAATCTGAAACTAAAAAAAGATTTCCGATAAATATCGATCGATTGTCTTTAAGTCTATCTGCTTTGTCCATTAATCCTCAACGTTGACAACTGTTGATTGATAACTGTCGATATGCGAAACCGATCAGTTCTATCGATTAGTATCGATGAGCTTATATTGAAGCTTATCGGGAACTAAAGAGATCAAAGCTAATGACTTCCCATTTCCTATATCAGCTCTCGCTGTTTGTATTCTGTATGGAAAATGTAGCTTCTTGAGTGAGATCTCACAATTACTTCCGCTCGCTCGTGGACATGACATTCGTGAAATTCTTCCGCTCTGCTAATTGGCCAGCTAACGGCCAACTGCAATGACAGTTGAAGGCTCCCAAAGCGAAACAACTTTGGCGATGGCTATGCAAATTTCAAGAAAAATACCGGATATTTAGCTGCCAGCAACTGCAGCAGCAGCAGCAGCCACAACATACGCGACAGCAACATCCACAACAGCAGCAACATCAATTAGAGGGCAATTCTTGTGCGAAGCCAGCTATGAACTTGTGATGAGCGGCCCACAGCAGCAACTGCTTTGTTGCGGCTTTGTATCTAATTAAGTTTACAAGTTAATTGCCCAAGTGCAACAGCATAATGAACTCAACTGAAGCCAATGTTACACAGTAATGAAATATAATTTAGTCGGACGAAAGGCAATTCAAAATTAATCATCTTTTGTCTAATGTGATTGGGACTATTTTAAAACGTGACTGAGCTTTTAGTTTATAAAACAAATAAATAAAATCTTTGTATATGACTTGCTCTGCAGTCGAAACTGAATTCCCAAAGTATTTCATTTCAAAAGCCAAAAGCGCCATTTGTTAACCTTGACCTTGCGACCTTAGAGCGAATCAACAAAAATGCCTCTATCTACGGAGAGATAAAATTAATTTATTAAAAATATTGACGCAACGCGCTTCATTACTTTACACTTATTCCCCATACCCCACTTGGGCTAATCTTGCATGTCATCTTTCGACTGCGCTGCGGCAGCACTGGACTTATCGAGTGACTCCACTGAATTTCAGCTTACGGCTTAGTTTGCTGCAATTATTGATAAACAATTCAATTCTGAACAACTTGTGTTGCACTTGAACTTTATTTTTACTTCTATTTATACTGCAAACAACTTTCCATTGACTACAAAATCAGAATTGTTGACCATTGAAATCTAATTCAATTCAAATGATCTCTTAATTTTGTTTTTGTTTTTATTAAGTTGTATACATTCATTTACTAAGCTATCATATTAAATACAAAATACATATTGTTCACTGCGAGTTAGTTTATTTTTAGATAATTTGCACAAGCAAACTCTCTCTCTCTCTCTCTCTCGCTCTTCAACTCTCTATTTGTGACCAAAAACTCACCCCCTTTTTCCATTAGGCTAGGCTAAAAGCTTGCTAGCACAGCACATCCACAACTACGCACACACACACATACAGTTAAATACATATTACTGTCTCTTCTTTTTGTGCTTCGCTTCGCTCCTCTTCTCATTCTCGTTTACAAAGCCTTTGTCGCCAGCTGATCTATTCAAAAATATATAAAAATTGAGTAAGGCACAAGCTGCGTGCTGAAGTCAAGTCCACCTCCGTTTCATGCTGTTTACGCTGCAGACATCTTGCCGCCGCACCACGCCACTTTCCCCAAAGACTTCGGCTAAGCAAGCGTTAAAACTCATCTTTTGACTGGAATATTTCATAAGATTCTTATTTTCAATAACTTTTCAGTTGAAAAACAAAACGCTAAATAGTTTTTTGTGTAATTTTTCTGCGCAAATTAGTGAACAAATCTACTTCTAAAGAGCTAAGCAATAACTCACACAGACACATAGGCTTTAGCAACTGGTCTCCATTACCAGGCTATTGTCGCCAGCAGCAGCAGCTGATCTGCTTGATGTGATCTGTGATCTTCTGCTTTGAGCTCCAAATGCTGTGTAATTTCGTTGGTTGTGGATCATTGTTAACAGCCAGCAACAGCCGCAGCAGCAGCAACAGCAACAGCAACAGCAGCAGCTCCAATTGCCATTTGCTCTTTAACTTGAAGCCCCTCGCCCACCCCCGCACTTACATGAAGACTGCATTTTTGATGATGGGAAATTTCCGCTTACGATAATACGACTCCATTGTTTTAAATTGTCATTAGGCAGCTCTTTGTCTGTTTGTTGTTATTACACAAGCTGTACTTTATATGGGCTAAATAAATAAATAAATAAATACAGTTAGCTTTTTCTCTTTTTTTGGTTTTTTTTTCGAAATAGAATAAATAATTACACGACATTTGCAGCAACAGGGAAACCATTTTAATATATATATAAACTATACTCATATATATATAAATACTCGTATATATTTGTTTATTTATTAAATAATTACTTTTTATTTATTATTCTCTCGCTTTGCTATGCTTTAAACATTGATATGTATTTTCGATTTTCGATTTTCGACTTTCATTATTCTTTTATATATAATATATATGTTTGTATATCATAAACTCATCTCAATATATATATATGTATAATTATTTAACATAGTTTATAATATGCCACTAATAAGTATATATGTAAGTATGTATACATCAATTGATTAGACAACAATAGGTGAACGTAAGTAAAGCCCCAAACTAATCAACTGTCTATGAAGTACCCTTAGTTAATCTTCCATCTTTCATCATAAAATAGTTGGTGGTTTTTTTATGCTTTGTTTTGTTTTGTTTTGTTTTGTTAGTTACATTACTTATATACAGACAGTTACAATGAGTGAGTGAGAGAGTGAAAACTTGAAACGCAAATATCTTTTCTCAGGTTTCGCAGTTTCCATTAACGACTCGCTAAAGGGTTATCCCAACACAACTTGCATAACATCAACTGTGAGCTTTACCTATTATTTAGCAAAAGGAAACACTCAGAGATAATAATCAAAATAGTCAAATAACAATCAACAACAGCAAGAACAGATATATATATACCATATACCATAGACCATATACCATATTTCATATCATATCATATATCATATTTAGTTAGTTTTAGTTTTTCATATATCAATTATGGACTTTATGCTTATGTAAAAGTTTCAATCAAAAAGCAGTCAACATTTAAGGTATTTAGTATTTATCGAATTACATATGCACATATATATAATTATATATATTAAAAAACTTCCTTCGAAATGGAGCAGAAACTTTAACAAGAAAACTGAAGAAGTGATCTAGTTGTCTGTGCACGACTACCAGATACCCTGAGCCCTTTTTAGAGCTAGTTTTTTAATAATTTAAGGTTATTTAAACACACAAAGATACACTTAGAAACGTTTAGCTCCCTAAACTTTAAGAAATTGACTAATTGAACCTGTGTTGTAGTTGTACGATTTGGGTGAATTTTTATCGAAATAAGTACGTTTTTTATGTTTCCATGCTTAGGCGAATGTGAGTAGGTACTCAAATCCAAAAATGCTCAAACTCTGTGTATTTATTACAGTAACTTCTAAATTTATGTTTCAATTATCAATTCTACAAAATCAGAATACCCCTTGCCAGCATTCTCAATGGAATTGAAAGTTTAACAAAGTAAATTTGAATATAATTTCACATATATATGCATATATATAATCGTGTTTTATGTGTATGTATATAACTGCGTTCATATATGGTATCTCTAATAGATTCTTTGTTCATAGCATTTTGTGTTCGCTCTTTGAGAGCAGCTTAAAATTCTTTCTTGTTGTCTATATTCTTATATATAGGTAAGTATTCTTCAGTTGATATGCTTTACGTTTTACTTTTACTCATTCTGCTAGTTGGTTTCTCTTTGCTTGTGGAAGGACACATGATTCATGGTTCACATAATATGCACCTAAACGATATTTCTTAGGATCTTTTAAATTTGCCAATTAATTTACATAAACAAATGAACATGACTAGGAATATATATATATATATATATATATATATATATATATATATATATATATATATATATATATATATACATGTATATATATATATATAGGTATGTATACTCTGTATATACTTCATTTGCAGTTCTTCGCGTTTTTCTTTTTAACTCTATTGAATAATACGTATTTGAATGCATTTCGTTTGCATAGGTGAAATGCATTTGATATGTTTACAGTTACCTTCAGTTTTTTTCTTGTTTGACATTGATATGTATTTGTGTGTTTTTTTATCGATCGATATACATCGATCGCCGCTAACATTATATATAAATTCCATTTACTCTACTTAAAATCAGCTTAAAACGCAAACATAACATAATCGATAAAAGGATAAAATAGTTGAAGGATCGATATGTTTAGTTCATTTATCGATCGATATTTATAAATATTCTATAACATTGTATATAAACTCTTTTTACTCTGCTTAAAACTCAAAAACAAAATCTAATACAAAATAGTTCAAGCATCGATAGGTTTCTTAGTATTCATCGATATTTAAATTCAGCTTAACACACGAACTGAATCGAAAATAGTTTAGAATAAAGTTGATATGTTTTGGTTTTGTTTGGTTTCTATCGATTTATCGATCTTCTAAAACATTTATACATAGTTTATGCTTCAATTGCTCTATTAACTCCATTTACTCTACTCTCAAGGCCAGCTTAAAACACAACAGCAAAACTAAATAGAAAATATCAAATAGAGTTTTTACCGTTAGACAGAAACTATACAAAAACTGTGGCAAAATGAATATAACATTTGTCTGCACTTTATACCTGAGCACTTGTGTGTCTGAAGATACATCATATACATATATAATTGTGTATAGCTGGATGCACATATATATATACGTCATAATATATGTATATGCTGAATGTGTACTAAAAAGCTTAAACTAAATAGATACTTGCAGCAACTAGTTAGTGGATGTTTTAGTACTAAAAGTTACGGAACTGTTGGGGGTTGCAGTCGGCCGCTCAGAAAGCTGTATTATCCTGTTCAGCATTGGGCATGGCCATGCCCTCTCTTAGACCGCCACCGCCGCCGCCGCCCCCGCCGCCGCCGCCGCCCGCTTTCCCAGTAGCTGAATCGAGCATTTTCTTCACTTGAGTTTGCGCTGTCTGTTGATTGAGACGCTTCGCCTCGGCAACAGGCAAATCATCATCAGACTCGAGAGCTGGATTTATGCGTCCATTGCGCTCATCTTTGCCCGCCATAGTGGCCGCGCCATAGGAGCGCGCCAAGGGACCCGCCATGACAGACAGCTGCTCCCCAGACTCCGAAGGATCGCCCACGCGCTGCACATCCTCCGGTATGTTGACCACACACCGAAAGTAATCATAGCTGGGCGGCAACTTGCCCGATTCAAACATCATCCTAGCAAGAGAGAAAAGCTTAGCAATAGCCACTCGGACAAAGCTTGGACTTACTTGGTCCACCAGGAGACAAAGATGAGCGTAAACAGGCTGATCAGCATGGCCATGGTGCGGAAGGGAAACAGTTGCGTGTTTGTCTCTTCGTCATAGCCCGGGTAGTGTATGAGAGCTGGCAGACCCAAGATGGCCTCTCCGCCCGATAGTCGAATGAAGAGCGCAATTATGTAGGCCGCTAGACTGCCATATGTATTGCAATGCTTCTTAAAGTGCACCACCATCAGCAGTTGTGGGAACAGAATAACATAAACCAAGTCTGAGCACATGGACCTGTAAGCCAGAGAGGTGAGAGCACTTAACTAAATGAGACATCAATCAAAGTCAACGAACTTACCATAAGCCATAGATGGAGGGTATGGTTAGGGCCATGATTGTGGCCAGAATGCCCACGACTATGATGGCGACGCGCATTACCCAAATGATTTCCATTTCGGATGCCTTCTGACGGAAAATCAATTTGTAAACATTGCGTGCGAACATCGACGCAGCCGACAAGACGGACGAATCGGCTGAGGACATCACAGCCGCAGAGACAGCGCCCAAGCCAAAGAAGGACACGAAATCGGGCGTTAAATATTGCAGCACCATAGGCAAAATCATGCTGGTCTCATCTACAGTCAGTGGATATGGACCCTTGTACTCCGTCTCATTCCAGGCTACACAAGCAAAGAAAAGATAAGATTAGACTAAGATTATGCTAAGCTCCAATCGAACTCACGAGTTGCCTTGGCTATGGCACCAATTAGCACTGGCGGAATGGCCATCAGTATGCAGCCGGCAGCTGCTACATAGGAGAGCAGCTGTGCTCTGCCCGCTGTCTTGCTGGAGAGCACACGCTGAAAGTACACCTGCCAGGGTATGCCACCAAAGATGAGGAGCAAGCCATAGTCAATATAGAACCAGCGCTGCTTCGGTTCCACATGTCCAATCCAATCCACATCCATGTCGCTTAGACTGCGCACATGCTCGTTGGTCCAGGCGAATGGAATGCACATCCACAGTCCGATGAAGATGCAGAACAGCTGTATGACATCTGTGTACGCCACCGAGTAGAGTCCGCCAAAGAGCGTATAAAATATGGCTATGCCCGATGATAGTATCACCGAGGTGCGATGATCCATGTCTATGATGACTGACAATGTGGCACCCAGCGCAGCCAGAATGCCAGCTGCCCAGAACACCTCGCCACAAAGTGCGGGCAGGAACAACAGGCCGCCCATGCGCTCACCAAACGAATCCTGCAACGGATCCAACATGGTGATGTAACCCTGTTTGCGCATGGGATTAGCAAAGAAGATGCCACCTAAAGATAGGAATTCAAATATTAAATTATGATAAAAATAAGGATTAGGAGGAATAGTATATGGAAAAATTAAAAATATTCAATATTTGTGTTTACTTTTTGAGAATCTATTTATCTCTTAAGCTGGAGTCTTACTAGTCTGACCTATGCGTGCTCAATTAAGCTAAAGAATATTCCAAGGCAAAAGAAACTTACCAAACACGAGGCTGAGTGCATAGCCAAACGGCGCCTGGCACCAAACCAAGCCCGAGGTATAGATCGCTTCCGCAGTGCCATTGATGTAGCCGCCACCCACCCATGTGGCTATAAAAATAGATAGATATTACGATATAGAGATATATAAATAAGTATAGTCAGAGATTAAAGTTCACCTGTCATGGTAAAGATGCCAACAAAGAGGCCAATGGAACGGCCAGCCAGCATAACCTCCTCTTCGGAATCATTGCCCGACTGTTTCTTACGCCCGGCCCAAATGCCAACGACCAGGATGAGCAGATAGAAGAGCACAATGCTCACCACGCCGGCTATGTTAATCATACTGTTTCGTTATCTTTTGTCCTTGAGCTTAGTAGCAGAGTAACCTCTCCTTCTTGTCACTTAATACTTATACGTTGGGTCAAACCTTAAAGCTTATTAAAAATAATGAGGTTAGAATTGAGAATGTTGCTTAAGAACAGTAGCATATTTATATGTTTGAATTGAAATATTCTAAGATTATAATCTATCAAAGACTTATACGAATTTATATGTGTGCGAGAACAAGACAAGTAATATGAATACTGATCAAGCTCTTCTCAGTCGCGAATAGGAATGAAGAATTTAGAAAGCTTTGCATAAAAGCAATGGCCGACTAGATAGGATTGACAATGTGCATGTATGTATGCATACACATTAATGTGCTTGTGAGCAAAGGCAGATACTGTAAACACTCATCAAGCTCTTCTTGCATGAAGAGTTAAGGCAGGACTGAAGAATGTAGACAGCCATGCATAAAAGAAATGGCTGCCTAAAGATGATTGACTATATGTGCGTATGCATATACGTGTGTGCGAGTGAAACAAATAGATTTCACAAACTCTTGTTGACTGTAATAAAGTGATGTCGGCAGAGAAGAATGAAGAAGCTGTGCATAAAAGGAATCGCAGACTAACTGCATGTTTGTATGTGTACGTATGCAAATATACATATTTAAATTCACGCATCTATTTATAAACTTATATGTATAACTACTGTATGTATACATACAGCGAACTTCCATTAAGGGTATTTTATGGCTTTGCACACCACAGATAAGATTTAGTTGCTTATTCTTTTTAATAAATTAATTTTCTGTGCAGCACGCAGCATTAAATATGAAACCGCTGCACAGAACACCCCTTCGCCACCCCATTTGACAAGGTCAGGGACAACCTCCCGCGCCTGACCTTTGCACAAGGATAAACCTCGGTCCTTTCGAGCTATCCTGGCATTCTGTAATGGCCTTTGATTCAGCGCCCGCTGTCCTTGTTAATGGTGTCCAATTAACTAACGCATTGGAAATACGCGCAATATTAAAGGACCTTGTTGCAAGGGAACGGCATCTAGTTAGTCAAGCATTTAATAGTGCTAAATTGCAGGTGTCAATTAGTTGCTGTTGGTCAATTGGATAAATATCTATATCTATAAGTGAGTGTAGCTCATAATGTAAAAGGATAGACTGTCAAATACTCTATATACATACATATTTTTGTAATGACAATGGCCTTATAGAGCAGGTAAACAACAAAAAACATATTTTATTATGTAAATAGTTCAGAAAATAATTTTCATATATCTAGTTTTTATATTCTTCGAGAAGGAAGTAAATATTTAAAAGAAATAATTTATTTCAGATACCACCTATAATAACTCACAAGAAATGTATATATATTCATGTGCGATCAATAATATACATTCATATTTGTATATACATATATAAGTTGTCTGTTACATGTGCTTTCATATAAGCAATATTCCCCAACACACACTCGCTCTGGTTCTGATAAACAGTTAAGCAAAGCTTCATTCACAAAACAAACGGTAATTAAGCAATAGCAACAACAACATGGCTGGCGCTTCCAAATGGAAAGCACTCACTGAGTGTGACAGAGAGAAAAAGAGAGAGAGAGAGAGAGAAAGATAGCAAATGAGAGCAGCTCGCCACCACTGCGCATATTCCAATGCATTTATATTTTCAGGCAATTGAACTCACCTTTGCTATGGTAAGACCTTTCAGTGTACGTGTGTGTGAGTGTGTGTGTGTGCCAAGTTCAAAGCAGAGGCGTTAAGTTATGTGTATGGCGAGTGAGGGCCCCGCGCGTCTTTGGCTGGTTTTAACGACGGCAAATGCGCGCGCCAATCAAATGCGCCTTGACTTATGCAACATTTCCTAAAAAAAATTTGTATTAACCTTTTTCGCTATTTTTTTTCTAGTTTGCGGATCACAGAACGACAGCGCTTAACGATAACAAAAGCTGATCAATAAATAGGAAACACGAAAAAGTCTTCACAGTTTGCACCTGGGCAGCAGTCGCCCCAACGCAGGGACGTCTTTTGAGACGGACTGTTACGCGTTTTAAAATGTAACCCAGACATGTGCTCCGGCTCTATGGAAAGCACGTGGCGGAGGCATTAAAACAACTTTTCTATGCACAACAAACACAAATATTCAATTCTTTTACAGCTAACAGCAAATTATTAATTATTGGTATTGTTGATATTATTGATGTGATTAAATTAACAACAACAAATTAGACTCAACGTTTTTTTTGTTTTATGAAACGCAACAAAAAAGTCTCGTCGCACGCTGAAACGTTTCGCCGAATCGTGTTCCGACGAAAAGAGTAGCAAAATTATAACTGAATTGGAAGTTCAAGTGCTGGAGCCTTAACAGCCGCAATCAAGCTCAAATATTCGCGTTCATTCTCTATATGTGCGCAGGAATTTGTAAATGTGTTCATTTGCCCATTGCCCCTCTTTTCAAATTTTCCAGTGGTGGGTCAGGGGTTGGAATGCACACTGATACCGCACTTCCACTGCGGCTTATCAACGGCCGCCAGCTGGGGAAATGCCAATCGGAATGCATGGCATGTGTTGAAAAGCTCAGCAGCAACTGCTGGGGAAATTCCAATTGGCATTGTGTTGAAAACCTTTAGAAGGATTAATTTCGATAACTGGATAGACTATTATATACTGAAGTTATCATTCAATTAAAAATAATAAATAATTTAAAAATAATTATTTAAAAGAATTTAATATTTTAAATAATATAAATTACAATATAAATTTGTTATTGGAATTGTCTAATTGGAAGTGACCCAGAGACGTATGGACAGACGAAAATGCCCCGATTGACAAAGCTCGTCATGTTGATCAAGTATATATATACCTCATAGACTTGGCCGTTGCCTGTCACATACCGTTTCACAAACTCAATATACCCTGTTTAGCCAATTTCAATAGGTATCTCAGCTGCCAGCTCAACCACGCATCTTAGACAAAAACTCATTTGTTTAAACACCTAATTAACTGTCTAAAAGTAGACAAAAACTGTTTAATTAAATAATATAAAATAGTTAATTAACAATTTCTAGCGTAACTAAATATTAAGCAAAATATTTTTAATATTTTTGTCGGTTTTGTTTTTGTTCTTCGATTACTTTTGCTTAATAGCCAAATTTCTCATTTAGGTGGGTGAAGCCGTCGCCGCTTTGATTAGTCGGCGGTATCCACTTGGCATACTTTTCGCTCTGCTCGTGCTCCGCCAGCTCATCTAGATCCATGTCCACATCCAATCGCTGCTTGTTGCTATTGCTGCTATTGTTGTTCCGCTGTCGTTGACGTTGGCGACGTTTTCGCTCTCCTTCAGCACTTGGCTCCTCGACAGCTGTTGTTTCTGGTGGTGCTGCTGGTTCTGTTGCTTCCTCACATTTAGTATGGAGTTCCGCCTTAGTAGTTGACGACTCTTCCTTCTGCTGCTCAAGCTTCTCCTCCTCCCGCCTCTCCTCCTTCCGCATCTCCTCCTTCCGCTTCTCCTCCTCTTGCTTCTTCTTTTCCTGATCCTCCTCCTTTAACTGCCGCTCTTGCTTATCCTGCTTCGGCTGCTCTTCCTGCTGCTGCTGCTCCTCCTCCTTCCCCTGCTGATTCTGCACCTGCTTCCTCTCTAGCTCCTCTAGCTCTTCTACCTCCTCCTCCTCCTCCTCCTCTTCAGCTTCATCGGCAAATGCTTTCGCACTTTGCACTTTGCTGCATGCACTCGGTTGCGCTTTCACAATCTTAAATTTACTAAACTGATTTCGTTTGCCAATCATGGGCAATTGCTTTTTGACCACATTGCTTTCCGGCCTCTGCTCTTGGCTAGTGGGCGTGTCAAAGGGCAAAGCCGTTGGCTTAGCAATCCTAATGAGCCGCTGCAACTTTTGTTGCTCCGCTTTGATGCGCTGCTGCTCGAGCTAGAAGTTAATAGAATATTCCATTTAAGCAAACATATCTTTCCCGTTAAACTGTGGCTCAACTCACTCTCAGCTTTTTGATCTCTGTTTTGTCTAGCTGTGTGACATTTTCATTGAGGGTGTCCATGAAATTGTCCAGGTCATCGCTGGCGCTTTGCTGCTGGACGGCCAGCGCCTTCAGCCGCTTTTCGTTCTGCTGATAGGCGCCAATCTCGAGCTCCACTTTGGCCAGCTCTGCATCCAGTTCGCTCTGCTGCTTCAGCTGCAAAGAGTAAAAAAGTTAATTGAAATTATTATAAATGAAGAAAACGTTTAGCTACCAAATCGTCGTAGGTGAGCGTGACATTGGCGCTGGCATTTGCTAGGCGCTGCTTCTTCCTGGCAACATCGCCTGTGCGATCCCAGAACTCGTCCTCGTCATCCGAATCGCCCTTGGCTTTGAGCTGCTTGCGTTTCTGCGACTCCTGATTGGCCTGTCGCAGCACGCCATGACGATCGAGTGTGCGACATGCCTCCAGGGCGCACTGCACCACACAGTCCTTCTTGCGGCCCTTGTGCGTCGCCTCCACGACTATGGAGCGGCCATTGGAGTCATCTATCGGCAGCTCCACACGGCAAACGAACGAGCCTTGGACAAGCTCATCGCATTTGTATTCCAGTTCTAGGCCTTCGCGTTCAAAGAAACCTCGTAGAGTACGCTTGGGATCATCAAAGAAGAGCTCCTCATTGTTGGTGCTCGCATATGGATTATGTGTGAGATCTGTTTCCTCGTCGGCATCCTCGCCCATGCCCCAGCTGGCGCCTTCGTTACGTTCCCTTTCCTCAGCTTCCATTAATTTGCGCTCCCTTTCGGCAATTGCTGCAGCCACTTGTTGTTCACGTTGTTCTCGTAACTCCGTGACCGTTAACTCCGACTCCGGCTCTTCATCCTCTCCGGGACCCTGCAATATGTAGACCCGCGTGCTGCTCCCCATCTTGAGCATATGGCCAACGCGAATGCGTATAAAGACGCGTGGGGGCACGCGCTGTTTGTTGAGGAAGGTGCCATGTGTACTTCCGAGATCGTAGATATACCAGCCCTCAGGCTTAGCTGCCTCTTCCTCCTCTCCGTCGATTGCCTTTGGTTTGTATTGAAGCACTGCATGGTAGCGCGAAATTGTTGGATGCGCCATGGCCACATCGTTGTCAGGCAGACGGCCAAAGGTCCAGTTGGCCTGTTGCTGCAGCTCCTTCACTTCGTCAATGATTTGTCCCGATTTTAGCACCTCGAATCTGTAATCTTGTCCATCATTTGGCGGCTGCGACCACTTGGGCACTTTGTAGGGGCAGCCAGTGGTTGCCTTGGATTTAGCAACTTCTGCTGGCGTTGGCTCTTCGGCAGCCACTTCGCTTTTAGTAGTTGGGGCGGCTGGTAAAATGGGCACCTTGAACTCATCCATGTTTCATGGACGGTGCAACCTTTTTCCTTTTAATTTTGTATATATTTGTGCTTTTAAACAATCTTGTATATATTAGTGATGTGTGCAGACATCGCAATTTTCATATACCGATATTCGCGTTAGTGATGCGCATATTGCAACGATCACCGGCGCTATCAAAAATATTGTTTCACATGCTTAGACAATTTTGTAGTTTATATTCAATAATGTATAGCATATTACAAATATAGTATTTTTGTTCTTTTGTATTTATATTATTATTAAATTATTATATATTATTTAATTCAATTTATACTATCGATATATATTGTATGCATCGTTAACGCAGTATCCAACCCGTTATAAATGTACCGCATAATGTGCTAAAAATTCCCTTAAAAAATCAAGTTGGCAGTCCGCGCTTGGAATTTCGCGGTTATTTTTTGTTTTTGTTTATTTTTAGTTTAATTTATGTAGTTTAATTTATATTGTATATTAATAGAATATTTAATAATTATGGCGTTTTCACAATCCTTCGAATTTGGCGACAGTACGTTTATGAAACTGGAAAACGAATTAAAAGCACCCAGTACCGAAAACAACGAAAACAATAACAAGCAGGAAACAAATGCCTTGGATGTTATACAGGAATCGCCGCCAAAATTTAAATTGAAATCTCAGCGTGTTTACACGCAAGTTGTGTCAAATAGATCGAATGTATCACAGCGCCAGCGATTTCGTCGCAGTAAATCCGATTCCAAATTGGGAGGAGCAACACCAGCAATAAATGGCAGCTGTGAAAAATATTCCCAGTTCTTTAAGGACAACTTTTCGTACGATAAAGAACCGGAGAAGAATAGGGAGGAGTCACCAAACGAGGAATCGTTAATGCGTGTCTCTCAAATCCAGGCAGACTTGGATGCAGAAAAGGAATCGCTTGAAGTCAGCTATGAACATCTAAATACCACTTCCATTTTTGAGGCACAAATTTGTACAGAAGATGTTTTTGGTACGGAGACGGAGCCGGAGTCGGAGCATGAGCAGAATGGGAGCAGAATTGAATTGGAAAATTTGGATGAAAGCAGCTTTCTGGCACCCGCCAAGGATCCACACGCAGCGCAACAACTGCAACAGGATCTCATACGCAGTCGCTGTGAACTGGTCAAGCAGAATCTTGGCTGCACGCAAAGATTGACCCAAAATCTAAGCAGCATGTCACCCAATCAACTGCACCTCTCGCCCAGTTGCCCTGTTGAAAAAGAGTCACCTAAACCTCAGCCGCCTGTGGACATCAAAGCGCTCAAGCAAATCTCCGCCTGGAATTTGCCACACAGTGTGTTAGCGGAGTATAAGAAGAAGGGCGTCATAGAAATGTTTGACTGGCAGGTGGAATGCCTTAGCAAGCCAAAGGTGCTCTTCGAGCATTGTAATCTAGTCTATTCCGCGCCCACATCCGCTGGCAAGACGCTGGTCAGTGAGATTCTGCTCTTGAAGACGGTGCTGGAGCGGGGCAAGAAGGTGCTGTTGATCCTGCCGTTCATTTCGGTGGTGCGCGAGAAGATGTTCTATTTGCAGGATCTGCTGACGCCAGCTGGCTACCGCGTGGAGGGCTTCTTCGGCGGCTACAGTCCGCCAGGTGGCTTTGAGAGCATTAACGTGGCCATCTGCACCATCGAGAAGGCCAATTCGATTGTCAACAAGCTGCTGGAGCAGCGTAAACTCGAGGATCTTGGCACTGTGGTTGTGGACGAGGTGCATCTCATATCGGATGCGGGTCGTGGCTATATCTTGGAGCTGCTGCTCGCCAAGATTTTGTACATGTGTCGCAAGCAGGCGTTGCACATCCAGGTGATCACCATGTCCGCCACCTTGGCCAACGTGCAGCTGCTGCAGCATTGGCTCAACGCCGAGCTCTATATAACAGACTTTCGTCCAGTGGCGCTGAAGGAGATGATCAAGGTGGGCAGCAAGATCTATGACAATCAGCTGCAGCTGCTGAGGGACTTAAGTCGCAATTCGGATGTGCCAACACTTGCTAACGACGGCGATCATGTGGCGCAGCTGTGCATCGAAACGCTGCTGGAAGGCTGCTCCGCAGTGGTCTTCTGCCCATCCAAGGACTGGTGCGAAAACCTGGCCGTGCAGCTAGCCACGGCCATGCACTCGCTCATCAAGTCCGAGAGCAATGTGGGCAAACGACTGCGCGCTCAACTCAACCAGGTGGCCATAGATGAAGTCAAGCAGCAGCTGCGCGATATACCCACAGGTTGATGCCTCTATATGCACACATTTACTGAAATATATTCTCATGATATCATCATCTTTATGGCTCACAGGTCTCGATTCGGTTATGTCAAAGGCAATAAGCTATGCCTGCGCCTTTCATCATGCCGGCTTGACTACGGAGGAGCGCGATGTCGTGGAGGCCAGCTTCAAGGCGGGCGCATTGAAGATTATTGTGGCCACCAGCACCTTGAGCTCGGGTGTTAATCTACCCGCTCGACGCGTGCTCATTCGCTCTCCCCTGTTTGGGGGCAAGCAGATGAGCTCGCTGACGTACAGGCAAATGATTGGGCGCGCCGGCCGCACCGGCAAGGATACACTGGGCGAGTCCATACTCATCTGCACCGAGAGCAATGCACGCATCGGTCGGGAGCTAGTCACAGCACAGCTAAAGCCTATTAGCTCCTGCTTGGATCTGGATGGCAGCGTAAGCGGAAATGATGGGGCTGAATCGGAGATTTCAAATATTTTATATTTTACAGACGCATTTGAAACGCGCGCTGCTGGAGGTGATTTCATCTGGTGTGGCCAGCACCAAGCAGGACATTGATAGCTTCTTCAGCTGCACATTGCTCAGTGCGCAGCGACAATGCAGTGCGTCAGTCAAAGAGGAGGCGCAGAAGGAGGAAGAAATGCAGGACATAAGCGATGCTCTAGATTTTCTACTGGAATACGAGTTCATACGCCTGCAATCGGACGAGGAAACGGATATGCAAAACTATGTGGCCACACGCTTGGGTGCTGCTTGTCTAGCCTCATCGATGCCACCTACGGATGGACTCTTGCTCTTTGCCGAGCTGCAAAAGTCGCGACGCTGCTTTGTCCTAGAATCAGAGCTGCATGCCGTTTATCTAGTGACGCCCTATTCCGTCTGCTATCAGCTACAGGAAGTTGACTGGCTGCTCTATCTGGACATGTGGGAGAAACTGAATCCCGCCATGAAGAAGGTGGGCGAACTGGTCGGCGTCAAGGAGGCGTTCCTAGTGCGGGCAATGCGTGGCCAAGCCAAACTGGACTACAAGCTCATGCAGATCCACAAACGGTAGACGCAACGTGAACCAGAAAAGATTCATTCATTCACATATTCACTTGCAGCTTCTACACGGCCCTGGCATTGCAGGAGCTGGTGAATGAGACGCCCATTAATGTAGTGGCCCACAAGTTCAAATGCCAGCGCGGCATGCTACAGAGTCTGCAGCAGATGGCCTCCACGTTCGCTGGCATTGTGAGCGCCTTTTGTAACTCCTTGCAGTGGTCCACTTTGTCGTTGGTCGTCTCACAGTTCAAGGACCGGCTCTACTTTGGCATACATCGCGATTTGATTGATCTGATGCGTCTGCCCGATCTGAGCCACAAGCGCGCACGCGCACTGCACGATGCGGGCATAACTAGCTTGGTGGAGTTGGCTTCCGCCAATGTGCTTGCTCTGGAGCAGGTGTTATTCGATTCGCTAAGCTTCGATTCGGCTAAGCGGCACGAGAACGAGAATGAGCTTCAGGCCGCTCAACGCAATACGGCCAGAAATTTCTACATTACCGGCAAAGCTGGCATGACTGCGACCGAGGCGGCCAAGCTACTCATCGAGGAAGCGCGTCAATTTGTGCAGCACGAAATTGGAGTTGGCAGCATTCAATGGACGCAGTCAGTCAAAGCAGTAGAACAGCTGCACATGTCTTTAGAGGAGGCGCATCCACTGGGCATAGAGTTGAGCTCGCAACGAAAGCGCAAGACGCCAGACAGCGCAGAGAGGCCATCATCAAGAAAGATGGCTAAGCTGGATGAGCCGCAGCCTGAGACAATCAGCAAAAGCGAACTGAAGTGCGTGAAGCAGGATATTACAATGAATGTAGAAACTAAAGTCCAAGCCCTGGCCTCAGCATTTGTACCTCCTAAAGCTGCCAGCACAAAGAACGTTGTGCCAGTAGAAGGCAGAGTCAAGGAGCTGAGTGCAGCCGTTGTCAAGGAGCCAAGTCCACTAGCTGTAGCCACACCAAAGCCTCTCCTCGAGCGCAATCAACTGAGCTCAATCAAAATTCCCGAAGATGAGAAACCAAGCACCAGTGCAGCTAGTCGCAAGGAGCTGCTGCAAAAAGAGATTGAGGAACGGCGACGAGTGGCCATGATGAAAATAAGCAAGAAGCGCGCTGAAATGGAAAATATGCATAAAGGATTGGCTAGTAATGCGCTGCCTGAAACAATGTTGGGTCAAACGCCACCAGCAACAGGACACACGGAAAATGTAAAGGAAAATCTACCAAACAACGATTTCAAGACGCCCACAAGACCTGCGGAGGCCAAGTGCAATAACGGCAAGGAAACGGTTAAGCAACTACCACGACGCAGTCCGCGCAATCATCAAAGCACTCAGTCGGATAAGCAAGCTGCAGCTGTGGAGCAGCAGAAGGACCAGGAGCAGGAACTCTTCGCGAGCGATGACTCCTTCATGCTTAACACGGGGCTGACGGCCGCTCTGACAGCTGCTGAAAGCAAAGCCCAAGCGGATGCCGATGAAATACCCAGTTCACAGCCAAAGGCTGGGACTCCAGGCAGCTGCAGAACTCTTATCTCGAGTCAGTTGCTCCGCTCGCAACGCAGAAAAACTCCCAAGCCGGAGGCAGCGAGGGGAGCTCAGCTCGTGCAGCAGTCCACATCGAAAGCTGCCTTCGCCAGCGAAGCTCAGCTGAAGCAGCAATCCACAATGAGAGCTGCTTCCTCTAGAGAAGCTAAGCTGCAAGAGGAGCCGAGTTTCGCCTCTTCCAGTGAACAGCAATCCACATCGACCGCCGCCTCCTCCTCCTCCATTGAGCTGTCCAATCTGTCGCTAGAAAACTCGCTGATAAAGCATCCAGTGCAGCTGAATGCCTCGCATATAATGAGCTGCTCCAAGACGGAGGAGCATGCGTCCAGTTTTAGCAGCATTGACATCATTGACATATGCGGCAACCGACAGCTCTTCCAGATGGCCACCCAAGAGCTGCTTCAGTCGAAACGTTTCGGCTTCAGCATCGGCCTGCAGCCACAGACGGGCAAGCGGAAGCCACTGATTGGTGGCAATCTGTTGATCAACCAGATGGCCGCTGCGGCAGAGCGTGAGGCAGCTGCAGGCACGAGCGTGCAGTTCCAAGTGGATGATAGCTCTTATCTAGCAGGAGTGGCCTTCTGCCTAAACGACAATGTGGTCTACTATATGAACATGCAGCCAGAGGAGGAGCAGCAGCAGGTTAGCAGCGAGTCGAAGGTGCAGCATTTGTGCAGCCTGCTGAGTCGACAGGACTTCACACTGCTCACACACGATGCCAAGGAGCAGCTGAAGATGCTGCGTCAAGCTGTGCCACAGCTGAAGGACGTTCAGGTGATGCTCGAGGATCCAAAGGTGGCGAACTGGCTGCTTCAGCCAGACAAAACGCTTAGCTTTCACAATATGGTAAATAGCTAACAGAGCTCCCCAGTAGTATCCGCTAACCAGGTCCAAATCTTTCGTCCAACAGTGCCAGCAATTCGCGCCGGAGTGTGGGGCGCTGGCTAATCTCTGCGGCAGTGGACGCGGCTATAGCAGCTTTGGACTAGATGCCAGCAGCGCCATCGTGGCCAAGGTGCGTGCCTCAATTGAGGCTTGTGTCACTGTGCACATACTAAACGGACAGCTTGAGAATCTGGAGAGGATTGGCACGGGACAGCTGCTCAAGTTCTTCAGAGGTGGGTCGGGTTGTATACCCTTGTATATAAGCCTTTTCATTGTTGATCCCCTTCCTCAGAGGTGGAGATGCCCATACAACTGTCGTTATGCCACATGGAATGCATCGGCTTTCCAGCCAAGGAGCACAGCTTGCAGCGTCTCTTTCAGCAGATGCTGGCAACCATGAAGAGGCTAGAGTCCAAGATCTATGAGCTACATGGTTCACGCTTCAGTTTGGGTTCCACGCAGGCGGTGGCCAAAGTTCTCGGACTGCATCGCAAGGCCAATGGACGCGTTAGCACCTCGCGTCAAATTCTGGAAAAGATCGATTCGCCCATATCCCAGCTAATACTCAACTATCGAAAGCTGAGCATGTTGCTCGCGAAGAGCATGCAGCCGCTGCTCAAATGCTGCCAGTCGAATCGTATACATGGCCAGAGCATTACCTTTACAGCCACTGGGCGCATCTCCATGTCGGAGCCGAACTTGCAAAATGTGGCCAAGGACTTTAATATCGAATTGGGCAAAGAACAGCTTAAAATCTCGTGTCGCAGCGCCTTTGCGCCCATGGATGAGAAACGTTGCCTGATCTCTGCTGACTTTTGTCAGCTGGAGATGCGCATCTTAGCGCATCTCTCACAGGACAAAGCGCTCCTGCAAGTGATGAGCTCGAGCCAAGATCTATTTACAGCAATTGCGGCGCACTGGAATAAAATAGACGAATCGAATGTATCCGAGCAGCTGCGAAATGGCACCAAACAAATTTGCTATGGCATTGTCTATGGCATGGGCATGCGCAGCTTATCGGAAGCTTTGAAATGCACAGAGCAGGAGGCTCAAATGATAACGGAACAGTTTCATCTGGCCTACACAGGCATCAAGTGGGTGTATTGCTTTATATTATTTCATCGGTTTTTATATTTCTTTGTATTTCGCAGAGCATATGCCATGAAAGTTGTAAAGTTCGCACGTAACAATGGCTACGTGGAGACTATCACAGGTAGAAGACGTTACGTGGACCACATTAACAGTGGCGAGCTGCAATTGAAGAGTCTGTATATTCAGCATTTATCCAACGTAATGGATCACCCTCTTTAACTATAACTCTCTTACAGCTCAAGCTGAACGCCAGGCCATCAACTCGACTATTCAAGGCTCTGCAGCTGACATAGCAAAAAGTGCAATTCTGCGCATGGAAAAGAATCTTGGACGATATCGTGAAAAACTGGGCTTGGCCAAAAATGCCGTAAATCTCGTCTTACATCTGCACGACGAACTAATCTTTGAGGTGCCCACGGACAAGGCTAAGAAAGTGGCAAAAGTTTTAAGTTTAACAATGGAAAACTGCGTTAAGTTAAACGTGCCGTTGCGAGTAAAGCTGAAAATCGGACGCAGCTGGGGCGAACTGCAGGAAGTCAAGGTTTAAACTGGAGACTAAACGCTTGTCCTTGAATTGAAAGCACAAAAAGCACCCGCATTGCATCAGTATTGGGGTTACTCTTATAACTCTCACTAAGCGATGTGCGGGATGCGTGCGAATATTTGAAACTCGACAAAGTGGTTAATCGATTCGATGTAAACAAAAAAGTTATCGACTGATATGTTATCGATAGTAATAAATTTGAGCATTCCGAAGCGCGAGCTTCGCCCCTACTGCTGATTCCTGACATATACATACATATATATTTCAATATATATAAATTTTTTTAAAGGGTATCCAAATATCAAACCGCTTATTTAAAACAAATTTCACAACAAATTTATTATTTTTTGAGCTCGCATTGTTTATGGGTCATTAGTTTATTTGCCCTGTTTTTGCTCCCATTCAGTCCATGAGCCAGCATAGGCTTTTGCGCTGTAAATAAATAATGTATGTGTGAATAATAATTATACATGCTGCACCATAGTGGTTGTTTGTATGTGCTCATACTTAATAAATCCCAACGTTTTGATCAGATTTGCGGCACGCGCTGCTCTGCCACCAGCTTTGCAGGAGAAGATCATTTCCGCATCAATGGCCGGCTTAGCGCGCCCATAAGTTTTCTTGAAATCGTCATCGGGCAAGTTAAAAGCCTTTTCCAACTCGGGCACTGAAACATGCATGCACAGCATGACTCATCAAAAAAAAATTCGGCTAGTTAATCTTGGTAGCTTAACTACTTACACGGTATATTAATGCTAGCTGGCAGTACACCAGTTTCTTCTAGCTCATTTTTATTGCGTACATCGAATAAATATTTAGTGGGGTGATTTGGTATATCTTTCACTTCCTCGTAGCTGGCCATTTTAATTAAATAATTAAATGCGAGATATAAAAAAAAGATGTAAACTTTTTCTGACTATAAAGCTGAAGCCGGTCAATTAATATGCTAGATTAAAATATCGATTCTATCTATCGCATACTGTAGGCTGCCAACTCGGAAAACGTTCCAGTGTGACCATACAGTACTTAAGAAATAACGTCTTTTTTGTTGATTCATTTTCAGTTATTCAATTTATTCGTAATTTACAAAATGTTTTTAAATGTATTTTCATTTTACAAGAATTCACTAAATATGTGGTGAAGGCATTCAATTGCACAATTTTCATTGCATTTGTGTTAAATTAAACATGATATTGCAAATAAATATATTACTTTAGTTCGAATTCAATATATACTCGCATATATCTATGTGTATATATGTATATAGGTATATATATATATATATATATATATATGTATATATATATAAAATATGTATCAAAAGTAGTAGTACGTACTTTCACTAACTTCATGCCTTTTCATTATTATTGAACAAGTGTTTATTATTATGTACTTTACTCTTAAATCAACATTTGACGTTATTTAGTTATAGGCAGCGCTTATTTTAGAAAACTGTATTATTTGTTGTTGTTGTACAATTCCACTAGCTAGTTGTTATATATATTTGTAATTCCTTTAGCTTTACAATTTAAAATTGATTTGTTATCCAAAAATAGTTTTTGTGTTTGCTTCCTCTGATATTTCTTTAAGTTACAGTTTTTTAAAACGACAAAATAAAGTACATATAAAAAAGAGTTTCTACGAAACGAAAAACGTATAACAAACACGAGTGCAGCATAAATATGTTGCCAACGTTCTGTGAAGGCAATATATTTCGTGTGTGCGAATATTCCCCATTTGGTTTGTGGATGATTTCCGCATTAAGCGAAACGCTTTGATGGTGGGACCAAATGCTCGGGCAATGCAGTCGGTAGCTCACAGCCATCGAGCTTGACATTGATTAAGTGCAATGCCAACGCAAATTCATCAATATCCAAAAAGCCATCGCAATCAATATCTGATAGTTTCCAGATTTTGCTAAGCACAGAGTTAGGCAGTTTTGATTTGATGAGCTCCTGCTTGGCAGCTACAGTACAAATATTAAACATTAAAGTAATCTTGCACTTTTCAATTACATCCGTAACACTTACTTGAGCCAGAGATTTTGCCATCGACCGGTCCCAGCCCATTGAAGATGGCATCTGTACGTGGCTTATCCTTATTGCATATCCATTCGTGCTCGCCGCATCCAGCATCGATGCCCTCGCCCTTCATGTAGCCGAATGGTGAGACATTGTCATCGATGACGCCCTCGAACGCACCACCTGCAAAAAATTACAAAAAAAAAAGAAGGAAATCAGCTTAATTACAAATCGATAGCGTTAATATTTGTACTTATATATTGCTAATCTAGTCTTCATTAAGGATGCAATTTAATATATTTCATATCGATAACAATGTTTTTTCTTAAGTTCGTTCTCTAATAAAGCAACAATGTAGCATGTAATCTAATCAATTAGATATCGATGACAATGCTATCTGTTCATCTCCATCTCCAATTATGGTCAAGCAATACAAACGCAGATTCATTAAGCATGTAATCTGAGTGGTTGAAACACACACGAACACACGTTCAATTAGGCGCAATTAAAAACCTTCAGTTTCGTTTAGGCTACAATTGAGATGCCGCCACATCGTGACCGTCATGCGAGAGACTTAAGTACGCACTTGGTCTGCGCCCCTACCTCAACAAGTGCAACAATAAACAGCCCTGGCGCATAGTAAACGAGCTCGAGTGCCTCATGTGGCAAGTGTACACTCTTGCATTCTTGGCATACCCTTACAGAAGACTATTTACTTTTCATATGGCATTTGTAACACACATCGCTAATCAACTGGTAATTTAATGCATAAGACAATTGTCTATGATTTTTATTCTCGCATCGTCTCTAGTCTTTTCTCCTCTTTACTTTCTTTTCCCTATTTACTTTTCCCGTCCTTTACGCAACTTCAAAGGTATTTGATCTTCGGTAAACCGAAGCATATTGTATTGTCAATTGATTTGCAAATCGTTAAAGCAATAGATAGTTATATCGTATATTAAGTTCCACGTGAGAGTTCGAGAAATAGTTATATTGGCTTGCTTACATCAATAGCAGTCTCTGGCTCTGGCTCTGGCTGTGGGGAATCGAGTTTGGAATCGGGTTGGACGATTGTCTCAATTGCCTTTGCGTTGTCTGTATCTATGTCTGTTTCTGTATCGTTCTCGATATGGCCTACTCTACTAGTGCAGCTGCTGAACAGTCGAAGCTGCTGCTGACGTAGATTTTGCAGCCAGCGATCGAAGCGCTCCGCAAATTGGGCACTTTGTGTGCCAGGGGTCAGAACCTGGGGCTCCTTCTCCTCCTCCAATTCCTCCTCTTCCTCTGTGATACAAATGTATAAAAAGAAATTAGAACGACAGTAAGACAGAGAGAGGGAGAGAGACAGAAAATTGCTGGTGCAAGAGCGTGACAAGGAGGTTACCCTTTCTTCAACTCCTCATCCTCTTCTGAGTTACAAATGCATAAATAGAAACAGAGTGAAAGATAGGTTGAGCTGCTGGTGCAAGAGCGTAACAAGAAGACTCCTTTTACACCAACTCCTCCACTTTTACCTCTGCTATGCAAATGCATAAAACGAAATAAGAACAAGAGTAAGACAGAGACAAAGAGGGTGAGAGTTACTGGTGCGGCAGCGTGACAAGGAGTTTACTTCCCCTCTTCTTCTCTTTTGCTAAACAAATATACAAAATGAGATTAGAGTGAGTGAGCGAGACAGAATGAGAGACAGGGGCAACTAGTTGCTGGTGCAAGAAAGTGACGCAAAGCATTTAAAATAATTTTGACGAACGGTTGAAAAATCTACAACTAAATAAAAAACAAAATTAGTGTACCATTGTCAAAGTAGAGAAGAAAAGAATTGGCCAACTAAAGAAGAAGAAGAGCTCAACACATCTCGACTCGCAGAGTGGGTTGAAACTTTTTAGCGACATCTTGCTAAACATTGTGATATTTGCAAATGTGTTTGTCATAAAGTACGTACCACATACAGATATGTATGTATACATACATATATTTGTTATGATAGAAGATGAGCGAACAAACTAGACGAAAACTAAAAAAAAACTTGTCCGAGAACATGTGGAAATTTAATGAAATTTGCTTGCCTTGAAGCACGATCTGTGACAAATGTTATACGAGGAACAGAGATTATTAACGTTTGTAGAGTATCTAGATAACTACCAGTTATCACATCATACCATCATACTACCATATCACATCATAATAAAAAAAAGTATCTTTCGAAAATCAAATATGTCTACATCTGGATCTCTAGTATAATTTTTATTATATATTATATCTATTTATATTCCATACAATCAATCAGTGAAATTGCCCCTCTACATACTAAAAATCTCGCTGAAAGAAAATCTATTTCATTCAAAGGTCATTTGCCCGCCTAAAATAACAAAAACATTTCAACGGAAATGCAACGAGAGACGAAATACAAACAAAAGCACGGATCGGAAAAGCGGAAAATCAACGAATGACAAGTGTAAATAAAAGATATAGAAGAAAGAGATGGAGAGAGAGAGAGAGAAATGCCCGGCACATTATTCAAGACAAACGAAATTAGCATCGGAATTGACGTTTCGAGCGTTCTTGACTTTGATTTCTCGCTTTGCTCAGCACTGCTTCGTTTCTCATGTCAACTTATCAGCACATTCTTCAATTTCTTTTTATTTTTCGGTGGGTATCTTTAAGCAGTGCTCCGTTCCTATGCCAACGCTTGCGGTAATTTCAAACAAGTTCATTCACTTGCCCACTGCATTTTCGTATACCCTATAGAGCAAGTGTACTTTAGTTTTGTTACCCGCTCAAAAAATTGAAGTGAGTATATTTTATTGGAATAAATTACTATAGTATAGCTCCAGCAGATGTATGTGTTAGGCACGCACTTTGAATAAAAGCCTTTCAGCTCATCAATAAATTATAATTTCAATTGGCTTTTTTTGCGTATTGTGCCTTTAGCGAGTATCAGCCTGTTTGTTATAGCCGATTGCAAAAATGTATGTTTTTTATTTTGGACTGCTGCAAAATCAACGTAATTTAATTGGGGGAAATATTTGGTGAGGCATGACGCATATATAAGCCGATCGAATGACATCAGATTTGATCGCCTTCGAATTGGTATATATAAATATATATATATATATATATATGTATATACAGATGTGAAATGGCAGTCAAGTGGGTTTTAGTTTAGCCACTCGCCCAAAGCTTAAAATGCCTTTAGAATAGTTCTGGAAATACACATATATACGATTCAAATCATCAAATAAATGCTTTCTTCCTGCACTTAGTGGAAGTCTCTCTCTCTATTCCTCTCTTTGTCTCTTTCGCTGCCTCAATTTGGATTTGAATTTTTAGTTGAAATTTGTAGAGCATAGGATGAGGCCACTTAAAGGCACACGCGACACGTCGGCGCCACAAATTGATCCGCGGCCTCAGGTTGCCCGCCCAAGCGTTGAGAGGTGAGAGACAGCGAGATATAGTTATGTGGCATAGGTATTACGAATTGGAATCGGAATTGGAATAAATTGCATTTGGCTTGGCTAGACTTAGTCTGACTTGTGCCAGTTATGTGCAGCTTAGAGAGAGAGATCAAGGAGGCAGGCAAGCAAAATGCATTTAATTTAAACATTATATATATATATATATATATATATATATATATATATATATGAGCATATATATATATAAGCAAACAAAGCAAATGCTATCACAACTTATGTCTATGACAACTGTATTAACTACTGTATATCATTATGGTAAAAGATATGATAAAAAAATTTACCAATAGTTAGATATTAGACTAGAAATATTTGAATTAGGAATATGTTAAATGTGTCTTTAAATGAAATAAAACAAAATGAATATGAATTTCACTTAAATATTATTTGTCACATATTATTTAACTATGTTTTCATCTATACTCTTTTACTATAACTATTTTAGATTCGTACATTTTTCAAACTGCCTTTGTTTATTTATTCATTCCTCATTAATCCGTTATTTAAAATCATCTGCGTTACGCCATTTAGCTAGTGTACTATGTAATGTCTGGCAAGTGTGTGCAGCTTTCGCATATAAGTATTTTAAGTATTCCTTTCGGCCAATTTATGTCATCTTTTTGCTTGTTTTATTAGTGCGCGTGCTTCATTTGTTAGCTAATAATTATTTTCAATCACACACTTGCTCACACATACATAGTTGTGCCTAGCTAGCACGTCTAGTTTGTCATTAAATACATAAGCACAGCGGGTCACACTTTTTTTTACTAAAAGTATTTCTTTGGAGCAACGAACACATACACATATTTATATATACATATATCTAGCATCTTTCGCATAAATATACATTATATTTATAAACACAGCTGGTCACACCTTTTATTAAAAGCATTCTTCTCGCAAGTTTTCGCACTAGAAAATTGATCATGTGGCATATGTGCCATACATATATAACATATATAAAGAATTATTATTTATTAATATACTATTTATTCTGCGCTCATTCGGTATTGATAACAAAGCGACTTCTTTGTTGTTGGAAATTAGAACAGTGCTAACTAAGTAAGGGGCGGGCAATGGCACTAGCATAGGCCACGCACTAATACCCTACACGTGGGGCATTACTATTTAATGATACAATATGTCACGCATATTAATAATAACGTATTATTAAAATCAATTAAATGCAAGCATACCCACTATTCGACTAAACTGACTTATTCTCATTTTTTTCTTGTATCCAAGAGTGAAACTTAAAAGCTACAAATTTATACACCTGATAAGAGTTGGCTTTGATATTTATCTATCCAGCTATTAGCTTAGTTCTCTATCTCAAGAGCAGCCTCTGGCAAAGCGACAAAATAATCGAGATAGCCATAGCAAACACAAATAACACTTAGTTGACTTGGCCCACTTACATTTATGATTAATATTTCTAGTAATAAACAATTTATTGGGTGGAAAATGAACAGGTGGCGAAGTGGAACAGCCAACAAACCAGAAGACCTTGAACTTAACTTAACTAAAAGCCAACCAAAGTCGAGGCGGGCAAACAAATGGGCGTAAAGCTAACAATGTTCGAGTTCATAGGTCGCCCATAGAAAATCATAGAATATAGTTAAAGCGACAATTATAATCGCTTGTATTTATACAATATATATAAGCTTATATATAAACTAATGCATTTGCTAGCCTGCGTTTAAGTACACTCAAAGAAAATTGGCGATAGTGAGAGAAGTATCAATATAAATAGCTATATTAAATGGAAAATAGTTAAGAATATCGAAATCCGGTACGTATGTCTAAAAATATGCTTAACTACAATCTTCTGGGCTTCTACAAGTAAAATGAGATCATACTTTAAGATAACTATACACACTTGATGTTTACCAAACAACTAGTGCTCAGTGCTAGTACTTAATGCTCAAATAGAATTACTCCCAATCGCATCTCAAAGTAGAGCAACTGATTGTCACTGCAGAGTATCTTATAGTCTATCATACAGTAGTAGCACAATTACAGTTTAGTTTTCACTCGAATCCATTTAGTCTGTTGGCCATTGTCATGGTTGGTTGCCACCCGAATCTGGATGCGTCTAAGTCCAACTGGCAGCTATGCGCTGGACTGTAAAATATATATATATATATATATAATATATATATATATATATATATATATATAAATATATATGTATGTGAGTGTGTGTGAACTACAGCACTTTGAAGGGGCACTCCACTTGGCTCTCAATGCCTCTCTTTTTTCATTATCCGTGAGTCATGCGTTGACGTATTTCTCATTATTTTTTCACATTTTTTTCACAGTGCTTACATCATGGCAAACAATGCGGTTCGATACTTTGTTATCACTCCGACATGACGACAAGCGGGCAAGTTTGATAATACATATAAGTTAAGTTAACGCTCGTGACCACGCCCCAGAAGGCAGCATTACTTGTACGCCCCATTTCTTAGTACAAACCTGCAGCTTATCAGAACACAAATACCACATATTTTAGCTAGATATAAGGAGAACAAGTCCACTTAGACTTCGAGTGGTAGTATAACATAAGCTATCTTTCTCTCGCTCCCACTCTAATATTTACTTGAACTATTTTTCGGAATTTTTGCCGAAAAAAGTGCGTCTGGCATAGAGTTTTAGTTGCTTATCAGCAAAAGTCCGCTTATCGCACTGTTTACGTAGCAAATACTCTATATATTTATATATATGCATATATATTATATAGAGGTGTAGCTGGGTCTATGCTTGGCACATTACATAAGTGCGAAAAAGGGAAGCTGCGCATGTAATCATATTCTATATGGAATTGTACTGTAATTACATTAAATTCAAGAAAACAAGTAAAAATTTAATTTAGAACATACTTTTTTGTCGCTTTCCAGTTATTTCAATCAATCAGTCCTATATACAGACAAATATATACATATATACATATTTGACTTTAGACTATGAAAGCGAGTGGATATGCCCAAGTACAGTTCCTGTAGCTTTCATTTAGCCTGCATGCGCTGCTAAGCAGTTAAATTGTAATTGCTGTAGCCATTAGATACACGTATATGTATGTGCGTGTGTGTGTGTGTGGTAACCAGCAAACGTGTTTTCCACAATTTGGCATGACTATTTGCTAACTAGGTCAACTTGATTTGCTTTGATTTTTGTTTTTGCAGCATTTGCGCGTGCGCGCCTCATTATTAAGGCAAAAAGAAACAAGTGAGAGAATGGAAAGCTTAAGTACAATATAAAAGGAAAAAATAAATTAAAAACCAATAAAAAAGGATTATAACCTTGCGCACTTAAGAAAATACCAAAATTGGCACTCTTATATCGATATGCGATCCGCAAATGCAACCCCCTTCTTTTAACTTTCCTATTGAAAGCAAATGAATCAGACGATTTATCGCATACCAATTGGTCATGAGCTAACTTTATAAGCGAATTCATAAAAAAGTGAATGTGCAATGCAGGTCGTGCATCGGTACCTAAGTATCGTTTAAATATGCATGCGACAAGTGTGACCAAAGGTTTGGCTGATTAAATACCTTCAATAGCTGGACGAATCGAAACAAGAGACAATTATATATTATATATATTAGTTATAGCACTCCAATGCGACTTACCTTTGACAACTGGGTCCTGCACAAGTGTCATTTCCTCTTGTGGTATCATTTCCATGAGACGCGCTATATCCTTGGCCAACATATTGTCAACAATGTCGAGCAGATGCGGTTTCAACGAATGGAATTTGGTGAAATCCTGATGTTGCAGTACCTCTTGCATCTTTTTGATGTCTGGGAAATCACCCGGCGATATGGAGTGTTCACGCTGTATTCGATCGTACACCTGTCCCAGATTCTTGATCAAATCCTTCTTTTTGCTATCCTTGCCAAACACCGAGGGCATATCCTTGCGCAGCTCAGCAATGATAAACGCATGCACTTTGGCCAACCTCGCGCGCTTGATCAGATCGTTGAGCTTTCGCAGCGCCGCATTACGGGGTAGCGATTGCAGATCCCGGAACAGATCTTGTTCCTCATCCTCGAAGAGCCGACGATTCGCATCGAAGCGTAGCGGCTGGTCCCAAAAGCTTCCTATGTAGACGCGCGCCACCTCCGGCGTCTGCAGCACTTTGCCCAGCGACCACATCAGCGCTCCATACACCCGCATCAGTTGCTGATGATCGATCATATCCGCTTTGTTCAATATAATTCGTATCTTGTCGTCGTGCCCCTTGAGCGCTTCAATCGAACGCCGGAACTCGTCGGATATATCCAATTTGTGCGCATCGAAGAGCAATATAATGCGATCGACACGCTCGGCAAACCATTCTAGAACACCGGTGAAATCGTAGCCACGATCGATGCGTTGCTTCTCGCCGGACAAAATGCCAGGCGTGTCAACAATCGAGATGGCATTCAGGACAGGCGATGCTACGCTGGAGCATTGGAAACGATTCAGAAATGCATTGCCATACTTAGATAGTGGGCGGAACTGTTTCTTAGGATCAACAACAAGCGCATTGCCGGGTATAACGCCCTCCTTATCATCATACATAACGGCTATGAAACGATCCGTTGTTGGCTCCGGTCCGATACGTATGCCGGGGAAATCGCGTTCCAATAGATACCGTATAAAAGTCGTCTTGCCCGTTGAATATTGACCGACTAGCAGTATCATGGGTTTGGCATCGAAATCAGGATCTTCCAGTTTGGGTGAATGGAAATCATGGAACTGATAATGCTCTTCCAGAGGCAACAGTTTGCTGCGATATATCTTTTTCAGTTCGCCGATAACATTTTCAACCACCTCTTGGTTCTTGGTCTCGCGTTTCAAAAAACTAAACATTTTTGGCTAAATACTCTCACGCAACTATTTAATACAAATTTAGTAGCACAGTTAAAAAGGCAGAGCAAACAGACAGTGCAGACAGGGCGGGCAGACAGACGGGAATTACTGCAAAGACGACAACTTTATTAAATATATATATGTGTACGTATATATTTTTATTTTTTATTTGCTTATGCGTATTCGGGTATTAGAAATATATATATATACATTCAATAACTGAATATTTTTATATATTTGATGCTATGTACACTCGATTTTTTGTCAGCCGAGACGTCGCGTATGATTCACGCGCGTTCGTATTATTTTTGGAATATGTGTAACAAAAAATGTTGGTTTGGTGCAAAGCGACGACGACGACACCAAGGCTGCAGTTCCAACTCCAAGTGAACTATTGTGTCTATCGATTTATCGCCCCGATATTGCGATGTATGTCCATAGGGTTGCACATTATTTGCAAGCGATTTGCTTATTCGATCAGCGTCTGAAACTGTTCACACTTTAAAATTTCCGCATCTGATTGACTTCAATTAAGTATAAAATTGTAAAGCTTAAATAATTTGACCTAAAACGATTTGAAAATATTTCCAAGGCACCAAAGGTAATTTTGAACCAGCAAAGTGCTGTATGTCAGCATACAATGGTTCGCACAGCAGTACGAACAAAACAAATCTTAGGTTTTACTATTTCTATATATTTATAAATTTTAGTTATTTTAATTACGTATTTTTATATAAAAATTTATATAATATTTTATATAAATATTTTATATTTATTTATATATTTTCAAACCTTAGTAGCACTGCTTTACCCACAATTATCGTTTTCATTCACCAGATATGGTCACCTTAAGTGGGTTGCTAAGTGTTGAAGAGCGCAATCACAAGACAGCTGTTTCGTTTTGATTTTCAGTCGTCGGAGAGCGCACCGTAGGGTACATTCGTGTGCGGCGGACGGATAGCGAAAACGAGTTTTGTTCCTGCATGCCAAAAAAAGAAAGCAAAAAGTGAATACATAATTTACATAAAACGTATGAGCTCTAATCAAATGCGTAACAGCTAATAAAATGTAGCTTAATCCGTTTAGATTTCAAAGATATGCACAGACGTGTTGGTGCGGGTCCGCATATGTGTGAGTGTGTGTCAGCATGTGCTTGTGTACGCGTGTGTGTATAGAAATTGCATGAATCTCAGCCTTAAGGCGCGCATCAACAAGAGCAATAAAATCTATTTAAGTAATTAATCAATTGAGCAACTTTTGCAAAAATGCTCCAAATTGCAACAACAACGAAACGGCAAAAACAATTTAAATGCAGCAGCCGTTACGCTGCGCATTGACTTGGATTTGGACTTGGGAAGCCAACTGAAAAATCGATCAACGTTCAACGATGCCGCCAACAGCAAAGGCGAAGCCACAAACGAAAACATTGCGCACTTGCAAATTCAGCCAAAGGTAAGATGAAATGCCAAAATAACAGACACAAATTCTCCATCAATTAGCACAGATCCAGTCAAATGACAACAACAACAAAAACAATAACAAGTGCGAGCATTTTCGGTATTATGAATGTCGCTTCGATTTCATAACAATGAAACAGTAAATAAATAAATACAAACATACCTGATTCAGCTGTATACGAAAAGCTGCTACAGTTACCGCTCACTCTCTCTCTCTCTCTCTGTCTGTCTCTTTTTTGACCGCAGTGTCCGCTTGAGTTAAGTACAATTGCACTTAAATACCCTTTACGATTGCGTTATTAAAAGCGGGCATATTGTACTTTTAGCAATGAAGTGTAAAAAATTATGAAATAAACATAAATCTTTAATATAAACATAAATATTTTTCGAATAATAAGTGCTCCAATAAACCGACCAAATAATTTAGAGGCCCAACTGAAATATTTACTTTAAATAAATATTAATTTACTATATTTTGTAAAGATACTATATATTTAGTTTTATGCTCGTTTGCTATGCAGCCCCTAGTTGTAGGCTATATATATTAGTTGAGATAAATATGTAAGGGCTTTACTAAATGCAAGCAGAGCAATGGTTAAAGGCCTGAGCTCTCCCAATGCTCGATCGATATCTAAGCTTTAAGTGAATATGCTTATATGGTAGATTACAGGGTATTCTTAGGCTGCGCCTACTTCTGCCTCAATCGATATAAAAAGTTCAAGCACAAAGTCAAATGTTAGACCAAAATCCACTTGGGCTTCAGCTCCAGTTCAAGCGTCATCACGCGACGCCCTTAATAGAAGCAAACAAAAAACATAATAAAAAAATTACTTTTGTTTTTTTTTTTACTATTTATGGAAATTCGATTGATTTCATTAACCGAAAATAAATTTAATGTTTGTCATTATGGGGGAAGAACCAAAAAAAGTAGAAATGCTGCCATGACATTTGAGGGGCGTTGAGAACACGAGCTGCAATCAATTACGATTTTTATTGGATGGCAAACGACATTTAATGAGCTATAGATAGAGACTTACCGATATAGCTCAGGGGGCGGGACGCAGTGAGCAGTGAAGAAAAGCAAATGTGGGAAATGGTTTAAAATTGGATATGGGTATTATTCTATAGAGCTATATCTTTTACATATCTATGTATACTACTTGACGAGTTATACACCTATCTATCAAAGCTTCTCATTACCAACAGGAACTCCATATATTATATCATATCATATCATATAATTTTCTTTCCTATACTTTCTCTATATATCTATTAGTTTCTTTATTCTTTACTTGTGTCCACAGATCTATGACAGCTTACAGTGACAAGAGAGTATATATCTGGTTAGATTTGACACGCGTGAAATGTCGTTAAGACGTAAAATGTGACTGATTTAATGCAGCTGATGGTTCTACTCTATACTATATATGCAGGCCTAAAGTATAGTTTCTATAGTCTTAGAATCTTCCCTAGAATCTTAAATCTTTCACTATAATTCTATACCTTATATTTATATTTATATTTATATTTAACTTTTCGTATCATTGTTTATCTATGCTAGAAATTCTAATGAAATTTCTAGAACGATTCTTTTCCTTCTGCAGTTCCCTATGTGCATCCCTATGTGCATCATTGCATTCTAATTTCATCCATAATTCTTTTAGTAACAGTCCATCAATCGAAGCGAACTTAGTTTGCCAGTTTCGCGTAGTCTTGTTAGAATATATCTTGAAATTTTCTTTGGCTCAGCTGCATTAGCATTCGCTTTCGCATCTATTTGACTGCCGCAAAGGTATGTATCATATATATATTTTTCTTGTCACGCGAGGCAGTCGCCAAAAATTTGTTTCTATTTTTATGCCGATTGACGCGAGGCCGCACGATCGCCCACATTACAAGCCAGCAAGCGAATCGAGTGGATCGGGTGGGGCGGCTATTGCTAGGTGCTTAATGACAACAAAGGCAGCAACGACGTGTCTCTAGGAGGCCATTGCGACAGCCCTCGTCGTGACTCGAACTTATCGTCAGCTCAAGATGGGGAGGCTAGACGAAGTGTCGCCTTCTCGCCTTCCCCATTTTGACTCATTCGCAGCTGGCTTACACCATAACACGTTACTGCTTGAAAAGTAGACCTGATATCGCATTTTCCGTGCCTAAACTAATCGATATACACAATCATATATATTTCGAGAACTATTTGATCTGCCTAGTACTGCTAATCGACTGATATAATCTCAACAATCATGAGCTGTAGATGGCGCTATATATATATGTGTGTGTGTTTGCTATACATGCGGAAATGAAAGTGTTATTCTACAGCAGTAGGAGAAACCCTGATTGCAGTCCTAACTGTATTTTTTAATAGTTTCCATAGTTTGTATCGAGTATTAAAAAAAAAACGAATTAAAACTGACAATGCGACTAAGATTCGAACCAAGATTGCCTCTACCAACACCTGCACTTCATAATTAAAGCAAAAACGCCCCTTCCATCCCTGACATCGAATCCACTTGATTTTCATTTTCAATGCGATCATTGTATAAAAATTTTGGGAAAGTTTTCGCAAAATTAATTTCACCAACAAAAAGAACACGAATTAATTAATTAGTTCTACTACCATATTGTCATACAGTGTGCACTCTTTTTAACGAAAATGTATTTTAGAGAAATTTTTATTTTGCTTCACAAAAACTTTTACCATTTGAGGTTTTTGGATGAAATGTGCATTTCAAAAGGCTGTAAACGACTACGTATTATTCTACTCTACTCTACTCTATTTATTAATCTATCCATATTATAACAAGTTAGGCAAAAATGTTAAAACTGTCTTTAATTTTTATATATTTATGATTCTTAGCTGTTCACTCAAGCGATGTTTCACTGTGCCCCTATATACACACCGCTATATTTTCACTGATCAATCAATGTCTTCCAGATGGCGCTATAAAAGGGCTAGCCCAGTAGGCATTTGCTAGCAACTCAGCCGTTGAGTAAGGAAAATGTCAAAAATGAGAGGTAATTGCTCCAAGAGTCTGATCGATCGACTTTGTTCTATATCGCGCTCGACTACTTGTAGGTCGTGTACTGATACCATTACCCAATACGGGGGCAATGGGACGTAAACGCAACAATTTCTATATGCGCAGCATTTTCATCTTGGCTCTGTGCATCTTCGGCCTGCTGCAGTATCACAATTTTAACTACTGTAAGTACCGTTATAAGTTGGCTTTGCGATTGATTGATAACCAATTGCCGCCCGCGCAGTGGACAGCCGCGATGCAATGCTCAGCGAATCGGTTACCAACGACTCCGTGGATGCCATAATGTCCATGGTTCCGGCCACGCTGCACAAATACCTGACACCACACACGCGCAACCACAGCGTCTCGTCAGCAGGTGAGTACTTGCTTGAGTGAGCAGGTGTGAAAGTGGCAGAAGTGAAGATAAAAGCAAGAGAGATGGACTACAGCAGAGACTGAGTGATTGACTGATTGAAGAGGGAAAAGGAACAGTTCATTGAGTCCATGATTGACTCGAGTTCAAGCCGAGTGATTGACTGACATAACATGATAAGCTAATGGCTGATTGATGTTAACATAATGCTTAAGAGCCAGCAAGAAACAGCTTTGATTGATGAACGGCAGCTGATTAACTGGTTGATTGATAACAATAAACTAGAGAGCAGCAGGTGATTGACTGACTGATAGATGCAATGTAAGAGCTACGCATTAGAGAGTGACTGATTGATTGACTGACTTATTGACAGCTTAATAGACTGATTGATGACTGAATAACTGCTGATTGACCTCTTCGCTGGTTGATTGACGCAGATGACAGATTGACTGAATATGTAGAGTGGTTGATTGAATAAGCATAAGACGTAGGCAGCTCAATCATTCATTTCTCCTGCTTCTCTCTCTCTAGGTGTCCAGCTGAATAGCAGCGGGTCTGCGATGGTCGGCTCGGGCAGTGGTTCGTCGACAACAATTAGCTTTGAGGTCTATCGTCCGCCGAACAACACGGAGATCAAGCGTCAAATAGCGAGATACAACGAAATGCAGCTGGTGCTAAATGAGGAGACATTCGGGCCGCTGCAAAACGATTCTGTGATAATTGTCGTACAGGTGGGAACGTGAATGATCGATGGCGGATGATCGATTTAAGTGATCAGTGAACATTTTGAATTACAGGTGCACACGCGCATCAATTACTTGCGTCATTTGATTGTGAGTCTGGCGCAGGCGCGCGACATCTCGAAATCTTTGCTGATCTTTTCGCATGACTTCTACGACGATGACATCAACGATCTGGTGCAGCAAATCGATTTCTGTAAGGTGCTACAGATCTTCTATCCGTACTCCATACAAACGCATCCGCACGAATATCCAGGAGTCGATCCCAACGATTGTCCCCGGAACATCAAGAAGGAGCAGTGAGTGCAGCCGTCAAATTCCAAGTGAATTTCATTCGCAACTTAATTTGCTTTTTCAGAGCTTTGATCAGCAACTGCAATAATGCACTATATCCCGATCTCTACGGCCATTATCGTGAGGCCAAGTTCACGCAGACGAAGCATCATTGGTGGTGGAAGGCGAATCGAGTGTTCAACGAGCTGGAAGTGACACGCTTTCATACCGGTTAGCCAAGGCCAAAATCCCAATCAAATATGTTTAACTTATTCAGGGAATCCTATTTTCGGGTCAGGTCTCGTTTTGTTCCTGGAGGAGGACCACTATGTGGCCGAGGATTTTCTCTATTTGCTGGCCATGATGCAGCAGCGCACTAAAGACTTGTGTCCGCAATGCAATATCCTCTCGCTGGGCACCTATCTCAAGACATTCAACTATTATACGTACCACAGCAAGGTGAGAGCCGACCTAGTGCATAATTATGCCTCACATCTCTCTGTGCTTCTTTGCCTTGGCTACGAAATTGTCGTTAGTCGCTTAGTCGCTCAACAACAACAACAACAACAACAAACAAAAGCTGCTTCAAAAACAAACATTTTTATATCTTTTATTTACTTTTTGTTTATTAACAAAAAAACGAAAACAAAGCAAATTTCCACGCTTATGCCAATATAATTGTTATTATATATACAACTGTTTAAACATTATGTACACATCATGTCAAGCAGTAGGGCTACAAATATATATATATATATATATATATATATAAATCGGTTACAGTGAAAGCTCGTTGGAGCGATCTCAGTAGTATAAATGTTTAAGGCATTTTATATCTATGTCCTTGTAGTTCGTTAGCTACTCGACTAGCATAGGCACTAATACACTGTTCGTTTGTAGAGCTTTCACTGTACTTCACACACAAACAGTGGCGAAGAATATAATAGTACCACACATTTTGTAATGTTTTAAATTTTCGATATATCCTTACCCGAAATGTAATTATTATCCCAGAAATGTAATTAAATCAGTGGTGCTATTATATTTTTCGGCTCTGTGCATACATACATAGATGTATACATACATACATAAGGACATCTCTATGTAACTCATTTGGCTCTGAATATGTATGTTGTACATATGTATGTTAACTTCTATCTATAAAGTTTTCTAATACACACACACACACACACATGAACACCTGCATTTGCAATTCATATTCGTATCTAAATATCATCTTATCTCTCTGCGTTCTTCTCTACTTGATGCAGACTAACAAAAAATCGTATGCTTCCTCGCTGATCTCGTCAAACAGTCTATTAGGATCAAATAGGAACAATTACAATAACAAAAATAACAATAACAATAATAATAGAAATTCACAGCAATTAACTGCGTCCTCATCCGCGCTATCATCCAGCACTTCATTAAAGAACGCCAAGGTCTATGTGGGCGACACCTCAGACGTTGATAATAATAACAATAACCATAATAAGAATAACAAAATGATGAACAATAAAAGAACTAGCCACATGAACACTGTCACCGCCACATCCAACACTAATAATAATAACAATGATAATAGCAATAAGAATGGTGCACAAACTTGGAATTATCATGTACTGCCGTCATTGTATTCCGTCTATCAGAAGGTAGCACCATCTTCGATAACAAAAAACGATTAATGTTTATATACTTAATTTAAAATTCAAAGCGAATTCAGCACCCTCAATCATTGCTATAAAGTAGAGAGCACATTTTGTTTGTTTTGGCTTTTCTATTGGCATGTTAACCAACTAACTGTGATACGTAATGCATGTTACCGTTACAACTTCATTTTGTTTATATTTAACTTTGTTGTTGTTTCTCTTTATGTTGTTATTCTGTGAATGTGTGCTTGCCGCTCTCTTTGTCTCTCTCTTTCTCTGTGTGCGTCTACGTCTATTGTGGCATGTCGTTAAATTCTACAAACACATACAAACTCACACACACGCACACGTACGTACTCAGTTGCGCGCCCGCGTAAACGTCGCCAAGCTCGATAGGCGCAGCGTCGTCCAAGACTATCGCAAGGTAGTAAACGTTAAATATATCGTTAATCGTTTATGCAAATATATGCATATTGCAAATTGCCCAATACTACCATTAACAGTTTTTAGAGATGGCCTAATGCACCATTCATTCATCAGCAGCATTACAAGCCTGGCAATGCTGATCACCATGCACTGTGTATTGGGCCTATTTGGCAGGAAACTCTAAATAGATTAATTTCTGGCTTAAGTTATAAAAAAAATGTATATTTGTATATTGTTTATAATTGTTTTTACATATGTGTTATGTATCTATATAATAATTTGCATGTACACAAAATCTTTTTTGGTTCACTGTTCGCTGTGATTTGAAATGTTGTAACTATCACTAATGCCCGTTTCATTTTCACGTGTTCCTTCTCCATAGGTGGAGTCCATGCCGTGGATCAGCAGCAAACATAACATGGGCTTCGCCTTCAATCGCACCACTTGGACGAGCATCAGGCGCTGCGCTCGGCACTTCTGCAGCTACGATGACTACAACTGGGATTGGTCACTGCAGCACGTATCGCAGCAGTGTTTGCAGAGGAAACTGCACGCAATGATTGTTAAAGGGCCGCGGGTCTTTCACATTGGCGAGTGGTATGTATGAAGACGGACCTAGTGAGAGAGTAATATATCAACTAAATAAATTTTTTATTTCATGACAGTGGCGTTCATCACAAGAATAAGAACTGCGAGTCCAATCAAGTGATTTCCAAGGTGCAGCACGTCTTGCGCATTGCACGCAACTCGCATCAGCTCTTCCCGCGTTCGTTGATGATGACGGTGCCCAGTTTAATCAAAAAATCGAAACTACGCAAAGGCAATGGGGGCTGGGGCGATCTGCGGGATCACGAGCTCTGCCTCAACATGACGTTGCCAAGGAGATAAAGCTATAGATCACCAAAAACACAGATTCTAATCATAGCAAATTAGCATAGTTACTAGCTTATAGTTATGTAGTAAATCATTTTAAGTAGCGCTAACTCTTATACATACATAAAGCAGAAACCCCAGATGAAAGATGAAGCAACTTCAAGAACTACTCGAAATCGAAATCGCAATCAACGCAAACAATTCGCATAAATTTGAAATTTTTATACAATAACAAATCAAAATTCAATTCAGCACAATTTATATATCTACTTAAATATATATATATATATATATATATATATATATATATATATATATATATATATATATATATATATATATATATATATATATATATATATATATATATATATTATATTCTCTAGACAGATTTTGTATAGGCCAACAAAAAAACTAATTAAATTTTCAATTGTGCCGTTTTATTTAAGGCTTCAAGTCGAGCATTCCCGACTTGTGTACTCTTATATTGTTTTTATTTAGGGTCCGTCCAAAACTTAAAAATCAAGACGCCTAAAAATATCATGAGATCCTACAATATATATGTATATCCCCCAAATGTGCCGAAGTCAAATTTTGAGAAGAAAAAACGAAAGAATCCATAATGCATTAGCTAGTCATATATAAACACAATATATTCTGAATAATACGCAGAAATCTATAAAAACAAGATATATATACATATATATTATAAAATAATAAATGAATAACTATTTTGTAGGTAATATAAAGCATGTAAATAGTTCCAACTTTGTTGTATAGTTTTTACTTTTCACATAAGTTCTCTTAATATATAAAATATTTTTTAAGTATTAAATTTATGTGCATAATTTGTTATTTTTAATTGTTAGTCCAAAGGCGCTTTTATCTATTAGGATTTATAATAATAAAATATAATAAAATAAATGCTAATTAAATGCAAATAAGTAATTTTATAATAAAATGTTTTTTATTTATTTAAATTATTTATGTTTAGTAAAATAAACAAAATTTGCAAAATAAAACAAAATCTTCAAGAATAATACAGAAGAATAAAGTGACTAATGTTATATATTTTTTTAAATTTATTTGTTGAAGTAAGCCATTTTTAATTTAAAAAGTAATTTATTAGTTTAATTATTTATTTTATTATTTTTCAATGCAAGCTTAACATATTGTTAAATATTAAGTTTGAAATGAATGAAAATAGCAAATGGAAAATAACAAACGGCATTCGCAACAAACAACTTTACCAGCACAATTAACACCGAATTAGATTCACATTGAAAGCTTTCAAAAGTTATTTTGACATTTTGAATTTCAGCGCGCTTTGCAACAAATGTCACTCACTTTATAGTGTTGTACAACGTTAAAAACTGACATACACATCATATTGTTAGGCAGTTATCAAAAATAGAAATAAAAATAGGAACACAATGCTTGTTTGCATTTAATTTTCTTACAAAATCTTTGTTTTTAAAAATGTAAATATTTTATACTGATTTAAAAGACTAAATTAAAATTGCAACCCAATTCAGGAAACATTTTGAATAGACCACTGTTTAAAAGCTTTTCGATGAGGTAAAGCTTGCGCTTAGTTGGAAACGCGCTGCTGGAGCGGCAAGACACAATAAGAATCATTCTAGGCGTGCAGTAAAACTCAAAATTGCAATCACAACTTTAAGGAAAAAAACTGCAATATCTACCGCTAATTTGTTTGTAATTAACTTCTCGCAATCATGAGCAAGCAACTTACTCGAAATGTTCGCCAATTGAAGACGCTGCTACCAGTGGCAACGGCTAAAGCAGCAGGAGGCACGCACAACAACTACTTCACCTATGTGAATGAACTGTCTCATCCGCTGCCACGCGAACCGCCAATTGTGTCGCCCGAGGAGGCTGTTGCCTGCATCAAGTCTGGTAAGTCAGCTCCGCTACAATACGGAGTAGTCTCTGTTGCCGCTCGAAATGCCCAATTTTCGCCCATTCTATGTGCTAGCATAGCGGAATGCTAAAACGACTGGGTTATGTAATGTGCCAGCAACTACCGTGATTGCTGTCTCCCTCCCCCCATAGCTCAGAAAAACAGAATGAAAATGCGAACAGCCAAAGTTTACAGCAAAATGAAGGGCCACGGGGGTTGTCACTAGCGCATGCAAATTTTGTTATAAAATATGTGCGTATGGATGTATGTGTGTGTTTGTTTGTGTGGTGTCTGTAAATCTAAACTATTTACATATTTGATTGTGTGCATGTGTGCGTGTTTAGGTACACAACAAATCAAATAGCCACTTACAGGGTGCTCTGTAGCAGGCATCATATAGAAATCAATTGACCGTGATTAGTCCTACGATTAGACAATTAACATATCAGTAATTTATGACCAACCCCCACGTATGTCGAATACACTTTTCTAATCTATACATAATGTATGCATAATTCCACTCTAGATCAGCAGATAGAAATGTCAGTTGTTTTTTCATTCGTTCTTAGAAAACAGTGTTGAACACTATTGAATAGTGTCTTGTACTTTGTACTCTGCCCAGCTGTTCAGCTTTGTATGAGAAAAGCTCAACTTAGAGACGCACACATACACATAGGCAGGCACACATGTACATATATATAAACATATACATAACACAGTTGCGGGTCTGGTTTGCCTGTTAACAGCTGTGCTGATAAGAACGAAATTAATAACTATATAAACTGAGACTGCTTTAATGAACACATGCATGTCGAACATTATGCAACAACATCAGAAGTTGCTGCTGTGCGGCATTCGCATTCGCATTAGCATTAGCATTTTATTGGCTGCTTCCATGTGGGCGGTGCCATAGCTTTGATAACATACAGTTCCCAATATGAAATAAATTGCTAAATTGTTGATTCTAATTTAGCTTTGATTCAATTAATTCCAATCGACAAGTTGCGCAAGAGCCAAAAGCACAACATTTCTCCCTATCTTTAAAACCTTTATCAATCCTAATGAAACTAGTTATTCAAGCTAGCCACGCCCACTACCAAGATGTACAGTTTATTTACGTTTTAAGTCGAAGTTGTGTAGTTCGCACTCGGACTGCCTTTTCTTCTTCTTTCATTTGCGATGGTTAGCACTGGCGTTCTAAATTTAGATCAATTTGCAAAACACGCGCAGAACTTTATCAACTACGTCACAACGTTTGGAAAAGTTTCTCTTTTTGTTTTTATTTTTTTTAAAATTCATTTTTGTTTTTCGTTACGCGGCATCGTTCGGTTCGATAACATTTTAAGGCAGGTACGCAGCTGTTACGTATGCGATTGCATGACATGCGTACAGGGCTTATTCGATAAGCTTGATTAGGAGGAACATAAACAACTTATTAAATGTAAATAGTGTTTGTTAATCTTATCAAGTAATTGTAGTTTATCTAAATGCATATTTGAATAGATTTATATACACAGTACACACACACTGTCATTTTTGTTTGCACATAATATCAAAAACAAGGAGAAGCAGCTTCTTGACAGAATTCTACATCGGTAGGGCGCCATATAAATAGAAATTTGGCATGCGTACAGCTATACATACGTATGTAAATGTAAATATATATCATATATGTGTGTATCTGTGCATATACTGTAAGTTCGCTGATCGTTTGGATGATTAGCAAGGCCAACTAGACGTATCAAGTACAGTGCGCACTCTTTAAACTTGACAACTAGAAATGTAGTTTCCTAGACCATATGATTGAGGCTGTACCTGGTTCATCAATCATTCAATCAACGAACATTTATAAAAATATAACTGAATAAAGTCAATCAGTAATTTCTAAAAAATATAGCTACTAGCAGAGTAATCAGTCAATCAGAGCATCAATCGATCATACATTACTAAGTTGTTTTATCATATTAAAGTAGTTTTATGATGTATTCACTGCGGATGATAGTCCATCAATCAGGGCTTCTATCAATCATATTTATGAATTTTATAGTTTATAGTTGCTCAATCAGGCTAACCAATCAGGGCATGAATCACTCGAGGCGTCCATCAATCAATCATAAATACGAGTCAAGTTTCGACTTTTATCAATCAGAGTATCAATCACACAGGGTATTAATCACATTTATGAAGGACTGTCATCAATCATGCATTAATTTTTGTATTCTAATCATGTATCTCCACTTGAACTTATTTTGTTTCACAGGTGACACAGTCTTCGCGCAGGGAGCTGCGGCCACGCCTGTTACATTGCTGAACACCATGGCACTGTATGGCAAGTGCAACAAATTGAAGGACGTAACAGTCTGTCATATGCACACGGAAGGCCCAGCCGAGTACTGCAAGCCGGAGTATGAGGGAATCTTTCGTTCAAACTCCTTCTTCATGGGCGGTAATGTGCGCAAGGCCGTTGCCGAGGGACGTGGCGATAATATGCATATCTTTCTGCATGAAATTCCTTTGCTCTTCAGCAAGAAAATAGTTCAGCCTGATGTGGCCTTCATACACGTCTCGCCGCCAGATAATCATGGCTTCTGTTCGCTGGGCACCAGCGTCGATTGCGTTCGTACAGCGTTGCAGCATTCCAAGAAGATTGTTGGTAAGGAAATTGGTTATTATATATCTATAGATATAATATATATATATATCTTTACCTGCAGCTCAAATCAATCCCAACATGCCGCGCACCTTCGGCGATAGTATCATACACAAGTCGCACTTCGATTTCGCCATTGAGGTAAACGATAAACTGCCTCAGCATGGCACCGGCAAGCTTTCGGATGTGGAGCAAAAGATTGGCAAATTGATAGCTGAGAATTTGGTGAAGGATGGTGCCACACTTCAGATGGGCATTGGCAACATTCCGGATGCCGTACTGAACGCCTTGCACAATCACAAAGATCTGGGCATACACTCGGAGATGTTCGCCAATGGTGTCGTAGAACTGGTCAAGAAAGGTTGCGTGACCAACAGCAAAAAGACTATGCACAAGGGACGCATTGTCGGCTCTTTCCTAATTGGCGATCAGCCCCTCTACGACTTTGTCAACAATAATCCTTTCATCGGTAGAGTGCTCAACTCATATTATTTATATAGACTTCATAATGTGCTGTGATCCTTTGCAGAAATGTTGGCCATTGACTATGTGAACAACACGGGTGTTGTCAAGCTCCAGCCCCGCATGACGGCTATCAACAGCTGTATTGAAGTGGATTTGACTGGCCAGGTGTGCTCGGACTCAATTGGCACGCGCTTCTATTCTGGCTTCGGAGGCCAAGTGGACTTCATACGCGGTGCAGCCGAGGCCGTTGATGGCCTGGGCGTGCCAATCATAGCCATGCCATCGACCACCAACAAAGGAGAGAGCAAGATTGTGCCTTTGCTTAAGCCAGGTAAAGCCAGCTGCGAAACCAACAGATCCTTTTGCTAATTCCTTTTTCTCCATAATCCCCTAGGAGCTGGTGTTGTCACCTCCCGTGCTCATGTTCATTACTTGGTCACTGAACATGGCATTGCCTCCCTGTTTGGCAAGAATGTGCGCCAGCGCATGTACGAACTGATTAATGTCGCCGATCCCAAGCACCGCGAGTCGCTCGAGAAGTCAGCCTTCGAGCGGATCAAGGCGATGCCCTGTGCCGTCTAGGCACCACAACATCACTGATGGCATCAGCGACTGCACCGCCTAATCCTATCTAAAGATATTTTGAAATTAGAATTGCTCAGAACATTGTTTTAAAAGCACACCCGCAGCGGTTTCCTTTAGAAATGTTTTGAAACTATTTTTACATCCAGAACTTTTCCCCTATATGGCTAAAAAATTCTACAAAGTGAAATCATTAAAGGCATATTAACTTCCTAAATTGTAAGCTTACTTATTTTATTTAACGCTGTTGATGGCATATGGTATATATATTAGTTAACTCTTAAAACTCGAAGACTTTTTGTAACAAGATATGGGATCGAAGACTATATCTATGTCTGTTCCAATACATCATTCCGAAAATTTGAAATTTATCTTCACCGAAATTTCGATTTGGAAGGAATAAGCACAACTGTTGCAGAAAATGGACGCTAGATGGCGCATTTTCATTCTAAATGGCTGCACTCCTTAGAAACTTGCCAATTTCAATTTAGAACAATTACTACATAAAGCGGACGTTAGATGACGCACTGGCTTTAATCAAATAGTTAAGAATATCTTAGTTACGTTTTTTTATAAGTTTGTGTTTATTTTTTGTTGTTGATGTATAAAAATTGAGTACAGCTTTAAGAGTTCAGCTTGAATTGAAGTTATTTTTGTTTTGTAAAGTACTTATATACAAATATGTGCTTCAAATAGCGTTCACTATTCGCTGGTGTTCACTGTTCACTGTTTACTGTTTACATAACTTGGCTTATTGCATAGGTGTTAGTGGTCTGTATACATCATCAGTAATCATAGTACTTTAGTAAGTGAATTGAAAGTTGTTGTTGATTTTAAGAATCTCAGAGAAAGGAACTAAATAGTAGGTTGTAATATATATGTTGCAAGTTTTACATATCGTACGTTATGTTATGTTATGTATTGTAATTGTATTGTTTATAGGGCCTAAAACACTTTTAAAATCTACAGATTTAGCTTAGAGACATCTTTCTTCCTCTTCTTCAACGCTTGGCATTTACTTCTTCTTCGGGGCCTTGGCATTTTTGCCATCGGCATTCGGCTCAATTTTGGCACGTTTCTTTGGATGCTCAATCTCGTCGTCTTCGCCATCATCCTCATCATCCTCCTCCTCCATATCAACAACCTCAACATCATCCTTGATATTCTGGCCGTGTATATAGACGGGGCCACTGCCCTTAATCAGCTTAAACGTCACCTTGGATTCGTAGAACTCAACATCGGGATTGACTGCGCGTGTCTCGCCAGCCTTCAATACAGCAATGGGAATCTGTACAGAATCCTTCATTGTGGTCACCTGTAACGACAAATGGGCAAAGAGATTAAATTAGTTAAAATTAAATATGGTGTAAAAAATTCGGATTTGATTTTTCTTCGATTTAGCTAGAAAAGAGCACCAGGCAGTCGGTTCCATCCGACTGCAACGTTCCACTTTAATTTGTATTAATAATGATATATTTACGAGTATCGCAAGACTGCAGTTTGGCTGGCAGGGTGTTTGAACTTCGGTACTAGGATCGATAAGCCCTCTGACCTGTCAATCAAAGCCGAGCTGCTCCCTCCTCCGGCCCAACTCTGTGTGAAATATCAACTTGCTGTCATATATATTATGTATAGCCGGCGTTAACTGATTTCAATCGGTTGGAGCAAACATAGAGATAACCAAAAGTTAAAAAAAAAAGAAAAGAAAAGATACAAATCGTAGGCGTAACCACAATAGACCTATATATGGGAACAATGCTACCTAGGCGGGCATTTGTCGCTCTGCACTGGCAGAGACAACATCGCATAGCAATTCCATACAATCTTCCACTTAAGAAGGCGAATCGGAAAGCACGTGCTTTATTTCAAACAACTTGTCGAAAAGTTTCTAATAAAAAATCCACTTAGTGTTAAGTGCCCGACGAGAAAAACGAGTAAAGTTTATAAAAGGTGCAAATATTCGCAGATATGTGCGACTATGACGGTACGTTGCAATATTGATAAGTGAGCCATAGAAACTGAATTGAAGGCAACTCCACATGAGACAACTTTACGAGAAAACGGGCGGAAATGCGAATTGATAATACAAATATAATGCAAGAAATCCAAATATGCACTAATGCTATACTTCTAATATAAATATCAATGTGAAACTCTTCAAATTTGCTAAGTTGCCAGAGAAAATATCCAGAAAGTGAAAGCAGAGTTAAATATAATTTTTGTAACAACTTTATAACTTATATATCTGATCTATCCCGAAATTGAAGGAAATTTAACCTAACCAGTAAGCTCATTAAGTAGGCACGTTTTTAGTCTGAAAGAATTTTCATCAATGGATGTTTTCTATCTGGAACAAATACTTCAAACCTAAGTTTGATAATATTAATTGAAAGGGAAATGAAACTCTTAATAAAAATTACATTACTGTCATATATAATAGTCAAGTAATTCTCATAGATAATGAGATCATAAAGATCCCATGGAAAGTTAAAAAATAATACTCATTTCCACAAATATTGATAACGCCCTCAACATGGAAGGCGTGAGTTATCTAAATCGTTAAGACCCTAAATAACATCTATAAAGTGTCAATGGAATTTTACTAATATTTCGTATCGAATGTTATTGATATACGGTGATTCTCAATCAAGACTTGAGAATCTTTAATTTGTGTCAGGTAGAACTGAACCGAACATGTTGTGGCCCACTTCAAATCGATTAAAGTGAAATTCACTAAATAATATTAAAACATTGTCAACTAGATAAGGCGAGCGGTGCGAAATCATGTGCGGCTTTTAATCAAAATTCAAGTACTACTCCCTCATTACCCGATCTCCCTACTTGTCTATCCAGATGAGCTCTATAACGAGCACCTGCCCAACGTTTGCAGCGCCTTACGCGAGAAGTCCAAGAGCTGCTGCAGCATAAATGCAATTAAAAGAAAGCTACCTATTTGCACTTGGCTGCCTGAATACACCTGGAAAATCCTTCTAGTAGATTTCGTGGCGGGCATGACCGTTGGCCTCACGGCTGTGACGCAGGCAATTGCCTATGGCGCCGTCGCCGGACTGCCTCCGGTCTATGGTCTATACTCGTCATTTATGGGCTGCTTCCTCTATATAATCTTTGGCAGCTGCAAGGACGTTACAGTGGGTGAGTAAGATAATTTAACTAGACTAAAGATAAGAGTCTGGCATAACCGACTATATGATACTGCATAAAAGAGTTCAACTGATTTGTCAAAGGCTCAATAGACCCAGTGTAATCTTAATACTTATTAGACGTGATGGGGATAAATTCCACATTTCTAGTATGACGAACACTGCCCACAGCTAATATACTCTCTTATCAGTATATGAGCATGTATACAATCTCTAATTGTATAGCTGTTGTATATTCATTGACAGACAGACCGACACTACACTAGTTTAAACGGGTTTTATTAGGCTAATCTTTGGTTATTTTAAATAATCGACAGGTCCCACAGCCATAATATCTATGATGACCTATCCACACGTAGCTGGGAATCCAGACTATGCCGTCCTAATATGCTTTCTAACGGGCTGCATTGTTTTGATGCTGGGTTTTTTGAATCTCGGCGTATTGGTCCGTTTCATTTCGGCGCCTGTGATAGCGGGCTTTACTTTAGCAGCTGCCTTAACTGTGGGCAGCGGTCAGATCAACAATCTCTTTGGTATACAAAGCAAATCGAATGAGTTTCTCAAATCATGGATTAACTTCTTTGGTCACATACAAGAGACGCGGCTCAATGATGCGCTCCTCGGCTGCTGTACACTGGTTTTGCTGCTGTTAATGAGAGTAAGTGCGGGATTACTCACTGATCATCGTTATTAACAATAGTAATTTATATTTATATACAAACAGAAACTCAAGGATCTTAAGTCTTGCGGCTGCCATTCACTGCTCAAGTATTTATCGCTCTGTCGCAACGTTTTGGCCGTCATCATTGGCATTCTGCTCTGCTATCTGTTGAGCCGAGACAGTGAAGAGATGCCGTTCCGCATAAGCGAGCAAATTTCGCCGGGTTTGCCACCCTTTCGTGCACCGCCATTTCAAACCGTAGATGAAGAGGGTCAAATAGTTAGCTTCAGCCAGATGATCTCCAACTTAGGCAGTGCCGTGGGCACAATACCCTTTCTCTGCATTTTGGAGGTTGTCTCAATAGCCAAAGCATTCTGTGCGTAAGAGCATCGATATATTATTTATATTTATAAATTATATTTACTATTATTGTAATTGCAGCTAAAGGCAAGATTGTGGATGCATCACAGGAGATGATTGCATTGGGCTTTTGCAATTTGTTCAGCAGTTTCTTCTCATCGATGCCCATAACTGGATCCTTTGCTCGTTCGGCGATCAACAATGCGAGCGGTGTCAAAACTCCATTGGGCGGCGCCTTTACGGGTATTCTAATAATCTTGACACTCGCCTTTCTAACCCATGTCTTTGCCTACATACCCAAAGCTACGCTGGCAGCCATCATCATCTCAGCCATGTTATTTATGGTCGAGTACGACACAATAGCTGAGATTTGGCGTGCGAAAAGTGAGTAGATAGGGCGTTATGAGATCAAAGCAAGTCTACAGATGTCTAGCCTGGTTTTAGTTTATAAGTAAATCCCTAACTTTCGCCTTTATCTCCCCACAGAACGCGATATGGTGCCTTTTCTGTTTACCGTGGTGTGCTGTTTGTTCTGGTCATTGGAGTACGGCATGTTGGTGGGCGTCCTAATCAATGCGCTCTTCATACTGGGCAAAAGTATGACGCCACACTTTCAGCTTGAAACACAAAAGGTACGGTTAAAAAGGACAAAGCCATATGAATAACAATTTCAATTTGTTACCAATTTGCCCAACAGCACAATGGCCTCGAACTATGCGTGGCAGAGTTAAAGGGCAACGTGGATTACACGGCGGCTGAATCATTAAAGATAACAACAGTAGCATTCGTGACAGAGCAGATGACAAGTGTTTCATTGGTGATCATTAAAGGCCCAGAGATCGGCTCCATTGATGCAACTGTTGCGCTGGCAAGTAGATCAACTTATACAACTTATCATATTATTAAACCATTATTTAAATTGTACTATACAGAATTTATTATCTTTGCGTGATGACCTGCAGCAGCTGCAGTGTGAGCTTATCTGTTGGAATTGGAATATAGCAGCGGCAGGCGTTGTTTGCCGGCTGCAAAGGAAGGCGCGCAACATGTTCAGATTCACCAAAAGCTTCGCCGAGCTATTAGAAACTATAGACAATGGAAGCAGCAAGAGGGACAGCAACAGCAAGGGCAACAACTGCCACAATGACAGCAGTCAAGTTGATCAAATTTCATGACGCTTAAGTCAATAATGAAATGTGTTTTGTTTTGTACAGTTACATTATGCGAATTATAAGTAGTCGCACCAAAAGTACCCTGTACATTGGTTAGTGGCGCTACATTTACTTCCCAACAAAGCTTAAAGTTTGCTTGGATGTGTTTTAAAACACTATTTATAAATAGATTAAGTGTACATAAATATATATCCAGAAGAACTATATACCCTTGCAATAGTTGGGATTTATTTTAATTTTATACTTAAAATTTGTGAATTAAGCTTTTATAAAATATATTAAAATATTTTTTCATATCTACATAACGACTTCTATGCAGCTACACTTTATTAGAGGGTATAAAAAGCTTGAGTGTACGCAAAAGCAGACTTTTGGGCATTTGTGACGTCACGGCTATGCAAACAACGATATCAGACAAAGGGCGCGTATTGCAGATACAGACAAAATTACCCTTTGCCCACAGCAAAATGTTGCGCGTGCTTGGAGAATTAAACCGGTCCATGCCCCAAACACAATAAGAGATTCGCACACGCACATATTCAGACAGACACACAAACACTCACGCACACACATACTCAAGTTTGATTTGCACTGGCGCACTTACCTCCACCACGTTGAATTCATTATCCTTCGCCTCAGCGCCCAGCAGAATCTGCTTGATTACGAGCTTCTGACCGCGCGCATAGTCCTCATCGGCGACAACGTCCCAGGTGACGCTGTTGTTTTCCGCGCTTAGGGTGACACCTAATAAAATTATACGTATTACTCGTGGATTTACAACTACTTAAACATTTAACCACACAGATAGATCATATTCTTGTGTATGCATACAATATACACACATCCATGCACGAATGAACATACACATACACACTCACATACATCCGCAACCTTGAATAAAAATGCCGGCAGCCGGCAACGCAGCCGAGCACAGTGCATATAATCCAATTGCAGCCGCTTACACAATAAGCGAAAGGCACGTCAATAAATGATATTTACCATAGAATGATTCCTCTGCCATTTCAATTATTTGATATAGTTTAAAATCTAAACTTCAAGCGCCGAGCACGTGTTGAGCAAAAACTTTTGCAAAATGGTAGCTACCAACTAGGGATGCAGAGTACGTTAGCGATGTGCTGGCTATGCATGTATGGCGTTACCAGATCTACCGACATTGACCACGAAACAAAATCGTAGTTATTTATTCATTAGTTGTTGTATACAATGCGAAAGTTCTTAAGCCTAAGCTCGGATATGTATCTAATAACTCATAATCGTATAAATTGAAAATTTAAAAATTTCTTTGTATATGCATTATAAGCAGTATAAGCTATCGGCGGTTTAATATATCGCTTTCATCGATGAATGCCAGGCATCACTCCAGCCGCGTTTGACTCTTCAGCTATCGCCATTGCACGGGGCACGTGTGAAAAGTAGAAGTTTTCATAAACTTTTTAATTGGACTGTACAAGAACTTGTCTACGAGCATACAAATGGAGTCCGAATCTTTCTATGGTGAGGAATCAACCATAATTTTTTTAAGTCTACCAACGGCAGAGCTTAATGCAATAGTTCGCCTACACAGCACTACCGGCAGACTACATACATATGTAAATGTATGTTTTATTAACGGCTACTATTATTTCAGGTGTTACGCTGAGTGAAAAGGAGCCAATTGCACAGTTCGATGTGCCGGAAATTCCCGAGGAGTACATCGTTCACTCACACAAGCTGATCATCAAACAGATATCCCTGGGACCTGAGGCGAAGACCGGTGAATTCAATGTCGTTCAGGTATGGAAAAACACTGACCAACACTTTGAAAGAGTTCTGTCTGGCCAAAAGGGGGCAGAGACGCAGTGAGAGGTTGTGCTTTAATATCGCATAACACAAATTTACTCGCAAATTTGCAGGCGGAAACGAACGTGAACGATGACGGTGAAAAAAAGACAGTCAAAATTCCCATTGCCGTTTTAAAGGTCGGAGAAACTCGAAGCTTGAGACCAAACGTTGAATTCCCCAATGGATCCGTCACATTTAAGCTTGTCCAGGGCACGGGGCCGGTCTATGTGTGCGGCAAGGTAATTGTTAAACTCTCATTTAAATTATTCCAAAAATAATTTACAATTATTCTCCAGGCGGAAATGAACTTGGGCGAATACGACGATGGTCAAATGTACGAGGAGTATTCGGATGATGAAGATGACAGCGAATTGGAGCCTGAGGATGAGTGCTCTCCACAGACAAATGGCAAGAGCAATAAAAAGAAGTAATACAAAGTAAAAAGAAACTAAGCTAATCTAAAACTATATAAAAGAAATGAAAAAAAAAAACAATCGTAATTCTTAACAGAATTCAGTAAAACTCTCTGAAACAAAAAAAAAAACATATTTTGGTAAAGTATGAATAAACAAAAACCAATCCAAAACAAATCGTAATGAATTAATTTTTCATTAAATGTAATACATATAGTCTACATACAATATGTTTTAAAGTTTTTCATATTATTTAATACGAAATTAAATTGATTATGTATATCTTTTTGAAACAAAAAAAAAACATATTTTGCTAAAGTATGAATAAACAAAAAACAATCCAAAAACAAATCGGAATTAATTAATTATTCATTAATTTTAATACATACAGACAATATGTTTTTTGAAGTTTTTCTTAATACGAAATTGAATTGATTTTTATCGAGATTTTTATGTTTTTGTATTGGTCTATATTATTGGGAATTTTATTCATATTCTTTAAATTTTATACTTAATATATATAAATAATTGTGGCAGTTTTGAGAAGAATGCTCACGGAAGATAAAACAATTGTCCGCCACCATATTTTATGTTAATTACAAGCACGTGCCACTGAGATTTTCTGTCGTGGTACGCTGCAAATGCATGAGGAATCATAAAAATAAGAATGGATTATATATACAAAATATGGTTCATCCTACCGTATATGTATAATGCGACGTCTATCGTCGCTGGGATGTATGAGATCTAATTTGTGGCTCCATTCGATTAGTTTCATTTCGTGACGCAGCTTCTTACGATCAAAATATGAAATGGCGCAGCTGACGGGTATCCAGAAGACAGCTGTAACCATAACAACAGCCACTGCAAGATATCGCAAATATATATATTATATATACGTGTACAAATGGTATGGGCCTTAGTAACATTTACTTACTGACTATGTTGTCTTTGAGAAAGCGTAACGTTTTAGCAACGTTTATTTCCTCAATAATATCCCAAAAGCGTTCAACCACATCTTGAATGGTCTTCTCGCAGACACCCTGGAATTAGATATATATATGTATATATATATTAATTTCAAGATAAGAAAATGATAGGGGGAAGTGCGAGCTAGCTGTATAGCTATTTCAAACTGTGCTATCGCCTCTATAAAACCATTTGGGCTTGGCAACAGAGTCAAATCAACCAGAAGCTTGACTTCGTATATAATACGGAATAGTTTTCTTACCTTATTGCAAAAGCCAGTTATGCAGGGCGTGCCGTCGGGCAATACATCGGGTGGCTCAACTGGAAAGCATGTCTCATTTATGCTCATGCGACAGCATCGTTTGCATGCATCCACAATGATATCGCACATGCAGCTCTGTAAGCCCTGCGTCTCACAGTACGGCACACATTTGCCGTTGCGGCATTGGCCGCGCTCTTGGCAAATTGTGCCGTCTGCCATGGCTGGAGATTTGGGGCATTCGGCATGGGAGCCGGTGCAGCGTGCCTCCTGCTCACAGGTGGCATATTGAGCTTCACGACATTTCATGGCCGCGGGCATGAATTGGCAATTCTGACAGCACGGCGAATTCTTGTCGCTGCACATGGCGCCCTGATTACGACGCAGCTTGCAGTTCTTGTCGCAGCACGAGTCGTTATCCTCGGTGCCCAGCAATCCAGCATCGCATTGCTCATCGCCCTCGACGCGTAAATTGCCACAAAATGATTCCTCCGGCTCGGAAAAACAGCGTCCAGACTTCGCCTGCAGAACTTTGCGTATGGAACGGAGCGAACAGGGTGAAAATTTCTACAAAAACAATCCAATATTATATATATAAATATGATTCACATATATCAAATCTAGTCACTTGCCTTGTTATTCACATCGTAACCGCTGACGGAATAAGTGTACATTAAAAAACTGCCCCCCTGTGAGGCACTGGGCGAACACTCGGGTATATCGGGATCATGCTCCGAGCCCCAGTTGTGTCCAAATTCATGAGCAGTTACTAGATCAGCCTCGCGCGTTATCACTCGCTGGCCATAATGGTTACGTGAGCTACTGAGACCCGAGTTCAGATAGAGTGTATAACCATTCTTGAAGTATTCTTGGAATAGTTATTTAGAAAATTACATTAATTAGTAAATAATAGTAATAATAGTAAAATCGATAAGCTAAAGTAAATCATGTAAAAGTAAATCAAACGAATAATACTATAGTCGAGTGCACCCGACTATGATCTACCCTGCGCAGAGCGAATTTTAAAGATATTCTGCATGATATATATACAGCATATTGAATCATAGAATATATATTGACAAATACATGGTTAAGAATACAAAAACTTAATTTCCGATAGATCTAGATGGAGCTTCAAGATCTCTAAAGTCAGAAGCTAAGATCTCTAGCCAAGGTAGTCTTAAAACCTTAATTAGCAGACAGACATGTGAACAGAATTAATATCATATAACTCTATATAACTATCAAGATCAATGTTGCTAGCTAAAATGCTCTGCAAAGGATTTCAGATTTCAAAAGAAAGACGCAAGAAACACAAGGAAACAAATGAAGGGGGCTAAGCGAAATGATAATGATAAAAATATTATTTTGCACATATAAAGGTCGGATATTGTTTGCAACCTGGTGTACAGATGCCACCCACAGAATTGCGGCGTGGTGAACCGACGTAAGCCAAGCCTAAAATGCCGCCTTCGAATTTGAGATCGGTAAAGAGATGAGCTAAACAAAAGTCTTTATGGCTGTATTCCCGTGAGAAGACCTACATAAATGACCATCAACATTTCAGATAAGCAAGAGATGAGAGATGAAAGAGAGTTAGCAGTAGAACCAGTTTTAGCTATACAAACAAGTTACAAAATAGTCGACTGGACGAATGACAGTTCACATTTACCTCCAGCAAATTGCGCACGTCCCATTTCTCGCGTATCATATTGTAGTGAGCTTCTCCGCCACGCAAACGCGTTGGCTCCGAATGTACGACGATTTTCTTGATCACAAACCCCATACCTTTGAAACCTTCCTGATCGGAACGATCCTGCCATACAGTATCGTTATATATTTTGTGCACACGATCGATAAGGCTTATCTGAAAGCAAGATCAATGCAATTAATTTATTATAGTCTAAGTTTATAAGACATGACGGAAACAAGGGGATGGCGACGGCCAATTCGCCCAGAACTGTGAATGTCACTTACTAGGTAATTAATAGTTGTCTTTGTATTGCCACCACCCATCTCTTGAAAAAAACGATAGTCCGCCACTAGCAACAGTGGACACCTCGTCTTAGTAGGCGTGTATTCGTATTGATCGGATTGACGTTTCTCACGCGCGTTCAATTCGTTATCCTTGGCCTCGAGCTCGAGGCCCTCTTTGATATAGCCACAGGTTTTAGGCACCTGTTCACCCGGTTCAGCATGATTGAATTTAACATCGGAAGATTTGTAGGCGACCATTGTATGCTTTTTGGCTGTGGGCAAGTGTCGCCAGGAAGGCTCTATGTGGTAGGTTTCTTGGGGCAGTTCTATGGACATGGTCAATGTGCCATCTTCAATGTGTGCGCGTACTGACGATTCCAATTCGCCAAATACGCGACCCGTATAAAAGTTGTCATGATCTAGAATTGAAATCGCTTTAGATTTTCTGATATTTGGAAGCTGCATAAGCTTACCCAAGTGCACAACAGTCTCATTGCCATCGGCATCCACGGCATAGGCACGAAATTTACTGTGCAGCACATCGCGATGTGGATGTAAAATCACGCGAAAGTTTTTCCCAAGTGTTTTAAACTCCAGCTCTTTAATAGTGTTATATGGATTGCTGCTCTGTTTAACACCCCTCTTGACAATCCGATGAACAATGTCATCTTTGTGGAAAACTTCGTAGTGGCGCAGAGTCCGTTTCAGGGCAACTGTGATTAAAACAACTCGTTATTTAAATGAAAATCAATACAGTTATATTCATTGCGATACATGCCACTGTTTTCGACCAAAAGGCATGCGAATATTACACAAAATATAATTGAAGCACAACAATTAATGCATTTTGTAAACATTTTTCGTCTCAATTGATCGAACAGTGTTGTCAAATACTCGTATTTTTAATATGGCAGGGTTGCACATTTGCCGATGACTCCGGTCTGTATCTGTTCGATAGCTCATTTTAGCGATAACTAAAGTGCGATAACCGCTAAGCGCTTACATTTAATAATTTAACTTTAACTACTAAGCAGTATGTTTGGCTTTTTCCAATCTGGAGCCACCATAATTACGGGGATCCACTGTGACGGGTGTGGGCGCTAATTTAAAGTCGACACCATAAAATTGACCATTAAGAGATTTTCGTCTTGGTTTTGGTTGACTGAAAAACATAGGTGAGTAGTCTTCTCGTTAATTGAAAAAGTTAAAAATAAGTACCTGTTAATATTTGAATTAAATAAAGATACAGTGACAAAGTGTTCGGGAACGTTGTCTAGAAATTTTATGTATCGCATACGCATATACTTATTTTGGCGTACAGATAAAATTGGCTTTAAGTGGTCCAAGTGATACTTAAACATCGGCAATATCACCCAATTTTTGTCCGGGATATTAAGAAAATCACGCGGACTAAGCGTCTTTTCAACATTTTTTTCTTTATCCTTCGGCTTAAATTCGGCAGCTATTTCCTCAATATCAAATCGAGCTGGAAAATTTGTAAACGGTTCGCAGATTGGATTAGTAATCATTTTTACCCAAAATTTGTAGAAAAAATATTTTTTACTTAAACTTGTTCTGTTGCCTACTTAGTGTCAATAGTTGAAAAATGTGTAGTTATTCGGATTCTACTAAAAGTTATATTTGGCTTATTTAATCAAATTGTTGTGAATTTATGTCAATTTACAGGTTAACACATAAGCTTTACAATTGTATTTACTGGGGTTGGACACTTAATTTAAATTGTTGCTAAAAACGTTGATAATATTTCCATATGATAATTGAGAGTTCAATATTATTTCATTTCTGCTCTGCAACTCCGCCATATTCACCTTAAATATGGCCGTCAATTGTATTTCTGCAACTTCGCCTCAAATATGGCCGTCGATTTCATTTAACAGCGACTTCCGCCATATTCCCTCAAAAATGGCTGACAATTTTATTTTTGTATCTCTGCCATATTCGCTTCAAATATGGCTGTATTTATTTTGTGCTTGAGTGCGATTAAGACCTCCCTGTTGCTAATGGCACGCATCTCATTGGCCACGTATTCGCCGTACGTGGCGAATTCATCCCTTTGCAGCGAATTAGCCGCAGCTAATTGCGGCGGAGGTATTGGTGAGCTGGCTGGCTTTGGGGGTGACAGCGAAGTGGCATTCACTATGGCATTGACACGTGGCAGACGCAGTGTGCCACCCGTTAGCCCGGAACTGGAGGTTGTGGTCAACACATTGCTACCATTGCCACTGCCATTGACATTCTGGGATGCCGTTTGCAGCGTAGATGCGGAGAGAATTGTGGTGCTGTGCGTGCCATTGGGATCGAAATAGAGCCGTTTGGGCGGCGGCGGCGGGTGGAGCTGATGCTGTGCCTGCTGCTCCTCGAAATATCCATTCTCCTGATTGGAAGTATCGCGCCGTTGTATCTTAATGATGCGCGGCATCAATTGCACTGAGGAGCTTGTGCCTCCGCCACTAGCATTGGCTGTCGACGATGTCGATTGGTAGTGTAGCTCGCCACTTTCGTTAGCCTGAAAGCTAACCGATTCCACAGCATTTGCAGAGTGATGCAACTCCATTAAGGACTGTTGTTGATGGTGATGTGGATGTGGATGTGTATGGGGAAGGGAATGGGTATGCTGTTGCTGCTGGTGTGTGTGCGTCTCAACTGCCTCACTCTCGTCTTCATTGATGTGCACATACGTGCCACTAAGTTCTTTGTTAAGCTTGGGCTTCGTATCAACATCTTCCTCCACACCGGGCTCTTCGTCTTCAGTATCCTCTATATCTTTGGTCGTCTCTTCGATCAACTTCTCCAGCTCCTGTGCTCGACTGCTCGCGTGTGATTTTCGCGGCGTTATTATATACTCCTCGTTCATATTGTTGCCTTCCGCTGCGCCAGCAGTGTTCACCTCGCCCAATATATATTTTTGTACTGTTGCGTCTTCTTTGTCTTTGGAGCGACCTTTTGTGGAGCGACACGCAAATGGAGAGCTAAGAAAGACGAGATTCTTAAAGCCAAACCACTTTGAATTATACGGTTCCTTGCGTTTCATGCGATTTATTTCTCGATGATATTGCGTGCGCAGTGTATGAAACTTTTTCTCCAGCTCCGGTATGGGTATATTACCGCCGAGAACGTCACTAACTTCATTTAATAGACGCTGTTTGACATCCTTCTTGCGATACTCGTCGCATGTCATGTCCCACAGTCCACGTCGCTGTCGGTACTCGCTGATCAGCACCAATGTCTTCTCTCTGGTCCACTCCATTTTTAGATACAGCTATAGCTGGCTAAAGAGCCGGGCCACGGGCAACGGGTAACGGGTAAGAAGGCGGCTGTATAAACGATGTCACAGTCACAGAACAATGAGTTCTACGAGGCGCTCTATGTAGTATATATATATATATATATATATATATATATATATATATATTTATGTGTGTGTGTTGATGCCGCTGCAGTTAGTTGTTGATCGCGGCGACGGTGGCTGCAGCTCCCTTTAATCGAAAACAAAATTGAAATTAGCACACGCTCGGCGTGTCGGTTGTAAAGTATATAAAAATAGTTTTTAATAGCCACTAAAGCGTTTTCCTTTACCTGCAGCAACGGGCGCTCGCTAGCAGCAGCACCAGCAAATTTTGTGTTACTCCAAAAACCAATTGCAACAACAGCTGCTACATTATAATATATCTTCGTTTGTGTATTTATTTGATGAATAGCTAGCTCATTGGTAACAGTAAAAGAGCTACAGAGTGTTAACAACAAATGCAAACCGTGTTTGTTTTTATTTATTCTTCAAGTAAAAAATTTGCGTTGTTTTTATTCTCCCCTCACACTTATACCTGGAAAACGGGAACTGCCAACTTGTAATGTTTGTGTACCTAAATTGAGTGCCCCCACGCATATCGATAATAAATATCGGCTGGAAATATAACATATTTATAATTGCTGTGTAATTGCTTATATATTTTAATATATTTTGCTAATTTTTTATTCTAATTGCATACTTAAATGTGGGAAAAAGTGTATTTTGACATATTTAGGTTTAAATTTGTTTTCATACAGATAATATGACTATCGAATGGTCTTTGATTATTCATTAGTTATTCATTATATTTATGAGGGATCATATAATTTATTTGATTTGACACAGTTTAATAAATTTAGTACAAATATTTAAGGCTATTATTTATTATATATGTATTAAAGGAAAGAAAAATTTGTATTTTTCATATATGTGAATATCGATAGTTAATGATAGTCGGTATATCGAAATAACATAAGCATTGAACAGAAGACCGCATATTTTTTTCATTAATTTGGTTTTAATAATGGCTAACGATGATGAAAACAATTTGGGAAAACTGACAGAGGAATCGTTGAAGCGAAAGGAGCGCTTGCAAAAGCTACGTGAACAAGCGCTATCCAAGACTACGGACACTAAAGAGGGTGCTGAAAAATTGCCAAGGTAAGATTAGTAAGATAAGTACGATATCTGTTTGTTTACATGTGAATAAAATTGATTTGTTGTTTCAGGCCAGTGTTTCGCAGCTATAAGCCACATAATGAAACCACAGAGGGCGAAGTACTACCACAGGAACCTACCGGTGATATTGAAACTGCTATACAGTCGCAGCTTAATTTGCTGCAGCAGCCAATGGTTATCGATGAAATAGACATCACGAATCTGGCTCCACGCAAGCCCGACTGGGATCTAAAGCGAGACGTAAGCAAAAAGTTGGAGCGACTGGAGCGGCGCACACAGAAAGCCATTGCGGAACTTATACGCGATAGGTTGAAAATGAACCAGTTCGAGGACATCAGCCAGGCTGTAAATGTGGCCACGGCGCAAGTGCAAGCAGAAAAAAATACGGATGAAGATTTTTGAATTGATCGAGATAATTATGTTTAATTAAAGCAAGGCTAAAAACAATTAACTAACAATCATCATATTTATACAATATTTAAAAATAATTAATTTAATATAAGTTGGCCTATTTGCGATTAGCTCTGCGGCTAGAGTTTTCTTTACCACCGGCTAAATGTTCCTTGAGCGTGAGGATTTCTAAAGAATATATTATACATGTATTGATAAATAATATTGATAAATTTGTATGGTAATAATGCAGCTTACGATTCGTGTACTTCTCCTCAAGGGCCTGTGCAAAGTGTCGCATGGATTGCAGCTGCTGTGGAATTTCCTCGCGCAGCTGCTGTATAGTTAAGTGTGTCTGCCTCAACTCCTCTTCACGCATACTCAACAGCTTCTCCTTCTCCTTAATGGCCTTTTCCTGCTGTAGCGCCACCTCGGTGCGCCATGCAATTGTCTTCTTCTGGCTGAGGAGCTCTTGCGACTGCTTGAGGATGATTTGATTCGCTTTGGCTATTTCATCGGAAGCCATTTCCAGCGCTTGACGTTTTGTATGCAAAATTTTCTTCTCAGCCTCCAGCTCAGCCGCAATATTAGCCTGTTTATGACGTGTAATGAGTATAGATTTATATCAGAATAGATGTTATGTACCTTCTCCTTGTTTCCCTTTTGTATGTGTTCCTGTAGCTCGAGTGTGTGCTGTTTTATGTCTTCTATTTTGTATTCTAGCTTCCGCTCTTGCTTCTTAGCTCCTGCTAATTCGGTATGAAGTTTTTCGTGTTGCTCTTTCAACGTGCAAATACGCGATTTACAGCAGGAGAGCTCTTCGTTTAAGCTCTGATTGCGCTTCTCGATTTGCTCTAGCATTGTCTTCAGTTCTCCCTTTTCTAATGTCCCTCGTTCCAACTGAGTCTGCAGTCCAGCTATCGAACGTCGGCTGCGTTCCAACTCATTGTTGCGCTGCTCGTTCAGCTTCTCCAGTTTGAGCTGCATTTCTTTCAGCTCCGCGGAATGCTTTTCACTCAGTTGACGTGTATTCTCCGCTAACGCCTCACGCAGTTTGATGTTATCGGAGTTCAGCTGATCTATATGTGCATTCTGTGCATTTAATTCCATTTGCAGTTGCTGCGTGTTCTGCTCCACCAAAAAGAGCTTCTTATGCGTCGCATCTAGCGTTGCATTAATGTAAAAGAGTACCGTGTTCAGCGGAGCAGAACGGCAGGGCAAACACAAATGAATCAGATTCTTGAAAGCGCGAATTTCTACGAACTGGAGAAGATAGTCATGACTCTGTTGATCTGCGATAGTTTCTCTAGCGGACAGGCACAGCTCTAGTTTGCCGGCCTGACAGTCTTGCAGCATGCGCACTACATTTTCCATAAATCCAGCGAATGTGACATTTAACGACTGATCCTGTTTTAACTCTTGAAAGGATGCGCTGTCCACGGTGGTGATATACATGCGTCGCTGGTCGCATTTCTCAGCCAAACGTAATTGCTGCAATTGCAAGTACATTAACAGAATGCATATTTAGAATTAGAGTTCGTTTGCTGTAGGCGTGGCTTACGATTAACTCTTTGAAGTCCACTTTCTCGGCGTACAGTAAACAAGCTTTTTTGGCGCGCATTAAATCCCTGTCGGCACAAAAGGTAACCAGCATTTCCACGCTAGGCATTATGTGTACGACGTTCTTTTTGTTGTCCATATTGGCAAAATATGTTTCTTCATTACTTGGCGCCCACATTCTTAAAACAAATAATTCTCAAAAAAAAAGAGTAAACAAACAAAACTGTATTCGATTAAAAGTATCGATGTTTTGATATTAACTGAGTTTGTTTTCATCGCATCAGCATTAATCGTTTTAATCGCTTACACGGTATAAGAAATAAAAGCATAAAATAGAGTACACGCGAGAAAAAAAAAAAACACGCAGATAAGTAGCATCTTATATGGCTGTAAGTACTATAAATATGATGTTACCAAACTGTTGACCAATACTTACTAAGTTTCTTTGCCAACTCTCTTCAGACCGCGAAAGTCTTTGTGGGCAGCCTGCCGCCAGGCTGCAAGCCCGAGGAGCTGCGACATTTGTTCACAAATTATGGCGTGGTAGTGGAGTGCGATATTATGAACCGTTGTGGATTTGTGCACTTAGAGACCATTGAAATGGCCGAATCAGCCATAGCAGCTCTCAACGGCGTCGAATTCAAAGGGCAGGCCATAGTTGTCGAGCCGGGCAGACCCAAAGACCGACGTGGTGGCGGTGCTGGAGGTGGTGGTGGTGGAGCAGGCAGCGGTGCCGGCAATCGCAGACCGATGCAAGGTAAAGCGCGTCATATACATTAACCGATAACACTGATTGAAATTTACTTCCAGGACGTGGAGGTAACACTTTCAATCGTGGCGGCCATACGGCTGGCAATAATTTTCGATCAGCTGGTGGTAATCGGTCATCCAGTTCAAATGGTAGCCAATTCGGACCAATACGAAATGAAGGGCAGTTTAGACAGCAGCGCAATGCACCCTATAGCAAGGGCTTGCCACAGCATAACCAAAATTTTGATGGCCCAACGCAGCCATTTAAAAACAAATTTAGCCAAGGTATGACTCACAATGATTACTATGCAAATAGTTCCGTTGGGGCTGGAGCTGGTGGAAGTCACAGGAGTGGTGGATCATCAAGTCATAATATTGGACAAGATCGTCGGGGCTTTGCTCTGCCCGCAGTCGACCATCATCATCACCCACAGCAGCAGCATCATCATCATAATCATCAAGTCCCTTTTGCCTCAAAGCCAAGTCGCTTTGGCAACAGTCCGATGGTGCCCAGTGGAGGCAATGCCGAAGCTGGTGGCATGTATCAGCGCAACCGTAACAATTCTGTCATGAACAGGTGGGTGGCATGATGCCTACACACTGGTTTAATTAAACTAATTTTTGTAATTATTGCAGTAGCAGCACGCAAGGCGGCGGTCGCGTTGGATTCAATTCAAATCGTGGCGGTTTCGGTGGCCGTGGTAGTGGCTTCAATGGTCGACGCGGTGGTGCCAACAGTAGCAGTAGCGGCAGCAGCAGCATGTCACAAAATTTTAACAAACACGGACCAGCAAACAACAGTCACCATAGCCACAATCGCAATGCAGCGAATGCATATCATTCAGATTTTCCGCCCTTGGGTGTGCCAGGCAATCGAAATCGGTATGCCATAACATATTAGATATATCGATACATATATTGCGATAACATTTATTACCTTATGCAGTTTCAATGGACCAAATATGAGCGGCAATAGAAGATTCTGAAGTTAAAATCATTCTCCTGTATGTGACTTTTAAACAATGACCCTATGTAATTTAAGTGGACGCTAACATAATAGCAGAATTTTGTTTTCCAATAACTACGCTCGTGCAACATCTTAAGTTAAGACATAAAGTGTGAAAGATTTTTTTTCTTTTAATAACAAGAACGCGTTATCCGTAAGACCGAACCAATCAATCAGTATATTTGTTAATTGTAATCATTAAGTGTGCAAAACAATATTTAATTATTTTAGCAATGTGCAAATAGTGTGACAGTTCTTCCCAAATGGCCGACGACTTACGATATTATCAATACAAATATCAAACTATAAAAACAGTTTTCAATAAATATAAAATATTACTTGGTTTTCATTTTATATTGTAAGCTAAAGAACAGTTTACAGTAATCGAAACTTCTGCTAAAATCGCTTGCTGAAAACTTTTGAATTCGCCAAATCAGTTTGCTTTCATTTTAAAATATTAACTGCCGGAAAAATACTAGATTATATGTTTTGTTACATTTCGGTCACTCTGTTCACAAATCATCGATAGCTCTGTTCAAAATAATCGGGAATCGGGCAACAATGGCAATAGCTTAAAATCACATTCACATTCGCTTTCGCATTCGCATTCGCATTTAGTTGAACGGATGATAAGCAACGTGTTTGTGTCCAAAGTAAGCAATTGGACGAATAACGCAGCATAACAAAGTATTTTTATCTAACTATTTAATATTTTGTTGCTCAGCGCGTCAGCACAGACTAACAAGCCTGCACATACCTACGCACACATGCAAGCATTGTTGATGATGAGGAAAGACTCATGTTATTGTCTCAAGGCATTCGTCTTATTGGTAATTTCCATATGGTGTTTGGAGGTCGGCAGTACAGATGCACAAAACAGCTTACCTGGGCAACTAAAGTTTGCACAAGTGGTAAGTCGATGTAAGTTTTTTGTGCCATATGTTTTTAATAAAATGTGTTACTATGCAGATTTACAGACATGGCGACCGAATGCCTGTTGACCCGTATCCCACAGATCCATGGAACGATAGGAAATACTGGCCCACAGGCTGGGGGCAGTTGACTAATGTGAGTAGTTAAACGGGTGTGATTTATTTATTGAAAACTGTTTCTTTTTGTCTGATAGCGCGGAAAGCTGCAACATTATGAGTTAGGCAAATGGCTGAGGAACAGGTATAGCTCATTGCTGGATAAGAAGTACGACAACGAACAGATTTATGTGCAGTCCACAGATGTGGAACGAACACTAATGAGTGCGGAGTCTAATTTAGCTGGCTTATACGAACCAGTTGGCGACGATGTCTGGAATGCCCAAATCAAATGGCAACCCATTCCGGTACATACAGTGCCCGAGAAGGAGGATGCGGTAAAGCTTAGCCAATACTATAATGAAATACTATCATATTAAATGTATTCTAATATGCCTTTACAGATTGTAGCTGCCAAGGCGCCATGTCCAGCTTTTGACTACTATTTGGAAAATTTTATGAATTCTGAAAAGTATCGATCTCTCTTGGCTCGCTACAAAAATCTGTTTGACTATTTGTCGAATAATAGCGGTCGAGCTGTTCAAACTTTTATAGATGCACAATATCTTAACAATACCCTGTTCATTGAGACATTGTACAATAGGACTTTGCCGGTGTGGGCGCAAAAGGTTTATGGTAGTCCCGACCTCACTTTTATCTCGAATTTCGCCTTCTCGATCAATACGCATACACGAAAGCTGGCGCGCCTTAAAACCGGACCTCTGCTTAAGGATGTACTTAATCGTTTCGAGATCAAACATAAGAAACAATTGAAACCTGATCGGAATGTGTTCATATATAGTGCACATGATACGACTGTTGCCAACTTGTTGAATACCCTCAAACTATTCCAGGTATGCGTAGTTATAACTATATCAATATACAATAAGTTCTTGTACACTCGATTCTTATGTGTTCTTACTAATCTATCTCATTTCATAACAGCTTCACAGTCCTCCCTACACGGCATGCATTTTGTTGGAACTGCGCGTGGATAACAAGGATACTCCATTCGTTTCGGTTTTCTATAAGAACACAACAGCAGAACCGTTGCCGATGGATATTCCCGGTTGTGGCATATCTTGTCCTTTGGCAAAAATGTTTGAATTATATGAAGATGTTTTGCCCGAGAATTGGGTTGATGAATGCAAACGATCGACTCTGACTATGACGTATGAGGAGGCTAATCTCGGCGCTGCAACAGGCAAGTTTTCTGAACAAAGATTTCATATATTTCAATATTAATTCATAATAATAAATTCAGCTTATTTGGTTTTCCCATAATTCTATTTTTTCTTGCTTCCTCGTTTTCCATTTTATTTCCCATTATTTATTTTATATCCCAGTATTTGTTTTAATTTTCTTTTATCACTTTTCTGCTATTATTTATTTTATTTCCCAATATTCTTTTACCAACTCTTAATTTTATTTCTCAATTAAAGTTACTTTTTGAAAAATGCAATAATTCCTATTACAGTTCCCAGTTATTTATTGTTAAACCTTTCAAATATAATAATAAGTATTTTTGTATATTTATGCAGGCATTCTTATAGGAATCATTGCTATCCTACTGCTCGCCAGCTACGGACTGATGATATATTATCGTCGCAGAGACTACAAGATGCACAATTCCTATGCCCAAATGGCGTAGATGAGATATTCGAAAAAAGACTTTGTTAAAGCACAGGATTTAGATCGAGTATTGCTCAGAGATAGGAATACAGACAAATTGATTTGAGCACTTTTGATTTGAACTCACTAATGAACATATAGCTCTCGTATATTTAAACATGAGTACGATACCGTAATCAAACGATAATTACGATATTAGTTCTTAGTAGCAATTGGAAATATAAATTGTTGAAACATTTAGTTTATAAGCTCATATGATCTTGTTGTTTCTTTTGTTAAACGATGAAAAACAAAGACTGTTAATAGTTACCCTGAAGTTTCTTACACATTTACATGTGAACTAATTATATATATCATATACTAAACAAATATATATGTATATATGAATGTATTTGCATTTACGAGTATAGGCATTTTTTGAAATCTTGTTGTACAAAATATATTTTGTGAACTGTAATAAAGCGGGCACAACAAAAATAAAATGTATCTTTGAAATCACAAAATCATTCATGTTTTTTTATACCTCATATGTTTGCCTGCTAAAAACTTATTGCATAGCTAAGCCTGTTACTAATCGACTCGGCAAAGTCTAATCGCTGCAGAACTTGGTACCCTACACTAAACTATTTAACATGAGCATGGCAGATCCGCAATGCTTGCTGTTCTCTAAGTAGCGCAGAGAGCACGAGCTTAAATAATGGCACATTGAGGAAGTTTTTAAGAGCAGCTGCCATCTTGCTTTTTCGCATTAGACCAGAAGCCGTTGCTCTCTGAGAGCGCAAGAGAGTAAGAGAGTAAGTACCAATTGAATAAATGTCCCATCTATGTAAATTTATGTATGTGTGTGAGTTGTATGGATTGGGATTGGAAGACATCTCAGATATGTATATAGAGGATATTATCTAATTTGATAGATAGTTATAAATGACGACAATTAACTATATTATACTATGATTTGTTTATTTCGCTTATATTTTTTGACTTAATTATGTTAAGATACGCATACGTTTAGAGAATGAACTATAGTCTATATACAACATACATAAGCTGACGACGAATGACGATTGTGTAGAACCTGTGTTGGCCAAACTCTGCAGCTGACTGAGTGCTTGGTTTGGAATGTACCTAGCCGTGTCTATCTATAGGCCTTGTCGTCCGAGTAGATGATGTAGGGCTGATGCTGATGCTGGTGATGTGTCAAGCTCTCAGCACCATCGGCGCTGGCAGCGCCACCTCCAGCGCCCGCACCGCTGAAGTAAGACATGCGGGACATGGTGGAGTAGGCGGCCGCAGCTGCTGCCTGCTGCGCTGCCAGCTGCTGCGCCTGCTGTTGCACCTGCTGCTGCTGCTGTTGCTGCTGACGCTGGCTGAGATTTTGCGTTGATTGATGATGTATGGAGGCCGCCTTGTGCGGCAGCGTGGCATAGTTCGCCTGATATGGGGGCACAGCGTACAATGCTGCACCTGCTCCATTCTTATAGCTGTAGGCAGCATTGTGGGCGCCCAGCTGCTGCTGCTGCATGGCCGGCAGGCCCATCATGGCGGCGCTCTGCTGGTACTCGGCATTGCTCATGCGCAGCCTGATGATGCAGATGATGATAATGAGTATGGCAATGAAGGCGACCACGCCCCCAACAATGCCAATGATGAGTGTGTCATCGTTGCTGATGATCGGCGCTTGGGCCTTCATTAGCGGCGCCTTTGTCTTGATCTTCATGATGGTGGGCTGTGTGGGCTCCATGCTCCAGATGATGAGCGGCTCCTCTGTGTGGGCGCTGCTGCTGGTGCGTGTCACCAGCTGACTGGAGGCGGAGCTTTTGTGCAGCTGCGGCATCGAAGGACGCGCCGATGTGGAGGTCATGCGTCGCGGGTCGCAGGTGAGCTCATCATCGCCCACCTCGGTGAGCTTGCGTCCAGCCAGGTAGCTCGGCTGGCTGCACAACAGCTCCGACATGCTCGAGCTGGGCAGCCAGCGTCGCAGAGCACGTGCATCACAATTGCAGTTGATGGGATTGCTGGCCAAGCCCTGCAGCTGCAGACTGGCTCGGCGATCGTCCAAGGCATTGAGGAATTGCGGCACAAGTGACGCAATCTTCGAGCCCTCCACATTGAGGGTCAGGTGCGAGGAGCGCGGCACTGGGAACAGTAAAGCTGGAGGCAATGCACTCAGCGAGGTATTCTGCAGCTTGATGGTCAAGTCGTTGCTCTTCAGCCCAGCCAAAGTGCCAGATGAGATGGACTTCAGGCGGTCGCCCCGTATGCCAATGGAGCTGAGTCTTGGATGCTTCAATGGCTGTATTTGCTCGCTGCCTATGGTCGCATCCTTGACCTCAATGTCAAGCTTCTCCAGGCCAGGCAACAGCTCCATAATGCCCTGAACATCCAGGTAACCCAACAGGGGTAGCTCGTAAGCCTCCAAGTTTTCCAAATTGTTCAAAGGCTTAAAGGCGTTCTTCTCGATGCGATTGCAGAGTGGCAAATGATTGAGCTTCAGGCTGCGGAGCATCTCCAGGTGAGCGAAATTGGATTGCGAGATGAGCTCCAAGCTATTGTTGGACACATCCAGCTCCTGCAGCACCTGCAGCTGTGGCCACGCCAGCGAGAGATCATTGAGGGACTCGAGCTTATTGTTGGATAGATCCAGAGTTTCCAGCAGGGTAACCCGCTGGAAGACCTCCGCCTTAACGTTACGCAACTTGTTGTTCGAGAGATTCAAATACTGTAGGAAGGGCGTCTCCAGCAGCTGCAGCTCCTCAATGCCTGTGCCGGCTAGGTTCAATTCCCTCACAGTTTTCGGCTCATGGAGCACATTGTGCACCGCCTGCATGGTAAGTGGATTGTAGGAGAGATCGATGCGTTTGATGTTCACCATAATGCTATCATCTCGTGGCAGCTCCCTAATGCGATTGTGGCTCAGATCCACCGAGGAGACGAAGAAGTAGCGCAGCTGCAAGGCCTTGAGCGGAGCGTACTCAAAGCGATTCCTGGCCAGATTTATGTTCTCCAACATGTGCAGCTTGGTGTGCTCAAAGACATTGTCCGACAGCTCAGCTAGTTGGTTGCCCTCCAGATTCAACTGCTCCAGGCGCACGAGACCCTCAAAGGTGCGTTCACCAATGCGATCGAGATTGTTGTGCGACAGATCGAGGATTTGTAGCTGAGTGGAGTTGTGGAAGGCCATCTCGCTGACCATGTCCAGTTGGTTGTGGGCCAGGAGCAGGACACGCAGACGTGGCAAACGGGCAAAGTCCAGCTCCTCGACCGTCTTCAATTGATTGTGCGACAGATCAATGGACTCCAAGTACTGCAATGAGGTAATCAGCTCGGCGGGGAAGAAGGAGAACTTGTTGTGTGCCGCCTTGATCTCGCGCAGACGTGGATGTATGCGAAACGAGGAGGGGAAGAGATAACTGAGCTGGTTACGTGAGATGTCCAACTCCTCAATGCCAGTGCCCGTATTGAAGAATTCGCCCTTGAATGCCGACAACTGATTGCCATGCAAATCCAAACGCTTCAATTGCATCACATTGACAAAGGCGCCGGCGCGTATCGAATTGATCTGATTGTTGGACAAGTCAATGGAGCTAATGTTCCATAGATTCACAAAGCTGCCGTCCTGCAGCTCCTGCAGCTGATTGCCAGCCAAATGAATGTGCTTCAGATCCTGCAAACCACCGAGCAGATCGCCGCTGAACTGCCGGATGCTGCACTGACTCAGATCAATGATCTGCAGTCGAGCGAGCGGCCTGAATAGCGCCGGCATCAAAGGCGTCAAATGATTTCCACTCAAATTTAACGACTGCAGATTCTCCAAATCCTCAAAGATATTCAAGCTCAACTCCGTTAAGGTGTTGCTACTTAGGTCCAGGCTGCGCAGCTCGGGCAACGTAAGCGGCATATTGCCCAAGCCACTGAGCTTATTCTGTCCCAGCTTCAGCTGCATCAAAGTGCCCTCCAGGCCCGCAAAGGTATCCGCATTGATCAAGACCAACGAATTGCCCGACAGATCGAGTGTGTGCAGACTGCTGAACATTTGGAAGCTGCCTGGTGGCAGCTCTCGTATAACATTGCGAGATAGCGACAATGTGGTAATATCTCCCGCTTGGACAGAGCCGAGAATTTCCGACGAAAGCGCTGCCACGCGATTGAAATCCATCTGCAGTGAGGTGAGCTGTGGCAGGCGACCCAAAGCGCTGCCCGGCACTAGCAAAATATTATTATCCTTGATGATCAACGTTTGCAGACTCTCCAGACCCTCCAGTGCATCGTCCTCAATCTGCAAGGAAGGAGATTACATTAGTTAAACTCCGATTCTCTCACTCTCTGGCTATATATTGTGTATACGCACCGTGCGCAGCGAATTGAGACTCAGATCCAGGTACTTGAGTGCGCTCTGATCGCGGAATGTGCCAGGCGATATGCTCGTGATGCTATTGCGACTCAGATCTAGGCTCTCCAGAGACTTGACCACTTGCATGTGCGTGTAGTCCAGTTGCTAAGGAAGACATAAGAAAATATGACATTTATCAGCTGCAATACTTTATGGCTAGAGGCGGATGTTACTGGCTTTCAAATACCCTGTTTCAATGTATAGATTGAAAGACAGTCAGCTATTTAGCTTGGCTCTATATCTATATCGGTAAGGGTAAGTCTAGAAATTACAATTCGAATTGCAACTCACCTGCAGCATATTAGAGGATAGATTCAAAGCTTTGAGTCCTGTGATGGCAGCCAGTGCCACCGTGGGAAATTGAGCAAAGAAGTTCTCGGACAGATCGAGCTTCTGCAGAGAGTGAAGTTGTTCGAAGACGTCGCTGTTGAGATTGGTTAGACGATTGCCAGCCAGCTTGATTTCCCTTATCTTGCTGAGTCCATGGAAGGCCTGGCTGTCAATGCTGCGCAAGATATTATAGCGCAGATCGATGATCTCCAATTGAGCCTGCGCGCTGAAGGAGTCCCGATAGAGAGTAGCTAGCAAATGCAAAGGAGTAAGTCCAGCTGTAGTCGATTTCTGATTTGAAGAGCAACTCACCTATGTGATTCTGACGCAAAGACAGATGCTTCAGAGCGCTGGGTCCGTTCAGCGAGTTGACTGGCACTGCGGTCAAACTATTGCGGTCCATGAAGAACTCCTTGAGATCCATGCAACCCTTGAGCACACCCTCCTCGATCAGTTTGATCTTGTTGCCCGAGAGGTCCAAGAGGCGCAGATTCTTCAGGGCGTGCAGCTCAGCCGTCGAGAATATGGGATTCAGATTGTCGCCCAGCAAATTGTTGGCCAAGCGCAGTTCGTTCAGCGAATCCTTCAGCCCGTCGAATGCTTTCTCTGGTATGCGACGTATCAGATTGTTGGACAGATCCAGATCCTCGATGGGCAGCTTTAGCTGACCAAATGTCTGCAGCAAAGTGCGGCTGGTTCAATGAACTCACTCAGGTAAGTAAACGACAAAGTGTACGCACCTGTGCGGGCAACGTTTGCTGACCGCTATGACGTTGCGTATACGCCACGATGGGCGCTCCATAAGGCAGCTGCGGCGCATCGCTGTGAAAGACGACTCGATCGCAGTCCATGGCCACGGCGCCCAGTTGACCAGTTGCCGCAAAAGGCACCACATTGCACCTGTAATTGTCGTCAATCACAATCAATCGCCATGATTGAGCACAATCGAATCAGCGTCAGCATCAGCATTACAAATTACTGATATTAAAATAATACGCGACAAGCGGAAATCCGCTTTGTCTATCTACCTATTTATCTATCTGTTTAGCTGCCGTCCGTCTGTCTGTCCACCTGATTGTGTTTTTTTATTTCACTCACCTGCATGGCAAGCGCAATGCGGGACTGAGCTCCGGACATGGCCGCCAGGCCTGACTGCCTTGGGCCAAGCAGCACAGCAAACCAAATAAAAACGTCAACTGCATTTTCCACGTTTCCATTTTCATTTTCATTTTCATTTTCGCTGAAATTATATATTTTTCATTTAGTCAACAATTGGCAATGCATTAAAAAGTCAACTTAAGCTTGTTTGAAATTGTTTATTATATTTTATTTTTAATTTTTAATATTTGTATTTATTTTTATGTATTTTATTTTATTTATTTAATTTTAATTTTATACATATATTAGAGGATATATTCTATGTATAAGTTCTTAACTGTCCCAGTCAGGCGAGCAATTGAAGATCCAATATACTCTCTTATCTGTTTTTGAGCGAGTATCAATAGCTCTACTTCTTAACTGATCTTAAATTATCGTACTCTAGCTGCATTTCTGTAAATAAATCTTGGTATTTGCAACTGTTAAAGTAGTATAAATGGGGAAAAAAACTCTAGATATATATCTAGTCTTTGTTACAAAGTCAATTTTTAGCTCTGCTTGCTATAGGCCGGCAGACATATAGTTGAAGAAACCCAATAAGCTTACTTTTCATATATTGAGCGAGTATAAAGTGCTCTAAAACTATCTAAGATACATAAAATATGCGTATTCACAAATATGGTAAAGATGGATAAAACCAATGCACTCTCTTTACTATAAACGAGTGGTCATAAAATTCCCGAATATATAGTATAAACTATATATAAACTACTACTTATAATATAAATTCTCAGCTCGTCTTCCTCTAAGTCGATTAACAGATATTTGTCAAAAGCCAATATATTGAGTATTTAATGCACTTCAGCTCTAGATGATATATGTATAACACATATATCAGATTGTTGTCTCTTCTTCTTCATGCAGCTATTATTTCATTCATGTAGCTAAATAAACCGGAAGTTAACAACAACCAATATACTCTCTAAATATGAATATATTGAGCGAGAGGAAAAACGCGCTAATATTGCTAATTGTGCATTCTTTTGTTTTGAAACCCATTCACAGTCACAGTCAAACAACAGCAACAACAGCGGCCCCGTTGTATTTGGTCATTTCGTCTGTTATCTTCGGACTTGGGACAGAACATTTAATTTGAATATCGTTGGAGACTTTTTGTTGTTGTCGTCGAAAACCACATATTTGTGTGCTTTGCCTTAACAAAGTCAAGTTTCTTGTTCTCTTGCTGTTTGACACTCTCGCCAGGTTCTCCACTATAATCAATAAAGCTAACAGCAAAGCAAAGGTCTCAGCTACCTACACAGTGAAGTCAAGAATGTGGCAGTTGGTAAATGAATATACAGAAAAGATCTACTAATCATTTTGACTAATACGATATACATTCCAACACAAATACTCTATCGAAACGTGATCTAAATTGAAAAAAAGTATTTTCTAGATATGTATTAGACATAAATTATACATTTTTATGATCGTTGTAATTTAGATCTTGATAGACCTTGATTTTTGATAAGAATTTAAAAACTGTACAATCATAATTATCATAAAATATTATCTAAAAATATATTTCTTTATATTATTTCTAGCAAATTGACCTTAAACTGACATGACTGTCAAAACTTCCTGTCAAAAATTCCTGACTTTGTTTTAGTGCAGCTAATACCCCTATTTTGATTGTCCATTGTGCTAGCAAATGTACCTAGTATTTGTTAACTAAGTTAGTTTTTCTTTTTGCTAGCCTGCGCCTGTTCTGTTCTGTTCGACTCTGATTACTGTTATTTCCTCTTTTTAGTACACACAGCCAATGTACTCATATAGACATGCAGGCATACATGCATACATATGACTATTTCACTTCTATATATGTGTGTATGTACGTATGTATGCAGCATATTCTTGATTATTTCTCTCGAGGCGTTTCTTGTACCGTTGGATTGCGCATCGACACCAAAAAAAAAACGTTAAGCGTGAACATTTATGCATGTATTTGTGTCTATGTTTGTGCTTTGCTATTTGCTCTACGGTCCATAGTCATGCAAAACGTTATTTGGTCAGTTGTCGAAATTGTGGGCCAGAGATCTTTCGTAAATATGTTGTTTATGTATTTATGTATGTATGTACGTATGTTTGTATGTCTGCTTGAGCATATGTAAATTTTTTTATTGCCTATAAAACGTCGTCGCAGGTTGCATTTCAATAAATTTCCCAACGTCTTTAGCGCAATGTGTGTGTCGGTGTGTGTGTTTTTTTATTTGCCCCTTTTACTCATTGAAATGCATAATGGGAATTGATTCGATACCAAAAGCGGCTCCAAGACGCGACTTGAGTTGGCAGAGCGACAGCTTCAAGGTCTCGTTTAGCTACACGGTCCGGTCTCTGACTATGTCCACTTCTTGTTTTTACACACACACAAACATGCATGTACATGGCGATTAAAAACAGAAACTTTTGATGGGAAATATGTTAATCACAAAAACTGCGGTCTAAAGAAATAACAATTTTTTGTTGTGTTTTGTAACCTGTTTCTTTTCTGATTTATATTTTTGGCTTACTTTTATTTTGGTTTGGGAAATTGCACCTCACCTCACTGCGATAGTATGTGTGTGTGAGCTGTGTTTTTGTTGCTGCTTGGGAAATTTGTCGAGTTGATTCTTTTGTTGCTTTTTTTTCGCCGATTGCACCAAGCACCGTAATAAGCGGGCTTTGCGTTTTGTTGTCGTTGTTTTAGCGCGGCTTGTTTACATTCGTTTTTGTTTCATTTATAGACACACAAAAAGAAAGCGCAAAGCCACAAAGAATATTTTTCCCAGGGAAAAGCGCACACACAGTGGCTACAAAAATATTATGTATCTTTCTGTGTGTGTGCAAGTGCGGGAAAAATGCAGACAAACAAGTAAACTTTGCCAACTGTGGGGGAAACGGGTACAACAGAGCGCGAGCTGCCTCTGCCGCTGCTGCTGGGGTAATAATTAAGCTGCGCACTGGTGCTGCACAACAACAAGTACACAATAACAACAACTACAACTACAGACTGCGTATGCGTAGCGGTTGCGACTTCGGCTACGACTTCGGATTTGTCTTCGGCTTTGACGTTCTCGTCGTCGCGTCCCGTTTCGTTTCGTTTCGTTTTTAGCGGCGGCTGCGTCTTTCCGTTTTGTGCTCTGAACGTCTTGTGCTCTACTTGAGCGTCGCGCAGCAACTGGTGGTGGCTGGCCCTGGCTTGGCATGGCTGCTGGCTGCTGGTTACTCTAAAACAGGTTTCTTACACTGTATTGGTACTAAAAAGTGTACTAAAAATGCCCATGATGATCAAAGATCTTTGGTTCTCTGCCTCTCTCTCTCTCACTCTTGCTGTGTGCAGCTTCGTGAATGATTTTTGGGCTGGGTAAAAGTTTTCGCTTCGTCGTTCTTTGGCATGCCGCAGAAAGTTTGTATCTTTTGTGTTGGCCGCTGCCCTTGCCCATCTCTACCTGTTGCTCCGATCGCTGCCGATTGGCAAGTGCGCCAATTTACGCTAATGGGGTTAAGTCTTCAATAAAGCGCAGGTAAGTGACAAAAGAGACGGCGCTCACTTTCCATCTAGCTAAATTGTTTGCCAACTAATTATACACAGCAAGATAGCAGCAATAACAATGGCACGCACGCAGAGCGGCTGTTAACAACAGGCGCATTTACAGTTGCAGGAGGCAGACCTGTGCCTGTCCCCCTCACTCCCACTCTGCCCGAGTACCTAGCTTTACTTGCACATATCGAGAGAGATACTTGCACATTGCGAGAGGGAGGGAGGTAGGAAGAGACACGCCTTTTGCCTTGGCAGCAATATTTAATGTTTATTTTTGGTTTTTGTTGTTTCATGTTGAGGCATGCATGTTAACAGCGCGCTAAGATTTCTTTTACTTTCCATTTTCATGAGCAGACTCTCACACGCACACACACTCATATATTTCATATTAATAATATTATAATAACTGTGGAGTATGTCGTGTTTAGCCATATAAATCAAATCGTTCAACTGATGAATTATATCTAAAGCTGCAACACTTGACTGGCTTTTGCTTTATGCTCAGCGGCTCCCACAATCTGCGTCAGCAAATTTGCTAACAGCTCTGTTACCACGCCCCGCGATCCGCCACCCGCCACCCGCCTACGCCTCCCCTTCAGACACGCCACATCCATTTGATATGCTCTTTAATTTGCATATATTTTGCGCATTGGTCAAGACCAGACTTGTATCCAAAGGTGTATAACCCTATTAGGCTGGCTAACCACTCGAGGGGAATAAACTGATTCAAGTTAAGCAAACATATGGCCCAAATGCATCCAGCCGAAAGCCAATCAATCAATCCAAAATGTACTTAATATACTTAAAGTTTTGAACTGAGAAAATGCTAGACTTTTGCTATCTAATTTCTCTCCTTGACAAAGATTCTCAGACTTTGATTGATTAAAGACTGACAACTGGCAGATACCCTGTAATGAGCGCGGTAATTAATTGATAGATAATTGAACGGAAGTACGGATAAGTGGAGATGACGTATGGATAGACAAGGATAAGATGGTTAAATGGATATGCGGATAAGCAAACGAAGCGACAGTCAGCAATATAAATGGATAGAGAACATACACACTTGAGGATAAGCAGATGAATATATATGGATATATATATACATATGAATATATGTGGGCAGTTGAATGGATACATACGTAAATAGAAAGATGAATGGATAAACGGACAGAGACAATCAGATGAATGAATATACGGATAGACGAATGAAGGGATATATAGAAAATAAGCGGATAAGCGAGTAGGATAAACCTGTTTACTTTTTAAGAACACAGAGAGATCGTTTATATGTAATATTTTAGACTTTTTGGATTTTATAGAAATGAATAGGTAGATAGCTGGATAAGAATCTTGGATAAAATATCAAAGTGGAAATATATCTTAAAAATTAGTCAGGGATAAGCGTAAATGTCAGTTTAATGTAGCATTAATAAGACTTAAGAAAATAGTCTTGATTATTATATCCAATATACCCTAGTTGTAAGAGCTACAGGGTATATAGAGAATTTGCCTTTGGATAATTATTTTTTGCATAAGCTTCCGCCAACAAAAATATTTTTTTTTAAACCTATATGTATCATATATATATATATATATATATATATATATATATATATATTTATAGGTATTGGACTAGGTGAAAGTCGTTGAGTGGTTTATTTCAAAGACTTTTAGCTGGGCTAGCAAATAGCTCGCGATATACTTTTCAGCTTCAATAAAGATTAATGTCTTTGTACACAGTACATAAATTATTATTTAGAGACGACACACATACACACACACACACACACAGGGACATTAAGAGCTCTCGTTGGTCTGGGTAGCGATAAGTAAAGCCAAACCTAATCAATTATACAAACGGAATGCTCTGTCAACATAATAAGGCGGCGTCTCTCTCACTCTCTTCCTTTCTCATTCACGCTTTGTGTCTTTGTCATTTTATTGCTGGCCGTATCCTTGCCAGGATATGGCATACCCCAGAGCCTAGTCCTTGCCACTTGCCGCTTGCCGCTCTCCCGTTCTGATAAATTATACATTTAAAGTACAATTTGTGGCATTGTCCTTCGACGTGGCTGTTATGTGTATGTCATATCCTTAAAACCCGACAGGACATTTCATCAAATTGGACTTTAAGTGTCCGTAAACATAAGCAGCGTGAGAGACATTTCGGGTTATTGATTGGGCACACACAGCCCAAAAAGTCGTCGTGTCTTTAACATGCTTTAAGGCTAAAACACGTTTTTATACCCGGATCCCAGTGAACATGGGAAATTGGGGTATAATGGCTTGGTTAAAAAGTATGTAACAGCCAGAAGGAGGCGTGGCAGACAACAGAAAGTATATATATTCTTGATCAGGACGACAAGCCCTGTCGTGAGCAGGTCTAAGGCATGCAACTACACAGAGATACCCTGGAAATGGTTCCACTTAAACACAAAATAAACATATATATATATATATATATATATATATATATATATATATATATATATATATATATATTTTTTTTTTTTTTTTTTTTATATTTAATATATTTTCTATTATCTGCATCAGTTCCATTATCTACTTTAGTTTTTCAGTTTTTACAGGGTATGTGCAAGTCACATACTCTCCACCTATTGGCGAGAATACAAAACCATAAAATAGACATCAATTTCTATTGTTTTGATATAAAACTGTGTTCATTTTTAGGCTTAGAGAATTCAATTAGTTTCGAGTGCAAAATTTTTGCGGCTTAAGAATTGTACACAAAATGTTTATAAGTAATTTATATCGTCATATATATAGAGAGAGAGAGATTTATACTTGAGTGCTTCTATTCTTGGCTTAAGCAGCATGGTCTTTGGCCTAAAGCTTTGTTGGCTTATTGCTTTGACTCGCCTTTGCTAGCCAACAGAAGCTTCAGAAAATGCTGCAAAAATCTTGTTGTTGCCGTTGCCTTTGTTGTTACTGCTACACAGGTAGCAGACAGGTGAGAATTGCTGTTGTTGTCGTTGTTGTTGCTCTTGGCTGAAAAATCCACCTTTGAAATGTTAGATTGAAAAGCTTTTACTGCTGCTAAGGTAAGGGTGTGAGTGTGTGTGTGTGTGAGTGTGTGCGTGTGTGTGTTTGGGTATGTGTGTGCTCTTGTTAACGAGAGGCAGAGATATTAACCAATCAAGTGTGTTAATTGCACCATAATTGGTCAGAAAGCTGTCAATAGAACAACAACAACAACAACAAGGACTACAACAACAACAACAACAAGGACAACAGCTTCGACAGTAACAACAATTGCAGCAGGTGCAGAAATGCGTTATTAATGCAGTTGCTCCTCAATGCATGACAGCTCCAGCCGCACAGACAGCACTCAGAGCACCACACACACACACACACACACACACAACCATTCACACAGACAAATGCAGTCAGCCATTCATGAATTCATGTGAAAATGTAAAAGAAAATAACTTTGTACTCCATAATACTTCCACTCTCTTCAATGGATGCAGAGTGCAGAAAGTGAGAGCTCTGCTCAGAGCACAGATGCAGGTAAAGTTACAGGTAAAGGCCTACACTCAATCAATACAGGCTCCTGCTTTACTTATGCACTAAAACACACGCACACATAAGCTGCAGCGCCATCTACAGCGCACTTTGTGCAGCAGCTGCGGCTGTGCTTCCCACGGGCCACACACTAAGAGCAGCGCCTGAGGGAACTTGGGCTATAATTATGACAGCCAGTTGTATGAGCATACTAAAGGTAATTTCTCTACTACTCGAAATAAATTAGTATATTTAATTTTTGAGCAAATTAAGAGATTTATTTAAGATTTTAAATATTCAAAATGTGTCTAATCAACAGAGAAATTTATTTTTAGCTTTTATGGCATTCAAATTATGCTTAAAAACTCCATAAGATATTGATTTTGATCAATATCAAGCAAGTTATGGAGCTAGGTATATTGTAAAGGGTATACAATAATATATATTTCACATTTTCGCTCTTTTGAGCTACTTGGCTGAATCGACTTAGCTGGTCTTGGACTGGTCAAATGGTTATTACCTATAAAAGTTTTGTGTTTTAGAGTTAACTTTGCATGGTAACAAATATGCCCGTTTTACACAATTCAAATGTCTACAGGGTATACAAGCAGACAATTTAAATACACATAAAGCCTGAGTTGTATTGATGGATGTTTAGTCGGGCCAAAGACATTAATCCGCAGCTATTCATGAGGACAACAAGCAGCAGCAGCAGCAGCAGCAGCAGCTGCAAGCGATTTGACCCATGGATAAATGTGAGTATTAACAGCATAACGGTTAAAGCCAGCAAAGGCAATAACAAATTCTTCTTCTTTTTCTATTAATGAATTGCCGGAAAGACTTTAAGATGAAAGCGAAATTACGTTGTGAGCGTTGTCAGCCGGGCATAGCTGACTGCATAATACTCGTTTACACACCAAAACACATAGCTAAATTGTGTAGAGTGGGAGAGTGGGAGATTACCTTAAGGCTTATGGGTATATCTATAGTTGAGCTAGATGATTTGGCTATAAGACTGTGAAGAATATATTATAGAATATTCGATTTTCCATACTGCAAATGGGTATATCCAAGAATATTTGACAATAAGACTACATATAGTCAAGTAAATGCACCAAGCTTGTATAAAACCAATATACCCACCTGAGGCGCGTATTCAATCGAATTCCTTTCAAATCCATCAACAATGCGCGCCGTAAAGTTGGTTGAAAAACGAACGCTTATTTGTCTAAACCTGAACTGATTTGCTCAATACCTGATTAAAGGATTAGAGGCCCAAGCTCGCGTGTGTGTGTGTGTGGGCGGTGGGCGTTGGGCGTGGCTGCAACAGTTAATTAAAACTTTTGCACCGTTGCAAACAGAACGAAGCGAAACCGCAAACAAAGACTAAATTAGAGCAACAGCACCGCCAAGAGCTTTCGAGACTGCCAGCTCCACACCCCCACCCCTGGGACCCCTCAGCAACCCCCAGCCCCGACCTCCCTTTGTTATGCTTGAGTTGCGCGATTTGATTTCGTGCGTAAAACTTTTTGCACGCGCATTTGAATTTGGCTTTAATGCAATTAAATTGTTTAATTTCAAAGAAACACAAATTTACTAAAGACAGCAAGGGGCGGGGAGGAGGGGCTGGTAGGGGATGAGAGGGAGTAGGGAATGTCAATTCGAGACGTTAATCCAAATGTCAAGGCGTGAGCATTAGAGTCAAAGGATTTGCATTGAATAGACATTGAACACAAGACCTGGGCAGCTGTGTGGGTGTGGGCGTAGGTGTAGGTGCAGGTGTGCAGGTGTGTAGGTGTGTGTGTGTGTGTGTGTGTGTAGGTGTTTGTGTGTGTGAATTCAATAAGTTATAATGAAAATATGGCTTGAGGTGTTCATTTTTTGACAACATATATAACTTGACATTTTTTCCTGAGGCCAACTTTAAGCAAGTCAGCAGCGAGCTTAGCTGACTGTCTTAATGCTCGCTCACTATGCAAAAAAAGTGAAATTACTTGGGCTTGTCAGTTCTAGGTTCACTTTGTGCTATGTTTTAAGCTGGGAGAGGCTAGCCTCGAGGCTTTGTCAGCTTTGCCACGCCCCTATAAGCGGGCGCTGAAGCTATATATTTCTACATGGGCTTCTAAAGAGTTTGCTTGAATTCAGCTCAATCAATGGGGCTTCTAACACATCAAATGTGAGCAGCTTGTTTCAGCTTAGCTAAGTCAAGAGTCTCCCAGCTTTATGAGCTGCAAGCTTCGTTTTCTGCTGCTGCTTGGTCCTCAACTTGCTACTCTTTCTAAGCTATAACCAGTTGAGAATTCGATGGCTGCAGCTTTTGCAAAGAGAGCCAAAGCGTCTGAAGACAGCCAGCTCATATGCCTACCCAGTGGTATGTGGAGAGAGGGAGAGAGAGAGAGACAGACAGGCATTGCACAAGAAGCCAATATACTCGCTTTACACTAGATGGGCGAGTATAGAAATCTTGCCGAAAAAATAAACATTGCGAAAAAGGTTTTCAAGCAAACATAATAGACACACCAAACAACACACACATACACACGCACACACACACACTCACACATATACAGAATGACAGCTACTGACACATTTGATGATGCTGTCCTATTTGTGTCTGTGTGTGTGCTCTATGTGCCTTTGCCTTTGCCTCTGTCTCTGTCTTTGCTGCTGCCGCTGTCTCTGCTTCTGCCGCTGCCCCCGTCTCTGCCCCCGCCTCTGCCTCTGCCTGTGCGTGGAAAGTCAAGTAGGCAACAATTCGTTTGTCCTTGCAGCGAGCTGTGAAATTGAATGTCGAATGATGTAACGAGCGGAGCTGGGCGCTCCACATGAATTATGCTTTCTCTTTTCAATATTTGTGCTTTTTTGGCAACAGCTGGTTAGACACGGCGTATGCGTAATATTTCAACAGCGGAATAAGATATTTATATTCATATATATATATACACATTTTTAAATCATAAATCCTACATTGATTAATGCCAAGCAGTCGACTAGAATGGAAGACTCAGCGCTAAACGAAGTGGGGTCAAGATGCCGTTAGATCTGAGCTGAACTATGTTTACTCTAGGGGCTTCCTTTGACCTTCAGCTGGAGGCGAAGAGAAAGTTGACTAAGCACTAAATCAGCCAGGCACTCGTACCATAGAACTCGGCCATAAATAACAATTAGAATGACGGAAGTGCAGTTGACATTAAGTTTAACAAGCGGATGTGAGCTGCCTCGCAATTGATTTACAGCTCAAAGCAATTGTATGCAAATTAAGTTGGCTCATCATTGATATATATATATATATATATATATATATATATATATATATATATATATATATATATATATATATATATACAGCTATCAATATATATCATCTCATTAAGTACATAGAAATCTGCATCTTCTTTAGCTGTCAAACTCGCACGGTGAGCCAAAGCACTTTCCTAGAAGTTCTACTTGGAGATGCATATAATCGTGTGACTATGCTTTCAGCTCTTCACACACACACCTACGCCATACAGACACACTCTTCTTGTCTCACTTTAACTCATTGTTGGGCACAGTCTGCACACAGCTGAGAGCTCTGTCACTGAACTGAACTCAACGAAATGGCAGCGTCAAGTTAACGGTTTCATGCTGAAATTGCTGCTCTTCCTTAGTATTCCCAGTATTTTTGCTCAATATGACTGTGCATATATATAAGCTACATATACTTGATCAATATGTTGAGCTGTATAAGCTATATATACCTGATAAGGACAATGAGCCTACTCGATCTGACCATGGCTCGCTGTCTATCTGTAAGTGTCTCTTTATCACTGTTTCTCTATCAGTCTGTCCGCCTGTCTGTCTATCTGTTTGTCTGTTTGTCTGTCATCCTCTCTTTTTCTCAGTCTGTCCCTCTTCCTGCCAAGCTGTTGCCTTCTCCGTCGATCTGGCTACATCTCTCTGTCTCTCTTTATGTCTCCGACCCACTGTCTATCCGTCTGTCTTTGCGCCTGTCTGTTCGTCCATCTGTCTGGCAGTTTGTCATGTTTCTCTATGTCTTTCTGTCCATCTGTACACCCCTCCGTCTCGCTGTCACGCTGCCTAGCTGCTGAAGCCAAGAGTTGCCTAGGCGTAAGCTTATGATTGATTCTATAAAAATCGATAATAATCGGTATTTTGCCTAGATTTTTTACAGCATTACTTGAAGAGCCTAAAGCATTAGCTTACAGTTAATAGAGTTTATATGGAGATTCACTTAAAGTGAATTCAAAAATAACTTAATATAGCTGAAGGAAAGGGGCAAGGGGAAAGGGAAAGCGCAAAAGGGAAACTATTTGTGAGCGTCTCTGCTTATGTCCTATAACATAACAGAGTATTGTGTTAGCTGCTAGGTGAGCACGCCCAACTAACGCAGTGCAATTTTGTTAAATTGTGAATTTGACAACATTTTTCAATAGGCAAATTCGAACGCAAATGACAAGCAAATCCCGCACGGCTTTGCGCTGTTTTTCAATGCGGCAGGCCTAAAAGTATGCAGCACCTTCTGGCTCCCATTCAAAAAGTCATTTACTTTAAATGGCAGCCACACACACACACACACATACTCAGACGAGGCGGACGTGTCAGCGAAATTAACCTGTTCGTGACAATGCGTCACGAAACAGCGAAGAGGCGAACATCGAGCAGGAGGCGCCAATAAGTAGGCAACACTTTTCCCTCGTTGCTGTCAACGGCATTCTCCGCATTCCTGAGCGGGCCTGAAGAAGTCGTATTAAACTACACCTGTGCCTCGCTCTCCCACCTGAAAGTTACAAGTTAATCCACACGTTTGGCTACCTTTCTATGCTCGCTCAAGCAGTGCAAAGCGAGTATATTGGCTGCAATGCCAGAGACTGCAGATTTGATATATAAACAGCTATGAACACCTCTGTGGCCCCTCTGCGTCTGCAGCCACTGTGCGCATATCTGTTACTGTCTTAGCGCTGACATCAGCGTCAGTAATAAATTTGTTTTAAAACTCAATTCACGTAGAATTTGAAGAACAAATTCTATTTCCCATCAAATTCGCCTGAGTGGACTGTAAATGAGGTGAGCGAGTTACGCTTGAGTTCGAATCGAAGTGGGCTGCTGTCTTGCAAATTGAATTGTATCGACAGCAGAGTGGGAGTGCTCGAGTCGGGAGGGCACGACTGGTAGATACACGCTCAGATTGGCAAATGAGTAAAGCGATGGGAGCTATGCTTAGGGACTTGGCGCAGATGAACTTTAGACTTTATAAAGAAGATTGATGATTGAAGATTGTTGATTGAAGATTGAGAATTGAAGATTGTCGATTGAAGATTGAACATTGAAGATTGATGATTGAAGATTGAAGATTGAAGATAGATGATTGAAGATTGAAAATTGATGATTGAAGATTGAGGATTGAAGATGTAAGATTGATGATTGATGATTGATGATTGATGATTGATGATTGATGATTGATGCTTGATGATTGATGATTGAAGATTGAAGAATGAAGATTGAAGATGATTGAAGATTGAAAATTGAGGATTAAAGATTGAATAATGAAGATTGAAGATTGAAGAGAGAGAAGATTGAAGTTTAGAGGAGAAATTGAGGAGAATTAAAGCCTATCAGAGTAAGCGGCAAAGAAGAAAGATTAGAAAGAGAATAAATTGTTTTTGAATATGTATACCTGATGGGTTGGATGGCTTATAAAATAAACATAAAATTTTATACCCTATATATTAGATGTATATAGAGCGAATAATTTGAGCGAGGGCTTCGTTTGTTGACATTTTGGTAAAAGACACTTGCAATGATTGCTCATAAAGTTCATAAAGCTGGGCGGGTGCGAGTGTGCGGGGGCGTGATGAACGAGTTTGCTGTTTGGCCGCCCGGAAAAGTGGAAAAAAGACGTGGAAAGTGGGCGACGTCTGGGCGTCGTTGGGTCCGACGCAAAATGCGACCGACATTAATAAGCATAAAATCTGTCTGGGCAAACGCCCCAAAAACAACAAAAATCCAATTCAAAAACGAAGCAGCAGAAGATGAGATGCATTAGCGAGTGGGAGAGAGAGAGAGAGAAAGAGAGAGGGAGGGAGTGAGAGTGAGAGTGAGACTAAGTGAAAGCAACTAAGTATCTTAGTAAGTGTAGAGCATTTGGCAAAGTCGTTCATTTACATGCATGGAATACCCCTCTGCGGACCTAACGCAGCTCAGCCTCTGGGTCGTAACCTCTGAGGTGCCTGATGAGAAGGGTTTGACAGGAGTGGAAGGGCGCAGGCAGAGGAGAATGGAAACGGATTTCGAGTGTTCGCGCATAATTTCACAAAGTGCTCGCCGCGTGTCACGTGCCACGCCTCAACTTTAGTTATTATTTATATTTCTTCTTTTATCTTTTTTTTTTATTTTCCACAATTTTTGTCATCAACTTTTTCTTTACAAATACCCGTCCACGAGCTGACAGGCGAGTATATTGGTTTCTGCTGGAGACTTGAATCAGATGTGGCTAAGTTCTTATCAATTGAGGCCTGCCATTAGGCATTCCGAGTCTACTCTGCTGCTGCTCTGCAGCGAGTATTATGCGGGCGAGTATTATGCAGTCGACCTGGCCGCCTCACATGCTTGTCATCAGCTTGTTCTTTTTACTTTTGGTTTGGCGTTAAGGCGCCTCGTTTGCTGTCTCAATTACAGTGCATTATGCTGGCTGGGGAATAAATTATCATATTGTCTCGATGAAGCGAGTCGGCCATGCCAGACTCCGTCCTAAGCTCTATGTCGAGCGCTCTCACACAGTCGGTTGGCATTGGAATTTATGATCTACGCAGATTTGTTCAACTGCTTAATTTATTGCAGCGCATGCAAAATCCCAACTGACAAAAGGTTGCAAAGGAATTTGCAGAAGATTTTGCCGGTCGCAGAGTGGGGTATATTGGGCGGGTCTAAAGTTAGTTGATGGGCGAATATATTAGGTATATATGATATATACCCAATTAGTACTATAATCTGAGTCAGGCTGAGCTTAACTAGAAATTTTAGCTTTTGCTTTCCTTGAACATAACTCGAGAACTCGAAGAGCTAAAGACGCCAGACTTGGTATGTGGCCTCTACTTACGTAGACTAATAATATTTTGACTGATTTTATATATTATCGGTGGGCATATTGGTTTTGTAAAATGCTTTTTCACTTCATCTATCTTTTCTGTTCTCCACAATTCTCTTGTCATGTGAGTGCTCCCTCAGATGATCAAATTAAGGACTTTTTGGATTTCGTGTTCATCTAGCTGAGCCAGAGAGATTAGGGTATCGGAAAGAGAGTATATTGGTTTTGTGCAAGTGTCTTTAAATTGGATATATATCTTAGTATATAGGGTAGCCCACTCGAGCCGATGAACGCCTACTAGGGGCGTGGCAACTTCTTAAAATAAATCTTCAAAATTTGGCAACTGGATTGAGCTCGTCTGCAGATTGGCTCAAAATCTCATATACTATATGATATAATATGTATGCTATATTATATACTACATATATACTATATTATGTACTGCAAAATATATCATCGAAGCTGAATCAAAAAGTTTTCCTGCTGAACATTTCTACCGATTCATCTACAAAGCTTTGATTCCCTTCAAATTAGTTTTCTTCGAAATGTGCGCGAGCATTAGGCAGTCAGTTATGCTCGCCTGTAACGCTTTCTACTAGTTCATATTTGTGTAGCTGTGGGTTAGGGTATCTTAGAGCCCAGTCGAGCCTTTCTGCTTGCCGTTGTCCTTTGTGCCTTCTCGCTCGCACGCAGCCGTAATTTGTTTCAAATTATCCTTTTTTCAAATTCCAGGCGCTGCGCGGCGCCGTCTACTGTAAATCTGGCCGGCAAATGGCTTCGCTGCTTCGTTATTAGAAAACAGAGCGTGGCAGAGAGGAGCAGGCATCGAGAGCCGTCTGGAAGGATTGTCGGGCCTTTTAGGTGAGTTAGTTCTCCATAGAAGCATGCCGCAAAGTTGGGCAAGCGAAAAAGTAAATAGACTCTTAATTTGTGCGCGCTTCGATGAAGTTTGCCAAAAAGTTCATCTGGAGGCAAACTGAAGAGTTTTGCCCACTTCCCTCTCAGAGCATCAAATAAATTGTGCTTCAAGCCGAAAACCTACAAAATATGAAAGAACTTTGTGATTGTGATTATATATATATTCCATATATATATATATATATATATATATATATTCCATATCCTTTTTTCTTTGTTGGCATTGTCCAGCAAATTAAAATGTAATAAATCTGTCCTCAAGTTGGCAATGTTGACCCAAATTACATTTTTGTATACCCTGAACTCGCAGCTGACTGGGCATATTAGTTTCGACTGAAGTCCTAAGGCTTTATAAATAGTTAGTTAACCTGGCCTAATATGACTAAGTGCTGCTACCCAGCTCGAAAACTATAAAAGCTAGAGACTTGAACTTTTGTGTGCTTACAAATTCGGGTATCCTGACTACACGCTGAAAATTACATTAAGATCATATCACTAGAACCCGAGTTCAGTCAGGCTAATGCGCAGAGCGTGGGTGCTGCTGATAGAACCAAGGCAGTGGCTGCTTAAAGTGCGCTGTAGATGGCGCTCGTTTGCAGGGCAGACTTCTAGAATGCTTGAAAATTCACCTTGAAGCAGGCTGTTCTGTTAGTCGTGCATACCCGACCAGAGCACGCTCATTAGTGTCGCTGCCGTTGTCTTGGCTTGTCGGCAGGAATGTGCGTGGAATGCGGAAGTCCTGTCGCTGTGCTGTCCTTGTGGCTCATCCAGCGAGTCCATCGCTGTCAACTGTGGCCCCGAAGGGCTTTCAGTCTGTGCGCAAGGACAAAGTTTTTATTGCCGGGCAATTGGAGTTTGGCCACGTTTGCTTGCCGCAGGATGTTTGTTGCTGGCGCCCCATTGGTGTCGTCTTCTTTTGTCTCCATTGTCAGCGCCATTGCGAAAGCCACAGATTTGTTTAGCGTCCGAAGTTGCCCATGCACCTCGACGTGGCCACAAGGATTTTTGTCCTTTAATTGAATTCAGCAAACGAGTTAAAGACTTCAATTTGCCCCCAGCACAGGGTATTACAGTTAGGCTGCGAGACGCTCACAGATTCCAGCTGGAATTTATATTAAATGCATGTGCTATATATGTAACTGTATATATATATATCACACTAATATGAATAGCCCTTGGCTTCCATGCAATAATAGTCGAATGCCAAAACTAGAAGTGAAGTTTGCCTCATGTGGGCGTGGGCTGCGCCTAATCCCAATGCGTAACAAATTTTTGGTTTATTTTAGGACTTTGTTGTCTTCGCTTTGAGCCAGCTGGAAGTTGTCTTCTTACGACTGTCATTCCTCAGGGATTATAAGGCTCTTAACTGTACCTATATCTACAGCGTCTAGAGGCTAGAGTCTAGAGTTTAAAGTCGAGAGTCCTAGAATCTAGAGTCTCGATTTGATTAAATTTTATAGAGAAATGTGTCGATAATTTAAAAGTCGCTTGAGCTGCACCTCATATAGAAGGATCTTCAAGGAATCTTCAAAGTTCAAGTCTCTAGGTTTTATGGAAAGAACAATGCAAAAAGATAGACGGAAGGAAGGACGACCAGATAGACACAGCTGGACTGACGGATAGATGGATGTATAGATGGCTGGACTGGCGAATGGACAGACGACAGGCTAATTAACGGATGGACAAACGATAAGTCTGAACAATAGACAGACGGACGGACAGACTTATGTCTGTCTATCAATTGGTCCGTCCGTCTGAGCATTAGTCAGACTTGTCCCTCATTCAGCCAATACTATAGACTGGCGAATGGGCAAATGGATGAATGGTGGGGTAGACCGATGGAAGAAGTTACGTTAAGATGGACAGATAGGACGAACGGACAAAGGGTTAACTATGTGAATGTGAATAGAGAAAGAGAGAGAAGACTAAATAGACTCATCTGCCACATACCCCTAATTACCTTTACAGTGTTTACCAGCAAGTGGAAAGCTCACAACAAATATTCTATTCTCTAGATACAATATTAGTTTTGCTAAATAACTATTTTTCAATAAGTTTGGAGAGTTGCCCTGAAGGGTGTTTCGACTGTGCTGCGACAGCTGAGTGCACAGATCTCCCATTTCTATTTGAGGCATTTTTTAGGTGGGTCGAGCTCGCTCGGCTGGGGACGGGCAATGGACGGCAGCTTCCGCAGTCGTAAAGTAGATCATCGTTAAGCTAATTTCGGGCGGCGTGCATAAAACATTTGATGGCGAACCGGAATAAGAAAAAAGGGTTATTTTACAGCCATTTGGGGCCAGAGCTCAATGGCACCTTTGCGACGCTGCGCGGCGACGTGTGGCCCAGCTGGGCCTTAAAGGGGGCATCTTTTGCGCTTGATTACAGATGTTAATGCCAGCCGGAAACTAAAACCGAATAACTAACTCACGTGCGTGGTCTTTAAGGACACGACTCCTGCAGCACAATGAAATAAGTTAAAGTTTCAAGGTGTTCCGCCCGGCTGCTGGCACACCTGAAAGTTGACCGAGATTCAAGCCTCGACTCACGACTCTAACCAGACACAATCAGCTCTGTAAACTAGTTTCAGTCACACAACAATCTATGCGCACTTCAAATCAAAGTTTTTGCTTTATAAATTTTGTTTTTCATAACTTTCTCTCTCTCTCTCCCTCACTCTCTCTGTGGCTCTCTCTCCCTGTCTCTCTTGCTCTCAGATGTGTTTGCTTTAAGCATGCCCTTTGCTGGGCATTTTGAGTCTTATGTAACGCCTCGCACAAGCTTAGCCTGTGTTAGTAGAGACTCACTTCATTAACCAAGTATCTTTAGGCGAGGGTGGCTTTATAAACTTCAACTTACCAAATATATTCTGCATATATAAAAATTTTATAAATTTGTATATTATATAAAGTAATATATTAAGACTAAAAAGTTAAATATTATTTATTATAACTTCAACAAATTTGTTTATTGTCTATATAAGACAGATTGCAAATAAAAACAGCAATTTAAAAAAAAAAATATTATAACTTTTTCATAAATTTCTATTTTAATTATTTATTGAATTATTTTAATTCCAGCTTTTCAGACTGTTCTCATAGCGCAGTATGCTTTGTTAGACTTGGATAAATTTCTCCTCCTGCTGCTTCTGCTCTTTTCATTGTTTTTCTGCTTTTCTCCAATATTTTTATTTTTAAAATTTTTAAAGTATGATAAAAAATGCCAAAAAATATTAAAAAATGTATTACTTTTTTATTTTTAACATATCCTTAAACATTTTTAATTTTCTGAAATATTATCAATAAGTATTTTTCAACTCAACAAATTAAAAAAAAAGAGTTTATTTTTGTACTATTTTCGAATATTTTTTTAAACATTTTTTAGTTTACCTCCAAATTTATTTGATTCAATTCTTTAATTTTTATAATTTTAATTTTCATAAACTTTTGTATTTTTTCAGATATCTTAAATTTTAATGTTTAACATTTCTTCAAAAGGGGTTTTAACTTCTTTATCAAATGTATATGTATATATATATATATATATATATATATATATATATATATCATGTATATCATATATCATACACAGAGAGAACTTTTAGCTAGAAGTCTCTAAGCTTTCTCAAGATTTTCGTGTTTCCTTTTTTAGTATTAAGAACTTAGCAAATATATAGTTATTACAAAGTAGAGCAAAAGTGTAGGGTATACAATATTCGGCCTTTGACATTTTCCCGTTATCTTTCAACTTGTTTTATTTTGTTTCAAATTTGAAAACTTTGCACTTCAATTTGGAGTTTTGCATGCAAATATTAAGTAGAACAAGCAGCAACTGTGGCAGCAGCTAAACAGAGAGGGAGAGAGAGAGAGATAGAGAGAGAGAGAGGGAGATAGACACAGGGTCACAGTTGGTGGTTTGTGTGGCATTTGGTAATTCGCATTGATTCGCAGCGGCTGGCATATGGAGTCTAAGCTTGATTGGATGCTTAGACTTTGGGGCTGGGCGCTAAGATAAATGGCGCATGTTATACACACGCACACGCACACGCACACACACTATGTGTGCCTGTGTCTGTGACATAAATTTGGTTTAACAGTTCAAGGTTAAGCTTGAGACTTGCGCTGCAACGAAACGCAACAAGCGCACGCTGCTCGGTGTCCCTGAGTCACAAAAGTCACGTAGACGCATAATTAACAGGAGCCAGCATAAAGTATGCTTCAGGCAGCCAACGGTGGCAAGGATAAAGGATACACCTGGCTGCCAGGCAGCCAGGCGCCGAGCTTGGCAGCCAGATTACAGCTTACAGCGTTGTCCCCCAAAAGGTTTACTCCGGCATATGCGCACGCGAGCTGAAAAATTAACAGCGCCATACGGCGACACCTTTATTTTTCACTTACACACACACACACACACACACACACAGCCATGTGTGTGTATTGCCGAAAAAGTTTTCGTGTTGCGCCTTCATTTGGTATTTGATTTGCTGCTTCCCTTTTTTATATGCGCCGAGCACAAGGGAAGTGCCTGAACAGGGTATATGGGCTGTGGGAAAAGGTATGTAACATGCCGGAAGAAGGCGTGGCCGAAGTCATATATATATTATATAGGCTTGATTGAAATTTAAAGCTGACTTTCTATAGTTAAATGTAACTGTCTATCTGACTGTCTTTCCGACTGTCTATCTGACTGTCCTTTTGACTATTCATCCGACTAGTCCCTCCGACTGTCTCTCTGACTATCTCTCCAACCCTTCGTCCGATTATCCCTCCCATTATCTGTCCGACTGTCCTTCCTACTGTTCCTCCGACTGTCCCTCCAGCCCTTCGTCCGATTATCCCTACCACTGTCTGTCCGACTGTCCTTCCTACTGTTCCTTCGACTGTCCCTCCAATTCTCGGTCCAATTGTCTGTCCGACTGTCCCTCCCATTGTCCGTCTAACTGTCTGAATCTAACTCTCTGTGTCCTGTCCACTATCCACTCCTCCATCCATCCTTCCGACTCTTCCACTGTCCATTCATGACTCGAAGTATCTCAGCGCAGTGCAGGGCATCAACTAGTCATGCACACCCGACTAGAGCACTCTAAATTGTTTGTTTTGGCACAGCTCTTACTTTTTACGAGCCACGCCGCTCTCCAGCTGCCGCCACGCCCCCTCTCTGGAACTAAGGCCAACTTTATGGTTTATGGAAATTGAACCTTTGCTAATGAAGCTGCAGCAAAAATTGAGAGTGGCAGAAGGGGATCAGCAGAAGCGAGCGCCCTCTTATTGACACCGATGCATATTTTAATAAAGTTTCCTCACTTGGTCCTGTTTATGCCCTCATGCAGTTTATTAGCCGTAAATCAAAGTGTTTCGGAGTTTTCAAATCGCACCTGCACAGCTGAGCACCTGCTCAGCCCGCCTGCCCGCTTGCCCGTCTCGGAAAACTAACAGATGGCGACTTTAATAGCCGGCTGGTTGCCAGGCAGCTAAGTCCCGGCCAAATATAAGCAGCTTTTGCCTAAGTCGAAGGTTGCTAGGCCATGCTCTAGGCGGGTATGCTCGACTGGGCCGCACCCTGAGCCCAGTGAAGAGGCTTGCTATATATAATTCTGGGCGAAAAGCGCATGCTAATTAAGTCTGAAATTATCGTTGTCTAAGAAAATGACTTAAGACTCTAGAGAGCAAATTTTATCTCCTTAGCTTATTTAATCTCCGAGTTAAGCTAAGAACTAGACTTCAATGTCCATTTGATCGGTATTACGTATAGTATTATGAATAAGACATTCAGATGCATGTTGGTTAGATAGAGTTAGCTCCTCTCTAAGCATATGCCAAGATAGTGTGCCCAATATTTGCAATCTTATCCTTAGTTTTTGTAGACCAACCTCGCTCTGGGTGCAGATGAATAGAAATTTTTAAAAGTGAAACAATCTTACTATGGCTACACTAGTTAATAGTCTCCATATCGAATTGCATGTCTCTATCTTCAGTAGTCTTCGAGTTATGTACAAAGAATCAAAATTCAAAATCGAAATTTTGTCGATATTAGATTGACAAATGTGCTGTTATCGATAACAAATAATTATTAGGTCTTTCAACCTATGAAATATACATAAATATAGAGATTTATACGCTTCGGTCTATTCCTGACTCATTTTCTTCATTATCATTTTGTAATCCCACTCGTATGTGTGGGTATAGAGTCAGGTATTTCAAAAGTGAAATATTCTTAGTAAGCCTACGATACACAAGAGGCTACATACCAATTTTCATATGCCTATCTCAAATAGTTTTCGAGCTAAGTGCAAAAAACTGAACTCAAAATTGAAATATCGTTAGACAGATTGTCAGACATGGCTCAGTTAATGAACTCATTAAGCAATCATGCATCACAAATATATTTCCCTGCTAACCGTTACGTGCCTACCCAAGAGAACAATATACCTCTTGCTGTTCACGTAAGTCTCGAGGGTATCTAAAATAAAATGGAAACAACAGATTATTATGAAAGTTGTTATTAATTTGATTAAACCTGGCGTAATGAAACGCGTTGGCATTGAATTTAATTGTAAACATATTCTATATTAAATTACTGCCGAATTTCACTGAATTTCCCTGAATTTCGTACTAAGTACTTTATTTATGAGTGCTGAGTGGAGCGCAACAGGATATCCTGTTGCAAATGAAATTGTTATTATTTTATGATTTACGTAAGTCTCTATGAAAGGCCATCAGGCACAGAAGCCAGGCCAAGCGACAAGCCTGCCCATCAATCAAAAACATGTTGAGCTGTCCCTGTCACGTCACATCCTGTCGCTATTTAGCACCAAAAAAGGAAAAAAACAAAGGCAAATTGCCGTGCTCCAGTGGGGAGTGCACGACTAAGATACCTCACTGAGGTCCGCTTAAAGCGGTTGCTTAGACTTACATACTGCTCACCTTGGGCAGCAGCTGCTCCAGTTCTTCTCACATTCTATGAGACTAGTCTGATTGAGCTTGGGTTCTAGTTGTTGTTGTTGTAATTAATTATTTGAGAAATGAGCGAGGTATACCCAATCTGAAACACTCCTCTTCTGTCTATTCCTTAGCGTAACCTACAAAGTAAATGTAGAGTCTCTAGTTATTATGGTCTTCAAGTTATGCTTAAAAAAACAATTTAAAATATCGATTTTTATCGATATCAATAGATAAAAATATTTATAATAGGCAGACAGACGGAGGAGCTTGTCAACTGAGCTCAATTTGCTGATCGATATATTATATATTATATAGTATATTTTATATATATATATATAATAAATTTTTTTTTGCATTCGCCTAGAACCAATACACCTTGCAATGCCATATTTAATGAGCTCAGGGTATAAAAATGCTTAAAATTTTCCAAACAGATTATCATTAAGGACACTGATAAATGGAGCGGTAGGCGGGAGGGGGCAGGGGCAGGGCGGAGGGGTGGAGCAGTGCGAAGGCCAGTGCCATTACTGTTGATTAAATATGGGTCATCAGCGCAGCGCTGAAGAGCAGCTGCCAGCAAGTAGCGAGGGGCAAGCTGCTGGCTTGACATTGCGCATACGCCACGTGCGCTGCATGAGATTTTGCACTTAAGTTGCAACCGGCAAAAAGTGCATGTTGTGGCAGGTGATGTGGCGTGACCAAATGATTGATGATTGATGTATTGATGGATTGGACACTGTCAATGCGTCGACGACTTCGTCTTCTCAGCAGGCCAATCAGTGCCAGCCACGCGGCTGCAATGCGTTTTTCATCTCAGCCAGCACATTAAAAGCGCCTCAGGCAAGGCCACACATCCAGTTCGAACTACTCGACGATTTCTGATTAGAACTCTGAATATTTTCTTTATACTCTTTACTTGCTCGAAGGCTGGGTATATTGGGTCAACTGTTCATTGGGACTTGTGGGATATTGTAAATGGCACATAATACATTTGGTATATGATGTATGGTACACTTGAGAATGGTACATGTGGCAAATGTTGTCAATGGTATATTGTATTAATGATGCTTTATAAAAGGTACACTTTTTAGTGGTACATATCGAATAGTACACGTAGAGGTACGTTAAATACATGGCAACTTATGAATGGTACGCTTGAAATGCAATAATTATAAATGCTATACAATATATATGAATATTGAAAAGGTACATTTTATATATAGTACATGCTGTGTATATATGGTGTGCATACATATAGGTACATTGTCTTGTTTATGGGTACATTTAATAGCCAGGAATCTTAAGGTACTTTATGAATTGTTATTTAGATCCCTATTTGAGAGACTGTGAGAAGAAGAACTAGCTAAAGGCGTACGCGAATTGAAGAACGAATATTTGTTAAGGCCTCGCCGAGCTGAATACAGGGTATCTACACATCTTGAAACGAAAAGTATTCTATTTTTTTTTGTATTCTCATATGCTTTAATGTTGCTTACCTAAGGCATTTTTGGCTGTAGCCGCGCATCTGCAGCTGCCTTTTGCCAATGACACAAGACATTTGGTGCCGCCAGCAAAAGCAACAAACTCTTACACACACAAACATAGAGATAGTCACACACACACATGCATATACCGCAAGCAGAAGCGCCGCATGTGGTTGGCGATTTGAATTTGCCTTTTGCTGCTTTTCACACGTGCTGGCGTGCTCTGTTTACGAATGTGCGTATGAAAACAGAGAGAGCGCAAAAAGCGTGCAGAGCTGAGCAAAGCGCAGACGCAAGCCAAAAAGTGTAGGCAATATGCGGGCAGCACGGCAACACTGTTCAAGTGTAACGGCATTCATTTGCATTTGGCATTACATATATGCATTTATTTTTAGTACTATTTATAGGCAAAATGAATTAGTATGTTGCGTTAGCGTGCTGGGCGGTGAGAAAGGGAAATTTCACTAAGTCTTTTGTTGGGCAATTATTTGCCATAAAATTCCCAGCAGCAGCAGTAGCAGCAGCAGCAACAAGCGACAGCAAATAGTTAGCAACAAGCTGCCTCTGCCGCTGCCTCTGCTCGCCGTTCGCTGCTTGCTGCGCTGCTTCGTCTGCCTTGGCAGCATACTGAGCGCTGGCACTGTATGAGCATTGGGGCAGCGTTGACGTTCGCAGTTTCATGGAAAACTCGCGCGCGAACAGTTCGAAAAATCGGTAGACGCGTCTTTTGGGAAAATGTTCTTGACCAAGGAAAATGCCGGCGGCAACATTTCTCGAAACGTAATTCCATTTTTCAAATATTAAAAAAACAAACCTAAATTAAACATTTAAATAGTGTGTGAAAATTTGTTTATTTAATTTCTGGCTATAAAAATTACCAAAAAAATCCCAAAAAAAATAAGCAAAATAACCAAATTTATAAATAAAAAATGTGTTTAGCTTTCAAAGCAAGTTTTACGGTAAGTAAACGGAAAACCCGAAAAGAAAAACGAAAATTCATCACACAAAAAAATTAAACAAATTTGAAAAGAAAACTAAAAATATTTTTGTTTTTTTACTGCGCAAATATTTTTATAGTAAATTTGAGGCAACCTGTACAGTGAAGCCTTCAGCCAGCTTTGCTAAGCACTTCACAGAATTTGTTATTTGAGCAGCTTAAATTACACAAATAAAACTGACAATTCAAATGCAAAATTTAAATGAAAACGTAAAAAAATATTCCAGCTCTCGACCCGACAGGAAGATCCTAATAATGCATCCATAATCCACTCAAATTGCTAGATAAATAATAACTGAAACATTCAGATACAAAAAAATGTTGCAAAAGTTCAGCTCGTTTGAAGAGCTCTTGAATTCAGCGGAAAATTAGAGAAAATTCAGTGGAATTTTCACAGTTACAGTTTCAGTTTCAGTTTCAGTTTTCAGATCCTCAATCTGGTGTTCTCTTGCTCTTCCACTCGATTTGCCTTCCAATCGAGTGTAAAATCGTCTGAAGCGAGCATCAAATATTAGATACGCCCCATCGCATCCTTGGATTCCTTTGGCTTCCCTTAATTGAGTGCAATTAGAAGAGAAATCGAGTGAGAAAATCGTCATTGAACTCTTTAACTTTTCAATTGACGAGCTCAAGTATTGATGAAGTCAGCGAAGAGTGGGTATATTGGTTGCATTATACTCGTTCACACTCAATCGAAGATTGAATATTGAAAACGAAGAGTATTTCGAATGGACAGACTGAAAATTGGGCATATTGTATTGCTATGCTCGTTCGAGATGTAAACGGAGAGTATTCGTTCTATGATGATCGTTTACTTTGAGCAGAAAGAGTATATAGGTTTAGTGTTAAGAGCGTAAATCTGCATTGATTAACAGTTATTATACTACACTTGCGCCCATTGAGTATGATAAGAGTATATTCATTTTATAATACCCGCTCAAAAAGAGAGCATATTTGTGTCCATTTGCTCGTTCACTGAGAGCAGAGATTTTAGAGGTTTTATTCCATTTCAGTGAAATGTCAAAACTGAGCATATTCATTTTCTGATACTCGCTCAAGCTGTGCCAGCCGAGTATATTGATTGTGTGGCTCTATCTGTTATGGAATTCGAACTCCGATGACTCGTAGATCTGTAGCTAGATGTGCCCTCTATACCTAAAGTATTGCCACGCCCACTGGGCGCAAATGCATATTGAGTTTAGCTAAGCGCAGCTTTTTATTAGCCCTAATTGATGTGTAAATTCCGCGAAAAATAATGTAAAGCGGGCGTAGCTGACTGCTTATGTGCCACGCCCATAGCTGTAGGCGTAGCATTTCGTTTATAGATCTAACTGCGAAGGAGTCGAACTTGGATTCAAAGTTGTCTGAGTGAATCATGCAGCTGGGCAAAGTCGATTACAGAAGCCTTTAGCTTCTAAAGAGGCGAATGCACAGCAAGGCGGAGCTGCTAGAAAGCCAATATACTCTCTTAACCATTTGTGAACAACTCTATGAAAATAGTGAAATTTGCTTCAAGTGAATTGAAATCAGTTTGAAATTTCAGGCAAATTGAACTCAAAATTAAAGTGTGTGTGTAGGTGTGTGTGGGTAGCTGTGTAGGTGTGTGAGTGAGTCTATTTTTATACATTTGAATTCTTGGTTTCGCGGAACGTTGAGGCAAGGCAATGGCATTGGCATTGGCAATGGCAATGGCAATGCCTTGCGCTACTTTCGCTAAGCCTGCTCAGCTCGTCAGCTGGAAGAGCTTCATCATAATTACAGTTGAAAAGGCGCCGCTAGAGCTTTAGGCTTGTTGCCTCACATCTGGTTGCTCGTTCCGATGCATAGACCCATTGCCTGTGCCAGTTGTTGGCTCTTCCAGCAGCTTTGGCAGCTCCACTCAGCGCGCTCCAGCAGATGGAAGTTTCCCAAGGACAATTATATATATATCGATATGCCACGCCCCTTTGAACACTTCATATAGCCCAAGTGTCTAACTGTGCTCAAAGTCCACTGGGAGCTGCCCACAAAAGGAAGCCATAGAGAGTGCTTGCAGCTTACCACGTTCTATATAGAGAATGGGCCAAGTCGGCTGTTATCTAGATGCAGTATATCATATAAGAAGTAGATATTATATGAAGTAAATATTCCAAAGTTCAAGTCTCCAGCTGCAAAGGAAGTTTTTCAAGGTGTCAGCGCTGGGCGCAGCTTGATCTCTGCTTTCCATGTCCCATGTCCTGTGTGTGTGTGTGTGTGTGTGTGTGTGTGCGTGTGTGTTTATTCTAGCTGACTTTTAGTGGCAACAAATCTCGTTAAACAATCAGAGAACAAGCCAGCAGCAGTCGCTCGTCTGCGCTCTAAATATTTAATGTGCTAAATGAGGGCCGTTTGCTTTGATTCCTTTTTGCAGTGGCAACTGAGCCAGTGGAACCACTGCGCACCACAAAACCACACACAGCCGAACCACTAAACCACTCAGCCGTGAACTATGGCTTCATTTAGGCAAAGCAGGCGGTCGGACCAATAGGCCAAACAAGCAGCAAGCCAACCAGGCAACCAGCCAGCGGGCGAACCTAATGTGCATTGCAGCGGGGCCTGACCGACTGCTTGATACGCGCGCCTAGGACAAGCACAGCCTGATTGAGCTACGATATATTTGTGTAACTCTAGAGGAGTTCTATAACTGGGCCAGCGACAGGGCCTCTGTGTGGGAGGTCGAATATACCCGCTTTAGCCTAGCCGCGAGCGGGCATCAAAACCACGAGCAGCTGAGCGCAAACGGAAAAGCTTTCAACACGGATTGCTTTTTGGGCACCTAGTCGTGTGTCCATTGGTTGAATTTAATGCCTATGCCATGGTCTGTGCCTCGGCCACTGGCTCGCCTACAGCCACGTCGCTTGGCCTCACTGTCCGAAATACTTTCAGCAGATATTCAGTCAGCGGAAAGGTCCTTAAACGAATTAGAATGAATGCCTGAATGTATCGTGTGCTCGTATTTTCTGCTGCTGTCATGCATCAAAACATTTAATTAAATTGAAACTGAAACAGAAGCAGAAGCAGAAGCAGAAACTCAAGCAGCAGCTCAAGTCGAACCAGAAGCTTGAGCGACCCAAAAGGCAGGCAGAGCCGCACGAGTGGAGCCCGCTCCGTATGCATTTCAATGAAACCCTAAACAACTCTCTAAATCATGTGCATATATTTCAATGAATCCAGTTAGCTGCTCTTTTCATTATGCCCAGCAGCAGTTGGCGCTGTTCGAGTGGGGTATATCAGCTGCACATATCTATTTGGTATCGATAATAAATCGATTTTAAGACTTGCTCTCTTTTGACAACTGAAAACGTTTAACTAACTTCCCCTATTTGATTGCATATATTATCATTTAGCTATTAATAAATCGCCTGTTCTCTTAATTGTAATATCGATAAAAATCGATTTTGGCATATGGTTTATGAAGCATAATTTGAGGTAGTACAAATTCAGACACTTATTCCTCCTTTCCTCACCATTGTCTATCATGTATCTGTCTAGTCCTCTTCTGGGTTTTTTCTATTATCGATAAGAATCGATTTTAGCAAATTCTCTCTGAGGCATAATTAAAATCTTATGCATATTTAGAGCTTTCTTCTTTCTGCTTTCCTCATCAGTATTTATCATTCATCTTTTGTCTTTATCATTTGTCGATTAATAGTTTTGCTTTTTATTTAAATATCGATAAAAATCGACTTAGAGCTTGTTTTGTTTAGCATTGCCTCATCTACCTTCTCATGATTTGCCCGTTGTTTGCACAACAATTCATTATCAATATCATTATCTAGTTTTTATAAAATATCGATAAAAATCGATTATAAAACGTTATATTATTGATTTCAGCATAATTTCCTTTGCCAGCTTCCTTCACGAGGTGTCTGCCCATCTGGCATTGGCAGCTGCAGCTCAGTTATTCGCTTTATTATTGAGTTTTCAAGTTTTGAAATGCCCGGACAGCAGCTCAGCAGCTCAGAAGCCGTTCATTGGCCCCCACTCCATTGACTTGTTATACGCCGCCGCCCACGCACCAGCTGCTGATGCGATGGTGACAAGTGCCTGGCGGGTGCTCGTTGCTTGCACTTGTTACTTGAGATCTGTGTCTGGATTGGCTTTGTGCCTCAATTTACACATAATTGCAATAAATTGATTCCGCTGGGCTTGGCCAAAGGCACGAGACGCGCTCCAGGCAAACTGGCGAAATATTTATTGTGTCCCACACACACAGAGCCACAGAGACCGCAGCCTCTGGAATATAATGTAATGCTATCGGCTATCCAGTTTACCCATAAATATCTAGTGGCTTCTTGATAAACCAAAGGCGATAAGAGAACGCATGGAATAAAGCTTAACGAGAGCCTTTCTCTCTTCTCCACGCATAACATACATATGCAGGAGCTCGACGCGCCTCAGCTTATTTGGTCCGTACTACGGGTCGTATGCGTGCTTTCACAATATTTATTTCGCTTAACTTTCCTGGTTATAGTTTCTGTGCCACAAGAGCTGTCAGCGGCAATTAAGTAGAGTTTGGCAAATGAAGAGCGATGCGTGTGGGAGTTGGAGTTGGATTCGTCATTAGAAATCAATTGAGACTGGAATACCCTTAGTGGGAGAGCCCATGTTAAGTTCAATTCCCGAGAGATATTTCCAAGGGAGTTGTTTGATATGGTAATTGAATTGCCACACATACGCTAGGTATAAACATTAGGATAATCGTGTGTGTGGCACAACAAAATTACTCAGAAACACAAAAGGCTCAATGCAAACGAAATCGAAACCCGAAATCTGATTTCATTCATGCGGCAAACCGAATTGAGGGGAAAACCACTCAATTTTCAATTTCCTTTGAGGTTGGTTTCCGGGAAAAATGGAAATAAATAGAAAGAGTGAAAGAGAGCAAGAGAGAAGCTCGCTTGAAGAGAGCACAAAAAGCAGGCAAATATTAAGAATTTGAGCTAAAGTAAGGATATCGATATATGTCTATGGAGAGAGAGAGAGAGGGGGGGGAGAGAGAGAGAGAGAGAGAGAGAGAGGGGGGAGAGAGAGAGAGAGAGAGAAGAAATGAGATAGACGCAGCAAGCGAGGGCGAGAAAGGAAAAGTGAGTGAAACTGAGACAGAGCGAGGTAAAGAAGAAGAGAGAAGGATATAGAGAACGAATGAAGAAATGTAGAGAAAGAAGGAGAGGGAAATAAAGGCAAAGCGAGAGAGAGAGAGAGAGAAATAAAGGGAGAATGATGTATAGAAATAAAGACAGATATAGAGAGAGTGCTAAAAATGGCTATAAAAAGGAGATAACTAAAGAGAGTGAGATTGAGAAATTGGGATGTAGAGAAAGAAGGACAAGGAGAAAGAAAAGAGAGAAAAAACATAGATAAAAAGAGAAAGACAGAGAGAGAGACAGATAGATATGAGATACAGATAAGAGAAACAGAGAGGCAAAGGTAGACAGAGAAAGATGTGAAAGAGACTGAGATAAAAATATAGATATGGAAAAGTAGATACAGAGTGAGAGGTAAGGAGAAGGAGAGAAAAGGGAATGAGATACGAATAAAGAGATAGAGACAGAGATAGAGAGCAGACGTGACTGAATTTTCTTAGCTGAGCGTTTTGTTAAAAAGGACGCTCTAAATAAATGAGTGTGTGATAGAGAGAGAGAGAGAGAGAGAGAGAGAGAGAGAGAGAGACTTAGAGGGAGACACAGAAGAGGATTGAGTGACTCATACATTGAGAGACAGATATTGATAGAAAGAAGTCTGAGAGAGAGAGAGAGAGAGAGAGGCAGGGTAGTCTCGGCTATGTGAATCATCATCTCTTCATGATTTGAGCACTTTCAGACATCAGTGTAATCCCCTTTTTAACGTGTTCAACAACGAGACGAAGAGACTATAATTGACAGCTCAAAAACTTGCATAGTTCGACTTTTAGAGCAGCTTAAATTGAATCGCATTTAAAGCTAATCTTCTCTAGTTGTTAAGCTGGAACTTTGTTGACCTGCCCCGAGGCGAGGCACCTCAACTTCTGGGCAACTTCGGATTGACTTAACCGTTTGGGGCAAGAATTTGGGGCAACATTGCGTGGCAGCTGTGTCGGATGAGCTCGACGTTTGCTGCGGGAGCTGTTTCTATATTTAGTCGCTAAATCTCTGTCTAATCGCGTCTCGGCACATGCGTTAAGTAGTCCTCGATTGCCTCCGCTGGGCGCGTACGCTCGATGCTTTCATTTCAAATATTTTAATACACACGCAAACAAATTAAAATCGCATAAACAATTTATCTCGCCCACGCAGCCAGCGCGAATCATAACAGAAACACATTGCTGCCCGTTTTCAATGCCCGCTCGCCAAGTGGCCAGAGCGAGTATATTCGCTTGAGCACTGAAGCAGCTGAATCGAAAGGAAATTGCCAGCAAGTTGATGTTGCTCGCTTGGGCTATTTGAGGCGAGCATATTGGCTTTCTGCATTTGCCCTATGAGCGAGCATGAGCCAGTTAGTTGAGATCAACATTGCCAATAAGTGAAAAGCGACTTTTAATACCCGCTCTGTATGGAAACTAGGAGTATATAGGCACCTTGCATAGCTGCTAGCTGTATTGCAACTATAAACAAGCATATAATTTATGAGAGCAGAGCAGAAACATATTGCCAACAACTTCTGATGCCCGCTCAGCCTGGGAAAACGGGTATATTGGTTTCTTGGGTACTTGAAGCATTGTAGCTTTACTTGAACTATAGGCGAGCATATAATTGTTGAGTTCAGATCAGAAGTAGAGTGTCAACGACTTCTGATGCTCGCTCATAAAGCTAAAACGTGTATATTAGTTAGGCGAGTGCTGCAATTTCTGCTCCATTTCTACACACATTCACACTAACGGCAGTTTAGCCAAGAAACCTCTTATCAATTAAGTTTTGAGCGAGTATTGGGTAGTCGTTGACGCACAACTTAATAACCTTTTTCATGCCATTTTGTTGCCACAAACATTTATTTAACCATACACATTCACATATATAGCTATATATAGATGCATATATATATATTTACATTTATCTGGAGTCTGTGCGTGTTTGTCTGCTTTGCTAGCCATTTTTATTTATATTGGCATTTGCGGCTATTGTTAACATCTTTTTGGCTTGGCTTTTTGTTAGGTGCGAAAGCAGGCAAATAAACGTAAATAAATACTTTGGCCTGAAGCAGCTCACGGAGCTCATTAAAAAATCATTTTGATGAATTTTATGCGAATAATTTCTGTCTTCCTCTCACTCTTTCTCCTCTCGCTTCCTGCGTAGTTGAGGCAAGGCATTTGGCCAATTTGGCATTAAAATTAATTTTATTTAAATATGTTGCACATGCTCTCCGTTTTTTATGTGTGTGCGTGTGTGTATGTGCGGCAAATTAAAAAACATGCTTAGGCCTCGGCAATTACAATTTCAAGTTCATTTTATATGCCACTGTGTGCTAAATGCCGAAACAAAAGCCGCATCCAAAATTAAAAGCAAAAGTGTTTTGCTCTGCTCCTTCTGCTTCTCTTTCGCCTCTCTCGCTCCCTGCTGTTCAAGTTAAAGCAGCTGACCATGCCCACAAATGTGGGCGCTGCACATTTTTACATTAAATTGTTTTAGAACTTTGCCCAAGGCACGGGGTGGTTAGCACACACAGACAGGCAGTGAGTGCAGGGAGAAGGAGACAGGCAGAGTGGGTGTGGGAGCGAGAAAGCGAAACCAAAGGCGAGGAGAGAGAGCAAAGGCGGACAGGCAGCCAGCAAGAGCCTAAAAAGTAAACCAGCATAGCGCAGAGTTATTGACATACAAACACATGCAAACACATGCACACACAAACACACACACGCAGAGCTAACATCGTAGACACAGCTACACACACGCAGACAGTCGCCTTGCTAACATCATAGGCACAGTTAGACAGCTACAATGGCGCAACTCTCTTATATTATTATTATTCCTTTATTCTTCATATACCCTAAGCCCATTCAGAGTGGTTCACAAAAAGGTATATTCGTGGCAATAGACAGAAGGCATAAAAAAGCAACATTGCTTTTTATTACTACTGTAATATTATTTCTATATTATTTTCAATTTGACATAATTTTTAGCAAAGCTTGAGCCTAAAGAAAGGTCAGCGATAAATTCAGTTAATGTCCAAATAGACAAAAAGTTTTTAGTACATACATAATCTGCCCGCATAGAGCCAAACAACGACTTTAAACAACAGAATAGAGCGACCAAATATGTTGAAATAGCGCATTACTGACTGCATAATGCTCGCTTAAGTTTAAATTAGTTATACATCAAGTAAGCTATATACAATGATATGGCAAAAGAAAACTTTTATAATCTCTTAAGACCTAGTCTTTAAAGTATAAAAATAGCTTAATTTTTTCATACATATATACAGCAATATATATGACTCTAGTAACCAAATGTACTCCTTTGATGCTTGCTGAGCGAGCATCAAGTGTTAGGAACGTGACAGCTTCGCCATTTTTCAAGTGCGACCAGCAGAAATAAAATGAAATTCAATTTTTGTGCGGCAATTGCTGAAAAGTGGAAGAAGCAGAAAGAGAGAAAATAATGTTAGCCGCAACATCAGTCAAACAGGACGTGGACAGTGGGCGGCTAAAGTTATGACTCGCCTGCACTTTTCTTCAATACGCTAGCATGCTGCGCAAAGCGAGCATATTGGTTATGTGTACATTCTGAAAATCTGTTGAATTGCTGTCTTTTGAAGCTAGTTTTGAAATTTCTTGACTGTACTCCTGTTAAGTCTATTGCTCTTGGGTGTTAAGATGATTTGTATATGGAAGATTGTATCTGAACGAGTATTGTGCAGTCAGTTGCACTCGATTGCAATTGTCTAACGTTTTTTTTTTTGTTGCCCATTTCGACAAATATTTTTTGCGCAAATATTTTGAGTCTATTTCGCGAGTTATTTCCTCTTAGCTCGACTCTGGCAACACTCTAGAACCCCATCTATCTCCCTCTATCTCTCACCCTATTGTATCTGCCCTCTCTTTCTATTTCTCCCCTACAATTGAGGCAATGCAGTTCCGGGCTGTCCGACTGCCTGCCAATTATAGCCAACATTCTTTTGAAGTTTGTTTACATTTCATTAAGACTGCGCCGCAACTGCAGCCACGCCCACCTTTAACAACTGGCCACGCCCCGCCCGCGCCGCCTTGCAGCTGCTCTGTCAACAGCATATAAAATATTGCCATATGTTCCGCATAGACACAGATCCGATTCCCGTTGTTGCTGTGAGCGCCGTCAACTCGTTGGCTAATTGATTTTTGCATAGTTCCCACAAACAGTATTTGGCCCGGCAAACGTCATTCCGTTAATTGATGGACTCCCCATGGATGACGTTGACAAAATGGCCGAGCAGAGGGCATCTCTGCCCGCCTCTCTGTTCGTCTCTGTTTCTCGGGAATTACAATAGCTAGAAACTTTGAACTTTGAAATATATTCTTTAGCTTACCATATGCAGCTTAAGATAATTATATTTTTTCAATAACTCATTGCATTTGCCTGATATCGATAAATATCGATATTGTTTTTTGGTTTTTTCAACATAACTCGAAGATTATTAAAGCTAGAGATATAAAATTTCGTGTGTAGGCTTTAATTCTACATATAAAATTTTTGCTTATATTAAATTTGATATATCACTTCTGATTTACTACATAATTGAAAAACAATAGCAAATATCAATTAGTAGCAACTTGAGCTTTAGTATGCTCACACATTTCGATGACATAAATACACTCTAAAAATTTCATTACGATCATATACCTAGAAGCCAAGTTCCATGAGGCTATTAGTCATAGTATGGGTTCTGTAGTCTGGAGGCTGAAGAAAGTGCACTGTAGATGGCGCATGTGTGCTTGCGTATGCATACAAGAAGCTTAAAGCAAGTTTTAGGCTTATGCAAGTTTCTAGGGCATCTCCTAGTCAGGTACTGCCGACTAGAACGCTTTTAACTTATTTCACAATTGAAAGAAAGAAAATTGTTGTTGGAAAATTCTGTTTGACATGTTAGAGGCAGAGTTAAAAGCTACGCGCTTAATTTGTCGAATTTTTATTGACTGCTGCTGCATTCTTTCGTGGCAAGTGGCATGTGGCATGTGGCAAATGGCAAGTGGCATGTGGCAAGTGTGGCAAGGGCCAGCAATTGTCTCAATCTGTCAGAGCCAGCCTCAAACTGTTTTTCTTTTAGTTATCAGAGAAAACAAGTTCAGCTGTAATTCGAGCCTTGGGTTTGGGGCCACAAGAAGAGAAGTGAAAAGCAATTTGCCTTACGCGTTGTCACAAACACACAAAGAAGAACAAGCAGAAGAAGAAGATGACGAAGAAGTAGCGGCTGGAGTGGGTGAAAATAAATAAATAGCTACAGGTGAGTTAATCTAGCTCTGGGGACACGTTGAAAGAACGTTTTCGGAGAATTGAATTAGTTTCGTTTTTTGTTTCAATCTGAGAGACCTCTCGCTGTTACCTCTATATATATATTACTTATTTCTTATATTGTGTCACAAACAAATTGAAAATTTTTATGTTCAATGGCAACAAAGGAACAGGTGTAGTACATACAGGTGTATATATGGCAGAAATAAAGTTCTTAAATAGAAATTCAAGCATTATTTAGGGAAAAAACTTAAATGTCTGATATGATGCATATCTATATATATCTATATATATGTATACCTACATATCTATATATCTACATATCTATATATCTGTATATCTATATATCTATATATATATATATATATATATATATATATATATATATATATATATATATATATATATATATATATATATATATATATATATCTATATATATATTGTCGATATGCATTTAATTGACATCTGATACAGATAAATAAATTTTTATTATACATACCATATCATATATCTACATCCGTTCCACTAGTTAGCCTGATAAGCAGCATAACAGCTGCTTGTTTGGATCATTTACATATACAGAGTTGTTTGAAAATTATCCGAATAAATAAAAATTATAAAAAAAAAATTATAAAGATAAATTGCTATCTATATATATACATGATCAGTTTCAATTATTAAGTCGACTTAGACCTCCAACTGTTTGTCCATGTCTACACTCGATGAAACTTTAGTTTTCTATGATAGAGATATCAGAATAGATGATAAAGATACTTCCAAGGTAAATGAAGACTATCTCTCTGTCTGTTGTCTCCTAGTAGGCTTGACTCGATTCTAGCTTGCATGAACAGCTGCGGCGATCCAGTCAATGTATGTGTATCTAGCAGTTTGCCTGCTTACGTATGTGATAAGAGCTCTACAATTATACATCTCTTGCTATTGATCAATTGAGAACATATCGATAACCTATCGACAAGGCAATCAATGTATGTTTTATAATTTTACAATTCTTGCTATCGATAACACAGTCGATAATCTATCGACTTATGTTCTATAATTTTTCAATTGTCGTCATCGATAGCTTATCGATAACTGATCCATAAATCAATCCATGCATGACTATCTGACGATCGTATATTGAATAGCTAAAACAGTTAAGCCATATGCGAGGGTCGTTTCTAACATTATCAACTTCAGCCAGATGAAAAATGATTTTTCAATAATATTAATATTTTAGCTGGAAATCAAATTTCACTTCGATCGATAGATAAGCTTCTCAGACCCACTGTGCCGTGGGTATACCAAAGTCAGCTGCTCGCTCAATCGATCTTCATTCATTAGTCGCTTCTCTAATGCTAGTCAGGTTGCTATTAGAAGTGGTTTGCTCAGATAAGAAATGCACTTGATTTGATTAGATATCGTTGAACTGCTGAAATGTTTTGTGTGTTTAGTTCAGACAAAAGTTTGCCATGAAAGAAACTCGATTTAAATAAAGTTCAAGTAAATTCTCTACATGAGCACAAAAATAACTATGAAAAATAAATAATGAGCCACTGGATGAGCTCAGCCTTACAATGGGGCCCTAATTAAGTTTCCATTCACCTGGTCTGGTCTGGTCTGGCCTGGGCTCTGCTCTGCTCTGCTCACAACTTTTAATTGCCTTTGATGTGCGAAAGTTTTGTGTTAATTTAAAAGTTGCTGCGTTCAATGCAAATTGTTTTCGTTTTGCCTATTAAAGCAGGGCCCCGCCCACATTCGAGGCGCGCCTTAAAGTCCTCTGGCATTCAATGTCAAACGGACCGCGAAAACCGCAAATGAGGCAAAAACCTTCGGCAAACACAAATCACAATCAATTTGAAAACCTTTGACAGGAGTCCAAAACCAAAAAAACTCGCCAATTTTTTAGGCCTCACAAACTTTTCGGCCCAGCAACTGGCCATAAGCAAACAGAAGATATCGAACAAATATATTAAGGAAAACACAAATCAAATCAAAGGGGTGTGCACGACCACGTCATACGCGCTCATGCTCGAAAGTCTCGTTTATAGCTTTGGAGTTAGTTAGTTCAATACGCAAGGGTAATGTGAGAAACCAATATACCCCTTTCTCATACTGCGAACGTGCGTACTGGCACCTTTTGCAGCTCGAAGAATTATATAAAGACTCTCTTTTTCACTCGAATATACTCTCTTCTTCCATGAGCGCGCATCGTGAAACCAATATACTCGCTTTTCACATCATGAAAATGCAGTTAGTCAATTGAAAAGCTTCACAATTCGCTTTTATGACTTTCTTAATATGCCAAACAAATATAATAAAGTATTACTTAACTAATATGCCCACTTTTCAGTCTGTCAATTCGAATTTGATATACCCACTCTTCGCTCTCCCTATCAGACTTCATCGTCGATTGAAAAGTTAAAGAATTCGACGACGATTTTCTCACTCGATTTCTCTTCTAATTGCACTCAATTAAGGGAAGCCGCAGGAATCCAAGGATGCGATGGGGCGTATCTAATATTCGATGCCCGCTTCAGACGATTTTACACTCGATTGGCACTCAAATCGAGTGGAAGAGCAAGACAAGAGAAATTTGAAAATTCTGCGACAGAGAAATTAACACGCTGCACAGCTGACTTGGCTTTTGATATATGTATTAGGGAACGAGACTGGGAGACTCTTGATATAAGGAATATGCTCGCCTTCGCTGCCTGAGCGAGCAACACAGATAAGCCCGAAACTCGGAAATTAGTTAAATGTATTATTCTTTGCTCTTTGCAGGCATCGCAGCGCACATAAATGGAATCCAAATAAGAGACATCCCAAAAAAGGGACACGCAACATTAGTGAACGCAAACAAAGGCCAAAGGACAGCCACGACAGCCACGACAACAACAAATAGACGAAATGGACAACAATGAGGAGCTGATGGACAGCAGCTACACTTGGAGCAATTGGAGCACTTATGCTCCAGCTCTGCTCTACACTGCGCTGAATAGCGTCCTGTTGGAGGGCAATCAGACGCCATCATCGAAGCAACTCGATCTGGGCAACAATCTGAGCAGTATGTAAGTGTCTAGTCGGGTATGCACGACTAGCAGATGCTCTGTCTTGTGCAGAAACATTGCTGCTGTGTCTTGCTTCTTACATACATAGAAAGGCGTGAAGAGACACACACACATTTATACACACACAATCAAGCACTTATTCTATGGACAGTGCTCTACACTATGTGGAATAGCCTGATGTAACTTGGGCTCTGGTAGTACGATCTTAATGAAATTTTTAGAGCACAATTGCAGCATTCAGTTGTATGATCATACCGGAGCTCAAGTCTCTGCTAGTTGAAATATTTGAATTACTCTTAATTATTATGACATTTAAGATGGGCATCTAAAAGTTCAGTTAAGCACAATGTATGAATTTATTACACAAGCTCACATACCAAATTTGATTTGAGTAGCTTGAAAGCTCTCAAAGTTATGCTACAATAACTATTCCGAAATATCGATATTTATCGATATCTCAAAAATGAAGTGAGACGTCGAAGATACAGTAATAAGCAACACACTGTATTCCAAATGTGAAGTATCTCACTATAATTCCCTAGTTAGACCTAGCTTAACTCACTGATCAGAAATAAATGTCGATTTTAAGGCTTCATAGCAGTGCCAATATGCCCTGTTTGTCTGTAGTCTGCATAGCGCAATGCCTAATTATGATACAAATTGAATTAATGCCGAGCACACGCACAACATTCGACTCCAAATGAGGAGCGGACACAGTTCGAACTCATGCCCTAGATTTTGCTAGCGAATTCGAGCTTCAGTTCGGCTTTCGCCTTGGCTTTGTCTCTGTGTGTGTGCGTCGCCAACCATGCATATCTAATGATGCCTCATTGCGGCATCCATTCAGCGGTTCACTCACTCACTCACTCACACTCAGTCAATCAATCATTCAGTCAGTCATTCAGTCATTCAGTCATTCAATCACTCGAGCATTTCCAGCTTTGGCTTTTTTATTTCCGTTTCAAATACATTTCATTGATGGGCAAACATATACAAATACATCTGTATACATATATATAAAATACATTTCACATCTATCAATGTGTGCGTGCCCCTTCTCCTTCTCCTTCTCCGTCTCCGTCTTCTTCTTCTTGTTCTTTATGTGCCCTGTCGCACACTTAGAGCATTCCCAGTGGTAAGAAGGTCATATGTTTTACCATCAAGTAGATTTCATTTTCAATTTTTTGCAACCAGTAAAAGTATTGCTCTGGGCCGCTCAACTACGAAGGTGGGCAGCTTGAACCACTATGGTGGGCGTGGTGAGGCACTTCTTTAACCTTTTTAGAGCCTCTCATGTGTGGTATTGTTAAAGTAAATCATTTATATTCATTTGCCTTGGTTTATGGCTAAGCAATTGCCTCAGAAGGCCCACAGTTTGAGCCACAAGCATTCTTAGCCTCACTAACTGTACCTATTTACCTGATAACTGTACCTATGTGACTAATAAATTGCATAACTATTTCTACGCATTTGATTTTGCAGCCACTAAAATGGATAAAGAAATCTTTGCTTTACCTTCTCCATTATTCATCTGTCGAATACTCATTTTATTTTAGCAGTACCTTAAAGATTGTTCTTTGAGTTCTATTCAACCTACTCTCAATTATTCACTTGAAATCTGATATAGCTAGAGCTACTGCGAAGTGTGAACCACACTTGCATAAGACCTAAGTCAATAATCTTTAATCTATGCTCTAACACCTAAGACAGGCATCATCATATCTTAGTTTTTCACAGTTAATTTCAATTTATATAAATGAAGTTCTGCTTGCTACAAAGTGGACCACTGCTGGGTATTTCAAAGTCGTGCATTCCTCTCATGCGACACTGTATATATTTTTTAACGACGATGTCGACGACAGACGGCTTACTGCAGCACAAAATTTGTTGATTCCCCCAAGACACACTCACACACACACACACTCATGCACACACACACACACACACACCCACACACACACACTCACACACACAGACAGCTGAATATGATAGTCCTTTATGGAGTATTACTTCCAAATAATTGCTGCGTTTGACGTACCTCAAGCATGTTTACAGCGTAGTCCATGGACAACTCAACTGGGTTCAATGACAGACCTTAAGTATAAAATGTATCTTTGGCAACTGCTTTTGGCTTCTTCCTCTTCTTCTTCTTCTTTTTGGTCTTCAATGTTTTCCTACTTTAGAAAAGTTTATTTTTTGTTCGGCTTTTCCAGCGCGTTGGCAGGCTTAATGCAAAATAAAGATGCAAAAACAAGCGAAATCAAAACAGGAAAAAAGATTTCAGGAATGTTTCGTATTTTCATTTCGTGTGCGCATAAAATTGGCTTAAAATTTTTGCCATAAACTTGCAAAAATATGTCTAAAATATGGAGTGAAAGAATGCTGAAGAGATGGGGTAGAGAGAGAGAGGGAGGTAGAGGAAGAGGGAGAGACAGGGTCTATATGCTCGTAGGATAATATCAATGCAGCTCACATAATCAAGAATTCTTATATGAAGAGTGTGAGAGAGAGAGAGAGAGAGATAATGAGTGGGAGTAAGAGAGAGAAAGAGATAAATTTAAAGATAGATAGATTTATAGCTAGATTTATAGATAGAGAGGGAGATAGAAAATGGATGAGAAAGAGATAGTGGGAAAAAGACAGATTGCTAGAGAAATAAATGAAAAGAGATGGATATAAAGAGAGTGTGAGATAGAAATAAAGAAAGTGAGAGAGTTAGAAACATAAAAGAGAGATATATGGACAAAGAGAGAGAGAGAGAGAGAGAGAGAGAGAGAGAGAGAGAGAGATAGATAGAGAGGGAAGAAGCATGTTTCGAAGAGAGGGATATAAAGACAACTAATCAATATCAAGAAAACTCCTCACTCCACAATGGAGCTCCATGTATTGCTATATATATCTCACAATGCCAATCCAAGTTGTTTCAAATACAGGGTATACTTTAGTGCAGCACTCCCTCATGCAGCATGCAACATGCTCACTTGACATTTTCATGTGCCTGCGGCTGCTGCTTCAAAATTGTTTTCTTTATAATTTCTTTACTTTTGATCAAGTTTTATTTTTGTGTTTCTTTTTCTGGGTTACCCATAAAAATCAATAATCCTCTTTGCAACAGGCCAATAAACAAGACAGGGGCTGGGGCGTGGGCGGTTACAGGGTATGCGGCACATAGAAATTTGAATAGTCCAACGATGATGAAACATATTTTTAATTCTGTTGATACGACGAGCGACGAGCGAACGGACTAATGACTGGCGACAGCAGCTGGCTACTGACTGGGCGCAGTCACGCCCACTTTCGCTTCAAATGTCATCAGAGGGAGAGAGAGGGGAGGGGGCAGGGAGTGAGCTCACATATTAAATTACATGTACGCGTGGGGCTGCTAACGAGCCGAGTTTAACATGGGGCCCGATTTACGGACGTTGACAGCCCGTTGATGGCCCTGCAACAGCCTGCGAGGCCTCTTAAAACAAAACCACTAAATCTATGTGTCTATGTGTCTCAGTGTGTGTGTATCTGTGTGTGTGCGCCGCCTATTTAAATACTTCTAAACACACTTCTACGCCCACACACGCTCTAAATAAACAATCAGAAAAGCAGAATATTAACAAATAAGAATTAGGCAAGCGAGCTCAACTGACTGCTTGATACTCGCCCAAGGCCATTTCGAGTAGATCAGCAGTGCACTATAGCTGCAAATCTGAATAGTTTCTATATAGATCCAATGATTATGAGAAAATACTGATCCATATCAATTTTCTAGCCTCAAACTGTCGTTTCTGTAATCCTCCCATTTGTCACGCCTCCCAAATTACATAGCCTAAACTTCTCAATAGCATAAAACCCATATACTCGCACTTTTCACGTCCAGTGAGCGAGTATAAAGAGATGGCGACGAGTGGGAGTCGTAAACCAGTCTGAACCTGAGCTTTTATGAATAACAACAAACCGACAAGGATTTGTTAACGCACGCACAATTACATACGCCTAATATCCTGCCAACAGGCACACCCACACGCACACCCACATAGACATAGAAGCGTCGAGGGAGCGACCCACTTGGCACTCGCTACGTCTCCGGCTTGGCGCACACACATAATCTTGATGTCACTAATTCAACATTGTTTCTAACGCAACTCTACTTCCTCCCCTATCTCTCACTCTCTCACTCTCTCTTCCCTCTGTCTCTTCCGCAGTGTACCCACAAGTATAACGGGCCTTCCTGTCAGCGATGCTGGGGACATGCTTATCGATGAGGACGGCGCTGCGCCAGTTGCCTCGTTCGCCTTCGTAATGCCCTGGTGGCGTCAGGTGCTCTGGAGCATACTCTTTGGCGGCATGGTCATTGTGGCAACTGGCGGCAATTTGATTGTTGTCTGGATTGTGCTGACCACCAAGCGTATGCGCACCGTTACCAACTACTTTATAGGTGAGTCTACGGGCCGGATGCGCTATCAGCTATGCATCACGCATACGCCATGTCGAACCCAAACAAGAGCTTCAACTATCTTGCTTTTCCTTTTTTGACTGTAATTGAATGAGCTCTCAATTTAAGCCGAAAATTCGTGGCGCGTGCCACTGCACAGTTAATTCAATTATTTGCTTTATAAACTTCGTGCTGCACTTGCGGCACTGCAGCGAAATGTTTTAATGTGGCTTCCGAGGGCTTCGAAGGGCTGCACCAGTTTTTCCATCTTTTTTTCCTGTCATATTCAATTTATTTTAAATTCATGCTCAAGTTCTTGTGACTTTTTGAAATGTATTTTTAGTGCCAATTAAAAGTCGGAAAAGTATGAACTGAAAAGTCATTCATCATATTCATAACGGCTGAATGATTGATTGGCTGCATGATAGCAAATGAATGCACAGTTATATCTGCTTTATAATAGTATTTAATATTTAGTAAATTATTTAATTTATATTTATTATTTAGCCTTGCTTGCAGCAATAGCTCCGTGTGCATCATTTTATTTGAATCTTAATTACATTTTAAAGAACACTTCAAACCTAAGGTTACGCACTTGAAGTATTTCGCCTACCGCGCTCTCTCCCTCTCTCTCTCTCTCGCTCTCACTCTTACTTGTCTATTAATAATGACATTACTGACATTGCTCTTTCATTTTGAGTGGCCATAAATGAAAGATTGCAGACTTCGCTGTCTCTCTCTGTCATGCATATGCATGCAAGCCGAGTTGTTTATATTATATGCAAAAAGTCAGTATGTTTTGCATGTCTGTGTCCGACTGGCATTGCCGAAACCATTAAAAACAAAGCGCATAAAAATGCAGGCAACCCCCAACCAACAACAACAAGCAGCAAACAATGACAACAACAAGAACTACGACTAACCCTGGCCAGATGCTGTCAGTTGACTGCCTTCCGACTATTGTCATACACACACATCCATACTTACATACTTACACATACACAGTGCACAAGCAAAAGCCCGCCGGCCTCATGCATGCACAACTTGACAATAAAAAGAAAAATGCAAACGCATTCAAATGTTGACTTTTAAATACCCTCGCACGCACATAAATTAAGTGGGTTGCATGTAAAACATAGTGTTAATGCTGTAAAACCGAATCTTCATTTGTGCTATTCTTTTATTAACAGCACGGAATCGAAATGGAATTAGAAATCCTCTTAATTGCGCGAGTCAATTAACTGTGGTGTACTTGTATGCAATACTTTAACATACAGCGTATTTGCTGCCTGCACAATCCATTCTTCAACAGCTGCTAAGCTTGGCTCTCCTTCTTTCGTTTGATCGTTACTCTTATACGCACACTACATACAATACAGAGCGAGACAGCAGTATTGGTGCAGCCAATGTAAGTAAGCTGTCTTGCTCTCGCTAGGCGACTTCACGCCTTCAACTAATGCATTGTAAAGCAAATATAACGGTAAAACAATGACTTGACAAAAACAGAGCCAAGTAAAGAGAAATAGAATGAAATAACCGCAAATGCAATGTAGTTGAGTGATATATGTATATAAATGGCCGATTTCATATCATGTTTTATCAGCTGTGCTTTATGCTCGTTCAAAAGTGTATCAAAAGGCAAACTAGTTGCATTGTCAGCCATAAGAACGTCTTCCACTTCCTCTTCCTCTCTCTCTCTCCTACCCGTTTTTCTCAACTGACCTAGCTTGAAAGTTGACTTACTGGCAAAATGTCTTCGGAACGGATGCTACCCCCTTTCACTCCCAGGGCATGGGCATCCAGCCAAGCCAGCTGTTATCTCTGAGCGCAATGATTATTATTATGTAAACGAAATGCCTTGAGGTCTCAGATGGCTTTGGCAGCTATTACAAAATTTGCATTTCTAAATAGACATTTCGCCGTTATTATTAGTTTAGCAAACTTCTGCTGCTTCTGAACAAATAAATTCGCAGTCACGCAACCTTTGCTGATAAGATGCCAGGTCTGTCTATGATTTGCAGTATCTTTTTCATACGCTTCGTCTACCCGTGTTCATTCGGCATTGTTATTATGTCTTGATTAATTAAAACGATGCGCAATCGATATCAAAAAACATGGTCCAGGACAGCCTCTGCGTCGTCATCTTGAGTCGAATTTGTGCCACATCGTTAGCCAAATTCGACACGTTTGCAGGCGTGACAAGAACTATACGGTAAAACAATGTCCATTGTTATTGTTATTGTTGGTTCGGGTGTTGTTTTTTATGCTTATTTCTGACACTGCTTATCTACATAGATAATGAAAAGTAAACAATGGCAACAGAAACATGCCAAAATAATTTTTATCTTTTTCTTTTTACCTTTTTCATACTCGCTCACCAAGTGAAAAGAAAGTATATTAGTTTTGTATCATCTGATCCATTCCAATTGTAGTTAATAGGGGTAAACTGAATTTTTTTTATATCGAAGATTAACTAGTTTTAATTGGCCTACTCTTTAGATGGACCTCCTTCAGATAAGCCTACAAAACAGATATGTTTAAATGACCATGAACGAGTATTGTGTAGTCGACTGCGCCTTATTGTAATGATCCTACTTGTTATGTTTTCTGTCTGTGTGGACGGTCTCCCATTGGAGAGCGACTGTGGTTATAGAACACGCTGCTGTTAGTGATTCATTGGCATGTAAATCGTTAGACACTCACAAACCGAAATACAATAACAAATGTGCCAAGTAATAAATGATGGCCGACACACGTACACAGAGGCAGACACAGTCAGACAGCGAGGCAGACAAATGGCCGTTGTTCCATTTGCAGCCTCCATTTAATTATGCGCTGCCTGATCCCATCTTCCCCCCAAAGTCGATTGCACTGGCTTTCACACTAATTATAAATGTACAACGCATAAACAAACGAAAAATGGGTTACTTAAATTAGCTGGGCTCTTCTTCTGTTACCTTCTTATGCTCTTGCGCAAAGGGTACTTTAGTTAGCAACTTCAGTATGTAACGTCTACTGAAAGATATTGTCATTGTCATTGTCATTGTCATTGTCATTGTCATTGTCATTGTCATTGTCATTGTCATTGTCATTGTCATTGTCATTGTCATTGTCATTGTCATTGTCATTGTCATTGTCATTGTCATTGTCATTGTCATTGTCATTGTCATTGTCATTGTCATTGTCATTGTCATTGTCATTGTCATTGTCATTGTCATTGTCATTGTCATTGTCATTGTCATTGTCATTGTCATTGTCATTGTCATTGTCATTGTCATTGTCATTGTCATTGTCATTGTCATTGTCATTGTCATTGTCATTGTCATTGTCATTGTCATTGTCATTGTCATTGTCATTGTCATTGTCATTGTCATTGTCATTGTCATTGTCATTGTCATTGTCATTGTCATTGTCATTGTCATTGTCATTGTCATTGCCATTGTCATTGTCATTGTCATTGTCATTGTCATTGTCATTGCCATTGTCATTGTCATTGTCATTGTCATTGTCATTGTCATCATCTATAAGAGTGTGTATTCAGCAGTTGCCTCGGCTGTTCAGTCCCATGTTTACCTTGAGATACTTTTTCTGGCCATTCTTTATTTGCCATTTGGATTTTGGTTTGTTGGCTTTGTCACCTGTTATTGTTGTTCAACGCACTGTTTGTGGACTTCTTGTCTGTTTGCTTGTGCTTGCAGTGAACCTCTCCATAGCCGATGCGATGGTCTCCAGTCTGAACGTGACCTTCAACTATTACTATATGCTGGACAGCAATTGGATATTTGGGGAGTTCTACTGCAAGGTATCGCAGTTCATTGCAATGCTCAGCATCTGTGCCTCGGTCTTCACTCTAATGGCCATATCAATCGACAGGTAAGTGAGGCATCACACAATGTATGTACATACATACCTATGCCCATATCTATGTACACAGCACATAATCAACAGCTTGAAGAGGTGTGTGGTTTGTTTTGGACGCAGAACCCTTATCAATCTTGACTCTGTGAACCCATGGCAAAATCCTGCTCAATTTAATATTAGATATGAAATGTCTGCAGCCCTCTCAGCGTACACAGATACATACAGATGTACATCTTGTCTTTCGACATGTTCAGCCGATGGGGTTACGACCGTGTAACTTGTCGCTTGTTCAATTTGGGTTAACCAAATCGATGCCATCATTCATCCCCGATTAGCGTGCGGCACGTTTAAAGCAGGAACGAATTTCCCAACTTTAAACTCTTTGCGTAGCTCATCAGATTTCTGACAAGCACCTGTCATCCATTGACGCAATCAAATGCAATCAATTTATTGCGATATTCCCAAAAATATACAAATATCTCATAGAACAGTCATTTATTTCTCATTTAATTTTATGGGCAAACAAAGTTGTGATTTAAATATATAAAAACGTATGAAAGGGGGTCAAATATTTAGCAGATGTGGAAACTACATCTCATTAGGGGGCTAACCTGACGTGGCTTTAAATTTGCAAAGTTAATTGAAGTTTTCAGCTTTGAGGGATAATAGAGATTTCTCGATAAGAGCAAAATATTCGAATAGCAGATACACTACACCTTTCAGTAGAGCATTGGCATTCGCATTAGCATTATCATTAGCATTAGCATTGTCATTGTCATTAACATTAGCATTGTCATTAGCATTAGCATGATCATTATCATTAGCATTAGCATTAGCATTGTCATTAGCATTAGTATTAGCATTAGCATTAGCATTAGCATTAGCATTAGCATTAGCATTAGCATTAGCATTGGCATTAGCACTAGCATTAGCATTCGCATTAGCATTATCATTAGGATTAGCATTAGCATTAGCATTAGCATTAGCATTAGACTTAGCATTAGCATTAGCATTAACATTAGCATTAGCATTGGCATTGTCATTAGCATTAGCATTAGCATTAGCATTGTCATTAGCATTAGCATTAGCATTAGCATTGTCATTAGCATTGGCATTAGCATTAGCATTAGCATTAGCATTAGCATTAGCATTAGCATTAGCATTAGCATGATCATTAGTATTAGCATTAGCATTAGCATTGTCATTAGCTAAGCCATTGCTATACTTCCATTTACTGGTTCGAGCGCCATCTTTCACCCCATTGACTGGCATCACACCTCACGTCGGTCTTAATTCCATTTGGATTTAATCTTACTTATTTGGCCGTGTTTTCTGATATGAACTGTCAGAAGAGTGTCCATAGTCTCAGGCACAGCACGATAAGGCGATGTTCGCTAAGTGTACTCGCACACCTAGACATAATCGGCTTACAGCCCACATAGATTTGATTATTAATGGGCGTCGCCCTTGCAGGTATGTGGCAATTATGAAGCCGTTGCAGCCGCGGATGAGCAAACGTCGCAATTTGGCCATCGCAGCCATCATTTGGCTCTCCTCGACGCTCATCTCCTGTCCCATGCTGCTGTTCTTCAAAACGGAGGAGGTAAACACATCAACTCACCTTCACGCACTTTTAATATTAATGAATCCACTTTATTAAATGCTGCACAGGTGCCGGTGACCATGGAGAACAAGACACGCATCGTTTGCTTCTCGGAGTGGCCCGATGGACAAACGAATCACTCCAAACAGGAGCACATGTAAGTCAATGAGTGCCTCTGTGTGGGTGTGTGTGTGTGTGCCAGCGTGTGTGTGTGCAGAAGCAAACGAGCGCATTTTGTTACATGGGAAACGTCAGGAGCTATAAATCGACAAATTTGCGATGCGCACTGCAGCGGACAAAATCTGTGCTATCAGATTATAATGGATGAAATGCGCAGCTCGGCATGGCTCGAAATTTGCAGCCAAGCAATAAAAACCGTCACGCACAGCAAATAAAAAAAGTGCGGCAGTAGCCGACTGCCAAATACCCAACAAGTTGCAAGAATCACGTATTAAAAGAGAGCGAGAAAGACATAGGGATGATGAGGAAGAGAGAGAGGAAGCGAAGGAAATATTGCGAGACAAAGATGAAGCGGGAGAGAAAGCTTGTGGTAGAGAGTGAGGGAGAGGGAGAGAGAGTTAGAGTGAGAGAGGGAGCTACCAGAAAGAGTCCAAAGACTAACAAAGCAAGTTAAGGAAAACTCACTTTCATATTTCTGAACGATGTCTCTCAGCGATTTGAGTGAGCTTATAATGTGAAATTCTCTAGAGTTTGAAACATTCAAGGTTTAAGCTTAAGAGCTTAAAGTATAGCAGCAGAGAGACGTATAAACAAATGGATAAGTCAACAAGCTTCCACGCAGCCTTCAGTTGCAAGCTCTTCCTCAGCCTGTCGGATAAATATGCTCAGATAATAATAATATACCCTTTGTATGGATTCTCATTTGGTATAGGAGCATCAGCCCTGGGGCTACGCTCATAAAAGACATGCAACTCTTTACAGTCGTTTGGCATGGTATTTGTGACAAATTTGAAAGCAAATATGGGCAATCAAATAGGAGCTGGCACGCCTCAATGCATTCCGGGCATGCGAGACCATTAAATTGAGTTTTCAGTCATAAAAAAGGACAGAGGGTGCTAACAGCACAATGTAGAGCGCAACTGGGATGTGTGTGTGGAAGTTGTAGACCATTTGATGGAATGCTCAAAGTGCTTAAGGCTTATCTTACTCATCTATTTGTCTATCTCCATTTGTCCAGCTACAATATACTGATACTGATACTCACCTACTTTCTGCCCATCGTCTCGATGACTGTCACCTATTCGCGCGTGGGCATTGAGCTCTGGGGCTCCAAGACAATTGGCGAGTATACGCCTAGGCAAGTGGAGAATGTGCGCAGCAAGCGCAGGGTAAGTCGCATCCCCCGCAGCGAGGGCAAGGGGTAGCTCGTGCCTCCTTGCTCCACACACGGACATCCCTTCCCACACACACACACACTCACACACGCACAGCTTGACATGCATAAGCGTTCATTAATTTGAATACTGACCCAGCTCACGCCCCTCTCACATTCCTAACATCATTAGCATCGTCATTATCAACGTCGTCATCATCGTTGTACTTATTCAATTTTTGTTTATGTATATTTGAAATTTCAATTTTCCGCTTAGGTGGTCAAAATGATGATTGTGGTCGTCCTTATATTCGGCTTCTGCTGGCTGCCGTTCCACACCTACTTTATAGTCACATCCTGTTATCCGGCGATTACTGAAGCGCCATTCATTCAGGAGCTATACTTGGTTATCTACTGGCTGGCCATGAGCAACTCGATGTACAATCCGATTATATATTGCTGGATGAATTCCCGGTAAGTACGAGCAACAGCTCCAATTTTACCATCAATTCCTATCTAGTTCTCGTCCTCGTCCTCGCCCCGTCCTCGTCCTCGTCCACGTCCACGTCCCTTCTCATTGCAAATTATGTAATTTGCGTCGAGTAGGGCGTTAAGTACGCTCGTGTGTTTGCCGCCGTTTTCCTTTGACGCAATCCACGCAGCTGGGTCCTGGAAAGTCACTTAGTCGCAGTTGGTCGTTTAGCTCGTTATCCAGAAATGAAGCGCGTCCATCATCATCATCGTCATTATAGGCGTCATGATTAACATCAATATCATTGACATTAACATTAACTTTCCCGTCACGTTGACTCATCCCACAGCATATTTGAGTTCTCTACAAGCGAGGGCAGTTCCCCTACCAAAAATCTAAAACTATATTTAATGCCAGCCATTATGCTTGAGGCGAATGTCCAATTGAAAGTTTCACACAAGGAATTTCAATTCCGACTGAAGGCTATTAGAATTGGTCTCTCATAAAGGCATAGGGATCTCACTTAAACTTTTTTTGAGTATCCAGTCTTTAGATAGCAACAATTGTGCTCTTCTTATAACACATCTTGAGTCTTTAGTTCTTTGATGAGGAGTATTATTTTCTAGTTCATTATATCTTTCTTCCAATTCCATTTTATTTCATTTTATTTTATATTATTTTATATTATTTTATATTATGTACCATTTCCATTTTGTACCAATTCCATTTCATTCCAATTTCATTTCACTGTCAAATAAATTATATTTAAATTCAGTTTTATTCCAATTCCATTTAATTCCGATTTCATTTCACTATTTTTCTAATATATTTAAATTCATTTTATTCCAATTCCATTTCATTCCAATTTAATTTCACTGTCAAATATATTATATTTAAATTCAGTTTTATTCCAATTCCATTTCGTACCAATTCCATTTAATTCCGATTTCATTTCACTATTTTATCTAATATATTTAAATTCATTTTATTCCAATTCCCTTTCATTCCAATTTCATTTCACTATTATGTCTATCATACTCAAATTCAGTTTTATTCCAATTCCATTTCGTACCAATTCCATTTAATTCCGATTTCATTTCACTATTATATCTAATATATTTAAATTCGTTTTATTCCAATTCCATTTCATTCCAATTTAATTTCACTGTCAAATATATTATATTTAAATTCAGTGTTATTCCAATTCCATTTCATTCCAATTTCATTTCACTATTATGTCTATCATACTTAAATTCAGTTTTTTTCCAATGCCGTTTCGTACCTATTCCATTTTATTTCAATACCATTCCGATTCCATTTCATTTCAATATGACATGACTACTTATTCTTGAGTCTTCTTGAGTCTCTAGCCCAAGCTACTCATGTGAAATATTTCAATATATATTAAATGTTTTTTGATTATGCGATAAAGAAATATATGAAATATATTCGTTATGTGCAATGCAAAGATTAGATTTCAAATAATCAGTCCATAAGTAAGCAAAGCTACTCAACTATTATTGAAGTAACTTTGCTGTGTCAGTGGCTCATCAGAAGTTTCGACTGCTTAAGACATGTAGGAGCTCATCTACTTTAATTATAGGCAGCCTCGCCTGCACATACAGGTGTATCTGCACACACACACACATGCACACATGCACACATGCACACACACTGATGTACATTCGTACGTATGGCAGGTTCGTTTTCGTTTGCACAAATTGACTGTTGATGTTCTGTCGCGTCCGTGCGCCACATCCGGTTGGGGGAAAGCGTAACTGATTGCAATTAATTTGGCCCAGTCAACATGCCAGTGACTGTTGCCACCGTCCGAGCTGTGGCAGAGGGAGGGGCGGGGAGCGCACAAAAGTTAAGCGCCAATAGTTCGACACGTGGAACTACGACCCCAGTTCCGGCGACGGGAGCTTTGCTGAGTCGGCGACGCCCTTATGTAAATGATGAGCGCCATCAAGGTGTTGTTTCCTTTCGCTTTCTTCTTCTTTATTATTATTGCAGTTGGTTGTTAACGGGTTGTTGCTGCTCGATCCATACCTATACGAAGCATAGAGCTAACACACTGAAATACCAGAGCATAAATCAAGCTATTTGACATGTTTCAAGGCTTGGTTTGTGTTGCTCTGGCTCTGGCTCTGGCTCTGGCTGTTGCTACCAAATCATTCCAAGGGCGAAAGATTCTGTTGCAGGTGCAAATTCTCAACTTGACATAGTTGACTGCCAGCATATACGAAAGTAACTGGCTAGCCCATACCCTGTAAAGTGCTAATTGTCGAGTTCACACATTTGGTAGAACTTACAAATGAAAGTGCTCGACTAGCAGATGCCCTACACAATTGTGATGAGTTATAATACAAATATATATACTATATCATAAGAGTATTTTAACAAATAGGCACACCTTCTAGAACGCTTTTAGGATAACGTTTTATTGTTCCAATTCCATTTCTATACATTGTTTTGAGTGTTGTTCTAATTCCATTTCATTCCAAAACCAGTGCATCTGAACGCTATTTTTTTTCAATTCCATTTCATTCCAATTCCAATATATTCAGATTTCTTTTCATTTCCCTTCAATTTACTGCCTATACCATTCATTCCAATTCTGTTGTATTCCAATTTCAATTAATTTGAATTTTTTTATACAAATTAAATTTTTCCTGTTTCTATTTTATTACAAATCCACTTAATTTCTATTAAATATATATTTTAATTTCATTTCATTCCAATTAATTTAATTCCATTTCCACTCAATTTCAATTCCATTTCATTTCAATTAAATTTGCATTCCAATTCCATTATAATCTTCCCTCTCTTGTATACATAATAGCAACAAACACCCTGTTCAATTGTATCCAGGGTATAGAAAGTGCGAATGAGGCAACTAAAAATTTATGCAAAATGATAGGATTAGAAAATAAAGTCAGTTAGAGAGATAGAGCGATGACATAAGTGAATGGAATGCATTGCAGTTGTCCGTGCTCAATCGAGCGGGGAATGGGAATGAGAGCTACAAGGGCAGAAGGACAATTCCATTTGAGGATTGTTGTCGTGCAGCTCAATAACATTTTTGCTTAACGAGCTGTCGAGGCTTTGATGCTCTTTGATGGTTGTTAGTCTGCCATCAATATTCATATTCCATTTGTAATTGAATGCGATGTTTCCCCTTGTTTTCTTTTCTCTGATTGCAGCTTTCGCTATGGCTTCAAGATGGTCTTTCGCTGGTGTCCGTTTGTCAATGTGGGCGCCGAGTCGCTGAATCGGCGCGAGAATCTAACGTCGCGCTACTCCTGCTCCGGCTCGCCAGATCACAATCGCATCAAACGGAATGGTATGCCAATGCACACACTAATGAGTTGCCCTCTCTCTCTCTAGCTTGCTCTCTAATGTGCTCCCCTTTGCAGACACACAGAAATCCATACTCTATACCTGTCCCAGCTCGCCCAAGTCGCATCGCGTCTCGCATTGTGGTAAGCAGACGTGCGCCTGGCAAAGGCTTGGGTTTTCAGTTCATTGACATATGCCTCTGCTTTGACAGGTGTACTGCGCAATTCGATGCCGCGTGCAGGTGAGAAGAGCAGCAGCAGTGGTGGCGGCGGCAGCAGGACTAATGCACGAGCCCACAGATCGCCCTATCAACAGGAGCTACAAGAGCGCTGGACCAGCGATAAGTCGAGCAGTTCTCTCAATTCGGCAACGGAATGCCGCACCACACAGCTGCTCTCCTGACAGCCAGTGCCCGTAACGGCCGAGCAGAGCTTGGAGCTGCAGATGCAGATTGTTGGCACCTCCAACAGCTACAACAACAACTACAGGCGCATCAATAGTGGCGCCCCACCGACAACAGCCGACGACAAGACTTGGCTCTAGATTTCATGCTCCTCTTATTAAGTCTCGAATTTATCCTTAGTGAATGACATAACAGAATTAATCGAAACAAAAACAGTTAGCTAGCCGCATCCCATCTCAATATCTCAGCGGCCCTCGGAGCGTATGAGTAACATTTTAAACAACACTATACTAGATGGCGCTGCACAGATCTAAGCAGTTTGTGAGTGGGAACCGCTAGGTGGCGCCAGCTAAGCAAAGCTGTCGTATTGATCTTAAGAGCTACTACTGCCCACACAGGACGTGTAAGTTAGCTGTAGCTAAATATCTCCGCTAGATGGCGCTAATAACATGCGAAAAACTCGCTTCATATCCTATTACGAATATTTATAATATAATTGCGGCTTAATTAAATGCATATATTATCACAGTGAGTGTTAAATACAACAATTTTGATGATCTATATGTGTAAATGATATATAAATAAATATAAATAAGGTGTTCAAAGTCGAACTCGAATGCGATTTCAAGCAAATGAAGACTTTTCACAGTTCTTTACCCACATATTCACTGTACATAAGTTAAGGCGAAAGTTTCTGTACATATACTTAAGTTCGTTTGCCCCCCTCGCTGTGAATTGTTAATAAAGCATCTTACTCAAGAGCCTAAAACCCACATATATTGCATTAACTATTTATACAATAGGGACTTACACACACACACAGAGATTGTATAATGCGCAACAGATTGATGAAATCTCAAACGATTAGCTATGCTCAGCTTTGAGCCCGGTTTGTCTGTCAGAAGATGAGAAAAAATCATATGTAAATATAAATAATTCGTTTGCCCAGCGGGCAAAACAACGTTTTGGCAACGTTGCAAAAAAATCTGTAACATACTTAAGGCATACGCACCCTATACCCTATGCGCACACACACACATGTGCTAGATAGACACCTTGAAGCTGTTTTCATGCTCGCTTAAAGCGAGAGCATATTCGTTTTCAGCTATTGCTAGAGACTTGCCATTCTCGTTTGAGCTACTCGCCAATAGAGGGCGCGGCAAAGCGAACAAGTGATTGACTGTTAAGCAAGCTCTGCAGTTAGACGATGTCTATGCAGCTAAGCTGGAGGCTTAGCATTAAGCATATATATATATATATATATATATATATATATATATATATATATATATATATATATATATATATATATATATATATATATATATATATATATATATATATATATATATATATATAATTCAATATACTCACGCTGGCATAATAGTATAAATCTGTAACTCTGTCAACAAACAGTTTTGCTTATAGATAAACCTATACATCATATACATCGCCTACATTGAGGGCGTGGCAAAAGGTACAGTATGAAATATTTTGTTGTAGAGCGCGTATTGGGCAGTCGTTAATGCTCAACTTTTGAGCTCTTGTTGTGGCTCTATAAATTTTTGATAAGTAACAAATTTTTGAATAAATTGCATTTGCCTTTATTTACTTTATGTGTGTGTGCTAGTGTGTGTGTGTGAGTGTGCCTGAGTGAGTGTGTCAAAGTAATTGAGCAGCTGAGCTCGCCTCGTGCGCCATGGCCAACGCCAGCGAAATCGCTTGAGGCCTGCGCCACTAATATTTGCATAGATGTGCGCACACAATATATGTCTCTTATGAATTTCCAAATACACCCCCACACACACACACACACACACACACACACACACAGACACAGGCATAGACATATGTATGGCAAAGTAAATATATAGCAAAAATCATGCACTTACGCTGAGCGAAACGAATTTGTCGATTTCACATGTCCTTGCGGCGCCCCCCGACGCCCCAACGCACCAACGCCTCCTCCGCCCACTCCCACACAGCGTACATAGAGCATATATATCGAACATATTGCCAGCTGTCATAACAATTTATTAATAATGCCTTCATCGCTTCAAGCTAATTACAAATCTGAAGCGTTGCAGCACAAAATGCATAATAAATTTTGTAATTTTGTAATTTTGCAATTTGCGCTTTAAGCGAATTTTCATTTGCAACTAGAAATGCATTAGCCTTAAAGCAAATTGCAGTCTTACTATGAATTAAATTTAATTTACTTATGCAATTAAGCTTCTGGCAGCCCAAAGAGCAGCCAAAGCAAAATACATAAGTATCAAGACTCAATTACTTTGAGCTACTTCAACAGCAAGAATATGATATTATTTCTATGACAAACATATGTGTAAGGACAGCTCGTAGCAGCCAAAGGATTTAAGCCAAAAGCTGTTAAATCATGTTTTGGTAAGTCTTAAAAGAGTCTGCAGCAACTTGACTGCAAAGCTATAAGCCAGAGCTTAGCACACAAATCTTTAGTGTTCGGCATTTGCCCAAAGGCTCAACTGTCGCAGCTGCGGCTCTCTCATTAAAACTGCTTTTAATTAGTCGTGCATGAAGACTGCATGCAAAAGTAACAAGTAAAAAGGGAAGTGCCTGACTATGAGATACCTAGCCATAACCTGGAGCAACACACACCTGATCAAGACTATGTATGTTATGGCTGCTGTCACGCCTTCTGCGACTTTCACAACACATTTTCTGTTGTCACTGTAACAGCCAAAAGGCTAGCTTTTTGGCATAGTCATTTTATTTATTTACTGCACTTACAGTATTTATTAAGCTCGATTATTTGATCAATGGAGCTTCATAGTTGCTGCTGTCATTGGAGTAAGGGAGCTCTGCATTCAGTTGATTTGAATATCGAAAGCTGTAGCTGGGAGTGGAGTAAACTTCCGCACCAGCACTTCGTATTTGGTGAGCTGTCTCATGGGCGAGTTCTCGTAGCGAATGAAGCAAGTCCTTTGCGAAAGGTACAGCGTGCCAATGAAGATGCCACCGTTAGTGCGGCCGCGGCAGACGTAGACGCGCTCGTTTGTGGCACTCGTGCCCACGGACACGGCATTCTTCTCCCGGAAGCCATCGAAGCTGCGTACCCAGTCGTAGCTGAGGGTCTCATTGGTCACCAGCAGATCGTAGGAGTTGGACCGATTGGAGGTTGAGTCGCTGTTGTAGGTAGCGTATCCAGTTTCGGCCCGAACACGCGCTGGCAGGATCGAGCTGGAGGCGATGATGCGACCCACGTAGTTCTCATAGCCGTAGGAATCGTAGCCGCCCAGCACAGCGTTTTCCGGGAAAGGCTTCGTCTTATCGGAAATGACCCACCTGTCCGTAAAGTCGTAGACTCCGCCGTGAATTGCGCCCAGCAGCTGGGCAACAATCAGAGCACAGGCAATGAGTTTCGGCGGAATGCATAGTTCGATGATAGCTGATCGAAGACTCTTGTGTCTAGACTGTGCCTTGGCAGGGCTCTTATATATGGCTGATCGCTGTTGAAGGGAATCACTTGGCGATAGCTGCGTTGCTGCTATAAATCTTGTTGTAACGCGGGATACCCCTTTGAACGACTGATAAGATACGGATATATCGAGCTGGGTGCTTGCATTCGTCATAACTGAAACCTTGCATTAGAATTCAGTTTGTTTCGCCGAATTGATAACGAGCAAACTATTATTAACATTAGTGTAATCGATTTTGAGTGCTCTTCAGTCGTAAATTTGAGACGTAATGATGCGCAGTAAACTACAGGAATGTAACTGACCAATTCCGGAGCAAGTCGGCTTCGATTGGGCGTCGATCTGCAGAGAGTCTTAAGAGCTACTCACTGAAACTGTGGGAGATAGAGATGGCCTTATCTATCTACTATATACTTTTGATCTTGTCTTAACTATACGACTGATCCACTTTAAGTAATAGCACTGCCTGTTTATCAGATCTAGTATTTCTCATATCTTAATAGATTAAAAGACGAGAACCAGCCCAAACCATCAAGTCTCCAGCCGCCATTGGTCGGACGAATAACAAGTTGAACAATGCACGAAATAGACTTACGCCGTTCACTTCAAGAACTAGCTATACTACAATTCCCAAAGTCTTTTTATTATAGATCAAATACGGCTGTTAGTTAGACGTTCAGCTGACTTTTGCCAAACTGAAACTCTGCCTCTGGGCACGTCTCTTTAAAATTGAATTTGAAGATTATAAGAAATCTAAAATGAGATTTTGAAGAGCAGAAATAGTACTTTCCGAGACATTCATGGTATTTTTGGTAAACCTTTTTTAACTCGACTTTACAGTAGGTTAGGTGTAGGACTTTATGAACATTTTGAGAACTGGAACCAAAACAAACATCTTGAAACATATATAGCCTTTTGTTAGCCAGTGAATAGGAGTATCAATCAGTCAAGCTTTAACTGCTCTAATTGAACCTAAGCAACTTGAAATGTTAATCAAGACACACAATGGTCGAGTGGAACGTCATTCACAACTCTATTTTGCCCACAGAATTCATCGGACGCGAATCCAATGGATTATTCTCTCACTCCCTCACTCTAAGCCAGCCTCAAGACTCAGGCCGTGAGTGGGTTCAAATAACGTCAAATCGCCTTTGAGCAGCTGGCGCCTTGCAGCTTGACCGTCTCAAGGTCAGCGTCAAGACAAAAGGTGCTCATGTCGAGCTATAACTGAATTGATTCTGTTTCTTTTTGTTTATTTTCACACATTCGCTTTATATTTATATAAATAAAAATCACTTTGCAAATCGAATTCGTGGCCTTTTGTATAAGCTACGGGAAACTGTACATGTCTACGTACATATTTATATACAAATATTTCTATAATACTTAAATCGCTGCAGTTGCCTTAACATAAGCAAGCCAACCTACCACTCCCCCACACACACGCGCACACACTGCTTTGTACAACGTTCAACTCAAAGGCAAAGCGTCTGCGGCTGACACAATTCGTTGCCTACTTTTAAGCGCAGCGCAAGTGCAAGCTCACACACACGCGCACGCACACACACACTCGCGCGCGCTCTGTAGCGGAACCGGAAGACAAAGGCAAGAGGCAAAAGTTTCGGTGCGAATGGCAGGCAAGTGCACAGAGCTCCTTAAAAAAACAATTGATGGCCAGATCTAATGTGCTTATAAGCAAAGGCAAGGCAAGCACATGTCACTGTGCATGTGTGTGTGTGTGTGTATGTGAGTGTATATGTGTGTGTTTATAGAAATACATTAAATAGGCTAACTTTTGTAAAGTTTCTAATATGAATAATGTTAGCCGCATGTATGCCACAGACACACACACACACACTCAGCCACCCACACACAGAGAGCCAACGAGCGAGCGCGCGAGTGGTGCAAAGTGGTTTTTGGGTTTGGCTGGCGCAGCTATAATTGAATCCTACGGTTATGCAGCCGCGTAGCTTTGCACATTGCAGCGTAACTGTGAACCCAACCGCCAAGCAAATTATATTTTAAGCGAAAAAAAATGGGAAGCAATTTGCTGCGGGTGGCTGCTGTGGCTGCGGGTGGTGCCAAGAACATTGTACAGCTTTGCTGCTGCTGCTGTTGCTGCTGCTGCTATTGGCTTGTTTGGCTCTGTTTAATATACTAAATAAGTTCTTGCCTCGCACCGAGTCGCCGCGTCCTTCGCATTGCTTGACCCCACTGATTGTAGGTATTCCTACCGCCGGACGGTAAATAGTTTTATTGCTCTTCTTAGCTAAAATAAGCAATCGAATTTCATTAAATTGAATTTCTACGGCATTGGCATGCACGTTCAGTGTCCGACCCACAGCCTGAATACGGCTCGTACTAGCAGCACGTGAGCGGAAATTCCAAAACAACATCATAAACTTGCGCTTAATATCAAAGACAGGTATATTCATGCAGGTAAGCGGCTGACAGATATAGGTAAAGTTCAAATTGTCCAAATTCTCCAAGCTCAATGATTGATGCACACAAATTGTGGATTAAGGTCGTGTTCTCCTTTGGTAAAGCATTCTTCCCCTTGAAGTCATCGAAGCTGCGTAACCAGTCGCAGCTGAGGGTCGCATTGGTCACCAGCAGATCGTAGGAGTTGGACTGATTGGAGGTTGAGTCGCTGTTGCAGGTAGCATATCCAGTTTCAGAATCGAGCTGAAGGCAAAGATGCGTTCCACGTAGTTCCAGGCTGGAATGCCCTAACCTCTTTATGATACATTTATAAATATATTTAATAATTTTGTTTTGAATTTTACAAAAAGTTCAACCAGTTTCCAAGTTGCATTGAATTTAGTAGTGTCTTCATTTGGTGTTTGGCATAAAATACTAGTGGAATGACAAATTCCACAACAATATGAGCTGGGCATTGGAATAAATATGTACATATATATACATAAATATATAAAATATTATTATATACATATATACACATATATATAATATATATATATATATATATATATGTATAGGAATACATGGGAAGCCTGTGGCAACTCGTTGGTTCACTGTGTTTGGCTGATGACCTTCAGATAGTGTATAAGATGCTGGCCAATGTTTGGCTTGATGTAGAAGATGCACTGCGTCTGGCGGCGCAGATGATTGTCGCGAGCCTGATCCTGGTCGTGCAGCTGCAGCAGGTCGCTCAACGAATCGTTGCACGTGGGTCTGTGGACACGCGAGGCATTCAGAAAGCTAATGATGCGTTCGTTGGTGAACTTCATTTGCTGCGTGGATTAAACGGAAGAAGGATTGAGTAATAAGACTTGAGCTAGGTTGGTAATGGATGCTTACGCCTTCCAGGTCATCGGATTGCTCTGGCTTTAGACTCAGGTAAAGTTTGGAGGGGTCTTCGCGATCTGCCAGCACGTCAAGCTTTAGCACAGATGAGATGAACTTCAGATCATCGCACTTGAGCTCCATTATCACCAGCACTGTGGACGTCAAATAGAGCAAGGCTGGCTGCAGTTGATCCTTCAGCAAGAGCGTGATCTCGTGGAAGAACAACAACTGGTCGCTGCTCAGCCTTTCGTGCAGGAAACGCCAGATGCGATAGGAGCTGGTGTGCAAGGCCACGTTGCGTGTCACGCTCGGCTCCACCTGCAGGGGCATGGCATTGAAGCCCACCGTGTGCAGGACGCCCTGCCCGGTTAGTGCCAACATTTCGGCGGCTCCACTGATGGGTTTGGTCAGAGCACCGACAATACCTTTGGTTAGACCCGTTAGCACGCCCACAGAGCTGCGTGCCTCCAATGTGTGATGGGCCAAGCCTCCAACAGCGCCTAGCAGGCTGATGCCCAGTCCGGTCAAGCCTAAGGTCAGACCATCGGCAAAGCCCTGGGGACGTGCACGGCGTCGCGCCTCTGTCAACTCAATGTGCTCCGCATCCAGCGTGAATCTATCGAGATTGCGTGCCACCGAGTCGGCCAGCTTGGTTACCGAGTTGACTGTGCCCGCCGTCACATTGCGCAGCAGCGAGGCCGAGCCTTGGGTAATGCCCACTAGAAAGCCCCACGGGCCACGAAATAGACCTTGCACGGGCATCGAAATGAAGTCGCGCAGGCCTGTGGTAAAGGAACGCGCCAATCCACTGGGACTGCCCAAAATCTCCAGCGAACCCACCACCCAGCCAGCGCCGAAAATAGCTCCGCTCAGATAGTGCACGCCCAGAGATTGGCCAAAGCGCAGGGGCACAGTGAGTATCTGCTGGCGCTCGTAGCGGGAGAACGAAAGTGGCGAGTGGTCCAAGGCTATATAAACACGCGACGATGTGTGCACCGAGAGCAGCAGGCTGAGCGGCTCCACAATGAAGCTATGCAGGCGCAGCGGCTCGGCAATGTACAATGCCTGAGCAACAACTTGCTCTGGCAACCAGACCTGGCCCGCCTCCAACTGTAGGCGCTTGCACTCCGGATGCGAGGTATGGATGCAATTGGAGGGCGCACACTCGACCAGCGTGTCCAGCAGCTGATTCAGATAAGCATCCTCGATGTAGACACGCAACGGCTGCAGCTTACAGCACACAGCCTGCAACTGCCTCTCATCCTGGTAGAGGACAAACGTCAGCTCTGAAATTTCAGCAGACGCCGCCTGACTCCTGTACAGCTCATCTAGTTCGTAAACCGGAGGCAGGCAGTTGCTGCGCTTGTACAATTTCTGTGCACACAGCAGCACCGGGAAGTCATATTTGCCATTCGAATACAGCTGATTGTCGACCTGCAAATTGGGCAGCTGCAGATGGAGTTCGCGCCGTTCATCGTCGTCGTCGTAGGCGATCATCACATCATCTGCGTACATGTTGCAGACCTCAGTCTTTAAAGAGTCTCGCTGTCGATCGTTTGTGTGCAGGCTGAAGACAAAGTTCTTGATGAACAAGCGAAATGAAAGCTGAAGATTCGTTTCGCACTCCTCGCTCAAGTGAATGCAATCAATATTTTCGAGCTCCAGCTGCTTTTCGGCCCCATCCACTGAATCCGACTCCTGTACAAGAGTCTCCTGCAATAAGGGTTGCGTGGCCTCAGGCTCTTTCAGACGCGAGCGCAAATCCTTGACAGAAAACTCCAACTGCTGCGCTATGTAGTAGATGTTGAAGCGTATCACTCGATGCTTATCGCAGATCACGACCTTGATATCGCCATGGTTGGGCACATGTATGAACTTCTTCCACGACTTGTCCATGCGTATGGGCTTCGACCAGCTGATCTTGTGCTTGCCACAGGCAACCAAGTCTGCAAATCAGAGGGGGACAACGAGTTAAGTCAAGAACTAAGCTTATTTGTGGCCTAAATCTTACCGGTGTAGAGAGCTAGGGATAGATTGCACATGGTGAACTCCACGCCTGGAAAGTTGTCATACATTTGCGGCGGTGTATAATAGCATCGGCTATATGGCTCTATCAGCTGATTCCATTCGAAGTGCTTGCCCGAGAACTCAGGTGAGGTGCAACTGACATTGCTGTTGCCCGAGGCGCTGGTCTGAGCCACAATGAATTTTACATTTGTATTATTGTTGATGATTATCGCAGGCGCCGAGTCCGTGAACACATTCAAATAGTATACATTGTCCTTTTCGATGAGTGTGCTCATTAGGGGAATGGAATCTTTGCCATCCTGTATGTTAAAGCAGCGCCGCGTGAAGGGCATTGTCAGCGGTATGGGTATGGAAGTCCTCTCTTTCCCATTGACGGCAAAGCAAACGAAATACTCAAATGCCGTATCACAGGTGTGCCTCGATTTGAACGCATTCAGATCGAGGAATTTCTCAATGGTGGCGCCAATGTTGCTGTTAAGGAAGAAGAAGCAATTAGCTAAAGTAGACAGGCAAGTGTGTGCTGCCCTTACGAATCTTGCCTTTCCTGCACGGGTTTGAGTCTACGACTAATCGTATCGAACTGCAGCGAATTGACCTCGCCGCGTCCAGAAGTTTCCTTATGGTCCATAGTCAGTGGCAGAGCAGTCAGCGTTAAGTTCGTAAAGTTAGCTATCACATATTTGGATCGCAGCTTGAAAATACGTCGGCCATCGTCAAGCTTAAAGTCGAGCAGCAAACGCATCACCTCGTTGTTGCGCACTAAGACTATGTCCACATAAGAATTGGCACGCAATAGCACGTGACGCTTCGATCCGCTGGGCACTGAGCTCGCCGGGCCTTGTTGCTCCACACAAATGGCCATCGAAGATACCCAATTGGAGCCAAAGGGCGCATCGAGGGTGAAGTGGCTGCTAAGCACTGGCAACATTTCCAAACAGCTTGCACGTATCTTATGACGTACACCAGCCGCGACTAGGCAGATGCTGACGTCCAGATTTGTATCATTGATGAACATGGCCCATGGGGCTATCTCCAGGCCTAATGTGCAGGCGAACTCACGCGTGGCCTGCGCTCGATACTGAACATCCATCATGCTAAGCAGCTCATAAGGACGCTGCACGCGCAGCTCTTCAGCGTCATTCAATGGCCATTTGGATCTGATGCTCTTGTCCAGTCGATCCAACGTCGATTCGATGGTCCAATCCGCTGGATTGTAATGGAAGAACTTATGCCAATCCATGGACTTCAACATGAAAGTATATTCACTTTTCGAAGCGGAACCCAAGGCAGAACTAAAGGGAATTGGGAGAAGCATTAGGAATTATAAGTGAAAGATGTGTTAAACTTACGGATAATCAAACTTCACACAATGTTCCGTGGAATGTGTTGTGGCCGTATTTAGTGCTACACGACCGCCTTCGCCGGCAATGGCAAATTGGTCCTTATTGCTGCTCTCTGTTGCCTGCAGCTCACAGCTAAGCAAATTACAGATCTCGAATATGGGCCAAATGCTAACAAGTATGCGCTGCGGCTTAAAGTCATCAACATCGCCAGTGCCACAAATGACGTCTTCCCTTAGGATGCGCACCCATAGGCTGACGAATTGCTGCGCCGTGTGGGTGGGCACCTTAACGAGCCAGGGCAAACTGTTGTTCTGCTTGAGCGGTATATCGCCAGTGCGTCCTTTGGCATTCTGCGAGCTCAGCTTGAGTCTGGGAAAGAGAACTTCATTTAGAACAGAAAACTTAGTTTATCTATGCCCACTGACGTACCTCATGTTAACTTGTTCATTGCGCTGCACCTGGTGATAGAACGATATGCGACCTTTGGCCACTAGCAGATGCGGCAATGCGTTCGCAGCTTGTTCATCCAACTGCTTGCCCTCGGTGCGAAACTCAGTGAGCAGCTCGAATGGCACCATGCTCACGAGCTCAATCTGTCCCTTGACCAGTATATAGATCTGTGTGGCCGACAGCTTGCTCAGTTTTATGGTAATGCACTGCTGGCCAACACGCAGATGATGCACACGATGCTCATCTTCAAACTTCAGGGCAATGGCCAGTGATTCGCTGCTGTCCAGCTTATGCGATTCCAAATCTTCGATATAGAACATCAACTCCTGGCCACAGCCATCGTTGCTGAAGTAATAGGGACGCAGTTCCTGTGGCAGCACGGTGATGCGTTCGCTGGTGCCCGTCTGGCCGAAGACAAAGTGCGTTTGCATGCGATTGACAATGACACACCTGGGCATCAAGGTGTGCACCACATCGTGCTGTTGCTGCAACTGCTCCAGCCAATGCTGCTTGGAGCAGAGCAGCGTGTGTATCACACAGGGGCCGCAATTGAAGCGCAGCTTGTCCAGCAGCAGGTTGGCACGCAGCACACGTTGCTTCCCATCAAATCGCAAATAGCTATGAAAGCTCATTGGCTCCATGATGTCCATCATGTTGAGCGATCCGTAGTCCAGGCACTTGATCCTGCTACGAAAGTCCAGCTCAGCACTGTAACTGTCGCGTGTGTAAATCGTCGAATGCAGTTGCAAGTCATCCATGTTGACGCTGAGAAAGGTCTGCGTTATGTTTGTGGTGCGTCGCAGAAAGTATTTCTGAAGCGGCGCAGGCAGCACGTTCGATGCATCCGGCTGGTTAAGAAAGTTCAACTCCACATACTGACAGCTGAGCAGCAGCTGAAGCTTGGGCACCAGCTCCACCTGAAAGATGGTATCGATGCGCATACAGCCAACCAAAACCTTTGGATTCAGTATGAAATCACTGTTCGCGCCGGCTTTATGCTGCTGCATCACGTGACCGCTGTCGATCTGAAAGAAGAAGACAACTTTAACACCCATTGAACAGACCAAAGGAGGCATGGCGTGGGAGCGACTGCGCTGTGCTTAGAATGGCCGCAGAAACAGCTCTACGCAGACTTCAGGGTATCTCGTACTGCTCACCGAATGCATATCATCATCCTCCTCAGGCACAAAGCAGGTGCCATCCACAGAGACTAGCGACTGCATGATAACCACACGCCAAATGGTGGCGGTTATATTGCGATCCGGCGGAACCAGCTGCTTGGTGTCGATCTCCGAGAGCTCGAAGTCGCAATAGTGCAAAAAGGTTTCGTGTGTCTCACTAAAGTACTCCATGCGGCACTTTATGTGAATGGGATTATCGATCTAGCGAGACGAACAAGGCAATTAGCTAACTTGAGCAGAGGAAACACACATTTGCAGCTCAACCTACGGGCATTGGCACGGGGTAGATATGCAAACGGCTCATCTGACGCGGCTGTGGATAGCGCCAGCAAATGATGCCGTAGTTCTTCTTGATTATCTGCACCTGGTAGGGCATGGGCAGCACAGTGTCTGTGATCAGATCGACAAACTGGAAGGCGCCAGCGCTGTTAGAAGACAAATTTTTTCAATTAAATAATATAAGTATTTACAATTTACTGGAACACAAACCGCAAATCGTCCTGATAGAATTCCATCTTGGTTTTCGGCGTCGTCTTGGAGCGCACGATCTGTTCCTGGGATGGCGTGTACTTTAAAAGTTCACATGGAGATACTTTTGGTGGCTGACCGAGCATCGGACGATTTTGTAGAAACTGCTGCCACTGCTCATTAATATGTTGCTTGATCTTATCGAGTCCTGTTTGGGCTTGGCGCAGATGCAAAATGTTCTCAATGCTCGCATCCACGTGAAGGACATTCAGCTTGAGTGTGACGCTGCTCAGCAGCTGATCGCACCACGTCTCGCTGAGCAGATCGGCCGAGAGCCGCATGAGTATCGGATGCAGCAATATCTTGTCGCCCACCTGCACATAGACGCAGCCCAGGGTCGACTTGACAGCAGCCTTCTGTGGTCGTGCAGCGAACTTGATGTGCGCATTGACGTCCAGGCAGACGGCGCTGCAGTTGTAGCTCTGCTCGTCATCATAGAACTTGACTGTGATGCGATCACAAGCCATGTGCAAGCGATCCGCATTGAAGCATTGCAACTTCAGCTGCTGCAACGGTGTCGCGCGCACCACAGGTCGTTCGCTGCGCTGTGAAAAATAGGGCGTGGCACTGAGCATCGAATAGATGCGAATCAAATCACTTGATAACATTTTAAGGCTGCTCTCGCACAGACTCAACACCATCGGCTTGCGCAACTCAATGTCCAATTCCAACTGATCAAAGCGATCCATTTGCGTGCGCACTGTCAGCAAGGGAGGAGGTATGCCCGAGCTATCCAGCGTTCCGGGCTGCGTATCGAATAGAGGCGCGCTGAACTGTTCACTCGAAGCTGCATCGCTCTCTGTATTCGACTTGGCCAAATAAATGTTGAAATTGAAAATTGAAGCTTGGGTAATGCCACCGCGTGGCGTTTGCGCAGCCATAAAACTGGGCTGCGACACGGTGACCAATAGAAGTGGCTGCAGCTTAAGCTGTCCCTGCTCCTCGAGCACATCATAGATCCGCAGCTCAAACTTGCCCGCTACAAAAGAAACGCTGCGTGGATAGATTGGCTTATGCCTGGACATTTTCTGTGATTCCAGCTGCGGAAACTGCAGAGGTCCACAGGTGGTCATTCCATACTTGGGCATGTTAATGCCAGAGTCGCTCTGACAGGAACCCAATATGATGTCGCTGCTGCTCTTGGTATCCAAAAATCTTTCTTTATCGCTACGCTGTGATGCACGTAATCCTTTGCCAAGCCGGTCTTTAGAACAGAAGCAGGTGGAAGTAGCTGGATCTTTAGCCGCCGGGCAGGTATTCGAACAGTGCTGCTCCACGATGCTAAAAAACAATCATTTTATAGTAGGCGGTATAATATAAAGGGGGGTGCTCGACCCTGATCGACTTACCAGCGCCAGCGCTGCACGTGATTAAGAATGCCAGAAATCATCTGAATCTGATGCGTATTCAGCGTGGCCAGAAAGTCTGTGACACAATTGAACTCGACACTCTCGCCACAGATTAGAAAACGTTCGTAGCTGATGGCGGGCGCATAAACAATGATGAAGTCGAAGTCCTTGAATATGTCCATGTGCTCAAGCTCTGTGGATTGCGATTGCTTGTTCCATTCCAGGGCCGGATTGCAGTGCGTATCGGACAGCGTCTTCTCCAAGCGAAACTTTTGAGTTTGCAGCCAATTGCCAGAGGATAATGAAATCTTGCGTACACTCAACTCGTACTGACGGTCCTCGACCAAAGCACCTGGCGTGCAAAGCATGTTCATCTCCGCTGCTTTGTTGTAGATATCCTGGCGGATTGGCTGGCGCACTAACGGATTCTCCACACTTGGCGTTAGCTTAATGCTCTCGATCTGCAAAGAATATAAAATCAAATATAAACTCATTCTAAAGAATATCCTCATTAACTTACCCGCAAGAGCAATACGCTGCAGCACCTCTTATCCGTCTCGACAGGCATATAGATATAGATGCCCTTGCTGTTCAGATGCACTATGGGCAGATCCTGTACAGTTCTCAGGCAATCCTGAGTTGCTTGATTTGAAGGCGCTGCCACCTCTTTAGGCGCAGAGCTGCAGAGCAAATCAACGATCTCGCATTGCGACAAAAACAATTCTGAAATACGATCCACATGCAATATCATTTCTATCGGCTGCACCTCTATCAGCAGCTCAGAGATTGTGCGACGTTTATTGTGCAGATTGCGAGCACCTATCTTCGAGTGTAGGTCCTGCAGGTTGACCGTTGTAATCACAACATTAAACAGTGGCAAATTAGTGCTATCTCCGAGCATCTTGATGTGGAAATCATCCATGAGTCTCCAGTCGCCCGGGTCTAATGCTTCGTAGAAGTTGAGGCTAACGTTCTCCAGTTTGGTGGTGATCTTTGTGAAGTCCTCATGTCTGTCCACATTCAGCAGCAGATCCTCTAGGCTTAACACCAGTTTCCGTAGCATCTGATCGCTACAGCTTTCCACTTCCAACGAGATGCGCGGTATAGTCCACTGACAGAAAAATATCAAAATAGCCTTGGACTTGGGATCTACAAAAGCAACGCGCAACACGAATTATAAACAGAGCTGAGTTATCTAGTCGAGAGTGCCCGACTAGAAAATACCCGACAGACGGACGGACTGATAAACAGACATGTATACCATATGGGTTAAGTCGTTAAGTCCATCACATACATTGGCATAATGGATTCAGGGTATTATGTTGTCTCAAGTCTTAGCTCACCATGACTCTTTGCCATTGGCTCCACGTTGGCATTGAGCTCGAGGAATTCCTTCAAGATGCCATAATTCTGTGCGCTGCCCGTGTAGATTTCTAAATTGCATTTGCGTTCCGTTTCACTGGATTGGCATGGACGGCCTTTCAACGAACTTAACGAATTCACGACGGCATTCACAATTGTAAAATGCTCAAGCAAAACCTTTAACTGTAAATGGAAATACTTTAAGTTATTAGATCAATCAAGATTACTTAGCGACCTACGTGACGTCCAAAGATAGTTATTGGAGACATATCTACGTGGACATTGATTGAATATGTGCTGGGCAACTGAGGATCCACCACTTGATCTGATTTCTTAGAGTCGAGGTCGTCTTCATTTTTCTGTTTTGTTTCATTAGCCGGCTTGTGAGACAAAGACAAGGCAACTGTTGTGCGCACGGGGCTCACAATAATATCCGCTGTTTTTGACGGCGGATAAAAGTCGACGGAGAAGTCATTCGCCTCCATTAGCCAATAGCACTGCTCCACCTCTTTATTCACATTGATCAGGTTGCGTATGTTACCCCGCATCACTTCGTCGCCGTTGCTGGACTTGACCTTGAGACGGGACAACCGAATGGTTGTGTACTCCACATGCAAGTCCTTGCTGCTTCGGCGCAGCATGACGCCACACACATCAATGCTCACTTTTCTCAGTTCGAACACCACAACAATTGTACTCAATCGGTTGATCAGTTGAGCCAGACTCATGGAATCCACGTCAGTGTTTGAGTCGCTTTTCGCCACTGATTTGGCAGGTTCCGTGTGCGTGACGGGCTTCTCATCGCGCTCGGAGCTCGCGTGTATTGTCTCCGCCGGATTTGAGATCTTACGGCTGTTCGAGCGGCTAGCGCGACGCACATTCACTTCACTCTGCGTCAACTTTGGCACTGAAGTCATCGATGCGTAAGACGGAAACCGTTCCGATTGACTAAAACTATCAAAGTCGGCTTCCGAATCTAAAGCAAGGCAAGACAACGTTTAGATGTTGTTATTCTAAGCACTCAAATGGATTTCAAAATAAACTAGAGGACTTGACACTTACCATTTTCAACGCATTGCTCGGGATTGGCGAAAGAGTTGAGGAACTGTATCAGATAGATGTCTAGAGTTATGCGAAAGCTATCTATCCAGGTGCATATTGCAGTAGCTGGCATCACTTGGCTATCGGAGCTCGATGTCTGCAGCGGGAGTTGAAGCTGAAATTCCAGCCATTTGTTATTGCTGCCCTTGCTGGTCGATATGATCACGTTGCGTACATTCATCATGGTGTGATACACATCGGTGTTTAGGTTACGCAGCGAAAATAACATCGCCAGATGCGTCTGATATTTGAGATAGTCAAGCTGCACTTTGGTAATCAACATTTGCAGCTTGATCACATCGGCGGAGACATTCGCATTGGCAACCATTTTAGCCAATGCGGCCAATTGAGCTCCGTTGTAGTCCAATATCAGGGGTACGATGTTGCTCAGTATCACAAGTTCACGCTTGGAGAACTCCACGTTAATTAGCTCCGTTTGTACTTCAGCCTGTTGCGTGGGGGCCGTATTGAATCTCTCATCGTTAGGCAGCAGCAAGTTCTTGAAGTCCAGCTGCATGCTGGGTATATTCAGGAGCTTGGCCTGTCCCATTGCCGGCGTGGTATTCACAGCCATCATCGTCACATTTTTCACATTGAATTTGAAAATATTGTAACAGGAATCAATTAGCTCTCGCGGCTTCTCCTGCAGCTGTGTCATCAGCTGCACAAGACGCTTGGGATTCGCTGGAGTCGAAACAGAACCCTCGGCCAATGACAAGGTCAGCTGTAAATAGGGCAGTAGGGACTGATTGACAGTGATGGCTAAACGATGTTGGTTGGATGGCGTAGAGCTCTCGGCACTCTGCTGCTTTGGATACAGCTTCACAGTCATGTCACGCAGCTCTATCTTGTAGTTACAGGTGGGCATAAAACCGATCAGATACTCCAAATCCGCATAGGTCATATACTGATTGTTGCCCGACTCGTTTTGGTCATTTCTCACTGGACTGCTGCTCGTGCTGCTGCTGATGTCTTTGGTTGGGGTTTCTGCAGTATATCCTGTATAATCGTAAGGACGCAATAAATCACTAATTACATTTTTAACCTGTACAAATGACTGCGAAAAGTGGAATGTGATGCCAGCAGACAGCACTCGATACTTCATGCGCAGACCCAGATCTCTCAGTTGGCCCTCCGACGACTTTTGCTTCCTCAATGGCTTCGGTACACGACATTCGACAATGTCAATGGCGAGTACCGGACTCCGAAAGAGCATATAATCGTCGGTGTGGCGTGCGAAGTAATCGTCATGATTGCAGCTACACCAGACACGATCCGCAGACTTGTACTGATCATCAAAGAGACTCTTGTCCACAAATGCCCGTACGTTATTGTTCTAAAAGCGAAAGAGCCAACAAATCAGACTTGAGTTGAAGAAGAGTATTCTAAATGTCTAGTTTGTGTAGTTAGCGAGATCGCTGGACAGAGAGACAGCAATGAAACGTTACGGCTCGCTTTGCAACTAACCTGCTTGGTATTCACCAGATTTTTATCGATGGGATCATCGCTGCGATAGATTCCCAGTGGCTCCATGCTTATGCTGGACAAGCCCGCTCTCATATTGGTCCAGTTGTTCTCCTTCAGCTGCGATCGTTCATAGTAAATGCCACCCAGACTGAGGCGCACGATTGGCGTATAGCGAATGCGTTTTATGCCGCCCATGGCCTGATCGTTGATTAGCTCCGAGTTCTTGAGCTGAAAATTGAACTCCTCGGCATAGATACCCACATCGAACACATGACCAACTGGTTCCGCGGAGTTCGAGGTGTTTTCGTCAGAGTTAACCAATAGACTCCAAGCATTCCAAAACATGGAGCCGGACGCTTCGTTGGGGGACGCGACATTTGCGTTAGCGGTATTTGACGATGTCACCGGTTGTTCCAAGTTAAAGACGTTCTCCTCCTGCTCAGGAACACTAGGTTTCAGTTCCATTAGCAGATTAACCAATTTCATGACCATGGGCAGCTGCAGCGAAGACACATTGATGTCCAGGGATTTGGTGAAGACCCCAATGCGCTTGGTGCTCGACGTGCTTACAGTGTTGGTATTATGTTTCAGCAGCACACGCATCTCCAATGTGCAACGATAGAGTATGGGCTCCTGGCAAACCTCAATACGTCCAGCCGTATTCCGTTTATCCAGGCAAATGGTTAAATCAGAGATTTGGAGTAGCTTGCGCAAATAAACCATCACCGGATGAACTTCTACCATGGCTGGCTGCCAACTCTCGTCAGCAGCGCTGAAGTTCAAGTACTGCACATTCATGGAGACGACAATGTCATCGTCCACATACTTCAATATGATATTGTGACATTGCAAATTGATGTTGTTGATGATCTTGTTGACAACAGACGATGTAGTGGGGGCTCCACCTGGCTGCTGTGGCTCGTCGCCTTCTACTGAATTGCGCTTACGACGCTGTTCCTCCAGCAACGAGGCACGTCTCTGCTTACTCTCCTCATTGGGCAGTTTGGCAACAAATTCAATTGTATTTATCTCAATGCGCACTGGCTCCGAAGTTAGCTTTGTCCAGGGCACTTGGATGGAGAGTTCGTGTATGTGGCCGGATACGAGTTCAATGGGTAGATTCAGCTCCTCCTCCAGGACGTCGAGTCGTAGATCTAAGTTGTGAAATGATGCCTCGCCCTCCCATAGCGATACCTGTGCATCTTCATCGCGTATGTTTTTAACATATTTCGCCACGTAGTTAAGCAAAATTGGTGTAATAAAGGACTCTAATTTAAACATTATCGCGTTGCCCAACGACGACAATTACACGATGATAATGCGCATTAACCAAACCTGCCTAGTTAATTGAACGTTTTCCTTTTAAATTTAATGCACATTTCGTTAATTTTGTTACGTTTATTATGCCGAAAAGCAAAATAAAAACAAAATAACATTTGCTATACTATTCAATTGTTTACTGTTGAGCACCGGCATACAGTGTTGGCTAATGCCGTAAACTGCCTGCGTTGCAGCACTATTCTTACAATGTAGGTTATCCAAATAGAGCATTTAAATATAATTTTTTATTATAAACTGTCTGAATTGATGTATTTAATAAGTTTTTAAATACATTCCTAACTTAGATAGTTATATATTCTTATCTTAACATAACTAATCAATTTTGGAACTTTCTTTTGTTAGTCTGTACGACCTGTCGTTACGTGTAGCTAGTCGCAATCAGCTGTTCGAATCACAATTGTTGACAACGCGGAACAGTTCAATATTTACTCTCAAAAATGCCACAAATTACAAAGTCTAACGAAGAATTTGGTAAGCAACAGGTAATTTGTATGAATTTCTTTCATATTCAACTTTTTCTGTTTCACAGATGTGGTCAAATACTTTCTACAGCTGCTCGACGATGATAAGGACATGTCATCTGGCATAGCGGCCATTAAAACGCTGCTCATGATATTGGAAAAGAAGCAATGTAAGCAAATATATTTCAGAAACATTTTCATTATTAAAAATGTATTTATTACGCATTCACAGTTGGCACCATACACATTTTGCATACTACAATGCGTGAGGCAGTGGCTGCCATGCGAAACACTGATCTGTCCATAGCAGCGATTGTGTCGGCGGGTGAGCTCTTCTGCCGTTTTATAACACTTAGCTTGGACGACAAGCATATGGAGGAGTGTCGTCAAATTATGTTAAACCGGGGCAAAATCTTTTTGACCAAGCTACAAAATTCGCGTCAAGTGATTTCACAACAGGCACAACGTTTCATCAGCGATGGCTGTCGAATCCTCACACACTCTCGATCACGTGTCGTCCTTAAAGCTCTGATAGCTGCATCACAAAACAAAAAGACATTTCATGTATTTGTGACGCAAGGCGGTATAGGAAACTCAGGGCAAGTACACATACGAGAAGATCGTTCGACATTTAATAGAACCCTCTATTTTCATTAGGGAGGAGATGGTTCAGGATTTGCAAGCCGCTGGTATTGATTGCACGCTTATACTGGACTCGGCGACGGGCTATGTTATGGAATCGGTTGATTTTGTTATGGTTGGTGCTGAGGCAATCGTTGAAAGCGGCGGCATTATCAATCGCATCGGCTCGTATACAATGGGCTTGTGTGCTCGCGAAATGAAGAAGCCCTTCTATGTACTCTCCGAGAGCTTCAAGTTCTCTCGCCTGTATCCATTAAATCAAAGAGATTTGCCAAACGAGTACAAGGTAAGTCGAAACTTAAAGATTGCTCTGAAGAGCTTTTGCTATTCAATGTCTTTTCTGGTTTTTAGTACTCGCGTAAGCATTTGAATGATATTTCAAAGGTGCATCCACTGGTCGATTATACACCGCCTGCCTATATCACGCTGTTATTCACGGATTTGGGCATCTTGACACCATCTGCGGTTAGCGACGAATTGATCAAATTGTATATGTAAAGGTGGGCTAATAAAACGATATGTGACTCTGGTCTACTTTCAAAATTGTGATTACACCGAAATATGTATACATAAATACGTTATAATATTGGCAATTGATGCGTATACTAAGCTAGTTACTCAATGTACAGGTTACTCCTAAAATTTATATATATGTGTATCTATATATATAATATATATTCGACGTGTTAGCTAAAAGCGCAATTCGTTTGCCGAGTAAGCATCAAGATCATTCTCAATGCCATACTCGGAGCCCAACTCATCATAGATATCTGCGCTATAGTGAGACGTATCACTATTATCATCTCCGATTGTGTACTCGCTATTGTACTCCTCGAGATCATCCGTATAAACTTCGCTTTCGTCTTCCATTGCATAAGCGCCGTGTGGCAATTGTTCCTCGACGCCATCTCCGGGTTCTTCTAGATCGCTAGCATTCTGTAAGAGTAAAAGTATACATTGAGTCAAACTAACTTTAATGTTAAAGTTAAGATTTCTGTTACCACTTGACCCGTTTGTATGTTAATCTCGATCTGTAGGCGTATGTCCATGACCAGAAAAGCTGTTGTCACCAGCAGAGGTATGGTTAGACGACTCTTCCAAGCCAAATCAGTGAGGAACAAAAACACATTGCCAAACGTAGAATCCATTGTATATATTTTAGTATATTTTAGTTTTGCTCTTCCTGCTCGGTTTGATGCTCCTCACCTACATCGAGCTCGTCGTACTTAACGATCTGCAATGTTTCGCCTACTGTTACCGCCTGAACGGGCAGCAGATGACGGTGCAGTCGACCGCTTTCGATGGGCGTATCAAATTCAAGCAGTTGCTCAAAAGTTGGCTCTGGCACAACGCTTGAGGCTAGAAGCGAGCGCATGCAATCCTGCTTCTTCGCCTGCAGCGAGTCCAACAGTTTTGTTCCCCTTTGAACTTTCTGCAGTTTTCGCTCTGCACATTAAGAATTCACGATTAATATAATGCAGTTAGATAAGTGTGTAGATATACTCACCTAACAATTGCAAGTAGTTTGCCGAATCTGGCAGCGGCTCAATTGGTTGTGAGCCTGTAACATTACTCTCCTTTATGCTTACGTCGAAATTCGTCCGTATTTTGGTGTCTCCTTTATTTATGGTGGTTGCGAAATTATCCTCAAATTTTCCAATCACTTTGCTATTTCCGTTTTCTCCTTGTTTGATGCTATTGTTTGTCACTTGCCAGGGATCGTCTTGGCAAACTGACATGTTTCAATCACTAAAAACGTTAACATCAGCTTTTAAGCAAATCGTTATTGTAAATCGTTGTTTTCACGTATCAGAGAATACATAAGTTAGAGATGAGCGCGTGTTAGTTTTTCCGATCTGATTTCAGGAATACGAAGACACCAACATGGCCTGCGCTGTTAATAGTTATATAAACAATATTTTTAAACTTGTATATGTTTTATTAGAATTATATAAATATACCTCCTAAATAACAGTAATTTTAAATCTACAATTACGTGTCACGAAAAGTACAATACGCGGTTTGTCGGAACTTTTTTTGATTGAGCCATTTCACCAACACTGCCAAATAAACAGCTATGGTCAAGAGGCTTAGGGATTTATTCACATTCCGTAAATTGCATTTCATGTGGTTTCATAGCTTTAATATGCACTACGATAATACAAAAATAATATTGCTAGTTTTATTATATTACACAGGGAACCAATAACTTGTATCAAGTAGCTTTGGTTTTCATATTGGCTATTGACGAAAGCTGACAGCTACGTAAATCATATAGCACAACAACTGTTCAGCATTTACCAACACCACAAATTAAACAGCTGTGTGATCTAAGAACCTTTAAATTGAAAACATTCCTTGAGCTGTATCAAATACACTTTTATAATGGACATATCGGCGCTTTCAGAGCCAGTTGAATTTTCAGCCGCTGATTGGATTAATGCAAATTATAAGAAGTATACTGAAGAGAATAATAAAAAAGAGAGTGCCACTGCTACATCATTTATACAGAGCTACGTGGCTAAGCTACAGCTGTATGTGCAGCAGGTTAACTATGCTGTCGAAGAATCTAGCCAGCAGGTTGTGGCCAGCATGCCACGTATTGCCAAGGAGGCTGCCACACTTCAGAATGATGTGGCATTGTTACAGCAAAAGATGAGCGCGATGCGTCAGGAAGTGGCGGCCGTTCAGGAAGAAACCGGCGACTGCATGGCTACCTTGGAGCGTTTGAATAGTTTGCAAAGCAAACTGCAGGCGGCCAAGGAATCATTGCAAGAGTCAGATGGTTGGGGCAATCTGCTCTCCGAACTGGAAGACTGCTTTGAACGAAATGATATGAAGGTAACTCAGGTCTTACAGAATTAATGGAACAGCTATTTAAGATCTTTCGTTGCAGGGCGTTTGCGACAAGCTGCGAGCACTGCAGAAGTCGTTGCAGGCTCAGGAACAGCTGCCTGGTCATGCCGAACGTCAAACGCAGGTAGAGGATTTCAAGAACCGCTTGGAGGCCATGGCATCGCCTAGCCTAGTTCAATGCTTTGCTGAATCAAATCTGGAGCAAGCACAGCGTCATGTGCAAATTTTCAGCAGCATTCAGCGCTTGCCACAGCTGCAGCAGTATTATCGAGCTGTTCAAAAGAATGTGCTGCAACAGCAATGGAAGCAAACGCTCGAGCTGCAGGTCAGCGAATCGCCCCAGCAGCACTTCCTTACACTCTTCTACGATCAGCTTTTGGAGCATTGCCAGCGCCAATTGAAATGGTGTGTGCAACTCTTTGCAGATGAATCGATAGACGTGGCTCAGTCCCAACCATTTTTGGTCATTGCCGAGCTGTTGCCAGCTCTGCAGCCAACACGCGATGCCCATATACTGCAGCTGCTGAAGAGTTCCAATGAGCGACTAGAGTTGTTGGCACAATATGCTCAAGCCAACCAGAATTTCGTTTTGCATCTGAACTCGATGCTGAAGCAGTCGACTATTAGCTTGCCTGCCGAGCTGCATGGCCAGCTGGCTGAGGCGGTGTTTGAATACTTTCACAAGTTCATACAACAATATCCACGTCTGGAAGAGACTCAGCTGTCCACACAAGTTGATCGCTTGCTATCGAATCAGTCGACGCCCAGTGATGCAGTGCGTCATCTGGAGGACAGCACTCGCAAGCTTTACGAGTGGCTGCAGCAGGCTTGCACACGCTGTGAGGCTATAACCAATGATTTAGCTCTGTGTAGGCTGATTACGGTCCTCAATGGCATATTCAAGCGGCAACTGGAGAACTTCAACCGCATCCAGCGCCAGCTCAGCCTCAGTCTGGGTAGCAGCAATAGCGAAGGCACAGCGCGCAGCGAGAATTGGTCGCTTCTGCAGTACACGATGTCCCAGCTGCAGTGTTTGGCCGATTTCCAGTTGCAGCTGCATCAGTTCGAACAGCTGCTGCATTTGCGCATGAGCAGCTTAGCCAACAGGTTGCAGCAACCAGCGAGTGGACAGGAAATCAGCATCTATCAGACCTGTGAACGTGCTATGCATCAGCAGCTGCTCTCTACCATTGCCGATTACCAGCAGAAGAGGAGCGAGGCAACAACTGCTACTAGTTCCGATAGCCTGGGAATCTTTCCACAGATCTATGCCACACTGAAAACTTATCTGGAAGAAACGCACGATATTACGTTGAATATATTGCTGCAGCCCATCGAGGCGCACCTGGCGCATATACGTCCGCCCGTGGAGGCATACTCGAGTTCATCAGGCATCAATATGCCTGCGTTTAGCTACGCTCCTCAAGAGAGCATCACACAAATTGGCCAATATCTGCTAACGCTGCCCCAGCATCTGGAGCCGCTATTGCTGTCGCCATCAGCACTCCTAAAGCAAGCTCTCGAACTCTGCAACATTAAGTATACACAGGCTATACCCTGCGCTGATGTTCTGCTCTCTCTGGTCGTTGAGCAATGCTGTGTAATGTATCAGGCTCAAATATTGCAAATCAAATCGTTGCCAGCCTCGTCGGCCACACAGCTCAGCGTAGACATTGAATACTTATCCAACGTGCTCGAGGAACTGGGCTTAACAATCAATCTGCAGCTGGCGCAGATTCTAACTTTGTTGAAGGCTGCACCCGATCAGTATCTCAACCTAAGCTCTGGCTGTGAGCCGCGTCTGGTGGCTGCCATACGACAAATGAGAAATATTATATCCTCGCAATAATTAAATATATAATATAATATAATGTACAAAGTATTTATATATATATTCAAAAGCATATATTACATTATTATTAACACTTTAACATCGTTGTTTAGATTTAACTATAAAAGAGGCCACTAAGAAGCTGGGGCCTCGACTGAATCTGGCAGTGCATGTTTCTGGTTGTGCGATTGCCACCAGTCGCTGACGTACTGCCGCAGACTGGATAGAGCTAACACCGAATGGGTATCCAGCTTTTCATCATTGGCCAATTGATCGCAATACTCGGAGCGGGAACTGGCATAGGTGCCGCCAAAGCTGCGCAAGTAGCGTATACTTTCTGTGTGTTCCAGCCAGTGACGAGATACGCAGTCGAGCAACAAATCCAGCTGCTGGCCAGACAGTGCTCGGTACTGGCCACTGGAGGCGGCGGCGGTCTTTTGCAGTACATTGAGCAGACGTGCCAGACCGGGTACGGAGACGCGCGGCGAGAGCAACGGCAGCAGCTGCAACACCAAACGTTGCACGCGCAACTGAACATGCGCGTAGTCTGGCAACTCGGATTCGCTGGCGGCCACGGCATACCAGAGATTATTGACAATGCTAATGATGCCCTCAATGATGTCGAACTGATGGAACTGTGTGTCGCGTATGACACCCATTAGCCAGGATAGAATGCCTACATGTTCCATCATAATCTTCACAGCGCCAGGTATTTTCACGCACGTGGACAGCACAGAGAGCAGCAGCAGATTGGTGTCGAGTGTGGCCAAATTGGAGCCATAGAAGCTGAGCAGCACCTTGAATGTGTTCGTGGAAACGAGCAGAAAGAGATCAGCGCTGCATTTGATGCCATTGCTCAGCAGCTGGACAATGAACTCTCTATACTGCTGATGCTCCGGCTCCTGGGAGTAGAAGAATATATTGAATTCGGGTATGGTCTGAAAGTTAAAACTCTGCTTCAGCTGCAAATACATCATGAGTCGCTTGTACAACAGGTGCGAGGGATCTGTGCTTATGTTAAAGCTGTGTGCGATGAACAGCACGGGAATCAAAGGCACACGAGGCGTTCCACCATGCACACGACGCTGAGCCAGCCAGGAGTCACGCAGCTCGCCCAAACCCGATTGTATGTTGTCGTAAGCCTGCGTCCACAAGGGTTTCTCATAGAACTTGGATAGCTCGAAGTGGGTTCGATATCTCTGCTGACAACAGGCGGCAGCCAGTCTCATATCCTTATCCAAGGACGACAAAGCGCAAAAGCTGACAGCGAGTAATCCATTCTGTACGGGCCACTGCGCCCGAACCGCTGACTCCGGTGCAAAGCAGTGCATCATCAGGGGCAGCATAAAAGCTGGATCATAGCAGTGTTCGTAGATCTCCTCGCGCTTGGGACACAATCGACGCAAATGTTGCTCGAACTGCTTGCAACCCTGCTCTATGCGCTGCTCGAGCACATTATCACCGAATCTCTGCGATTTGGTAGCGGGATTAAGGAACTGCAATTCAGGCAACTGTTTACTGGCATGTAGCATACGCCAGACGGGGAAGTTCTCAATGGTATATTGACAGGATGGACGCACAATTAGAGCCAACACCTGCGACACGTTCGTCTCGTGCTGCTGCAGCTTGGCACGCTCATCCTCGTCAACGGCACGCAATGCATAGTGAGCCACTGCACTCTCGCCCCAGATAAACGGACGATACTGCGCCAAGCCCACGTCGAACCGTTCATAGTGCTCCAGCAGTGCCAAAGCATAGCGATCGGCGGGGGTTAAACGTGCATGATAGGCGCCCAGGATGACGGGTATATGAGCGCTATGCAGAGCAGTCGGTGCCTTCCTCGCCAACGTCTCTAGCAGCTGCAACAAATGTGTCTTTACCTCGGTAAGCTCACCCAGCAAATGATCGTAGCAGCACGAATGTGTGCAAGCCATCTCATATAGTAGACCGGCATCTGCACTCTCTCCCGCCACTTCATCGTAATCCTGGTATAGCTGATCGCATAGATAGGCCAACAACTTGAGCAGCAGTCCATTGATGTGCGCCTGTTCGGGCGTACGATGCTGTTCCTCTGGCATGTGCATGGCCTGCTTCAGACAGCTGCGACAAAAGTTGAGCCAATGCGAAGCTGTCAACAGGCGGCTCCAATCCAACTGCTGTTGCTCCAGTTGAGGCAGTCGCTGCCACCAATCGTAGCAATGGAATGCCAACTGCTCCAATTTGTCCAGTTGCACACTTTGCTTCTTCAAATCAAGCGCCAGCATTTGCACATTCAAATTGACAAAGCTGACAAAGATGTTGGACTGCTGCACTGCATCCTTGCTGCTTGCATATGCCTGATTGTAAATTTCGTTGAGGACTCGCATTTGGAAGAGCTCAACTGCATCGAATTTCAATTGCTTCTGACAGTAATCCAGGCACTCGGATTTGGGCATGCATTTGGCAATAAGCGATGCACTTGCTGTTGCATGCTCACGGTAGATCAGAGCTGCCTTTTGCGGCTTCTCGATGCTCTTGAGTATGCCATTCTTGTAGCTTTGGTAGCAACGCTGCAGCAGCGACTGTTCCAGCTGATAGCCGCGCTTAAAGACAACATCCAACAATGGATAAATCAACTCCTTTTGCTCCACATGCTCCGGCAGCAGCTGAGCAAATGTCGTAGACAGCTGCGCCTTCCGTTCCAGAAGCAGACAAGCAAGTCGAATGGCTGATTTGCTTAGCTTGCGATTCGATGTGGAGAAGAAGCTCTTGAAGAATTGTTCATTACAACCAGCTAGATGATGATGCTGTCTGCTTAGGAACTCCAATAGCGCTGACTCTAGCTGCTCCAGCTGTTCGCCGAGTTGAACTCTTTCACAGAATTCACCATAATAGCTCTGCAGCTGCAACATGGACTGACTGCAATCGATGGGCTGCTCAAGCTGAGCCAGACGTCTCAATAGACGCAGCATAAGCTCATAGTAATGGTTCGTCTTGCCGGTAGCCATGAAGTAATCCTTCGCCTGCAGCTTGCTGGTGAGCAACCGCAACATTTCGGCACATTCGCTGGCGGTCAGCTCAAAGGCATCCACAAGGCCAACACATTCAAGGAGTTGAGCCGGTTGTGCAGCGGATTGCAGGGCTGCGGGATCATTCAGCGCTATTTCCAAGCCAATCACCAGCTGCTGTCTGTAGTAGCTAGTGTAGCTATCAAATTTCTCCAGGCTACGACAATGTTCGGCCAGCCGACGCAGGCAGCTCACATAATGCAGCTGCGTCTCGCTTGTCTCACTGAGCAGGTGAGTTGCGCGTAGTTGACTTAGGCGAATGCTATAGATGTAATGCAGCAAGCGTTGTGTATGCGACTCCTCCTGCTGCTCCTTCTCCAGCTCATCTTGTACCTTCACTTGCTGCCCACCATCTAGCTGCTTGGCTATTTGCAGCAGTCGAATCAAGCATTCTGCTATCAATTGCGCTTGCTGTGCGTTCAGCTGTTTGCTCTCAACCAGCTGACAGAGCATAAACAGCAAATCGTGTGCATAGATCATATTACGATGCGGATTCCGCAGACCAAGCTGCAACAGCACTTTGTTTCCATCCTCTAGCTGCAGCTCAAAGTGCTCGCTATCTGTAGCTGCCGGCTTGAATATGTGATCAAAGGATTTAGTTGAAGACTCCAGCACTGCCCGCTGCAGTAGGGCCAATTGTGGCCAATGGGTAGCAATTCCAGCAGGCAATTTGGCAACCTGGCCGACCTGCATATATGATTCATGCTCCGAGAGCTGTGTGTTGTATAACTGCTGCACCTGCTCCGGTTTTGTGTGATAGTGATAGAGCAACACAAAAACCAACTCCACATAGGCATCATACGGCGGTTCGATGTCAACGCCCTGCAACAGCAAGGGCATCATTTTACTCAGTGTCAATGTCTCCACGTACGCCTGGACCGTTTGGCCTTGTTCGATTTGCTTGAATAGCTTGCGCAGATTCTCCACATTGCTGGCCAGCTCGGCTGCATTCTGTGTGGGCAGTTGCTCCACCTCTGCCAGATCCAGTGAAAGTATGGTTAGCAAAATGCTGGTCACATTATCCACAGTTTGACCATCGAAGCCAACTAATGCCTCCAGCCAAATATCAATCTCATAGCTAGATGAATCGAACATGCCCGTGTTTTGCAGCAGACTGTGCAGCAGCTCGCCAGCCTCTGTCTTAACAGCCAAATCGTCGTCCTGCATATACGCCTTGATAAAGGATCGGAACACCTTCTCGAACAGCTCCTCCTGTGGATGCAGCGAACGTGGAAAGAGCAACAAAATCGTTTTTATCGACTTCAGCTCCAGCTTAATCTTTTGAACCTTGCTCAAGAGTTGAGTTTGATTCTCGCTCTGCTCGACCGCCTCGTCAAAGTTCGTCTCATACAATGGACGCAACACATCCAAATAATCGAGAATTTGACTCGTTTTGTGAACGAATGCACGATTCTCTTTGCACATGATCAAAATCAACTCTAGGGTCACCGACAGATGATCCAGTACATTCACTCCTGGTGACGCTCGCTCCTGAATACTCAGGAAAAGTGAGTACAGTATACCCTCGATAGGGGGGAAATTGATTAGCAAATGATTGAGTAGCTCAAATTTAAATTTACGCAACGAATTGCCCGCACGTTTCGATTGCTCCTTCAGCGCAACGGCGCTCACATAGTTACTGTACTGCGTCATCATGGCCAGAAGCAGACGATTCACAGATATTCTTACTTGGAAATCCTTGCTCCGAAGCATATTCTTGCCAACAATGTGCAGCAACGCCTCTGTGGGCAAGCACACCTCCTTGATCCAATAACTAAAGTCAGTTAATGTCATCTTATCCATGGCGACAGACAGAGCACTCGATGGCACAGCTTCAATGATACTGGCTAACATTTCAATGCCACTTGGTAAATCAGACGCTGCCAAACGAATGGGATTTACAATTGAAGAGAAATTTCGTACAGTATGCCTGCACAGATCTGGACAGGCTTGCAGCGTCTTCAGTATAAGCTCCTTCTTAAGCGGATCGTTATATGGACGATAAAGTGTGCCCAGAATTTTGCCTTGCAGCTTGTTGTGTTTCTGGCGATAATTGGTCATCGCATCAAAGCTGATGCCATGCTTGCGGGAGGTGAAGAGCAGCAAAAGCAACTGATGCACAGCAGCTGCTACAGCTTCGCGTCCCTCTGGAACAGAACTGTCTGCTGTTTCACCTTCCCTGCGTCCGCCATTATACCAGGTAACCAGTCCTTGAGGACCTTCCCAATCGTAGAGGCGTCGCAAATGTTTGCAGCACTCCAAATCGAAAACATGCACCTTCTTTGTCTTCAATATGTTGGGATTCTCTAGAACATATTGGCGCAATGTGTTGAGCACGACACAAGCAGTCACCTGATCATCATAGACGAGACCCTTGACCAGCTCTCGTATTAGATGAGCTCGATCGAGAATGTTGCGAATGAGCAGCGCATTGCCATCCACCAGAAAGGAGAGCACAAAGTGTATATACGCTTTACGTACTGTATCCTCGTTTTTGTAATCGTGCTTCGAATGAGAGAGCATCTCGCCCATTGTCTTCACGTTGGAGAGTATGTCATAGGAGCTGAGTACCTGACGGCCTAGCTGCGAGTCCACGCAAACAATTGCAGTCAGCAACTTGAGTGCATTGCGACGATGACTCAACTGTGCCGATTGCAACAATTGCTCCAACAGAGAGCCGTGAGCTTTGAGAAAATATCTGCCAGCATGTGCAGCCGATTCCATGTGTTCCTTTTGATTCGTGAGTATTTCCATTATGATGCGCTGCAGAGCCTCGCAAAGGTAGCCCAAATGGAGAACGTTGGTCTTGTCGATGCGATTGAAAGCTTCGGCTAGCTCTAACGGCTTACCACGCTTCTCAATATACTTGGCCACAATCTTTGGACGGATTTGGCACATATATAGGAAGTGCCGCAACTCTATAAAAATGTTAAGTCAGTCGAGTACTCACAAAATCTCAATCAACATACCTGTTATAAAATTATTGCCAAGCAATTTGTTTCGAAAATTCATCATTTTGAAATCATTGGGAAATCGCAGAGGTTTCTCTTCTGGCTCAATGCCCGAATCGGGACTAATCTCTGCTTCATCTGTTCTTTCATATTCTTCCTCTTGGTCTTCTTGGCCTTCCTGTAGCTGAGTGCTTTCATCCAGTTCCTCGTCTGGCTTATCCTGTTGTGTGTGTTTGCTCTTCTTTTTCTTTTTTGTTGTTTCTTTTTCTTCTCCATGCGGTTCTTCTACTGGCGGCTCCTTCGTCGGCTCAACATGTTTCCTGTCTTTTGCCTTCTTTGCCTTTCGTTTTGGCGTGTCAGATTCCTTTTGCACCTTTTTGGGTACCGCTATTTCGGCATCGTCGACTTGGTCTACGGCCGCAGCTTCATGTTTTCTTTTTCGTTTATTCGTTTGTATGGCCATCTTTATGTGACTTTTACATCAATTTTTATAAATAAAAAATGAGAATTGATAAAAACTCTTAACAAAAATAAAACACACTTGCGGCATGCACGTGTAGTGCTATATGAATGAGTATTGCGCACCGGTTACTCTACACAAGTATTTTAAAGTATTTAAGCAACAGCTTGTGCTAAAAGTGTTGTAAAACGTTTGCTGACTAGCCAAAAATTATGTGTTGAATTCATTTAATGATTATTGCCTCCTGCATGCCAGTTACTTTCCATAAGCGCTTAATCATATTATTGTTTTTGTTGTTTTTATTGTCATGTGCACTTAAAAGCAACAATTTTGGTCAAAGTGTTGAACAACGTTTGGTGGCGCTCACACTTAAAATATTTTGAATATATATTGAATTTACAATTATTTATTACAGCATTTCTCACATAAACATTAACAACTATTATACGCAGTTGTTAAGAATTGAAATGTTAAATTTTATATAAATATAAGTTAAGTGCACAACAAACACATATTTCTCGTATCCACATCCATTATGCAGTTCATATAGGACTAATCCTCTTCAAGTGCTCTATTATTAACTCCTCCTCCGCCTAGCGAAGAAATGCCGGAATTATTGTTTGCCACTGTTGGAAATTCTGGTAATGTCGTGGCTCGCTGCTTCGCTGGCGCTGGTGGCACTGTTGGCAAATCAACCGATTTACGATTACCTAAATTAAATTACAAAGAATAAAACAGAATGTTATCATAAAAACTATGAAAATTTGGATATGCTTACTACAACAACCACCCATTTTAATAGAGAGATTATCAAAGATCGCGTGTACCCGCAGCAGTTGAACGATTTTAAAGCACTAAATTAAAGAAATCAACCGGTGACCAATTGACATTGGTATCTATGAACGTATGAATGTATATATAATTAACGTGCAAGCCATCCACGGCTTTCTGATAAGAAGCTCTTTGTTTTTGTTTAAAATATAAAGTGGGTTATATACGGCAACGTTATCTTCTGAGTCAGTCGCATTGGCCACTTAGAAACATATTTTGGCTCTACGATTTCAGGGCACCAGCCAAGTCGACCTCAACCAATATATGTCGCTGAATTTACAAATTTTAGATAAGCTCTTATCAATCAGCACTGTTGGCGGTTTATAATTTTGCCGGAGAATGTATCGGAAATCGATCAAATAAATCGAATATTTGCCAAAAGTAAGTTTTACTATTAAGTGAATGTCTTAAAAATCTACTATATTTTAATATCTCATTAAAATTATTTGAATTGTTAATTGCATATGTGAGAAATATTATTTTGTTCACAATTTGAAATGTAATTATCCCGCCATGTTTTTTTCGGTTTTACAACACTACCGGTGCAACAGCTGTTTTGCTTATGCGCATGTTCTTTAGTTACTCTCTCGCTCACTCTGTCTCTCTATCGCATCGAAACGTAAACAGCGTCCGCTGCCATTTCACGCTTTTCTGATAAAAATGTTTTAAATCAAAAAGTGTTAATTAAAACCGAAATCAAAGTCAATGTGGCTGTCGTCGCAGACGGTTCGTGTTCGTGCGCGTGAACCTCAATAATAAACAAAACGCTTGCAGCATCTGTTCAAAATCCAAATAGTACTCGGATCTTCTTAGAGTTTCGCTTGCGACGGCATTTGGCGCTCGTGAGCGTGCTTTTGCACACATACATACGTACAAATACATATATATTTTTGTGTTTATGTTCTATCTGACATTCTGTGGCATCTCAGTTGTGAATGTCAGCCACAAAGTGAACGAGCCAACAAATCACGGCCCAAAGCAAATAAACAAGAATCATTAAAAAAAGAAAGAAAAACAGACTCTAGCTCCCGCTCGCGATTTCTCTGCATTTAAGCAAAATAATTGCAGCAAACAATACAATTAACATATATATAAATAAATTTATTTATATATATACATATATAACACTTGCTAGCTTGCTGGCTGGCGGGCGAGCGCCATGGATGATGAGTTTAAGCTTTGCTGGAAGAACTTCCAGGACAATATTGCTAGCGGTTTCCAGAACCTGTACGACCGCGGCGATCTAGTGGACGTCACGTTGGCCTGCGACGGAAAGCTGCTGCAGGCGCACAAAATCGTCCTGGCCATATGCAGTCCATATTTCCAAGAGATATTCACGACCAATCCCTGCCAACATCCAATCAGTAAGTAAACCAATCGAACCCCCTCTGACGTTAACCTCACAAGTTGTTGCTGTTGTTGTTTTTGCGCTGCTCCCATTTGCTAAGCTGTTGTTTGCCGAAAATGTTCACGCGGCGGCGTCCAAGCTGTGGAATGTACAGTAGTTGCTCCACTGAACTGGAATCCAATTCATAATTTTAACATACCCAACCAGAATTCCAATCAGCACTCTTTTGTTAAATATTAGTTCTGCAATTGTAACATAATTTGTCGCACCTAAACAAGGATTCGAGTTGGAATTTCAGATTCTATTGTCTCTTAGCCAAAAGACTTTCAGTGCTGTTTAGCAAGTATATCCTATTTTCGAAAGAATAAATTATAATAGTAAGAATTCCAATTAACATGCTGCTAACGAAATCTTATTAGCATCTTATATTTCGATCATGCGAAGAATCTATCAATAGTTTAGAAATAAAATATAGTTATTGCAGCTTACTCTTCGAATTTGGCTAAACTCTAGGCATTGCTCGTTGTAGCTAGCATTTACTGTACTTGTATTACGTGTTATCGACAGGGTGGAAATTTTATCGCCGTCCACCTGTCAGTTTATCTAAGCACGCCCGTCAGTTGTCAAATGCCAGCCCAAGCAGTGCTCGTCGATATAAATCAACTTTATAATAAATTCGATGTCACATTTGGGAGTTAACAAGAAACCAACTGTGCTACATATATGTATAGATATATGTCTATGTGTGCATGTGCTTGCTACACTATTTTGCTCCAGTGATAAATCAAAAATCAAAAAGCCATTGCTGATAATCTTTCATGGTTAGCTGTCGCCACGTTGTCTCTCGATGCAGCTAGCTCATAGTTGTGACTCCCCCACATGCACATCCATAAATGTCTGTATAGACGTCTTCATACCATCCACACTCACGTTCCACACTCACATTGCCAATTTATATTCCACATTCAAATCAGCTTTGGCATCCATCGAATCCATTGCCACGTTGTCTCTTCTCAGTGAACAATCTTTTGCTCCATTTTAACTTCACATTCGTATCCACATTCCTATCTTCATCCCCACTGATAACTGTCTCAGATATTAGATCAATCCATTACCATCCTCATTCAATTCAACTGTCACATCGAAACTCGCATATTCATTGCCATCCACATTCCATATCTCACATATGCCACTCGTCTATATCCATATGCTTATTCCATTCCCATTCAAATTCCATATCGTTCCATCCACAATCCCATACCACACTCTCTTTCCACATTGGCACTGGCAGCTGTCGCCATATTGTCTCTAGATGCGCATTGTGTCTTCGTAGTACCCACTCCTGCACAGCCACACCGATATCCACACTCGCACCCACACCCCTTTGTCATGCATATGCACATGCATCACACGTTGCTCGTGCTCCGTTTGTGATAAGGCTGGCCGTTTGTCCACTTGAAGCACTTGGGTACGTTGCTGACCTCATCAACTGTGGATCCAATGCTTAACTCACTTCAACCTAGATATTGGTGCATGGACTCTGGAATTGTTCATATGGATATCATATCGCCTGCCCGCCCAACTGCCAATGGTTAGGTTTGGGCTGTGGGGGCTCGGGCTTCGGGGTTGGGGTTGAGCTTGGGGTCTGCCTGACTCGTTCGCTTGTTCTACACGCCTGCTGCACGGTGGCTTTATCAGATCAAGCGGCAATAAACAACAGTATTTTATCTTTCAAGTAGCTGTAGAAATATGCTACCTAACTATAATAATAACAGCAACAACAACACCTACAGTAACTAGTTGAATCAGCCCGACTAGGAGATACCCTGAAGTTTCATTCTTCAATCAATTCAATTTCATTGTGGTATTCCTAGAAATCCTGGAGAATTATAAAGCATCGATAACTATCGATCAAATTGAAGTTCAAATAATGGGTTCAACTCTTTTAGACGCTTTCCTATAGCTCTTAATTCTGAAATCGATAAATACATCGCATTTTAAAAGATCGATTAATAATCCAATTGTTAATAAGCCCATTTTGTCAAATGAGATATTTAACTCTTAATGTCAACTAATTGGTCAGATAAGCTCTCGTAAGTTATCGATATTTATCGACCCATTTTTTCGTTCGAGTAACATAAGTCCAGATATCAATAGATGCAACTGTTACAATTTGAAATAGTTCATTAGAGATCAATAAACCAAGAAACAACTGTAAATTAATCGATTTCACAATTATCGGTTAATTTAAACTAAAAATAAATATAGTAAGCTAAACCCTTATATGTCTTGCTCAACTTTCGTTAGGTTTTCAAATCAATCAATAATTATCATCAATATTTATCGATCGAGCTTATCGATACATTTTGAAATTCATATAGATTTGTTGTCCTTTTTGTTTACCCATTTGGCATGCGCGAAAGGGTATCGGAAACTAGGGAATGGAACAGTACTAGAAGTATTATTATTATTTTCAAAGATAAAGAATATTAATATAGGCTATAAATAATGCTATGGGCTACAAATTATTATAAATAAACCAAGTCATAATACAACAACAACCACAACAACAACAATGCGCCAAAGGTGCTAACAAGCCAAATGATTTGGTTGCTCTTGTTGTTGTTGTTGGTTGTTGGTTGTTGCTCCTGCGTGTTACACTTAAATAACAACAAACAGCAACAACAATGACTTGTACAACAACAAAAAGTCAAACATTTTATCTTTTTATCGCGCCCAACAATCATTTATTGCCCAACGAGCAACATTAACCGAGCAACTGGTTGCTCGCTCCCTGGCTGTTTCCCGTTGTCTCCCTTTGCCCGGCTGCCACTTTTAACGGCACTTCTGTCCGTCTGCCTATGCTAGAGATGAGTACGTGCCGTGTTGCCTGGCGTGACACGAACGTGCTTATATTTGTGCAGGAACTAAAGAGTAATACAGCTGTTGTCTGTAGAAGAGTGAATTTATCGATCAGTCATGTGCCCAAGACGCGCTCTATTTATAGAGCAGGTGCACCGTTATACTTGCTCAACAAATCCAGATGTAAAATTAGCGCTTTTCTATGCTGCATAGATAAGCTTTGCTTAGTCTTTTTGAGCAACTCCACAATGATCCCTCAACGAGTAATAACTGATCTGACTTTTGTTGCGCTGTACAAAACCAATATACTCTCTTTAAACTTCACACTAACGAGCATACGAAATTTATAGAGAAATAGTTTCGACACGCTTCCGTCCCTAGCTGAAAAAGGCACTTGAAGACTTTTTCGAGATATTGATTAGGGCTGCTCTGACTCTTGAGTTGGTAACCAAAGCGATATGAATTGCTATATTGATATAACCATTGTTGTTGTTCCAGTTGCTGTCGTCGTCGTTGTTGTTGTTGTTGTTGCCGTGTTGCCGATCGATATATACAAAATACTTAAGACGCAGGCATACATATATACATAAATATGCCCATTCATGGAGGTAGGCACTTCTAACGTAATATCTACGCCATTTTGTTGGCCTCGTACAACGTTAATCCTCGTATATTATCTTCTCCTTCCTCTTCCCCAAGTTTTGTTTCGATTTCGTTTAAGTTTTATTATTGGCATAAACAGCAATAAGTATCAGCTTGAGTGTTTATCAGCTTATGCCAGGTATATGTGGCTGGTACTCTGCTTTTGGTATCATTTGAAATCGTAAAATAAGATTTTTGACTTATGGCCAGTTGATCAGATAAGACGCATAGACGCCTACTGTATGCCATATGTGCTCTATTACCACTTAATAAACCCACTACCAGTCCCTCTGTCTCTCGACAAGCAGATACTCTAAAATACAATGAGAAAATGGGGAGGAGCTATACAAGAATTAAGCCATTTTTCAGCTGAAAAGACTTAAGTGGAATCTATATACCAAATTTGGTAACTATACGATAAAAAAATGTTGATATCGATTTTAAACGATTTCCACTTAATGAAAATTGTTATCGATTTACTTTACTGTATAAAAACATTATCCTCTGGTTGTTATACTTTCTTATACCACAATTATTGATTATTATACCAATGATTTTTTATCGATTTCATGTTAGTTTTTAGTTTCGAGTTGATTTATTAAATTAGCTATTTTTCTACTATCGATTCTCATCGTTCTCACCATAAGAGTTATCGATTGAACTTCAAACTTCACTTCAAGCAGTTCGCATTTGTAACTTATACTTTTATATTATAATCAAGAATATATATATATATATATATATATATATATATATATATATATATATATATATATATATATATATATATATATATATAGATTTATAAATATTCAGGGCTTCATCGCACATAGTCTTAGGCCAAACCAATATACGCGGATTGGGCAACTTTCAATGGGTTCAGGGTATAAGAGTAGGTAAACCTAAACCAATTACAGACGCTAGACGATAGCCACAGTGTTTCCTCTTCAAGTGCTCCAGCGATCGGAGCTGCGGCTGTTGCTGATATTAGCTGCAATAAATGTAGATAATATAATATCGACCGAGTGAACTTGTCGTAAATATCAAACTCAAATTTTTATTTTTATTGCCATTCATTCTAGCCCAGTAAGCAGTAAGCAGTAACCGGTAGCAGGGGCGGCGTATTCAGGAAGCCGTACGTTTCTAATGGGGGTAGTAAAAAATAACTCCATAAATAATTGATAAAGAGATAAAGTTCGAAAGAAATAATAATAATATTTGAGAGTAAAAATCTGTACATTAAACTCTTCTTCTGGAAAAGTTCTAAGTCAAATTAAACTTTAAGGTCAATACACAAAATAGTTTTATAACCAATTTGAGCTAGCTATAAGGCTACATAACACATCCATAATATATATATTTCAGTTGGAACAGCTACAGCTATCATGCATTCCACTCTTGAAGACGCCTTTCTCTAGCTCTTTAATCTGAAATCGAAACATATATCAACAAATCGATACAATCGAATCAATTATAATTGTCCCGGTTATAGTCTTAAAATTTCGCTGTAAAGTCTTTGAATTAGTCTTCTCTTCTGAGAACTTCTCTAACAATGTGTAAATCTAGACGATTATCAAATATGTCTCTTGAGCCTAGCGCTTCCTTTGTTTGAGTTCTACATAAAATTCTTCTTTTTCTTTTTCTTCCATAGAGCTCTAGTATAGCCTAATATCCAATTATTCTTCTCTTCAGAAATCCCAAACTTCCTATATAAAAATCTTATTATTTCATATCAAAAAAATTCATCTTTACCAAGTATTTAATCTGCTTTTTAGTAGTATAAATTATTGCATATAGATATATTTATTGTCTTTCATTCAGTACGTAATCGCCTAATTGTAATTCCCCAACTATTTGGTATACTTCACAAGGTACGCCTCTGTCTGGCAGGTGTCATTGCTGTCGCATTGCTGACGTATACGAGCCAGGAGCACTTTTTATAAGTGTATCATATAACTAATATCAGACTTTGACTTTGAAGCATTTGCAAAGGTTCTTTGGGTTTTTTATTGACCTCTTCTATTGACCAAACACAATTTTTAATTTATGAGTCAAAAGTCGGTAGCAGAAATAAATAGATTTAGATTTAGATTTACTTATCGGTCCCATTAATTCCTTTGGCTAATGCCCATATACTTTGAGTCAGAGAAGTATTGAATAGTTACATATATTAAAGAAACAATATATATTAATTATATACTCTCTTTAATATGTTCACTTCTAACTTAATAAATAAATTATTTATATATTAATTTTGAAGGCCCCTTTTCTCACATTATCTCCGAACACATCTTAGTATTTTTCAGTCTTTCTGTTTAAATTCGTTACATAAAAGTAAATTTCTCTGTAGAAATAATTTAAATGGCAATTATAATGAAGTCTGAAGCCTTTCAAAATAGTTTTCCATATACAAACTGCCCTAAGATGCGCATACCAATTGGAATCCAATAGGACATATACAAGACTAGGAAGTAAATCAATTTTTTTAAATTTAAATTTAAAGATTCTTCAGTCTCAGCTGTGTTCCAATTGGATTATGCCCCGTATAAATATCCTAGTTGGGATACGTGCTATGTGTAGATCGTGATCAGGCGGTCGTCGCGTTCCCTAATCAGATTGTACTATTTATATGACTAGCAGTAACACTACGAATGTCCGACTAATATGGCGTTAACTGATAACATGTATATTATTAATGTTTGTGCGCTGACAGCCCACTCCAATTCCAATTCGAAATAGAAAAGAAACGAAACAAAACGAAACCAAACGAAACGAAATCAATTGCCGTTCTGATTCGATAAACATTTATCATAATCATAAAATAAAAGTGTTTTTTCCTATATTGAGTCGATCGACTGCAATCTTATTGGTCGCTCGCCAAAAGTGGGCGTGTGCTCTAGACAATGGGTGGGAACAGAACTACTTGCCATAGCTATGCATATATACATATATATCGTATTCACAGTCCTGTTGGAGAGTGCGCATTCGTTTAGCTGCTGATGCGGCTGCTGCCGCTGCTGCTGCTTCGCTTGGACGATCTGCCTTATAGCTATGCGATATCAGCAGAGATCAACTTGGGTTCAGTTTCATAAAACAGAAATGAAATGACAACGACATCTCTATATATATATACGTACACACACACACACACACAGAGTATATATGCAGCATACACAATTGACGATCGTTGATCGTGCCCGAATTGTCACTTGGTTTTTGGGTTGCTTCGATCTCGCTGCTTATCAACAGCATACTCTATGCGTATTTATCACATTTTCCGTGAACTTTAGACAAAGTTTATCTACAGATTCGTTAGCGCTATACAAATATCAATAATATATTTGAGTCCGACTCTGACTCTGTGTGTGTGTAAGACTCGATCATGCTGTGTGTGTAAAGAGATCTTTGTATTCCAGTTTGTATACTCATCTATAATTGTTATGTAGCATCAGATATTCTAAAGATCACTAACAGATAGCTGGATCACTCACAGATCGATTGATCGATTATAAACTCTGCTCTAGTCGGGTGTGCACGACTAGAAGATATCCACATTCACCCACACACACAGAATATACATGCATTGCGATTCCTCTGCTTACACCTCCCACTTTAGTTCTAGCTGTAGGATCTTCAAGAAAGTTTTAGAGCACAAACATGTTTATAACCAAAGCTGAAATATATGCTATTTTAAGTAAAAGGGGAATGCGGAAGGTATACCAAATATGAAATAATTCAAAGTCTTCAACTTATGCGCCAGTTCTAAAATCGATATCGAAAGGGCATAAGTTATCGATTGATAAGCTGATATACCAGAATTTCCAATATTCAGCTTCATAGTTGGATAGACTGAATTGGTTATCCTAACCATTACTGGCTGTTGCCCAAAAAGCGAATATACCCTTTCAATCCAATTGAGGGCATAGGAAAGTGTTTTAATCTAAGTTTACATTTGATTAGTTGCATTTTCCGAGCGTATCTAACTAAGGATCAGCCGACAAGCTCATGCATAACTGTATATAAACATACATATATATACATATAGATGGCAACTAGATCGATCGATTGAGGGTTATTATCTCCACTTATATATAAATATATATATTGCTCGGATTTTGATCTTTGCGTTACTTACAAACACGGACGTGGCGACGCATAAATACGAATAGCAGATAGCAATGAGATGGGATGGGATAGATGACGGCTTGGCTTGCCATAGTCGACACGAGATTAAGCAACAGATCAACAAATGACAGACCAAGTATATATGTATATATAGAAATTGTTATTGAGAACAAGAGATAATATTGTGTTTATTTTTAATTTATTTAACTAGATGTTGCTAGCAGCTTATTATGAGCTGATGGGCCATAGTGGTTCGCGTTGGTTAGTTCTGCGAGTGGATTGTGTAGTGGGTCAGATAATAATGAACATGACATGATATGACATGGCTGAGGGCTCTACTGAACTAGGCTTAAGCCAATATAAAGTTGGTTAAGAGAATTCATATTACATAAGGATCTTCTTTTGGCATACCTTGCCACTTGAAGTTAAAAGGGGAATATTAGTTCGATCTTATGTTCGTTCTGTAATATTACCGTCGTCCTTTCAAATGTTACGATTTTAGGATTTGGAAATACCAAAAATGTAGCAAATCGTGTAATTCGATATCGTAGTTTATTTAAAACACGTGGTATATATATATATATATATATATATATATATATATATATATATATATATATATATATATATATATATATATATATATATATATATATATATATATATATATATATATATATATATATATATATATATATATATATATATATATATATATATATATATATATATATATATCAATAGTATTAAATAGAAAAATAATATATCTCTTAAGTTTTAATAGGTAGACTCGAAAAGGATATAGAGCGTTTTTTCGAACATTTTTTAAATATTTTTCTGCCTTTTTCTGCAGTCAGTAGCGCCCGACTCCAATGTTCCTAATGGTTTTTACACCATAAGCTAGAATTGAAAGGAAATTTCTTTATTAAAATTACGAATCATCTATTGAATAAGAATATATCTGCTTTTAATTTTCAAGTTAATGACTCGATTTCTATGTTCTCCTTAGCCAGCATTCACTGTACTCTTCCTACATGAAATCAAATATGATATACAGATTTTTCCGATTTGATTTGGCATACTTTATGCTGAACCATTGGTCAAACTCCTTATGTGGACCACTGTGCTGCTTCAGCGGAAATCGAACTCAAAAACATATTGAAATATTCAAACCGTTTCAGCGAACCGTTTCGTCAGGCAGCGGCGATAATATGAGATGCTATTTATTTACTTAGTTACTGCTGCGTTCTTCTTCTTCCCCTTCTTGTTGTTGTTGTTCGCCTGCCGTTGAGTGTTTTTTTATTATATATTTTATATTTAAGTTTTCAGTATTCTTATCATAGCTGTTTATAGCAGTGTTTTTTTTTCTTTTTTCGTTTTTATGTATTGATTTAGTATTTGAACGTTTCGATGATAACATCTCCACTATGAATGTGACCTCCTTTCCAAGCTGATCATTTTTTTCTTTTTGTCGTACACGTACACACACACACTCTCACACATATAGAGCGTAATATATAATTAGAAAAAATTCCAATGCCAAAATATAAAACTCGATTCGTCGCTGCGACTCCTGGGCACACTGGATTAGCGTTGGCAATTTAGCCACATTTTACAGTTAGATCAGTAGGTAGTCAAGAACAAAAGCTGAAGGAATGAAATTTGAACTTGATCTTACTGAATACTGCGCACAGCACAAGCTGTGATCAGATCATGAGCATTTTGGATAGTTCTTCCGATTCCCCACTCATTTCCAATAGCTCAGTCTTAAACTTTGGTATACACCTACATTGGTATGTCAGTATTACGCTCTGAAAATTTCATAAATAACGATCAGTCAGAACCTGACTTCAGTCAAGCTGTATCTCATAAAGTAGGGGTTGTAGCGGTGCAAATAAAGCCGTGCTTATCATACATACACTGAGTGAGTGGAAATATACAAGTAGTCTATGAAGACTAGACTTCTTGTATATTTGCACTCACTAGGTCAAGGTATCGCATAGTCGAGCACAGCCGAACTCTCCTGCAAGTTTTAACGAACTCTATGTACATCTAATGTTTCTTGTAGAATGTGGGCTATACGTCGATTTCCCATATCTCATTATTTTTTATATTTATCTCTTAATCTCTTACCTCTCTCTCCTCCACAGTCATACTCAAAGATGTGAGCTTTAACATTATGTGCGAGCTTCTGGAGTTCATGTACCAAGGCGTTGTTAACGTCAAGCACACGGAGCTGCAATCCTTTATGAAAATTGGCCAACTGCTGCAGATCAAGGGACTGGCGACCAATTCGAACAGTCCGCCTGGGTCCAATGTGTCCGAGAAGTCGGCTGGCCAAGTGGCAAATGCCGCCGCCGGCGCCGGTGATGAGCCCAACAGCACTCAAAGCAACAGCAGCAACAACAACAATAACAACAATAGCAGCAGCAAATCTGATGCAGAACAGATTGAGCCAAAGAACAACTCGCGCACACCCACAGCCTCGCCGAGCACCTGTCGAACGGATGCCAATCACCTGTCGTATATGCAGAGCAAGAGATCAGCGCCCGCAGACTTCAGCAGCGATTCGCTGTCGATTTATTCGCGCAAGCAGCTGCGCCGATCTGTGGATGGCATTGATAACGCGGATAGCGGCAGCATGGAGCATTCGTTGAATGCGGAGGAGTTCTTTATGCCACCCATACCACACATATCGATGGTGGAGCCGCGCTACGATCTGGGCAGCCTGAAGCGCGAGGGCGAGGGTCATCATAGCAGCGTTGGCAGCGCTGCCGGCACGAGTAGTAGCTCGGCATCCTCCTCGACGGCGATGGGCACGCTGCGTAATCCGTTTGTGCCCGCTTTCAATTTGGACTACAATAACTTCTACAAGGCAACGGGCAATAGTGGGTCGGCCAGCAGCAGTTCCAGCAATTTGCCAGGCAGCAGCAACAACAACAACAGCAACAACAATGGAGGCAACAATAATAACGGTAGCAGCCTGGGCATTGGGCAAACCACTGAGTATCCAAATGAGCTGTATATGCCCAGCGATTACTCCAAGAACTTTGCCAACCACATGGACATACCGTCAAGTAGGTGAACACAGCTTCAACCAAAACATTCATGTTTATATAAACATCATTTCTGTTGCATGTTTGCTTCGCTTTGACTTTGAGTTTCCATACGCTTGGCTCACATATTTGAACATCATATCATCAATACTCCATGTCTTGCAATTTACTAATCCACAGGGATGGAAACCGATGAACTCGATGTTGAGCATATCATTTATGTAGACCGTACGAGTTGTGTTTCAAAAACTGTTGTGACTTTTTAAATTTCGCGCGCAATGTAGATTCGATGTTCGTTAGAGTTAGAGATGTCCTTTGGCGGTTTTATGTTCTTGCACAAATCGATGAGTATCGGAGCAAATATCAAACGCAATGCATATTCGATATTCGTCAGAGTTAGGGATGTCCTTGGGGAATATTTGCCGATCACAGAATTTGCAACAGCCAAATATCGAAAAATGTCATATTTTGCGCGCCACTTATATCGATATTCGTTAGAGATGGAAAGAGTTAAATCCTCTGCTATCATAAAACAAAAAGTCTGATGACCGAATTGAATTTATGTTGCGCGTGTAATTTTAAAGCAAATTTGAAGCTTAAACAAGGGCCTGGACGTCACCATGTGGTTTCCATCTCTAGCCTAACCACAGCCTTGCTGCTTGAATTGATTTAATATGCTTTTGCCCATTGCCTAATTCCTCCAAAAAAATACCAAATCCAAATTGTACATAACATTTGTTTAGGCATTAAGCATTATTTTTTTATTATTATTTTATATGCCTATGCCCACTGCCTAAACCTACCGAATTCGAATTGTTAGCCTTTCTCTCTCTCTCTCTCTCGCTCCTCTTGTACATAACATTCGTAAAGCATTTGTTTGTTTTTGGAAAGATTTGCCCCCAACTAATCTCTGCCACAATTGTACGTATACTTAATATTTATTGCGAACGCTGCAACTCCGGATCAGATGGGAGCAACATGGTCATGTTGTCCACCACGTCGCTGCTGCACGGCAATTGCGTTTTTAATCGCAACAACACCGTCGCCACACAGCAGGGCATGAAGACCTATTGGCTGTGCAAGTCCTATCGGATCAGCATGTGTCGAGCGCGCTGCATCACGCATCTGGGCAGGATTATATCCGCTACGGGCGTACACAATCATATGCCACATATGCGTGGCGGCAGCAGCGCCAACAACAGCAACATCAGCAGCAGCAACAACAACAACAGCAGTAGCAGCGGGGGCAATTTAGTTACTGTTACGCCCAATCCCAATCCTGGCCAGATCAGCTACGATGTCACGCCCACAACTAGTGTCTTGGAAATTAATCATCATGGCTCCGCGGGACGATTAGGTGGTAATCCGTACGCCAATCAGACAACACCAACAGCAGCTGGAGCAGCCCTGCCCATTGGCCCTCATCATCACCATCATCATCATCCGCATCATCATCATCAACAGCAGCAGCAGCAACAACAGCAGCAACAGCAGCAGCAGCAGCAGCATCATCATCATCAGCTGACGCAGGCATTGCCTAATCTCCTAGTGCAGCATCACAATATGGATCAGCATGGCATGACAGCGGGTCCGCCGCCTCCACCACCACCTCAGCCACCACCACCGCCGCCGCCAGCAACAGCAGCCGCAGCAGCAGCCGCTGCCGCCGCCGCCGCAGCATCCCACAGCGTCATACAGAACATGATGCACAGCAATCCGAATCTGATGCACTTGCCACAGCACTCACAGCACTCGCCACATTTGGAACTGGGAGCAGCTGGCTCAGCGTTGCTAGGCAGCAACGAGCAGAGTCCACAGTCGAATAGGAGCAATCACTCCGCCTCCATGCATGCCAACGAATCGCCACTGGGCATGAAGAGTCCACCTCCAACAGCCAGTCAAATGGACGCAGCTGAGCAGCAGCAGCAACGGCAGCACGTGGATATCAATGCCAGTGCAGATGGCTCGGCGGAGAGTGCTCAAGTCATCGACTCCATAACGATATCACCCGGCAGTGGACACAATTTTAAAATCGAGAACATCTAAAGGAACTAGTTCATAAGTTGATGATAATTTATTGCGGCTGGAAGCCGCTTAGTTAGTCTGTTTAGATGAAATTCATTGATTTAATTTTCGTTTATTTGTATGTATGTATATACTATGTGCATATGTATGTACCGAATGTAAAATGCAAAAATGAAACTTACTTTCGAATGTCGAACCCTTTTCCTCTCGATCTGAACTGATCTGTTTGAAGAGCTGACAATTTGTGGAGCAAGGCACGTTTTCTCATTGTCTAAACTAAGATCGGTTTGACTTAATGTTAATTATATTAACTGTCAGTTAAGTGTAGCCTAATCTATGACAGCTAAACTAGCTGCCAGTTAAGCCTTTTGATTATTCATAATGTCAAAGTTAAAGTAACTTCAAGTTAAATGTGTATGAAATGAACTATTCTAATGTCAGCTCAGCTAACTGCTAGTTAAACATTGTGATTCTAAAATAAGTCGAAGTTTGATAAACCTACTTCAAGTCGAAAACGTTATAAACAGTTAAGACTTAGCCTAATGTCAGCTAAACTGACTGTAAGTTAAATATTCAAATACTTAAATGCATTGTAATTAAGAGATCCTGTCATAAGATTAGCTTAGACAAATGAGAAAACCGTGCCTAAAGATAGCTCTAAGCAGCCAGGTAAGTCCTAACTCATGGTAACTGCATGAGACTTTAATAATGGGGCTCATTTGTGAATGTCCAGTCATCAATCAGTCATACAATCACACACACACACTCACACACAGACAACACACACACCTGCACATACTTTCAATGCTGGCAATCTTGTGTATATTATAGTCGCACCTGGCGAACATTGGTTCCAAGGCAAGCTCGAGTTTATGCTGAGCCAGCGCGGCAAGCCGCTGCTGGTCCACGACGGGCACACGTTTGGCATTCAGTACGTGCGCAAGGATAAGAAATATTGGCAGTGCAATTTGTCGCGCAAATTCAACTGCAAGGCACGGGTGACGACAACGGACACCGGCGAGATTATCGTGACGAACAACGAGCATTGCCACACGGAGATACGTCAGCACTTGCGCAAGGATTATCAACGTAACAAGGTCATGATGAATGCTTTGATCAATTTGAGCACGAATCGATTGGCTGAGATGCGGCGTCACAATTTGGCCGGATTGAGTTCGTTGCCAGGTATGGGTATGGTATCGGGTGCGCCAATCATTGATGAGGTTGTGCAGAATCTGCATGATCTGGCCAAGGCATCGGCTGAAGCAAGCCAGCAGCAGCAACAGCAGCGGGCCAATGAGGCGCTTAAATATGAGAACGACGAGCCGCTAGACTGTGGCATGCGCAATTCCGCTGCTTTAGAGGATATGGCACGCAGTTTTATTAGCAGCAACAAGCAAAGCCCAAATAATGACAATGACCTAACCAAAGAGCACAATTGGTCGTGCAAAAATGAGGGCGCTGATGTTCACTGATAGCGTAAGTTTCAAATTGTTGAAGAGCGCGCCAACGCAACGTTGCATTTTCGATACCGATAACAGCGGGCGCAATTTTCGATAAGCAAGCGCCATCTAGCGCATTTAGATGCCAATTTAAAAACTAAATACAAAACAAATTAAGTACAAACGGAAAGCACGCAATAATACTCAAATACATAAAAAAAAGACGATACCAAAATAAATTCCAAAGAATTTAGTTAATAAACTACATTTGATTAGCGAATTTAAGAAAAAAATATACACTTTCTGTTAACTACATCAAGACAAACATGAAGTAGTATCGTTTTATGTTATATTAGTTTTACATTGTAATAACTTGAATTTTTAATAAAATTTTATATTTTCTTGGGTGTGTATGAGTATGATTATGAACTTAAATATTAATCACACGGCTAAGCTTCTGTATACGATTCAGCAGTAGATCACCCTGCTTAATGGTCGCCTGATACTGCCAATTCTTATTATCCGGTCGATTGGTCTCCACAATTCCGCCGACTCGATCAACCTTGGCATGTAAACGTCCAGCTGCGATAAATCGGGCCAGTTCCTGATCGATGTAGTCGACAGTGACGCCAAACGACTCGGCCATATACTGAAGCGTTAGCGAACGATAGGACTCCAGCAGTTGTGTATAGCCCAAAATGCGCATCTCTCGGACATAGTAACGATAGTGGGGATGAACCAGATAATCAGCACGCAACTGCTTCTCCACTTGAGCTAAATTTACGTAGAACTGCTCATACTGGCAGTTGAAGAGGGAGAATAGGAACTGCTTGACGTCAGGCAGGCCGTGCAGAACCTCTTGAATCTCAGAGCCCTTTACTACCTTCTCGCGCAGTTCGTTGCGCGGCAACGCAATCATAGCCACATAAACGGTATAGCGCACGAAGGTTGGATAGTCCATAAGCTCGTATGAGGTGAAGGTGCTGACGGTGTCCAAGAAGAAGGTTGCCGCTGCCTTAAAATCGCGCACAGCAACCGAATAAATGCCCTGATATACTTTCAAGCGATTGCGGCGATCCCAGTCACCGCCCTCCTCAATCAAATACTTGGCCTTGTCGATGTTGCGTGTGATTAGGTCGTGATCTAAATAGAACAGACCCAGACGAATTAGGTGGAAGACAATGTCCAATCGGTGACCTAATGACACGGTCTTTTCGTACGTCTTGCGGAAAGCTGTCTCAGCAGCGGCCTTGTCACCGATACGACACAAGTATTCCGATTTTTTCAGATTGGCTTCGCGTACCTCCATCTCGCCTAAATTCTTTTCAGCATCCTCAATAGCAGCGTCCAACTGCTCGATTGCAATGCGGTTCTGTTCGCGCATACGTGCCAGCATATCCTTGTCCACAGTCCAATTCAGCTCTGTACAGATATGTTCATACCATGGAGCCATATTATCGGCCCGAATATCGTCGAGCAGTTTGGTCTTGAGTGCTGCATCTTGTTTGTGTTCGGAAAGCGTGAGAAGGAACTTTGTTTGTGCCAGCTCCAGGTTGGGGTTCTTCTCCAGGCCCTGCTCCTCAAGGTTTTCAGTGGGCATTTTGTTTACTTTGACGTCTCGATTAAATTAAACAAGGAAATAATTTCCAATTGAAGATGAACTATGTTTTTGTCAAAGCCGCAGAGTCATGTACTGCCTAAAGTTGGCTGCGCTATATTCAACAGTGTTGGAAAATTACGCCGCTATCATCGATAAAAGCGATACAAAGTTGCTTATCGAACTGAAAAAGGGGGAGTGCGAGAGCAATTGATTTTTTGTGAGGAAAAGTGATAGTGGGCCCAAATTTGTGGAAAATTTTTGATTTTCCACCCAATTGCCTAAACTAGAGTACTAATTTTTAAATAAGGTTCGGTCGCGCAACTAGAAGACGCAACAATGATTGGTGGTTTGTTCGTTTACAACCACAAGGGCGAGGTACTCATATCCCGAGTTTACCGCGATGACATCGGTCGCAACGCCGTGGACGCTTTTCGAGTAAATGTCATCCATGCCCGGCAGCAGGTGCGGTCGCCAGTGACGAACATTGCCAGAACCAGCTTCTTTCACATTAAGGTATGTGCCACGTCAACCGGATATAAAATATCGTTGGCTCTAATCAGTGCTTCCCGTTTTTTTTTGTAGCGTGCCAACATTTGGCTGGCTGCTGTGACCAAGCAAAATGTGAATGCTGCCATGGTATTTGAGTTTTTGCTAAAGATCATTGAGGTGATGCAGTCGTACTTTGGCAAGATATCCGAAGAGAACATAAAGAATAACTTTGTGCTCATCTATGAGCTGCTCGACGAAATATTGGACTTTGGTTATCCGCAAAACACCGACTCGGGAACCCTCAAGACGTTCATCACACAGCAGGGCATCAAGTCGGCCACCAAAGAGGAGCAAATGCAAATAACCTCCCAGGTTACAGGCCAAATTGGATGGCGACGAGAGGGCATTAAGTATCGACGAAACGAACTGTTCCTCGATGTGCTGGAGTATGTGAATCTGCTAATGAGCCCCCAGGGTCAAGTGCTGTCAGCTCATGTGGCTGGCAAAGTGGTCATGAAATCCTATTTGTCCGGTAAGTTATGAAATATCCTACCAATATAGCTACTTAATATTTATTAATCTTATTTCTCAGGCATGCCCGAATGCAAGTTTGGCATCAATGACAAAATCGTTATGGAATCGAAGGGTCGAGGCCTCTCCGGTAATTCGGAGGCGGAAACCTCGCGCTCTGGCAAGCCGGTGGTTGTAATTGACGATTGTCAGTTCCATCAATGCGTCAAGCTGAGCAAATTCGAGACGGAGCATTCGATTAGCTTCATACCGCCGGACGGTGAATTCGAGCTAATGCGCTATCGCACAACAAAAGACATTTCGCTGCCATTCCGAGTTATACCCTTGGTGCGGGAAGTGGGCCGCACCAAGATGGAGGTAAAGGTGGTGCTCAAATCGAATTTCAAGCCCTCGCTGCTTGGCCAAAAGATCGAAGTGAAGATTCCCACTCCACTCAACACTTCGGGCGTGCAATTGATTTGCCTCAAGGGCAAGGCCAAGTACAAGGCATCGGAGAATGCAATTGTTTGGAAAATAAAGCGTATGGCGGGCATGAAGGAGACGCAGCTCTCGGCAGAAATTGAACTACTAGAAACGGATACCAAAAAGAAATGGACGCGCCCGCCCATCTCCATGAACTTTGAGGTGCCATTTGCGCCATCGGGCTTCAAGGTGCGCTACCTGAAAGTTTTCGAACCGAAGCTCAACTACTCCGATCACGATGTGGTCAAATGGGTGCGTTACATTGGCCGCAGCGGTCTCTACGAAACCCGTTGCTAAATGTATCCCACGATGTTGATTTGAATTGAAAAAGCATAAAAAGTAAACACAAATAAGAGAATTGAATGTTAAAGCCAATATATATTGTTATTGGAATTTAGCTCGATCCAAATTGAACAAATGTCGTCTCGTATTCCAAATTAAGTTCTTCAACAATGGGCAAATAGTTAGTCCCAACCTATATATACAGATATAAAGCATATATAGTAACGCAACGGACACACACACATATTATACATACCATTATATATATATATATATTTATATGAAATATATATATTATTATTATTTACACTATCAATATAATTTTAATTCTATTGTTTATCCACGCCTTGGCGCGCGTCTCAAATCTCACGCTAAAATTATGTTTTGCTGCTCCTAACTATGATTTGTATTATTATATTAAAAAGTTTCTCTTTTTTATGAACATTTAATGTAGACCAAAATCTGTCAGTCAAAGCTAATTGATATTAATATTCAAAGTGTTAATACTATTCGAATTGTTTAATAAATAAATAGCATACATATACATATACATATATAAATATAATCAAAGTAATAAACAGCTAGCCGCTGCTCTTATGACTAATTGAAAGATATAGTTTAGCTTTTTGGACACATAATAAATGTTAAGATATGTGCCACAGCTGGACTTATATTTCATATATATGTAGACTCTGCCCAGGTGAAGTTAATTAAGAATTCACTGATAAACACACACAAATGACATATCGCCTGACTCTGAGGATACTGTGTCAGTGTATATGTGCACTGATATCTTTAACTGGCCTTTAAAATATTTATATATACACAAATGTGTCTTTCGTGCTCTAGTTGGGCAACCCCGACTAGCAGATGCCCTGTAGCCCATTACAAGCAGCTGCAGATGAACACGGCTTCTATATTTATATACAAATGTGAAGCGTCCAGCATTTCTAATATATTTCATAGAAAATTAAAAGCTATCGATTATATTATCGATATGCGCCTAGTACGCGAAATGAAGCTGCGCTCTGTTCGCTCTTATAGTATTAAGCTTTAAGAATCTATATATATAACTGCCTGTTACATTCACTTCCACAGAACATATATACCCCATTTATTAGTTTTGATTGTGGTTTTAAGGTCTAATTAGATAGTGTGTGCGTGCACGGTGCTTGGCTCTTGGCTGTTGTCGCTTTACACAATAAATGGAAAACTTTCGTTGACCAAAGTTCACTTTTGATTTATACAGAGACAGTAGTTATCGTTATTTATAGTAGTCACCAGGCCTGCAGTATTGGATTTCAAGTTCGTTTCTGGTAAGATATTAATTAATTAGAATATATATCATAGACACACACTCACACACATATATGTATATATATATATATATATATATATATATATATAAATATATGTGTATGTATTCATGAGGAATTGTGCCTAATCTCTCGACTGAATCATCGTATTACACATTTAACAGCATTGATAGCAACGGAAATCAGTTAAAGAAGAAGAAGCATGAATGCTCTAGTTCCCGATGTGGTGGATGAGGCGCCACCGAAGGACAAGCTGAAGGTCAACTATGCAGCGGAACTGGCTGTCAATGACGGCAACGAGCTGACGCCCTTACAGGTGAAAGATGAGCCGCAAGTGTCCTGGGACACCACGGCGGACGATGAGGAGCAGCTGCATACTTTGCTAATGGTCGATCCCGATGCACCCAGTCGCAAGGAGCCCAAGTTCCGTGAGATCTTGCACTGGGCCGTTGTCAATATACCCGGCAATCAATTGAGCAAGGGACAAACTCTGGCTGAATACATTGGTTCCGGTCCGCCTGAGGGCACCGGATTGCATCGCTATATATTTCTGCTCTATCGCCAAAGCCAGAAGATCGAGGAGACGCTGCACATAGATAACCGGTATTTATATATACTTAGATTAAGTTTACTGATTATATAACCGGATATACCCATTCGCAGCACCCGCCAAGGTCGCCTCAACTTTAGTGCTCGAGCCTTCGCTGGCAAGTATGGCCTGGGCAAGCCCATAGCTGGCAACTTCTATGAGGCCCAGTACGACGACTATGTGCCCATACGGAACAAGGAGTTTTCTGCTTGAACAGGTGTTCTCGATTTCTGTCATAGTCATTCTTCTTAATAAATTGAAGCATTGAGTGCACTTATCACGGCTGCTATCAGCTGGCCGAGTCAGTCGACTCGACTCGTCTTTATCTTTATCTTTATCTAGAACGCATTTGGGCAAAAAAGTGCACGAAAATAAAAATTGATTACGGCGAGGCACACGTTGACTTGGCCGGGATCGATAAATAGCGCACGCTTTGTCATTGGCAGGCAGAGTCACTGCGTTAACGCCAGACAGAGCATAACCAGCAAGAAGAGCAACATGGACACCAGCGGTATTATTCCCGACATTATCGATGACAAGCCAAAGGCTCGTGTTACCGTCACCTACCCATCCGGTGCTCAGGTCGATTTGGGCAAGGAGCTAACACCTACACAGGTGAAGGATCAGCCCACCGTTAGCTGGGATGCCGAAGCTGGCGCCTCGTACACTCTGCTCATGGTTGATCCTGATGCACCCAGCCGCAGCGATCCCAAGATGCGTGAAGTGCTCCACTGGGCTGTGATCAACATTCCCGGCAACAAGGTTGCCGACGGTCAAGTCCTGGCTGAATACGTGGGCGCCGGCCCAGCTGAGGGCAGCGGTCTGCATCGCTATGTCTTCTTCGTCTTCAAGCAGAACGAGAAGATCACCAGCGACAAGTTCATCAGCAAGACGTAAGTGAATCCGCAATGCTCGACATTGGATATAGATAATATCGAATCGGTTATTCTTTAGCACTCTGGAGGGTCGTCTCAATGTGAAGATCCGCGACTACGTGGCCAAGTATAACTTCGGCATCCCTGTGGCCGGCAACTTCTTCCAGGCTCAGTATGATGACTACGTGCCCACCATCCGTGCCCTGATCAAATAAGCAACACACTCTTGTTCTCTGTAAATCATGAATTAATAAATCTTTATACTATTTGTTCATAAGCAAAAAATCAACTCTTCTCTCTCTTATTCCTTGCCCCTGAAGAAGTCGGCGACCAGCTTATTGAACTCCTCGGCATAGCGCAGATGTATATTGTGTTTGCCGTCGGGGAACTCGTGGTAAAGCGCTTTGGGCAGTCGTTGCTTCAGCCAGGGCACATGCTCTGCGGCAATCATTGGATCCTTTTTGCCATGCAATATGAAGATGGGAGCCTTCACTTGCTCCACTTCGCTGCGGCAAAAGTCGCCTTCGCGTTGCGTGTAAAACTCACAAGCGGCATCCACCCACTCACCCCATAGTTGGGCGAAGCGCTCGACGCCGTACACCTGTTCCATGGGCTCTCGCATACGTGGCGACCATTTGGCTACGTCCCGTATCGCTTGCAGCGACTGTACCTCATCTTTGTTTAGATAGGCACCGGCACCCCAAATGGCCAACTTCTCCACAGCATCGGTGTGTCGGCCGGCGAGGATTAGCGCAGTTATGCCGCCATCGCTCCAGCCTAAGACTGAAAACTTCGGTCGGTTCAGTGCACGCATTAGCTTGACAGCCGCCTCTGCATCCTCGCGAAAGAACTCCAGCCCGAATTTCCTTTTCGGAGGTACCGATTTCCCATAGCCGGGCGGATCCCAAGCAATGATCGTATGATCTGGCAACAGCTTGGGCAGCTGTTCGATCTGTGGCTTAAAATCTGTCCAAGCGGAGCCCAAGGCGCCCGGCATTAAGAGTAAACTGCGAGGGCCGGTGCCACACTCGACAATGTGCAAGTCACCTGTATCGGGCACCTGAACTTTGCGCTCCGTGTGGGCGCGTCTGCAAGCCATTCCAGGCAAGAGGCGACCAGCCGCCAGTCGGCTAAGTCGAGTGCCTACGATCATTACGTAATCGAGCTGCTATCAAAGGAATAAGCGTTAGTCAAATTGTCTTTATTGAGTACCCTCTAAATCAGCGCGTTGCCTATTGTTTGTGTCAATAAACACACACACACGTACACGTCTTGTAAAGTGCTCGATAATAAATCTCAAAGAAATCGCACAGCTGTAAACGTCAGAGCACAACAATCGGCTTTTAGGGCAGCGGGCAGAAGAGAGGGACGACAAGCAGTTGTTCAGCTGTGGCAAAGTTTTCCATTTTACAACACTGATGCTATAACCTAGAGCTGTTATTAACAGCAAATACTTGATTGATTTATTAATTATTAAGTTTACAATGACATTATAAAATAAACTAATGATATTAAATATAATCAAAAATTATCAATTATTAATTAATATTATTACTTTATTTCTTTGCCGTATATAGTGAACAAAATTGAAATAATGTTTGTATTTAAACCCAACGGCTAAAATGCATAGCTGTTATTCAACATTTTGGTTTTTTTATTTAACAGCTCGTAAGTATTCAATGCATTTGCTTTGCGGATATTGAGATCCATAAATATTAAATTTCATTCTTAAAAATATGCAACATTTTAAATACTTATTATATCCTTAAATTCCAGAAAGTAAAAACAAGCTGGCATTATTAAGTGCAGAGTTAAAAATGCCATAATTCCATATTTCCCTTTCCCCAGGACTTTAGGGACTTTTAAATTCTTATAGCACAGCACACTCAGCTGTGTCCTCTATCATATGAAATACCCTGTGTCTGCAAACGTTTCAAAGCTTCTTGCTAGGCATTCCTCAATAGTCACTGCATCACGTTGCAGCAGTCAAAACGGACAACGCGTTTTCATGTACGGGACTCTGCTTAACATTGTTCGCTTACTGGAAAAAATCTTATAATTAAATTCTAAAAATACCCTGCAGTTAGTGCGTAATGGTTAGTGCGTGATCCTTGTGTAGAGTGACATTAATACTGATGCACATTCCTACGTGCGCGAAAATACACACGCACACACATGCCAAGGCAATCTCGTCGGCCTTGCAAGAGTCGTGTGAAATTGCATATTATAAGCGCTTCACCTAACTGTTCCCCTTTACTCTAACGCGTGCGGTCAACAATATCTCACAAACTCACACACACGCACACAGAAGCATATGCACACACACATTAACTTATGCACAGTTGCAAATGCAAATCGAATTTGACGCCGAGCTGTCGAAGTTGTGAAGTGTGTAATAAATGTCAAGGCATTTACACGGGTCGTCCTAGACGTCCCTGTATAAGTATATATGCATGTGCATATGTATATATATATGAGTATATATGTATATTCAGTCCCTTCTAATACGCTTCGAGTGGTGCAGGTTATGAACCTGCGTGTTCTGCGCTCATTACGCATGTGTGAGTGTATGTGTGTGCTTATGTGTGTGCACATATATGTATGTTAGTAGTACGCATATGCATGGCTCGTCGAAGCAAGCGAGCTTTTAATTTTTGGCATTCTGATGCCCTACACCCAACAGACAAGACTGATATGTAGTCTACTTCTGGGGGCGAATAGTAGTACGGTGAAAAGTTGACTTCACGAGGTTAATAGCAATTGTTTCTGTCATAAATGGTACACACTTCAGTTATAACTTAGTGCACATTTAAGCAAACAAAATGAATTGTTATTTGAGGGCTTTACAGTACGCAGGTAGCGTATACATAATGTTGGTTATGCCGTCAGCTGGCAAACAGTAAATTCGCAGTCGGAGCTTTTGTTATCCATTGGAAACGCTGTGAAGGAATTGAGTTTGAAATTGCAGTTCAGTCTTGTCGTGAATGCAGCGCAGATCGATATTAAAACCTGAAGCAGCGGGAAGCAGAATTAGGCGAAAAGAAAAAGAAATTCGACATATAATTGTATGCCCGTTTTGGGTAAAATAAAGTGCAAATCCTTATCATTAATTCTAAATCAATATTCCTAAAGCGAAAGTTAAATTGTTAAAACCTAGTGAAAATACAGGAAAGTCCGTGTGAGTGTGGTGAACAGTTGTGTAAGCAAATCCAGTGCTTAAATCAAATGAGTTTAAAGCTAAAAATCAATAGTGAAATCAATCAGATAAGCGTAGACTAATTTATATATATATATTGCTTTAATCGTCCATAGATTTCCCAATTCTGATTTGGCATTCAAAATCTTCGCCTACGTAAGGTGAAAATTTTCCGATTTTTAGTATGTACATGTACGTTGAGGCGCTTGTGGGCGCCATAGCTGTTAAAACGGGTGGAGGGGGTGTCCGGCGAGCTTTTTCCACCCCTACGCCTAGCCACCTATTATGCTGCTGCTGCTAACGGTACTCGAACACGAATAAACTGTCGAAATAATAAGGAAATGTGCACGCTTGTTAGTAATTTGTCAATCAATACGCAAATGAAGTTTACAAAATGTCAAAAACTCAAAGAAAACCACAATCAAAAAGTAAAAAACATCAATTCAAGTGAATTCTAAGTGACGGTAACAGTTCAGTAACAGTTGAGTAACAGCCGCAGCCAACATTACGCGCTACGAGCTTTTTCTCTCTCTCTCTCTCTATCTATCTATCTGTCGCTCTTTGCAACTGGAAAAAGTTCAATGAAAGTTCGAAGCGCGGATAAAATTCCAATGCGTTTCGGCCTCCTATAGTAATAGTACACACCAATACAAGGACAAACACAAAGCAGAAATAGAAACAGAAACAGAAACAGGAAAGCTGACTCTCAAGGACTGGAATACAACGTGTATACGCGCAGCGCAGTGCAGAGCAAGACGACATTTACGTTTTACGCGCGCAACTCTGTGTGTGCGTGTGTGTAAGTGCGCTAGTGTGTTAGTGTGTTAGTGTGTTAGAGTGTGTGTGAATGAGCGCGCGCCAAGTGCAACATATCAAAGTTTAAGTTACATACATACACACGCCTACATCATCCTCACACAGACTATGCACTTGAGACAATGACAGACCACAGCATTGATTACGCCCACAAAATGGACGCCGCTGAGGAGCTACTGTCGCAACTCGAGAATAATAATAATAGTACTAATAATAGTAGCACTCGTTTGCTGCCTGCGCCCATTAAGGCCTGCTCCTCCACCTCCGATTTGCTGTTTAATAAGGCGCGAAGACGTCGGAGAGAACTGGATGAACGGCACTCGCAGCTCAGTCCACGTCCACAGTCAGGTGCTCAGCCTCGTCCTTGCCAACGACCGCTTGTAATGGTCGAATATCGTCGCTCATATCGAGTACTGATCGTGACGGCGCTACTGGTTAGTCTGGTGACTAGCTTCATAACGATTAGCGCTGGCTTTCAGCTGGACGGCTCGCAGAGTTCGTTCTACACCTTTCGCAAATGGTATACTGGTCTGAATGGCACCTTGGAGCTGGAGTTCAAGACGGAGCAGCCAAATGGTCTCGTCCTTTACACAGATGATGGTGGCACCTATGACTTCTTTGAGCTGAAACTTGTTGAGGGTGCACTGCGTCTGCGCTACAATCTGGGCGGAGGGGCACAGATCATTACAGTGGGACGTGAGCTGCATGATGGACACTGGCACAAGGTTCAAGTGCTGCGAAATGATGATCAGACCTCGCTAATTGTCGACGGCGTCTCCCAGCAACGCTCTACCAAGGGCAAGGAGTTCCAGTTTGGCAAATTCGCAAGCAACTCGGATGTATATGTGGGTGGCATGCCGAATTGGTACAGCAGCAAGCTCGCCTTGCTAGCTCTGCCCAGCGTCATCTTCGAGCCACGTTTTCGCGGCGCCATTCGCAATCTCGTCTATGCGGATCAGCCAGGTGGCACCACCCGAAGGCAGGAGATGAAACAGCCGCGTGACATCAAGTGCGGCGATGCGCCCTGTGACCATGGCGAGATGCCTACCCGGGAGAGAGGGTTGAGGGTAAGTGATTGAGTGTCAAATACTTTAGTTCGCGTCGCAGTATGTGGCAGAAATTTTAAGAATCATTTTAATCCTTGAAAATGAACTTAATGTTAACACAGACAGAAAGACTAACGACTAGACAGAGAAGACAGATGAACGGAGCAGACGGGAAAGAAAGATATACAGATAGTTAGATAGACATACAGAGGGACGGAGGGACTGATAGGGTGACAGCGTTAGGATGAACAGTCAGTCATATGGAGAGATGAACCGTAGGTCAGCTTGTACTGAGTGTATGGATAATTCAATATTCACAAAGCGAGCTCCTAAACATTTTGCATCTGGGAAAGATCTCTTAAGTAGCATGCTAATTAATTCCCTTAGGGCGTTCGAGGGAATACGACGGATGCGTGCGAGCGCAACGATCCCTGCCAGCACGGTGGGATATGTATATCAACTGATTCGGGCCCGATATGCGAGTGTCGCAATCTGGAATACGATGGCCAGTATTGTGAGAAGGAGAAGGCGCCATCGGAGGCAACGTTCCGCGGTACACAGTTCCTCTCGTACGACTTGGGCCAGACAGGCGCTGAGCCCATAGTCAGTGCCCAGGATGCAATTTCGTTTTACTTTCGCACCCGTCAACCGAATGGACTACTCTTCTATACGGGCCATGGCACTGACTATTTGAATCTGGCGCTGCGCGATGGTGGCGTGTCGCTGACTATGGGCCTGGCCAATGGCAAGCAGGAGATGCACATAAAGCCAGCCAAGGTGCGTTTCGATGATCATCAGTGGCACAAGGTAACCGTCCATCGGCGCATTCAGGAAATCTCGTCCATAACCAGCTTCTGTCGAGTGAGTATTAGCAGGGATTGCCCTAGTGGGCAGCGATCTAATGAGCGCTTCATACGCAGCTCGTCACTGTTGTGGATGACGTGTATACGGACCACTCGCATATTGCCGGCAAGTTCACCATGCTCTCCTCCTCGCGTGTTTATGTGGGCGGCGCCGTCAATCCTCGAGCTTTGCTTGGCGCTCGTGTGCACAACAACTTTGTGGGTTGTCTGCGCAAGGTGGAGTTCTCGGCGGATACACTGAACCTGAATCTGATCGATCTGGCCAAGACAGGCTCCAAGTTGATCCAAGTGGCGGGCAATGTGGAGTATCAGTGTCCCAGTGGCGATCCACAGGATCCGGTTACTTTTACCACGCGTGAATCCCATTTGGTGAGTGAATATGGAAGATGCTCTGCCGTTGAGGACTGATTCACTATGTCTCTCTTATAGGTCTTGCCACCATGGGAGACGGGCAAGCAGAGCGCCATTAGCTTCAAATTCCGCACCAAGGAGCCCAATGGCATCATCATTCTGGCCACCGGCTCCAAGCAGCCACGTGCTAAAAACGTAAGTCTAAGACTTTTAGATGAGTTTTCTTGATTGATTCAACTTCTGCGTTGCAGCCCGTATTGATTGCCATAGAACTGCTCAATGGCCACATCTATATACATCTGGATCTGGGCTCGGGCGCCTCCAAAGTACGCGCCTCGAGGCGTCGCGTCGACGATGGCGACTGGCATGATCTTATCTTGCGCCGCAATGGTCGTGATGCCAAGGTGAGTGTGGATGGTGTGTGGAATGATTTCCGTACACCTGGCGATGGCACCATACTCGAGCTGGACGGGCATATGTACGTGGGTGGCGTTGGTCCGGCTTACAACAGTGTTGCCTGGCCGGCGGCCATTTGGACGGCAACGTTGCGACAGGGATTTGTTGGCTGTTTGCGTGACCTGGTGCTCAGCGGCAAGGCGATCGATATAGCAGCCTTTGCACGCGTCCAAGATTCAGGTGAGTGTGTCGTGACAATTAGCATATACAGTTAGCTAGAATACTAACACGAAATGTGCTTGACAGCCTCGGTGAAGCCTTCGTGCCATGTGCAGGGCAATGTGTGCGGCGGCAATCCCTGCCTGAATGGCGGCACCTGTTTGGAGGGCTGGAATCGACCCATTTGCGACTGCTCAGCCACGCTCTACGGCGGACCCACCTGCGGCAGGGAGCTGGCCACGTTGGCCTTCAATGGCAGCCAGCATATGACCATTTGGCTGGCCAATGGCCAGGGCACCAAGACACAAACGGAGGAGCTGGTCATACGCTTTAAGACATCGCGTCCGGCTGGCCTGCTACTCCTAACGAGTGCCGAGTCCAATTCACCGGATCGTCTAGAGATCGCACTCGTAGCAGGTCGCATACGCGCCAGCGTCAGGCTCAGCGATCGAGAGAAGGTAGAGATTATAAACAAAAAGCAAATAGTCCAATAATGTCAACTAATCCAACGCATCTGTATACCCTGTAGAACTTGCTCGCTGGCCAATCGGTGCTCAATGACAACAATTGGCACACGATTCGATTCTCGCGCAGAGCCTCGAATCTGCGATTACAAGTTGACGGGGCTCCCCCCGTCAGGGGTATGTTATGTATGTATCAACAGCACCATCTAACGCCCTACTACGTGTCGTGCCGTGTCGTTTTTTTCTTTTTTTGGAAGGATACTCCCAAGAAATCTCGAGTCCCCCTAAAACCCAACTTGATTAGTTTCGCATTGAGGTGCCTAAATCAGAGCAGCCCGAATCAGAATCAGTGCATTACTGCAGTTAGTTATATATATGTATATATACAAACGATCTACCTGTTTCAACAGTTCCATACTGTACCTGTCCCGGCCCCTCCTACTTGTTACCCTTTTGCGTAAAGGTGTGTGCAGGTGCTAGAATTCAGTTCAAACAAAAAAAGTTAGCAGCGGTTTTTGTTTCGTTTAATTTTGAAACTTTCAATTTTTGCTTTGAGAGTTATTTTTTGTTTAACTACACACACACACACACACACACACATAGACAAGAGTATATACGTTCATACACAAATGCCAAAATGGTTAAGAAAATCTTGAAAGATATACATATATATCATGAATACATCCGTTTGCTTTTCCAACATTTCTTTGTTGTTCATCTTGCATACACACACTCACACACTCTCTCTCACACACACACAACCATTTTGCTCATACAAACATTCATACAATAGCCGATCACAGATCACCGTTACACCATTACATACATATGTACGCCTCTTTCACGTAATTACGTAACGTTTAACATTAACTTAACGTAACTTCTCACTACATTTACGTTGCCGTATTCTGATTTCAATTTCAACTTCAATTCGAACTTGAATTTGTTGAGAAGATTCGCAATATGAACTACTAAAATAATACTAAAAAAATACTTTAAAAATACTTTGCCAGTTCTCATCATTCATTAAAAATAATAATTTTGTTCGACTCTCGTTAGTTTGTTTTTGAGACTTTTTCAAAACATCTTGATGTTGTGTTTTCATTTGCGATTTCCCCTCTACTACTACTACTACTACTACTCTCTGCCATCTAAGTATTTTGTTTGATTTTCCAAAATTAACTCAAAAACCAAAATCAAATTTAAACAGCGACAGTTAAAAAGCAATCTATATATATATGTGCATACATATAAGCATTCTATATGTATGTGTGTATTGTGTATAAATCGAAGAAGGAAAAATGAAAAATAAATTAACCTTCAGGTGTACAGTTACAGTTAGAGTTACAGTTACAGCTGCTAAACTCGCATTGTATGTTATGTATATGAAATATGAAAAAGTGATGATTGTCTTGTAAATTGTTATGTCCTTGAAAATAATAATAATACTATACATATATTGAGTACTTATAGATGTTCAAATGAATATTATCAAATTTATATTTTCCTGATGTTGAGCTCTCTCTCTCTCTCTCTCTCTCTTGTTTTGTTTTGTTTTATTGTTTTATTATCAAGCATTGTATAACTATTATAATTTATACTTTTATAATTAATTTGTTCTTTTCAGTTTCTTCCTGTATTATTTTGATGTAAATATCAAGATTTGTACTTACAGGCAAAACTAAGTATAAGCTAAAAACAGTGAAAGTGTGGTATGTCAACAGAGTGCTCTATTTTTTTTTAATTTGAGGCGCGTGTTTCATATATATATCTTAAAACTATATATGTATATACAAGCATAACAACAGCAACAGCAACAGCAACAGCAATATTCTTATCACAATCTGTGATCTAAATGACCTTTTCTATTTCAAAATGCAAACAGAAACCAGAAAATGTAAAGTGAAAAATAATTTCAATTCTTTTAGGCGAGAGAGCAAAAAAATCGACACGCAAGAAACTCGGTGAAGCATTTTTTTGCCGAATCGCTCGATAAAAGTCGCAAGCGTGACGGCGAAACAAAAAACAAAAAGAGAAACAAAAAAAAAGCACAAAAAAACAATGAAAAAATGTTTAAGGGAAATGGGCGAAAGGAAAGTGAAAAACGCACGCGATCTGCGACTTATTGAGACGAGAAGGCAAAACAATGCTTGGAAGCACCCAGGGCTGTAATTTTGCACCATTTAATATGTAATTAGCTTTGTGTTAAGTAAACTAACTAAACTATGTACTCGTTAACAACAACAATAACAACAACCACAGCAACTGCAATAGCAATAGCAACAACTACGCAACCAAAAGTGTCCAAACATACAAATTAGTTTCTCGCTGTGTGTGGCACTTGGCCATAGGCCTAACACACATTTGCTGTTATGCACACGCACACACGCGCATGCAAAGATTTGCTGTTAAGCGCACACACACACGCGCACACGCACGTTCAACGAATAATTTTGCACACACTCACACACAAACACGCGCGTCAAGCGTTTGCATGTGCGCACCCGAATATGTATAGGAAATACTAAGTAAGGCAAAAGAAAAAAAAGGCCAACGAATCGCATGACTTGCTGTACATGCCGCTAGTTACGGATCTCTTTCTCTCTCTCTTTGTAACTCTCTCTCTCTCTCATATTCTGTTACTCTTTCTGCCTGCAAAAGTGCAGCTTAACATGTATGTATGTGATGGAGCAGCAATAGCTGCACAACTTGTATCCCTCTCATAAAGCTCTAAATACATTTCACGCTCATCAACTCTTGCGCTCTCTTCTTCTCTCGCTCTCTTTCAAAGTTTGCATGCTTCAGATATCAATTGTCATCTAGAGTCGGGCTCACGCATCATTGAGGCAATAAATGCACCATTATTAGCTAATTGTAGTCAACCTATAGGTAACACGCACACACGCAAACACACACACACTCACCTACACACATACTGTCATTAACAACATTAACAATTTATACAAGATATACACGATTTGAGTATTAATCGATGTTTAGTTTAAATGTCGTTCGAAAAAAATTAAGCAAAATTATTATTATTATTTTTTTCATTATTATTTTTGATTTTTAAAGTTTTTTTTTGGGTTCGGAGTGTAGGTAAAATTAAATAAAAAATTCTGTTTTACGTAAACTTTGATTATTCTTATTAAGCAATTTGCACCTCTAACAAATCAAATGTCACCGCTACGTAAAGTTATCGTAATCGTAATCGTATACGTAATCAAAAATGTATCTCACACACCAAAAACCAGATGCTGATCAACACACACACACACATATATATATATATATATATACGTATACGTTTGTATGTATGTGGGTGTGTGGGTAGATATATGTATTTATCTATATATCAGCAAGCGCACCCTAACTAACTAACTACCTATTCTATCTAACTACACCAAACAATTTAGCTTCTTATTTTTGATATTCGTTCACGAAGGGAAAAGGGATTTTATTGGATTTGTGCTATGTCCGACTTGAAGTCCCTCTGCCTGTCCGCTATGGAAGCTACAAGCAAGAAAATAGTTTGGATACGATATAACTACCAGAGTCTTAGAGCTGCAATTGTCAAGCTTTGCAGTTGGATCATCAATAGACCTACAAGTCATCTATATATCAGACAGTTATATATTGCAAATTCGAAAAAACGTGAGCGAGTATTATGTAGTCGGTTGCACCCGACTCGTTCTTGCCGGTTCAAGCAGATAAGCAAGGACAAACATTTCTTTTTCTATCAGAATATCTCCACACACACACACACACACACACATACCAACACATACGCTCACCTACTATATGTATAGATACTATATATATATATACATATAGTAAATGATATAACTATCGTAACTGCACTTTTCTCTTAGTATGTACCCAAAAAGCTGCATCGACAATTGTTTAGCCCACTGTCAAGTGACACCAACTAAAACTAAAACTTAACTTAACTGCTTGATATGATTTTTGAATCAAATTTAGCTCTATGTCTACTAAATGCATACCTCAATATATGAATATATATACTACATATATATGCATATATATACTCAACTATATGCCTCTATATAACTACTCTCTATCCTACTTACTCTATATTTGAATACATATGCCGTATGTGCTTCTTGTAACATTCGTTTGTCACCAACAACAATTATCTAATACAACAACTACTATACTCAATTAACCAATATATATATATCCTTATCTCGTATACGTATATATATATACATCCTATACATATGTATGCCTATATCAACAAAATGTTAACGGTACTTTGCCTAGTCTAAATACTAAACTATTAGAGCAAGTCCCTATCCGACCCCCATAGTATCCGAGAACCTCCTGAGGTTTATCAATCTCTGCTGTATTCTTCCAAACACAGCTGAGACCATATTGGGTAGACATAGCACCATGGAGATACGCTCAATACATCTGGGTGGACTGTTCCATGCCGAGGAGGAGATACAGATGACCTCGACCATGCCCAACTTTGTTGGCCAAATGCAGGGCTTCATATTCAATGGACAGCGGTAAAGAGTTTAGATCTATCTAAAGAAAGTCGGAAACATGAACAAAATTCTCTGCTTCACTTAGCTATCTGGATATAGTGAAGTCCCTGGGACCCGAGTTATCAGCTTTGCCCAGTGCCACCTTCAAGTTGACAGCTCGATTTGTTAACTCGCCGGCTGGACAGCCCTATCATGCGGCCACGTTTAGATCGAAACACTCCTACGTGGGTCTGGCCATGCTGAAGGCCTACACCAGCATTTCGATAGACTTCCGCTTCAAGACCGTCGAGCCGAATGGCCTGCTGATCTTCAATGGGGGGCGACGCAATGATTTTGTGGCCGTGGAGCTGGTCAATGGGCATATACACTACAACTTCGATCTGGGCGATGGGCCAATCACGATGCGCGATAAGTCGCGGATTCATATGAATGATAATCGCTGGCATCAGGTTAGCATACGACGGCCTGGTCCCAAGACCCACACCTTGACCGTGGACGATTCGTTTGAGATTATCACATTGACTGGAAATAACATGCATCTCGAGCTGGCGGGCATTTTGTATATTGGTGGCGTATTCAAGGACATGTACTCCAAGTTGCCAGGATCTATATCCTCGCGCTCCGGTTTTGAGGGCTGCTTGGCGTCGTTAGATCTGGGTGATGCTTCGCCCTCGCTAACAAGCGATGCTGTTGTGCCCAGCTCCCTGGTGGTCAGCGGCTGTGAGGGACCCACCAAGTGCAGCCAGAATGCGTGCGCGAATCGTGGACTCTGTGTCCAACAATGGAATACCTATGCCTGCGAATGTGACATGACCTCCTACACAGGACCCACCTGCTATGATGGTGAGTGATCGTTGACTTTCGAATAGAGTAGACTTAATAATCCTCTTCACATCATACAGAGTCCATTGCCTATGAGTTCGGCAGCAACAAGGGCATGGTGCAGTACAACTATCCGGAGAGCGCTCAGTCCGACACCGAAGAGGATAACATTGCGTTGGGCTTCATAACGACCAAGCCAGATGCTGTGCTGCTGCGTGTGGAGAGTGCCACGACTCAGGACTATATGGAACTGGAGATAGTTGAGGGCAACATCTTTATGGTCTACAACATTGGCAGCGTGGACTTGCCGCTGGGAGAGATTGGCACCAAGGTGAATGACAATGCCTACCATGTGGTGCGCTTCTCCCGCAAGGGCGGCAATGCAACCCTCCAGCTGGACGACTACAACGTGCAGACGCTGACGCCGCAGGGTGAGCTCGAAATGAAAGCCAACTGAAGTTCACTTAACTATGATACTTGACGTCTGTTTGGCAGCTCATCACTCCACGGTCTTCAATACCATGTCGAACATACAAGTTGGCGGTAAATTTAGTCGCAATGGTCGCACGAGGATCGAGCGTCCTTTTGCTGGTGTCATTGCCGGTTTGTCGGTGAATAAGCTGCGCATATTGGATTTGGCTGTCGAACGTGATCCACACATCACAATTCGCGGAGATGTTCAATTGGTAACTGGAGTATTAGATAGAAATGATCTGCAGAGAATGCAGCAGGTTAGGGAATTTATTTGAAATTTTATTTCAATTCCTTCTCTCAACTTTTACAACGTTTTTCAAGTATTTTTCTCATCATCGTAACAAAAGTCTTATTCCAAATTCTTACTTTTGTAATCAATAACAAAAAACCAAAACTAAATCCAAATATTGTAAATTAATCAGCTTTAATTCATTGTGCGAACCACATTTAAGCCAGATTTTGCAGATTCTCTCTATATATATATGTATATATGAAAAGAAAACTTTAGCTTCTCTTGAATTTTTGGAAAAATTTGGTTCCACATTGAAGATTAAAACTAAAAACTAAAAGTATTAGCCAACTAAATGTTTAAGCTAGTGTAAATGCCTTATTTGTCCTTATTTTCATATACATTATATATATATATATATATTTTTAATTTTCCCATTATTTCTGTCAGCGTGTTCGACATTAATCTTAACGTAACGCTTATTGTTAACAGCACCAGCTAAAAAAAAACAAAATAACCCACTGCAATTGCCACTAACCTGAGCTATCAGTTATTCGTACATATATAGCTATATATATATGTATTATATATACTACATACTATATTATATAGCACATACTTATACAATATATAACATTTACCATATGCAGTTAGATATCTCTCCTTTTGTTTGCACTGTAACTGCGCACTAATGCTGCATGACTCTACACATACATTGACCCAGCACTAAACACGCAATTACACAAATACATGCATACACACACACACGCACACAGTAGTACACCTAGAGAAGAATCACAAAATTTCGTTTCATATGAAACAGAAGGGCTACTAAAATATTGTGGCATAAATAAGCTTGATTTAACGGATCCAAAGGATTCACTCAAGTAATTCATGAACGATAACTAATTCCATTCACTCAAATGAACAATTAGTATTTTTCAAGTACTTGTTCTGTTCGTTAAGTTCGATTTAACGAACGATAACTAATTCCATTCACTCAAATGAACAATTAGTATTTTTCAACTACTTGTTCTGTTCGTCAAGTTCGATTTAACGAAACTTCATCATGTAATGTGATAATGTAAATGACACAGATCTATCGCACACAAGCGATACTCCTTGCTCAGTCACGTATTCATTTATGAACGATACTTTTAGTTCAGCTTTGGATCTACAACGTCGTTCGGGAACTTAAAATGGAATGCTGAAAACTGATCTAGTAAATGAATTGGCTCCAAATTCATATTTGAACTAACCCAACTCTAATTCTCAACTCTAATACAAATTAATTAGTTATCGATATTTCCTGCTTAAAGTGAACTTTTTCTCTGAGTGTACGCGGCTTACAGTTATTCACATAAAGAAACTAATGCACCTACTCGTAATCTACTGCTCAGTTAACAATCAACATACAATAAACATACATATGTATGTGTGTTTGGATCAACTGAGGTAAAATTAGACTTTGAACTCTACTCGACAGACGCCGGCGAGTGGCTATCCGGGCGCCATAGATGACCTGATCTTCTCGGGAGCCGGATCCGGTTGTCGCGGTGATGATGAGGATGAATGTACGCCGCCCTTCGAGTCGGGCAGCGGAGATGACTTGATAACACCCGTCTATGTGCCGCCCACCAAGCAGACAACAACCACTCAGCAGGGCAACTCGCTAGGCAGCAACAACAACACGAACAACAACAATGGCACAGAGCGCGCCTGCGATGACGAGGATTGCGTGCATGGATCCGGGGACTATGGCGAAACTACGGAACAGTTCACATCATCGAGCACGGCCAAAGGTGCAGGTGAGTGGAAGATAGAGTCTCTCTTTAAACCAGTTGCCTTCATTTTGTTGGCCAGTGTGGTGTCATTTTGTCATTGACATTTGCATCACACAGACACAGACACAGACACACACAGACACAAGCACACACACGCACACAGTCACACACACTGAGACACACATGTGACATAATTAGCTAGCCAAAACTGTATTGTTCAAATACATATAATATATATTTAGAAACCTATATACTCGTATGTAGAACGTTTCATGTTTCAAATCTGGGTTCTTTTTGCCTTACGCCTAGTACACACATGCATACATATATGAATATATATACAAATATATGTATACATACATACGTAAATTTTGTATTTTAGTTGTTCTCGTTAACGATCTTGTTCGCTGGGTTTATGCGCGCCTTGAACTATGCTACGCTTTTTGAAAACGCTTTGACTACACATACACACACACACACACGCATACTTACATACATACATACATACATACAAAGAAACAATTCAACACGCATTGAAATGGCTCTACTTAAAAGTGAACTCAAATCTATCCAAAAAAACGCTAAATTGGCAACACTGTTACACAAACACGCATACACACACATACATACGCATACGCATACACATCAACACACTCAACAGACATTGATCAGGCTCAAAAAACGACTCGAAACTCTTCAAATCAACTTTCACTCAACTCGTGTCATCTCTCAGCCTCAGCCTCAGCCTCAGTCACAGCCTCAGTTTCAGTTTCTGTTTCAATTCAGCGTTCCACTCCATCCACTCAATTGCTGATGATGAATTTGAACTGACAATGAGTACGCCTTATGTGTCTCTTTCAGAATGTGAACAGGTCTTCATATTTCTGACTCTGATTGCGCCTTGGATACTTTGTAAATTTTGAATAATGCAAAAAGCAACACAATGCAATGCAAACCACACATAGGCTAAGCTCCTAAGCACTTAGACAGTGTCTAACTACTTGTATGAATATATATCTATATCTATACATATATATATATATATATTTAGCATATACATATGCATATGTATTATATGTAACTGAGCAATACCACCAACAACAGCAACAACAAATCGAACAACAACAACAACAGCAACTACAATTAATCCAACAAAGAAAACAACACATTAAAAAGCGTTGGGCGGGTTCAAGGATGAGAATGAGAGAATTAACCAAACTTTGATTGATGCATTATCAGCTCCAATTAGACCATATCCAATTAGAAAAGTAATTCTGCAAGTTAAATTCAATTCAGAAAAGTTTTGACGAGGACAAATGCATACACATAAATATCAAATGTGTATGCGTGTGCAGCAATGTATGTATACGTATAAAAATAAAAGATTCATATGTATGTGTGTATATACTACTATGAAGAAGAGCATTATTTAACGATAGTATTTTTGCATAGCAAACTTACGCATACACACACACACTTGTATAGGTGGCTGTCAGTACAAGCAATAGACAAGAGAGAAGGCTATTTAACGAAAGTATTTTTGCATATTAAACTTACACATACTTACAAATATATATATACATGTATAAATGAAATGAAATGAGTGCGAGCGCAAAGAGAGAACAAGTCAACGAACGTATTTTTGCATAGTCAACTTACACATATAGCTAAATGTGAGTGGGAGCAAATGAGAGGGAGGGAGTACTTAACGAAAGTATTTTTGCATACTTCAATACACACATCTGTGCGTGCGAGCGAGGGACAGTGAGTGAATATAATGTATTTTTGCATAGTTAACTTACATATTACATACATACATACAAATGTAAAGCTTACCAAAGTACCTAATGTACGTTTAGTTATATTCCAATTGTACATATCAGAAATTCGATGCACAGCAGCAGCCGCAGCAGCAGCAGCCGCAGCAGCAACATATCTCTCAATATCAATTATGACGCTCTTTAAATTTATGTTCAATAAATAATGAAAACTAAATTCAATCTTTATTGGGGCGGGCACAACACACACCCGCACACCCACACAGAGCACACATACGCAGAGTATTCCTAAAGTAGACACTAAAAACCGCTGCTAACCACTTGCAGAGTCCAATAACGAGCTGGTGACCGCCTCAACCACTGGACGCAGCGATCTAACCACCGAGCAGCAACATAGCAGCAGCAGCAGCAGCAGCGGCGGTGGCAGCAGCACTACCTATGTAACCACCATATCCAGTGCAGGCAGCGGCAGCGGCAGCAGCACTTCAGGCAGTCAACCAAGCAGCACCGCCAGCTTGGGCACCACCACACAGCGCATTAGCAGCAGCAGCACCACCACCAGCTCGACCACAACAACCACGTCAGCGACAACAACGAGCAGCAGCACCACCAGCACCACACCATTCCCAGAGCTGCCAGCCACTGAGCGAGAGACGACGCCCGATAGCTACGCGCCGATAGGTGGCGCTGGCAGCAATCGAGATCACGAGCGTATGCAGCTGCCGGACGAGCATCAGCTGCCGCCGATGCCGCCACCACTGCCACCACAGCCAGACCCACCACCGTACGGACCCTATGGCGGCAACACCTACACCAGCAACGTAAACAGCGGCAGCTATCGACCCAAGGGCGGCAAAGGCGGGCGCATCAACTCGATCGAGGAGGAGCGCACGGCCATGATCATTGGCATTGTGGCGGGCATCCTGATAGCCGTCATACTCGTCATATTGCTCGTGCTCTGGCTCAAGTCCAACGGCGATCGCGGCTACAAGACGGAGAGCGAAAAGGCCGCCGCCTACGGCTCGCACAATCCGAACGCTGCGCTGCTGGGCAACAGCAGCACCAACGGCTCCTATCACCAGCAGCGGCAACACCACCAGGCAGCAGGCGGACAGCACCACAGCCAACAGCAGCAGCAACACCAGCAGCAGCAGCACCACAATCTGAACGGACACAGCAGCAGCGGCGGCGGCGGCGGTGGCGGAGGCGGAGGCGGAGGCGGTGGCATGATGTCCAGTGGCAGCGGCTCCCTTGGCTACGGCAGCGACGGACGGCCACAGATGGCGGGCCTCGTCCAGCCCAAGGCCAAAAAACGTGACTCCAAGGATGTCAAGGAGTGGTATGTGTAAGGCCCAATGCCACGAGCGAGAACCAGCGTCAAATTAGCAATATAAACAGACACACACGGACACACACACACACACACACACACTAATACACACACAAAGAGCTTGATGCCAAGCTAAAGGTTAATCTCCTCTCTCTCTCTACATATGTGTAGCGAGGTGTGTTCAAAGAGTTTGTTTTCATATTCGATTTTCGCATCACAAGCTAAAACGTTACAATCGGGCATTAACGACTGCATGTAATGCTCGTTCAAAGCCTCGATGCTTGCCAGAAGGCGTCAGCAGAGCTCCAGCTCGATAGTCGTAAAAGATGTGCCACGCCTTGCCAGTGGACTTTGTCTAGCTGAGACCGCATATATGCCTTCTGTATCAAATTCAGATGTGCAACAAAACCTATATGCCCCATAGCGGCACCAACTGAACGAGTATTTATGAGACGACCTCGAGGCAACCTCAGTGCGAAGGGCAGGAAATGATGGACGGTGAAGCGAAGCCACGCATTAGATTGATTATGTTTATGCACACACACACACACATACACACACACACTCACACATATATATACATATATAAATAATAATATTTTAGCTGCATATGCATAAGTTTTAAAGGGCAAAACTTACTTAAAACAAAATTAACACAAAATATTAAATTCAGCAAATGGAAAATTATTGCCTAAGAAATTATAAAGCTTCAAACTAAAGACTTGCTAAAAGAAAATCCAAAAAAAAGAGAAGAATAAGAGAAGGAGGAGGATGAATCACACTATATATATATACTATATAGGTATACAAGCATTATATCATTATGTTATAACTAATTACGCCACTAGCCAATCAAATAACTGTGTAAAATATTTCGCTAAAGAGATCCGAAGTTGGCCCCATTGAAACAAACGAAAACTGCAAATGAAAAGTGTTTAGCGAATATCGATGTAAACGTAATTTAAATATTATAAAGCCCAATATATAATATATGATAAAAGATATATGATATATGATATATGATAACATATATATAATGTTCTATAAGCAGTTTCTGTTTGTTACGAAATGTGGTGCTGTAATCTAACTATATATATATGTACCAAATATATATATTATGAAAGATATCATACAAATAATACTGCTAGCGACAAGAAAACTCTGCTTAAGTTCGATTCTCTCAATTGTAACTGGCTTTAATTGACTTCAAGCAATCAATTTGTAGTGCAACAACTTTTATCTTTTTTAGCGTGCAGCAACACTAAATATTGAACTTGAAATTGAAATTGAATTTGAAATGGTAATTGAAGATGAAATTAAAACTGAAATTAAATATTTAAAAAATACAATTTAAATTCCAATTGAAATAGAAATTGAAGTTGAAATTTAAATTGAAAAATGAAAGTTGAGAAATGAAAATTAAAATTTTATTTCAGATTGAAATTGAAATTATAATCGTAATTAAAATAGAAATCCAAATTCAAAATTTTACACTAAAACTTCTCATTTAAATTGAACATTTTAAATTAAAATAGAGCTTCAATTCAATTTCAAATTCAAATCCAAATACAACTCTCATTTAAATTATAATTATATAGAAATTGTTATTGATAAATTCAAGCTGAAATTCAAATATGCAAAATTCAAATTTAAATTCAATTTCAAATTCAAATTCGAATTAAAATAGAAAAATTGAAATGAAATTTGAGTTAAAAGCAAAAAATGAACCCCAAACTATATACTTTGAATATGTATATGTATTTGAGACTATATATTGTCATAGAACACCTATGCAATATGAACTCTGACATATCAATTAAAAAGACACCAACACACACACGGACACATGGACACCAACACACACACACACACGTGACACTCGACACTGAAGCGAACCTACCTAGCTTTCTTTACAAATGCTATCCAATTGTGAGCAAAATTACTTTACAGCTGAAAGAGAAGAAGAGGAAAGGGAAAGGGAAACGGAAACGGTTAGGGAAACGGTAACGGTTATGGCAATGGAAACAAGCAACAATTTTACAGTATTAGAGCCGCTTTGTGCATATTTTTCGAGGCTTACGTGACGTATACGCAATCAGCAGCAACTAAAACAACTATCAATAAGACAAATACACACACACACACACTCACACACTCACCTAGACGAAACTTCATTCCAAGCACAATTTGTAGAGAACTTTTCGTTTCTGTAATTTTTCTGCTGCTATTTGTATAAGAATTTTGTGTAACTTTATTTTGATAAATATAGTCAAAATCACATACTTTACATATGTACTTATATATATATATATTGCAGTTATACAACACACAGAGACACACACACACACATACACACTTAGACACGCGCTTAGCTAAATCAATTTCCCATTCATTTCTCTCTCTTTGAATTGATTGTTGTATAACAATATCGAAAGTATATATACTTCAGATATATGTACATTTGACTCCTAAAACTTATATACATATATATATCGCATTTCAACAAATTTTTGATATATTTTTTGAGTTATGGAAACTTGAGCAAACAAAAACAACTAGAAAATCTAGGGAAAATATAAGAAAACTTACACTTAGAACAATTTGAACACTCTACAGTGCACACATACATATATACTCTAAACCTTATATATATATATATGTATGTATGTATGTATCTATACAACATATATACACACACGAACAAGAATATAATGTCCAATGGAACCTAATTATTATTATGATTATGTATTACGTCCCTTCGATCTGATAACAAAATTACGATTCCCACTTAAATAATGACAACTTTCTCTCTCTATATACATATATCCACATATATGTGTATATGTATTTATATATATATATTCACAATGTTAATGCTGCACAAGAAAAACTCTCTGCATTTAAAGTAAAACACACAAAATTTTTTTTATGTTTTTCAATTTTCATTTCAAGTTTTTGCCTTGCGATTATTGAAAGAAAAACTATTGAAAATTAATTGTTTATGAACAATATAAAGAATAAACAAAAGCAAAAAGAACAACAACAATACAACTATCAAATTGAATTAAACAATAAAATGTTATGTATGATAAACACAAAACCATAAATGATAAGTGGGTCAAGGCAGCAAGTACAGTTAGTTTAATGAGTAACAGTAAATTAGTTAAAGCATGTAATAGTTGAATGGTCGATTCGATAAATAGGAACAGATTAACAGATGCGTACGAAATGCAAAACAATGTATCAATACAACTTAAACTTATATCTATTTAGGCTTAATATCATTGTTATCTAATATAAATATATATATATACGAAATTAAAACACTCAACCCCACACACTCAGACACACACACACACACATATACCCAGTATATAGCGACAAAGAATATGTATATGAACAATGTGTAACGGCTATATTATATAGCAAATCGTAACGTGTATTTAGACGTACATGTAGCGGCAGTGATTGTTAATGAAATGGCTTTGTTTTATGTTAGATTTTATAATTTATGAAATGGAAATAACGGTATAAAATTGCATACAAATACAGAATGACTGACAAAACACAAGAAATTATAACATTGCATATAATAAATAAAATACAAATATAAAAAGGTCGTTAATTTTTTAAATAAGAATTCAGCATTACTAACCAACACTGGCGAGTGTCTGCTAACAAGGCAACATTCCAGCTTACATTATGTTATGTCTCTGTTATTACCTGGAAACAACGTCTGTTAGGTGTAAGTGTGTCCATGTTTCTCAATTGTGACTAATCATACCCACTGTTAAATGACTGAGATTGCCCCTGCTAGTGAACAGTGCGGAAAAATGTTATATTGAATTAAAATCGAAATTAAAATCTATATTAGGACTAACAAAACTAAATAATAATTAGACACACCTTGTTGAACAGTATGTAAATAAAGTTAAATGTCTGGTTGCCAACATGTGATATTTGTCACCGATGAGCTGGTTCAGTTCCGTGAGTCGTGCTATCGAGCGTATTCCAAAAGCTATAATACAACACTGCGCGATTTGCGTGTGACTATTAAAATAAAATTTACGCTTTTTAAGTTATAAGTTTAAGCACAAATTATGGCTGGAACTGCAAATGCTGCGGCAAAGACCGAGATGATTGATCTCACCAAGCTCAGTCCGGACCAATTAATGCAAATCAAACAAGAGTTCGAGCAGGTGAGTGTGTGACAGTCGCGCGTGTGGGTGTTGCTCACCACCATCGTGTCTCTCACTCGTTCACTTAGGAGCTGGAGAGAGACGGACGGGAGGGCGTTGCAATGCCGCATCAGTTGCACATGTTAATAATAATTGCAATTATTTGATGTTTAGGAAATGACCAACATACAGGATTCGCTATCCACTTTGCACAGCTGCAAAGCAAAATACGCCGGCTCTAAAGACGCCCTCGAGGCCTTTCAGCCAGATTGGGAGAATCGCCAAATACTCGTTCCTCTGACAAGCAGCATGTATGTGCCGGGTCGCATAAAGGACTTGAATAACTTTATCATAGACATCGGCACCGGCTACTACATTGAGAAGGTGACTACCAAATGCAGTTCCAATTCCATTTACGCTTTGCTAACAAATGACATTTTATAGGATCTGCAAGGCTCCAAGGATTACTTCAAGCGACGCGTTGAGTATGTCCAGGAGCAGATTGAAAAGATCGAGAAGATACATTTGCAAAAGACGCGTTTTCTTAATTCTGTGATGGGTGTGCTGGAGATGAAGCAGGCAGCAGCCGTGAAAATGATTCAGCAGCAACAACAACAACAGCAGCAGGGCAAGCAGAGCGCCTAGACGTGCGCCAGGACAAATCTGATTAAATTATTGAACTTCTAAAAGAATATTTGTGCATTTAATTTAACATATGTAGTTTATTAAATTGTTCAACTACTTTTTGGCCTCGGCCAATGCGACAGTCAGCACCTGTAACTTTTGTTCATAGGCTGCCTTCAAATCCTGCGGACAAAGATGGAAATAATTGTTATTGAAGCATCAGTTTGGAAGCCTGAACTCACCTTAAAGATTTTGGACTGTGTGTCGTATTCTGCGCGCAACTTGTCGTATACTGATTTCGATATCAGCAGTTTCTTTTCGGTGATCGCGCACTTATCCTGCTCGGCCTTGATCCACAGTTGGCTCTTCTCCAGTCGTGCCTGGGTGTGTTCGCACTCTGTCGTCTTCAGCTGGAGCATGTCTTTGGTCACTTGCAGTACATCCTTGACGGACTCGACTTGCTCCTTGAGCACAGCTATCTGTTGCTCCTGCTGCTTATTCACTTTGGTCTTTTCGAAGAGCAATGTTTTGGCTTTGAGCAGTAGTTCCTCCTGTTCTTGTCGAGATTTCGGTGCGTCTGTTCCACCAAGCATCACCGATTGCTTTAGCGACTGTTCCAAATTGCCCACCCGCTTCTGCAGGCGCTCATTCTCACAGCGCGCATCCTAATTAAATGTAATTTCTCCTTCAAATCAGACCCCAATCAAAATACTGATCTTTCGAAACTAACCTCAAAATCTTTGCGTAGCGCTCCAATTCTTTTGCGAGACTCCTCGATCAGCGCCTGTTTCTCGCTCTCCAATGTGAATACCATGCCGAGCAGCTCGTTTTGTGGCTGCGCCGCTGGCTGATCGACTTGCTCATTCTGCCCAGCATCTGCAGCCACAGGCACAGCCACCGTTTCGTTATTATTCACATCGCCTTCCGCGCTGTTGCTTGCAGACATTTCTTCTATTATTTTTTAAATTTTCTACAATTTTATTAAAATTATTCCACGCGCTGCTTTTACGTTTTGCTTTGGCATATTGTGTTTTCCTTTTGTATTTATAGACAAAATAGATGCATGCGCTATTAATAGACTCTCCCAAATCGCTCTCGCTCTCTCACTCCGTCTCTCAGAATTCTCACTGCTCTACACTCAGTTGAAAAACGCGGATAAACATTGTTTTCAATTTAGTTTTGTATACGCCGCAGCATATTCAGATGTTTCGTTTATTATGCATTTTACGTGAATGAGAAAGGCTTGGAGAAATGGATGCGGGGTTAATACAAATCGCAGTTAGCACAAAGAAAAAACAATTAAATTGTTGTTACAATTATTATAAATGGGGTGGCGCGAAAGTTTGCAGTGAGTTTTCCATAAGATTAAGTGTCTAAACAAATAGAAGATGTGACAAGAGATCGGCCTAACCGTCTAGCTCGCCAGCGGCGCAGGCATCGCCGTAGCTCTTGCCGCTCTTGTCCTCGGGATTCAGCTTGATCATGTCGTCAATACGCAAGATGGTAATCGCTGCCTCTGTGGCGAACTTCAGCGATTTGATCTTCGACATGGCTGGCTCCAGCACACCCGACTTCTTGTTGTCGCGCACCACACCCTCAATCAGATCCAAGCCGGTCCACTTGAGGTCCCCATGCTTGGAGTTGGTTTGGCTGGAGTTGTGGTAGGAGCGCAGCTTGGCTACCAAATCGGTGGCATCCTTGGCTGCGTTAACAGACAAGGTTTTGGGAATGACCAACATGGATTTGGCAAACTCGGCTATAGCCAGCTGCTCCCGCGATGACAGCGATGTGGCAAAGTTCTCTAGGTAGATGGACAAAGCGGCCTCCACGCAGCCACCACCAGCAACGACTTTTTTGCTCTCCAGCACACGCTTCACCACGCAGAGAGCATCGTGCACGGAACGCTCCATTTCATCACAGTAGAAATCGTTGGGACCACGCAAAATTATGGACGCAGCAGCACTGTAAACACATTCAGAAAATTTATATAATGCTCGGCTCATGTTCCTTTGATGTTCTATTACCGTGCTTTGGTGCCCTTGATGAGAATGAGTTCGTCATCGCAAATGCGCTCCTGAGCCACTTCAGCTGCTTCACCCACCATTGATGCATCGAAGCTCTCTTCGCCGTCCATGTTTGTCAGCGAGGTAAGGAATGCAGCACCAGTTGCCTTGGCAATGATTTTCAGATCGCTCTTCTTAACGCGGCGCACAGCCATGGCGCCTGCCTCAACGAAGTACTTCATGCACAGATCATCAACACCGCCACTGGAGAGGACAACGTTGACGCCGGTGCCCAGAATCATGTTGATGCGCTCCTTGGTGATATCCAGCTCACGTGCGCGAATGGCCTCGAGTTTGTCGGGATCATTGATCAATACTTGAACGCCCATCTTCATCTTGGTCTTCTGCAGCGAAAAGTCCAGGCAGGCAATTTTTGCATTAACTACTTTTTTAGGCATTTGCTGTGAGGCCAGGGTGCAATTCAAGGCATATCCGGGAATCAGCACCGATTCGCGTGCCGACTTGCCATGTGCCTTCAGCACGTTTATGGCTTTGATAGAGTACGCTGCCTGTCCCTTGGGATCGGTGATCTTAACAGCTTGAGCTGCATCCACAACCATGGTGGAAAAGAAATCGGCATCGGCGCCAATGATCTTGGAGCTCATTGAAGTCTTTGCGATGTTAATGAGTGAATCACGGCTAAGCTCGTCCACTGGTGCAGTCAGGTGCTCTGAAATATATTTGCACGCTTCCTTGCAGGCAATACGGTAACCAGAGATAATGGAAGTAGGATGAATTTTCTGCTTGACCAATTCATCGGCGTTTTTCAGCAATTCAGCGGCCAATATAACAACGGATGTGGTACCATCGCCAACCTCCTCATCCTGCAGCTGAGCCAGCTCCACTAGCACCCTGTAATGTCAGAATGTCAGTTTCACTCAAAAAGATTGGAAAGAGTTAATTAACTTACTTTGCTGCTGGATGCTCCACCTCGAGCAGACGGAGAATAGTTGCTCCATCGTTGGTAATTGTAACATCGCCAATATCATCAACCAACATTTTATCCAAGCCAACAGGGCCCAACGAGCTCTTGACAATATTCGATATGGACAGCGCTGCCATAACTGTAAAAAGGAGTCATATTAGAGTCACGAATGACTGTCCTAACCTCACTTTAAGCTAGACACTGTCTGATATTATATTCATATTGTTGAATTGTTTCACAAATATAAATATAAGACAAGAAAACATTACTAACAACTTCTAGAATATTCTTCGCTACCACCTGGGGGTCTTATAGGCAACGTGCTTCTGTCCCGGCAACTTTATTTCAATGGTTGCAGCTGTTGCTGCATTCTACGATTTCTTACCGTTCTGTGTGCGCACAGAAGCGCCGGACTGTCGCGTGCCAGCGATGGATAAGGGACTTGCCAATGTCGACATATTTCGTCTGTATTGTGCGAGTTTTAATAAAAATTTTTATAAAAATTAGACACACACTGCTACTGCTCTCAGTGAAAAATTGCCGCACGCTAAACCGCCTGACTCACAGTTAGTGATGTATTTCAGCTCGATATATCGATATCAGACAGTCGATTATTATCTGAAAGTTCATTTGAATATATGTTTAATTTGATGATAAAATAAATGTTAATTAGTACATAAAATATTTAAAAGAAATGTATGTGTATTTGTATCAGTTAAAATTTAATTTAATTTCATAATTTTTTAAATTAAAAATTGGCGCTTTATGAAAATTCAAATTTCTTCAGTGCTGGAAAATGCGCTAAATGAACTAAGAGATTTTATTAAATTCAGATAAGTAATCGATAGCTAACGATCTTCACAAGAAATTTATTATTCGATATGTTATTTACAAAACGGCGGCAAAAACAACAAAAATCTTATTTGTATTTTAATTTTTACTAAACCGCTTTTGTTAATAGTGCAGTAACAACATATATAAAATGAGTACGACACCAAAAAAAATACAATCCGCTGCCATAGATTCAAGTACCTCTGAGCCTGAGGAGCAGCCACGCACACGACGCTCCACACGCAGACCAAGCCCCACAAAGAAGTATAAAGAGTACAGGGACAAGTCCGGAAATCAGCGAGTTGTCAACTATGCTGAGGAGGAGTCTCAGTCAGAAGAAGATGAAGATGAAGAGAATGTGGGTGCTGCAAAGCCAAATACTCGAGATATACAGCTAATACAGGCCGACTACAATGTAGCGGGGACTAGCTTATTTGGCTTCAATACGCCCAAGAAGCGAGATGCTATGGCACTAGCTGCACTTAATGCCACGCCCTGCACTCCGAAGACACCAAAGACGCCGCGCCTGGGTCTCAAGACCCCAGACACGAAGCGCAAAAAGGCAGATCAGCCCAAGACGCCGGCACATGTGAGAACGCGGGTGAAACAACGTACGTGGAACGAATTCAAAATCATTGATAACTTACAAATATATTATATATTACTATAGAGATAGCCAAAATTGTGGCTGACTCCGATGAGGATTTCTCCGCAGACAGTGACTTCCATCCAGGCGACGACGATTCCTCGAGTAGCAGCAGCAGCAGCAGCAGTGAAGGCGGTGCCAGTTCTGACAACGACGGCGCCGATGATGAGTCGAAGACGCCATCTAAGGCTCGTCGGGCCATAGTTGTGCCTGTGCTGCCTAAGACACCGTCGGCCGCTCGCCAGCGACAATCGGCGCGTGTGAAGAGATCAAACGAGTTTGTGCCCGAAAGTGATGGCTACTTTCATTCGCATGCCAGCAGCAAGATTCTCACGTCGGATCATACGCTAGATCGCCTGAAGAATCCACGATTAGCCGCTGATCGTTTGTTCACTCTGCTGGCTGATATGAAAGCATCCCCAGAGCACGAGATGGCCATCAATGCCATTATGGAAGAGTACCGCTCGTACTTTGCCAAATGGATGTGCATTCTAAACGAAGGCTTCAACATTCTGCTTTATGGCCTCGGCTCGAAGCGCCAGTTGCTGCAATCCTTTCATCGTGACATACTCGCCCAGCAAACCGTACTGGTCATCAATGGCTTCTTCCCCAGTTTGACACTGAAAGACGTCTTGGATAGTATTACTAGCGAGATTCTAGATGCTGGCCCAAGTCCAGCCAATGCCCACGAGGCCGTGGACATGATCGAGGAGGAGTTTGCACTCATACCCGAAACACATCTCTATTTGATTGTTCACAATCTAGACGGTGCTATGCTCCGTAATGTGAAAGCTCAAGCCATTCTCTCCAGATTGGCACGCGTGCCCAACATTCATCTATTGGCCTCCATAGATCACATCAATACACCTTTGCGTAAGTAGGCATAGTTGATGCCTGCCTTGGCTCGGGTATCTCCTAGTCGGGTATTCCTCTCCCCTTTCATTGTTGATTTCCAATCCCTTTCACATTTCTTTCTAGTTTGGGATCAGAACAAGCTAAGCAACTTTAACTTCTCGTGGTGGGATTGCACCACCATGCTGCCCTACACAGATGAGACGGCCTTTGAGAACTCATTGCTGGTGCAGAATTCTGGCGAACTGGCGCTGTCCTCGCTGCGCAGCGTCTTCTCCTCGCTGACATCGAATTCGCGCGGCATCTATATGCTGATTGTCAAGTTTCAGCTGAAGAACAAGGGCAATGCCAACTATCAGGGCATGCCCTTCAAGGACTTGTACTGGAGTTGTCGCGAGGCCTTTCTGGTTAGCTCCGATTTGGCACTGCGCGCCCAACTGACTGAGTTTCTGGATCACAAGCTGGTCAAGTCGAAGCGCAGTGTCGACGGCTCCGAGCAGCTGAACATACCGATTGATGCGTCGCTCCTGCAGCAGTTTCTCGACGAGCAGGAGAAGAAATAGTCGCAACATATTTAGAACATATTAATTTATTATCTAATTTGTTAAATACAATTACAATATGTCACTTTAAAAATGGTTTCTTCTCCTTCGCTTTGTTCGCCCGTGTTGTAACGTCCCTGACCCCGCCCCAGTTTTACTATAAAGTTCTATTACATAAGCATATATATATATATATATATATATATATATATATATATATATATATATATATATATATATATATATATATATATATATATATATATATATATATATATATATATATATATATATATATATATATATATATAAGTACTCGTACTCGTTTCCCAGTTGCTTTCTTCAATTGTTTATTGTTTTCTACACATTTAGATTGGCATGCATAAAAATGTTGTCTCCTTAGTAGCTTTAATATGATTTGCATTTTGATATTGACTAAACAAACTTTTGCACAGCAATGCGTCGCCTCAATCAATCAATCAATTAATCAATCAATCAACGTCACAATTTCAATTAGATTCTTATGCTGTGCAAAAACATTGTTCAGATTTATATTGTGCATTTGTATTGGAATCAAAAATAACTATTGCTAAATGTATTTACAAATTTTGTTGTTGTTCTTTCTGTCTGGATGCAGCAGAGCTAAGTTGGGGTTTGCTTGATTTCTTGATCTTAACAAAATTTGAATATTATTTATTTATAGTTTATTTGTTGGGTTATCACTTTTTAGTTTATTCGTTCGTTCGTTCGTTTGTTCCTTTGTTTTGCTGAAAAAAGAAGAATGTCTTGCCTAGACTCGAGTCAGCTATATATCTATATATATATATATCTAACCTTGATCCAGTAAAACTTGTTGTTGTTGCTGTTTTTGCTTACTATACACAGAGTGCTACAATTTGCTTTTATTTACGATCTTTTTGAAGTTGTTTTCTTTTAAGAGTTTTTGTTTGTGGTTTGTTTTTTTTACAAGAAATAAAGAAGATTGCATTAAATACTTAAAAACAAAAAAAAAACATTAAAGTTTATTGTTTTTTGTTTAACGAAAAGAGAAGAGGTTTACATTTTGTTGTCTGTTGTTGTTATTGCTGTGGTGTTGGTGTTGCTGTTGTTGTTGTTGTTTAGTTACATACAAAAATAAAAAGTTTGAATGCTTCTATTGAATTGAATTAGCAGAGTTTACATATACACAATATATAAATCAACTTCATTATCATATCCGTATCATTATGCATTAGTCATACTCATCGAATATACATCACAATCAAAGTGTACGCTTTGTAATATAATAATATAGTTATATAATAATAATAATAATCATAATAATAATTATAATAGTTATGCAATTTATTATTTTTCGTTTTTGTTTATATTTGCCTTTCTTTTCGTTACATCATCATCATAATCTTATGCACACTTTTTATTCTTATTGATTTTGTGTTGTTTTCTCTCTTTTTGTGTTTTTTTCTTGATTTTTTCCTTTTAGTTTTATATTTATATATTTATTTTACTTTTACTTTAAATTGTTTTTCGTTTTTTGTTTTTGTTTTCTTTTTTTGTAATTTCATCTTAAAATTAAGCATTAATCATAAATCATAAATCAACAAAATAAAAATATTACATTTATCAAGCATTTGAATATTAAATTACTCGATATTGAAACAATAAACGGCATATAGAATGCTTGTTGTTGTGGCTCAGGCCAGTTGTAGTTGTTGTTGTTGTTGTTGCTGTAGTAGTTGTTATTTGTTTTGCTCCTATTGTTGGTGTTGTTGTTTCAGTGTTGATCAAAAGTTGCATATGCAAGCAACATTTTAAATATATTTTACAAATGTTGTTACTTATGTTGTTGTTGTTAATAGTAGTATTTGAAATCTTGATCAAATTATACATTTGCATGCAAGTTTTAAAATGGTTGTTGTTATGAATATGATTAATTGTTGCTCTCGTTGTTATAGCATAGCATACGAATCTCTTGATCAAATTAACAATTTGTTTGCAACTTTTAAAATCTACTTTACAATTGTTGTTGTTAATATTATTGTTATTATTGTAGGTATTGTTGTTGTTGTTGTTGTTGCTGCTGCTTGTTGCTGTTGCATTTAGTGTTACATGTTTAGCTGCTGGATTAAGGTTTCAGCTCATTTTCACGCGTTTCCTTGGTGGTCCAATTGGTGGGATTTGTTGTGTTGCGAGCGCACGAAATGCCTCCGCTATCAAATGTGAATGTGTCGTAATCATATTTTGCCAGCCAGAGGTTTCCATCACATCGGTGGCATGACTGCAAGTGAGGCAACAAGGACAACAATGAATTGATATGACAATGTTGAGGCAAGTTGTGAGTACTTACGTATTAATGAAATCTATCGTTTGTGCTTTCAATTGATCCGCACTATGGAGATCAGCTAATATTAACGTTTCGGCTGCTGTTTCAACAGAGAGATTGACGCACAGCGCCTCCTCACACATCACTTTCAGCTTTTCGAGTGCGTACTGTAACAGAGATATACACAATTAGTTATAATGGATATAGGTAGGATATATATTCAGCTGCTTGAGCTCTTTTAGCATTAATTATTCAGCAATTCAGCACGAATGAAATCCTCACCTTATCAGCAGCCGCTAAGAGATCATCAGCCATTTTTTCTAGATTGGACGCCTTGCCCGTGTAAATGAATCGTAGCATCTCTTTGAGCACCTCATGATCCACATCGGTTATGGCGACACGATTCAGCTTACGCTCCTCCATTTCGTGCTCAAACATGGCAGCAAAGACATCGCTGCGCGCTTTATAGAAGGAAGAGCAAGGAAGAGGTTAATTAGCATTATTTTAGACCATCGGAGAGTTATATTCTCTATATTTACCTGCCAATATGGCTTTGTGCGCTTGAAATTCTCGACCGCCCACTGAGAGCGTGACATCGCTAAACTTCTCATTGTCGAAGAGATTGCCAAGATCTTCAGAGAGCTTGCACTCGGGCACTTTGAACTGCACTATATTGGATTGTCCCGAGATATTAACGCTATCCGCCACAACGCTCACCTCGCAGAAAATGGTCAGCTTGTCCTCTGGCAACAAGCCATTGGCCTCGTCTAGTAGAAAATCGCGGCGTATAAATTTCTTAAAGCCCCAATCTTTGCCCTGAACAAAACGATATGCGCTGCAAATGAATAGGGAAAACGAAAATATATATTAGACGATTCGTAATATAATATTTGATCTGAAAACAAGTGAGTTACTTACCGTTGGGATTCCATGGCTTTGGTTTCCTCACGTTTTGCATTTAATATGGAAAATTTGAACTTGGCTCTGACTTCAGATTTGTTACACGATACTAACAGTAAATATAATGATAAGTAATCCTTGCTCTCCTCATCTAAACCCTTGGGATTTACCCGTAAACACCTAAAGAACGATGGAATATCAATTTAGTTACAGTTAAGTAAAGTTATACATATATTTATATATATATTTATCCGATTTTACTTACCATTTCAGTTTGTCATTAGCACCCGCTGAGAATGTGGAAGATTTGAGAACTTCGCCCATTTCTTCCCGACAAAAACTAAAGTTATTTATGGTCCACATATAACTAAATTTAACCACTTTGACCTGTAAATGTTATGAAAAGAAGAATCGATCGTTAGATATGAAATGAATCGCATTTTGCTTTAATAAGACCTGCTTATACAATGGGCTACTCTCTTATATAATTGGTTCTCCTTACATTTTGTTGGTTTGTTTCTTATTTCTGATTGATTGCATTGATCATTCATTATCAATTATCAATTATCAATTTATCAATCAATCAAAACTCTTTTTATAACTGAACATTTTGAAATCGTTTGATTTCTCAATCAATCAATCAAAATTGTGTTTTTATGTTTAATTTTCTCATATAAATTAGCTCAAATATCAGCTTCAATATATTTGCTTCTGGACTTTACATTGATCTTCAATCATTCAATCCCTCATGCTCATATGATGGACTATACCAACTAGCATATAGTTCATATAGTAGACAAACTCTGCTATGGGTCAATGAATTCCATTCGCATTTGGTTTCAGTTGTGATTTGGCTTTAAGAGCACACCTGCGTAACGAGCGGAAATGCAGTTTCCACAAAAGTGGATTCAGTTTACACAGCTGAAATACGAGCAGAGATGTTAAGGAAAATCCATAGGAATGCAAAACTGAAACTTAATCCCAGGCAGATGAGCAAGGAGTACAAAGGCATAAGGGAATCGATAAACGGCAATCGTTAATCGGGTGTTGGGCCTTACCTGCGTATAACACCAGTTCTCAGCGACTGGCGTGTTTACTTCCGGCAGGGGCGGCGAGGGTACACGACTGACCGCCATTGTGCTACTGGATGCGTGCAGGTTCGAGGTGACTCTAGCTGTTTGGCTTGCCTGACATTCGTTAACCGGCAATCTGCAAAAAGAAAGAGAGAGAGAGAGTGAGTAAAGTGTGGTTAGATTGAATTGCAATTCTATATATAAAGTGAAAATATATTTATGCATATTTATGTGTATATATTTAGTTTGATAGTTAAAAGAATGGAGCACCTTGGCTCTTGTAGTATCTCCATGATGCTGCGCTCGAACTCAATCTTGACGAAACGACTATCGGATCTGGAGTGTCTGGCCAAAAGATTGAGCAGCTTTAGCAGCAAAGAGTTCTCCAGCTTGAACACACACACAAGCGCACACAGAAAAAAAAGAAATGTAACTAGATTTTCTATTTAAAATAAATTATAACAGGATAGAGACAAGACACACGAGGCACAAGAACGGAACTGAGACGAGTACACGGAAATCACAAAGTAAAATGCGCCAAAATGTGCAGTGCGCATAATTGTGAGTAAGACGAGCGCGCAAAAATGAGCATTAACCGTTATTGAGTAGGAGAGTGAGAGCAAGCTCTAAGCAGTGAGTGTGCTCACTGAAGAGCTTTTGAGCTACGATTGCCCGACTTAAGGAGTGCGAGGAGAGCGCGTATACAGTTATAGCTGCTAGCGACTGATGAGCGATGTAGACACGACTGTTCTGCCAAAGCGGCAAATTGTAACTAAACACTGAAACTGGTGTGTGGGCTGCCAAAAGAAATATAAAATCTGAGACGGCCAAGACGGATGCGTCACAGGATGCAAAGACAAGAATAAGTCACAAGCAGAGCCTGCAGATGACAGCAAACAATAGACCAAAAATTGTAGCCAAGAGTGGAAAATTGACAGAAAACAATGGGCGAGAGAGAGAGCGCAATCCAAAGAGAGGGAGGATCTGCTACAGCAACACAAATAACAAAGAGACCTGGGCGCAGATGCAGCAACATTTTCATATACAATTAAGCAAAAAAAACACGGAAAATCTATACAAGGCTGAATGAGGCAACAACAACAACTGAGATTTTTCTAAGAGATGCCACAAATGTTCGCTGCTCAGCTGCCTCTGTTGCCAGTGCTGCTGCTGCTGCTGTGCCGTGACCATCAGAATTGCTTGAAAAGGACCTTCAATGCGCCTGTGTGTGACAGCGCGTGCGTGTGTTAAAAGGTTGACGCGAATTTTATCAAGGTGAACAAACCGTAAAACAGCATCGGAAACAGTTGCCAGCAGCAACCAGCAGCAGCAGAAACAACAACGAACTTAACAAGCAGCTGCGCAGCAGCGCAGTCAACGTCGACGTCGACGGCGACGTCAATCAAGCGGGGCAGTCAACCGCCGAGTCGTCGTCGTCGTCGGGCTTAGTACCTTCAAGTAGCTTTATACAATTTTTAGTGAGTGTGCTTTAATGTTAATGACATTGATTTGGCATTGAACGAAACACGCACACACACACACACACAAACAGAAACAAACACCTGCTCAGCACAAGCTGCCTACCGTCCGTCTCTCTTACGCTTTTTGCGCTCTCTTTTGTGCTTGCCGCTGCTGCTGAAGGGCTAGAGTCGAAACTTTTTGTTTATTATGATGACATTGGAAACGTTTAGCTCAAACATGGTTTGGCGGCAAGGCAAAGCCCATGGCGCACAAGTTCGTAGTTAAGGTTAAACGTTGTGTGGTGGGGGGCGTAAAGCCAAGCCAAAGTGATTTTCGGGCAGCCACAGTGCACAGTTAAAGCTCAAGATGATTAATGAGTTACAGCAATCGTCAAGAACTCCCAGCGTGTGAGCAATGACTCAGCACTTGAGCTGATTAGGCTGGACCCAAACTACTTAACGAATAAAAATGTAAGCTGCATTAAAATGGAATTGTAGAGGAAAGCAAATAGTTGTATGTAAGAAATGTTTATATATTAAAATTAAATTTGAAAAATTTTATAAAAGTAGCCTTAAATGTGCATGTACTATATATATATATATGTATATATAATATATTGAGTGTTCACTGTACTCAGTTCAGCTGCTTATTTCTAGGTCCAGCCTTTCCAAGCCTTTTGTCTATACGCTGCAGCTGCTGTAGTCGCGGTCGCGGTCGCCGTCGCCGTTACCGCCGCCGCCGCCATGGACAGCTGAATCGAATGCATTTGGTCATGGACACGCTGCTAAGGCAGCACCTTGAGTGATCTTAAACGTTACACAGAATGCATCCATTCAATTGTGTGGGCACAACACAGCAGGCCAGAAAGAGATAAAGCGAGGGAAAGAGAGACAGGCAGGTCAACAAAGCAAAGAGAATTTATGACAAAGAGCAGCACGTGTTAAGCTGCGCATTATAAATCGGCTTAGCTGTCAGGCAAAGAGAGAGAGGGAGAGCAAGAGAAGGCAAAGGCGAACGCGAAGGAGTAGAATGTGAAAAGGCAAGCAACAGAGAGAAAATCGAATATGTTTGGGGTCTTTGCAGCTGGCTGGCTGTCTGGTTGCCTTTCTTGTAAATGAAAATCGCGCCAAATTGAGCAACTTTTCACCAATTTTCCGCCAAAACAAAAGTCGCTTGTTATATAATTGAAGTCGAAACACATTTCCGGCAACTTTTCATTAGCATTTAAATGAAATTTGATAGAAAGAAAAAAGCCTCCGAATCAAACAACGAACAAACGAATGTCGACAACAAAAGGCAGGCCAATAATAAAAATGGTGAAAATTTTCATTTTTACAACAAATTATCGCATGAGTTTTCACTCGACTGGTGGTTGTTGTTGCTGTTGCTGTTGTTGGCGTTTTCACCAACAGCAACAACAGCAACAAAACATAAAAAGAAACAACAAACAGAGGCGGCGGCGGCAGAAAATGCTCCTTTCACTCGCCCAACAACAACAGCAACAAATGAGTGGAGTGAAAAACGTTTTGAAGAAAAGGAAATGCTTTTCATTTTACACACACACATACAGGCATGCATATAAAGGCGATTCAAAGATAAATTTAACAACAGCACAGAAACGAGCTGGCAATTTAATTTAAATAATGTGATCTTCCATGCCAATGTAAATGATTTAAAAAAAAGAAAAGAGAAACTACTCTTAGCGCCTGCTCATCTCTTCACTTCCGCTACTAAATGCAGTAGCAACAATAATAACGTCAACAACAACAACAATGGCCAGCCACCCACCCACTGGCTCATGCAATTTCTCTTCGACTACGCCTTGCGCATTTATGCTCTTCGTCATCATACATATACATAAGCAAGTTAGTACACATGTGTGTATGCATGTGTGTATTTATTTCGGGGGGCCGAGATGTCAACACTTGAACGCATATCAATTTTGTAAACTCCCACGCTCAAGTTTCGTTTTATCGTTAAGTTTCGTTTCGTTTCGCTACGTTTCTTATTTTTGTTGTTGTTGTTATTGCTTATTGTCTTTGTGTGAAGTCAGTCGTTAATTTTGTTGCGTTGCGTTGCGTCCATTTGCCTTTTACGAACGCAGCACAGCGCAGTCGATGCAAAGGCCGACCCATAAGGAGAAAGCTCCTCAGCCTCTCTCTTTCTCGCTCCCTCTGCAGTTTTGCTTGCAGTTTTCGTGAAAGTCGCTGCCAATAGCAGCTGCTGTGGCTACTGTTGTTGTGGTTGTTACATAAAATGTATAAAAATCATTTAAGTAGAGTGAAATTTGTAAATTTTGTACATTTTTTGCAAACGATTGCAATTATGCATTTGTTTATTATTATGAAAAATCAAATCTCTGTTATAACGGTGAAAGGCTGCGATTCGTATAACAAAGCTTTACAGTCACGATGAAGAAGCTGAAGAAGGAAAGGCGAAAATTTGCCGCGTTCTATTTCCAAAATGAACCCATTTTCTGTTTACTTTCATAGAGGCGCTTTATCTAGATAAGGAAAATATAGTTGTAGTAGTTATGTAGATGGGGTCTTGCTCAATTTTTGACACTTTGTCAGGCCGCATTGCAACATAAATGAAAGTTTACACTAGTTTTGCGTTAATAACGAATAATGACAAAGGGAAAACATATTTCCGTTACGTAAGCATTACAAGCAGCATTGAAATGAGCTGTTGACGGCTGCGCCGTTGCTTGGCCTGTATTTATTTGTATGGCGCGCACTGTATGTGCGCAGGCGTGTAGGCGTCAAAGGCAGACGTCAGCAGCGGCTGCGGCTGCGGCAGCGACAGAGAATTTCACCCGACCGCAGTGTAACCGAAGCCAGGCGACGTAAAACGAGAGCAAATCGTTATTAGGCACGAATAACGACGAAACAACGACAGCGCTTTATGTAATCGTCAGCGCAGTAACAACAAAAACACGCGCTATGCTTGCGGCGAAAAAAACTCGTTTGATGACGTAGCACACAGTCAAAGCTCAGCTTACATGTGGCCTCCCTGCTTGGTCGCTCTCTCTCTCTCTCTCTCTCTCGCTAACTTGCTCTCATGCTGAGGCTTGCTTTCAGTCAGCACGTTGCCCGTCGCGCTCTGCGACGAGCGCGTGGCGTTTGTATTGTATAATAGTAGAAATGCTTAATTATCATTAAGCGTACGTCATTAGCAAACATCATTAATGTGTTGAGCCATGATATGAAATCAATAAATTAATAAACATTTTGTGCCCAATTTTTTACACTGCACAAGAGTTTGGGGCCAAACTTGGTCTGTCTATTATTATTATTATTGTTGTTGTTGTTGTTGCCTCTGCTTGGCTTGTTTGCATTTTGCCGCTTTTACCATTTCTCTGCACTTTCTAAACAAATTGTGCGGCGACTGCGACGAAGCGAAAGAAACGACAAGAAATTGGCTTTCATGCGTTTTCACATTTTGTTTTTGTCGTGCTTTCATTTTTGTTGTTGCTGTTGCTGCCGGATTTCTACTCGCGCCTCTCTCTCTTTCTCTATCTCGCTCTTTAGCTCTTTGAATATCTTTTTATTGGCTTAGAAATTTATTTGTGCTTTGCTTGCTATAGAGATTTGTTCTAAATTCAAAATGTGAAAGAGGCGATGCTGCTTGGCTTGGGTGAAATGCCTTAAGCAAAGTGAAAACCAAAAATAATAAAAAAAAACATTTGTAGCAATGATTTTATTGATTGGAGCAGAGCAGAGTTCAAGCAACTCGCAGCGAATCACTCAGCCACAGCGGCTAGGCAACATGCTGCTGCAGCAATCGATGTCTGCCGTTGTTAATTAATTTAATTTTTGAAAGTTTTGCAGTCTTTTACTTTTTATTAAATAATTTATTAACTACGTACATCTACTTATTTGATATTAAAATGAGAAAGTTGCAGCTTTGACTTTAAAACGTTTTCCGATTTTAATTCTTTTTTTTGGCAATGACAAAGGCTTAGCAACTTGTTGCAGCAACATGTCACTTTGAAGTGATATTTTCAAAGCGAAGAGAGGAGCACATGTGTCAGCGAATGAGCCGAGTCTGACCCTTGCGGCAAGCGCACTGAAGCAAACTTCCCGTTCCGTTTGCGCAGAGGGCGTGCAAAAAAACCATAATTAAACCGCAATTCGGTCATTTTATGTTTACTGTCCATTTACGAAAATCAAAGCAAAGACACGACTCAACATGATGAACGCTAATGACTCTACAAGTCTTTCGTCAAGTCAAAGAGAGTGAGAGTACGCAGGAACGCATATTGAGTGGCAGTGTTGGGAGAGCACATGGCAGGCAAGCGTGCAAGAGTGGGAATGCGATAGGGATATATGAGTGTATGTGAGCTTCCATTCTACGCCGCTTCCTTTCTCCCTCTGCCGCACTCGTGTGCTATATGAATCACTTCAATAAAGGGAAATATAAATAAAAAATCGCTATCGCTGCTCCAGGGCCTATCGACCGATTCGCCGTCGCGACATACCCAAGGCTAATTAAAAGCAACAAGTGCATATAAGAAGAAGAACTCAATCAGCAATACATATGTATGTATGTGTAATGCGAGCCAGACAGCTGTTTAGTGTTTCCTCTGTTAAACACCCTGCACCCCACCACAGCCCTTTTCTACCACTTCATTTCCATTGCGCTTAACAACACTGGCATCAACTGCTTCAATCTTTCGTTCACTCAAGTCGCTAAGGTCAAAGCGTTAACCAATTAAAAGTGGGTTACGCCGAGGTTGCAAACCAAACTAGCACACACACAAACATACAGACGTATATGCATATGTGTGTATGTGTGGTAAATTGCAAGTCATCGGAATTAACACAGCAAATAATGCTGGTAAATGCACTGAAAATTTGTTAAACAAAATATTTTGCTGATTGTTGTTTGTCGCTAGTCAAGGATGCGCGCTAAGCATTGCCAGTGTTGTATAACTACAGTGAGAGCGCTAACTAGGCGAATATTTTCACATATTTTTATGTAACATTTCATTTTTATTTTTTTTGATTTTAAATATTTATTTTTTTTTTGTTTAGTTTTCACTGCAACTAAATAAATTCAGTTTGCGTTTGCTAATTCAAAATTACATTACGACTCTGTTCCATTGCCATTCGTTTTAATTGTACTTTACCACCCCCATGCGTACATATATTTATGCACATGACTGTATAAGAGTTTATTTACCTTTTATCACAGAAATTTGCAGCGGCGTTACAAAACTCCTTCGAATTGGGGCATTTAACTAATAATACTAGGCACAGTGGAGATTGTTGTTGTTGCTGATTGTTGCTGTGATGATGGTGTTGGTGTTGATGTTGATGATGCTGTTGCTGCTGGAGGTGTTGCTGGTTGCTGTGGCTTTGATGTTGCTGCTGTGCAGGATGAGCGCAATTAAAATGTTGCTGCTGATAGTGCGATGAGGAGGCAGACGGAGAGGCAGAAGAAGAACTGGAGCTATTGCTCGCTGAGGACGAGGCTGAGTTGTGGCTGCTGCTGCTGCTGTGTTGATGATGCTGCTGCTGATTGAGATGCCGACGTATCGATTGATTAATGCGATTCGTAATTGAATTGGTCAAAGCGGAATGATGGCTATGCAGATGATGATGCGGCGACAGAGAGCTGGAGGGGCTGCTGCAGCTGGCGGTGGATGAAGTGGGTCCGAATAGACGGCTGGCAATGATGCTGTTGCTGCTGCCGCTGCCGCTGTTACCGTTGTAGTGCCTGTTGCCGGCACAGGCACTGCTGCAATTGTTGCTGGAGGAGGAGGAACTTTGTGCGCGCGTCAAAATGTTTTGTAAATTGCTGTTGCTGTTGTTGTTGCTGCTGTTGTTGTTGCTGTTGTTGTTGTTGCTGAAAGCAGCCTGCAATATGCTGCTGGGTGTTGCCAAATGTTGCGCCAGTGTTGCTGTGCCACTTCTTGTTGCTGCTGCTGCTGCTGCAGTTGCTCCACTTTCGTAATTCAGGTGACCCAAATGTTGTTGCAAAACTGAAGTTGCTGCCGCTTGTTGCTGCTGCTGCTGCGGCGATGGTGGCGGCGGTGGTGTTGGTGTTGGCGTTGGCGTGTTAACAGCAACAGCGTGTGGGTGCTGCGGCAACGTGGACGTCGACGTTGACGTCGACGCTGGCGTCGTCGTCAGCGACGATCTGCGCAGTAATACTGGAGGCGTTGATATCAATTGCTGCAAGCGGCTGCAGTTGCTGCTGCTGCTCGATGCAGGCGTCTCTGCCAACGCGCTGCTCAATGCGCTGGCAGCGGCAACATTTTGCGTTCCACTTTGACAGCAACAATTATCACTTGAAATTTGTTGCTGCTGTTGCTGTTGCTGCTGCTGTTCCAAATTCACATCGACAAGATTTTCATTTTGATAGATTTCGTGCAGATTTCGCTTTTTTTTGATTTTCACATAAGGCTCATACATTTTATAATTGAAAATTTGCTCAATTATAATTATTATTATTATTATTGTTGTTGTTTTTATAATTTATTTTAATTTGCTTAGAAATTTGTTATGTATTCACATTGATTAACACAAAAGCACAAATCACATGTATAAAAATTAATTATTTTTCTTTATTAAATTTTCTGTGACGTTCTTTTTTCAACCGTTCGCCGTTGAATTAATTTAAATTTGTTTTAAAATTTCACAAAAATTTAATAATGCATTTTAGTTGCAACACTTTTGATTGAAACCCTGTTGTTGTTGCTGTAGCAGCTGCTAATTTGGCCGTCAACTGCTTTTTTGACGCACGCAATTGAACACGAACCACAACCGCTTCGCTTGAAAGTTTGCGGAGAACTGAACTAAGTGTAGCCAACTGAGCAACGGTTCGGGTGACTGCTGTCGACGTCTCTGCTCGCAGCTTGCTGCTCGCTGGCTGCTGCCTGCTGTTGCTGAGTGAGCGGGCTGTCCGATTTCAATGCTCGGTGAATTTTTGGTGTCGACGCCAACAGCGCTGCTCGCAGCGTTTCATTTTTCGTTTCGTTTCACTATGTAACAAAATCGACGCTGCAGCAGTACGTCGTCGTACTGTGTCGAAATGTACACATACACATTTATTTAGACTAGTGCAGAGCACATACAGCTACACCTACACTCTCCACGGTTAGTCAAGTGAGAGGCGTTGGTGGGGCGCTTTGTGTGAGGTCGATTAGCGTATGGGAAAGGAAGCAAAGTCGGCGGCGACACTGAAAAACCACTGAGCGCAACTGCGGAGAGAGTGCGCCAGCTAGCAAGCGACCGAGCGAGCGAGTGAGAGAGCGAGAGCTAGCTGAGGGCCAACGGCAGCTGATAATTGTATGTATTCAAGTGTGCGTGTGAGTGTGTGAGGCTGATGACGAGGGCGAGGCGAACGAGGCCATGGCATGATGATGGCTGATGGGACAGCCAGGCCAAGCTGGAGGTCCTTCCAGCAGATAAGCCTTAATCATTTAGTCACAGAGCCAGCAGCTCTTCAATTGAACCGACGCGATGGCCTTGCTGCTGCTGCTGCTGCTGTTGGCCGTTGTTGTTGCTGTTGCGGCTTGCTTATCGGCGCTTCCTACTTTACATCAAAGTGCGCGACGGCTTCAGCTTCGATTACACATATCGTTTATGCTCTTTCCCTGTGCCGCGCTCTTACGTTAACTCAAGTGACTATGCTTTAGGGGGTGTATAATGCATTACGTTACGTTACGTTACGTTACGTTAAGCAATGTGTATAGAGGGAAAAGAGCGCTATGTTATTTATATTATTAGTAACTATAATTTCAACTCGCATATGAAAATTTGCAGTTCGCAAAAAGAGAAAAGAATTTTTCTCTTAGTTTAGGCTACCTTTTGTTTTCTGCAAGTGTATATATTTATGTATATAGGCATAGGTAGATATATATATACTCTTAACTATGTATAAGCCCAGGGGCGTTGTCGCCGTCGCCGTCATCGACGTCTTCTTCTTAGTTTTCGTCTTCGTCTTCATCCGTTGTCGTGGCCCACCCAAATAGAAGCAGCCAGCCGGCTCATCACTTAACTCCATGCTCTCTCTTTCGTTCGCTCTCTCTTTGCGTTGCCCACTCAACACATTCGTTTCATTTATGGCGTGCAAATTAGCATCGGCCGCAGGGGCCTCGTGTGTGTTCGCATGTCCTTTAGCCCGGGCCACACATCAACTACTACAACAACAACAATGATGATGACAGCTACTGTAAATGTTTGTATGTATGCGTATGAGTATACGTAGCGACTGTCAATCTGTTGCCCATCAGTCGGGTCTGGGCATCATTTGAATGTGTGAAAATTTGACAGTTATGCGTCGTTTGCTTTGAAGTTGCAAAGGCCGAAAACTTGAAACTAGAAACTCGAAAGCCGAAAGCCGAACAGCGCTGTTGGTGTTGAAAGTTGGGCGAGAGTTGCGATTGCTTTGAGTTATCGATGGGAAGGAGACAACGGTGGTTCAGCAGCTGGAAAAGTGCTTAACGCTGACAGACTCTGACACTGGCTCTGTCTCTGAAATTGGCTAATTTCAACTGTCGAGCAAATTCAATTAGAAAAGCCATTTTGCGTGTCTGTCGTCTTTAAGGTTCTTTCAATTAAAACATAGTATTTTTTTCATTTTTACATCTATACATAAATTAGATTCTCATCAACGTACAAACCATCACTTCCCACACAGCAAACGCGCCTTATTGGGCGAGAGCGACTCAAGTTCAGTTTGATTATTCATACATATATAATATTAAAGGCCATTCCACGTCCATTGGCCTTTGACCACTTCCTTCAATAGCGGAAATAACATAACTGGTTCACCTTTCGATGCGATTCGGTTTGATGTTGAGCTAGAGCCCCGCCTCCCCCTTCAATGCTTATCGATTATTATTATCGACTTTCACAAAGCTGAAGAGCTAGCTTACAAATAATCGATTTTCTAAAGCTGTTAATAGAAATTCCTATCGCACTGTGTGAGTGTGTGTGTGTGCAAAAGCGCATGCACATGATTTACTTGACACTAATTTCCATAAATAAAACAAAAAGTTCAATAAAAACGAAACACCTACCACCCTACCCTCCTCTCTCTGTCTATCTCCCTCTCTCTCTCCTATCCACGCTCTGTTAGCGCTTCAATGAATGGATGGCTCTCTGACAATAACCCAATTTTCACTAGCAACAAAGCAAAATACTAATACACACAAGTGTGTGTGTGTTTTCAACGCGTGTGTGACGACCAAGGCAGGCAGCGACGCTGACATCGACAGCGACCGCAACGTCATCTCATTCGAATTCGAATTCTCATTCTGATTCTCATTCTCATGGTTCATCGTCACCTTCTTCTATATTTGTCAATATTTAAAACTAAAGTAGAGTTTGAAGCTTTTGTACGCTGCCAGCTGCGACGCGGGCATTGCGTGGGCAGCGATGCCACTGACGAAAGTGTAAATTGATTTTATTGGCTACGAGAGTTGCTTTAACTGCTGATCGATGCGTCTTAAAATAAACACACACGCATGTGGAACGAGTTGGACAGGCTTCAAATCCACACATCTGAGATTGTAAAAAAGAGAGAGAGAGGGGGCGGGTAGACAAATTGACACAAATGGAGTTGTAAGCGCGTCCAAATACATTCACACAACGCGAGAGAGCTGCCCAAATGCCGTGGGATAACTTAACTTCCGCACTCGTGCCGAGGAATGGAGTGAAACTTTGAGATTTTTTTTCTATTTTTTTTTCGTAATCACTTTGCACACAACAGCAATTGCCGTTTCGGTTGCAGCTTTTTACTTTGCTTCTTTTTTGCTTAGTTTTTGTTGTGCTTCGTCTCGTTTCGTTTCTATTAATTTAGATTTTAAAATTTTCATATCTTGTGGCTGATCCATGTAACGAAATGAGTGAGATTAGAGCGTGCGTTATTTTCCGCATATCACACACACACATATATATTTGAGTCGATTTGTAAGTGAATTTTGTTGTCGTCATCAATTGACTTAATTCGAACTTTCCAACAAAGATTTCGAATTACGAATTTTCGATTTCCATTTACCTTTTAGCATACGCATAAAATTTAGTAATGTTTTTTTCTCTTTCTTTTTTGTTTGTCTGTCACGCGCCCATTGAAACTAGTTCAGCGATAATTCATAAAGAGTTTATTTATTATTTTGATTCGATGTTTTTTCCTCTTCCTCTTCCTCTTCTTCATTTCTTAATTTTATTTTATGTTTACTGTTTCTGTTTCTTTCTTTTTCTGGTTTTTAGTTTTCGTAACCAGGTTTTAGGCTGGCCAAAGTGGGGGAAAAGTGTCGAAAAAATGCGTGTCGAGTCTCGACTTGGCCTTGGTTTGTTATGGTTTATGCTGCTTTCGTCGATTATACAATAATATCCGACCCGACCCAGTGGAAATAAGTCGCTCGTCTCTTTCGCTGACTACTCATGCGAGTGGCGGGTATGATAGACTTGTCATGCGATATGTTCACAATATTTAAACATATTTGCCCATACTTTTTCATGCGTTTCGTTAGCTTACGTCTCATTATGTATTTTCCCATGTATCATATAACTTTGCCTTACGTCATATTTCCTTTTTGGACTTGTTTTTCTTACGGTATTGCCATACGTTCTTTGAATTAGCTTATCATACCCATTATCTAAATATCTCTCACTATTCTTTCTTTGTACATGCCTCATTCGTTTTTCTTACGTTTCTTTATCTGAAACTTCTTCATTTGTCTTACGTTTTCCGTAGAAGACTTTTGTTCCTTAAACCGTTTCCTGCTCCTGTCTTATGGCCATTCGATCTATAGAATTTTTGTGTTTTGTTTGTCCAACTGCAAAATTTTACAGCTCGAGCTATAGACGATATGTCGAACCGAGTCTTAAGTCAGGTTCAACGCCTGATCGTATCAGTCATTTGGGCGGCGAGCGAGAACACCCAGGCTGGACCGTAAGATGTCAAAACAACAATCGTTAATTTGATTGTCTCGCTTGGGTCGCTGGGTGGGCAAAAAGGACATCGAATGATACCTTTTAATTGTAATTGTAATTGTAAAGCAAAGGAAGAAGAAGACGACAATGCAGCATACAGTCAAAATCTGTGCAGCTTGACAAATGCAATTGCTGATGTCTTCACCCGCTGGCAGACTCTAACCACAAAGTAGGGTCTCGTTCTATGCTTCTTCTTCTTCGCATAGGACAATGGCTGTAGCGCTGGTAATGGACTTCCCACGGCGTTTGTTTACGCTCATTAAACGTCAAAAGGTGCCACTGGCAGAGCAGCTGATGCTGTTGCACCTGTAAATGGATTGCTGCGTGTGCGGTCCGTCTCCTGTGTCATATATGGTCTTTACTTCTTACATACACTGAGAGAAATGATTTGCAGTTTAACTTGATTGTGAAATAAAATGTTTGAAAACTGATATGAAATAGATGAAATTCAAGTTTTGAATACATTTGAATTTAATTTTCGAATTTCGAATTTTTATTTCTGTTAAATACTATCGAAAATTTTCGAATTTAATTTTTTGGATCTTTTCAAATTTTGAATTTTTATTTTGTTTTTTACCGACTTTATGCTATATACTACTAATTCCATACATTTTTTTAAAATTACAATTTTCCAGTTTCAAATTTAATTTCGAATTTTGATTTCTGCAAAACTATTTTCTTTATATCATTATAAATTATTTTTGATCAAACTTTTACTACTCATTCATAAAGCTTAATATATGCATTTAAAAATCAATATGCACACAAATTTCTCCAAGTGTTTCTAACAATTACGGCTCAATGGCAAATAATTCAATCTACGCTCTTTTACTCTTTTGACGACTCCTCGGCTATCGTGATGGATGTGCGAGTGAGCTGGAGCAACATGCAAAGAACACACACAGGCAGACACACACGCATACATAGACTTTGTAGTTGTGGCTAGGCTAATTTGAAGTGCGTGCGTGTGAGTGTGTGCGAGTGGCTTTGTGTGTGGCCCAGCCGAACAGGCGTGCGGGCTTGGTCAGGTAACTGCGAGATGAGCTGCGGCGTAGGATACGTCTGTGCAGCAGACCGAAAAGGAAACCCCTTCCCAGTTTATAATACATCTTTTTGTTTCTTTAATAATTTAAATAAAGAAAAAAAAACTAAATGCCACCAAAGATGTGCGGTTCTTTATATATATCTATATATATATATATATATAAGTGTGTGTGTCAAGCGCAGACGCAGAGCCTAAACAATCACGAACACACACACAGGCATGTACACACACACGCGCACTCACAGAGTCATGAGAGTCGACCTCGGCCTCGGCGCTGCCAGCAGAGCGATGAGTGGAGGAGCCACACACGAATTTGTTTTTTCTTCTTCTTTACTTACTTTTCGAACAGCAGCGTTGGTGGCCGACGCGTCGCGACGTCGCTGCCGCCAAGAATAAGGAAAAAGATCAAGAAGAAACAGAAGTCGCAGCGGCAGTAGAATATTTCAAGAAAGCCGCTGCACACTTCATTTTCTTTCTTTCGAAATGCTCTATACCAATTGATAGAGTCTAACATAGAAAGCGTATATTACAACAAATTTATGCAATTGTTAAATTAGAGTAGAGAAAGGAAGTTCAAGAGAACATGTGACAAATTAAGTTTACATTCAGTATAATTTCATATTTTCCTTTATAGCTTTACGAGTGTAGGGTATTCCTTAGTCGTTAGCATATAACTAGCAAATTCTTACTCATTGTTGTTCTCATTTTTATTGCCTTTTGTTTGCTTTGACTTAATTGTTTTTCGGTTGTCATCGTTTGTTTTGCTCTACCCTCGCCTCCCTCTCTCTCTTCCTCTTTCCCATTCCAGATGTCACTTCCAGCCGCATCCTTAGTTTAATTTGATTTTAATTTCATTTTCTTTGTGCGACCTTTGGGTAGGTCATAAAAATAAAACGCCATCTATAGGTTTTTTATGGCTTCTTATCTGGTAATTAGTTGTGTATCTAATAGCTACAGGTTGTTGTTGTTGATGAGGCTTAACATGATTTCGGTGGGACTTAAGGATGTTTAGCAAGTGAGTGGTGAGTGGGAGTGTCTAATAGGGGAACAGAGTGGGACACCATGAATAAGTCAAGTACAGGATGATATGGGATATAAGGGAAAGTAAAGCTTTTTAAGCCATTAACTCTGTTTTGGTAGAGTATTCACTATACCTATATGCTCTAAGCACAACTGTACCTTGATCTAAGTACTTCATATTCAACGAAGCAAAAGGGTGACATTTCATGGTGGGCTCTAAACTTAAAAGCAAACTTTCAAAATGAGCCGCTAATCAGGTAGAGACCAAAATAGGTTTACTCCATACATAGCTATATATGTTAAAACCTCGAAACTGAGCAGACAAACAAACGCACAAAGAAACCCAGCGTCAAGGCCCAGTTAAGAGACAACAAACAAACAAACAGACAAACTTTGGATTGGAGAGTTGGCCCCAAAAACGTGGTCCAAATGAAGACAAATTGATAATAAACATAAATGTCTTATAATGCAAGAGTGAAAACTTTGCGCGCTCAAAATAAATTCAAAAGTCGAATTACATCAAAAAGAAAGAGAAAAAGAAATAACCCAGACAGATGAACATTGAAATAAAAATAAATACGAAAAAAGCAATAGCAGCAGGCGGCTGTTACGTCCAAATAGTAACGTAGTTATCACTCTTATACAGACTATGCGTGTGTCTCTTATACGGTGTATGTGTGTGTGAGTAATTAAGCGAAATTAGGGCGGCCCAAAAGGCGCACGCCAAACAAGATGGAAGCGCAACAGTCGATAACTTATTAAGCACCATTTTTTCATATACCCTGTAAGCTATAGTTATGTATGGGCTGTGATGTTTGACGGAGCTACCATTAAAAGCATCAAGTAGCCAGGAGTTAGACCATTAACATGATAAAATAAAATGTATAAGTCACTTCTACGATACGTTACTTTAGTCAGTAAGTTGATTCAAATCGTAAAAATTTTAATTTTACAGGATATTTTTAAGTCTGCTACTTGTATGCTTTGTTCTCAAGTGCTGAAGTTACAGTTTTTAAGTTTTTTTTTCTTTTCTGTTGAGTGAGCTATGCAAGCATACATACATACATATGCTGTATATCTGTGTATCTGTATGTGTGTGAAATACGCATACAAAAAAGAAAGCCACAAAGCGATGGCAAATTTGAGGAGTTCAATCAGCAGCGGCAACTAAACCAAGACGACGAGTTGCTGTTGTTGTTTATAGTGTTGCTGCTGCTGTTTCGCTTATTACGTCGCCTGCGCCGGCGAGGCTTGTGGCGCGCAGTCGTGCCCCCTTTTTTTGGCCATGTGACGTCGCCGCCGCCACCGCTGCTGCTGACGTCGCTGCCGACGTTAACGCTTGCACAAAAACGTGTCGCGCTTGTTATGTAACCGTTCACAACGAGGCGGCGAGTCGCAGTGAGCGACGTCGACGTCGACGCCGACGCCGACGCTGGCTACGGTTTGTCATTTGGCTCTAGACGTTTTCTTTTATTTATTTCTTTATTTATTCATTTTTTTCGTGTATGCCAAATTTTGGTGTTGCCAAAAAGCAGTTACCAAAAAAAAAAAAAAACAAAATATATGCCGTATGCAACTGCCACAACAGCAGCCACAGCAATGGAAACTGTGGGCGCTGCAATTCGTTTACTTTACGTTTGCGTTTGCGTTGCTCTCGCTCTTCCGCTCCCTCTCCCTCTCCCTCTTCGTCTATCGCTTTCCAGCCGCTCTATTGCTGAGCTGCGCTTGTTTATAATTTGCTGCGCTTTTTAAGCGCTTTGGCATGAAAAAGAGGTGAAACTAATTTTTTTTGTGTCTTTGGTATTTGTTTGGGAGTGTGTGGCAGCTAGACTTGTTGTTGCTGCTGGTGTGGAAATCCCTCGGTGTGTGTTTATGTAATACATATTTCGTCTTGGATATTTGGTGCCTAGGCTGCAGCTAGTGGGCGCTGCCACATGTACATAGATATCTATGCATGTGTGCATATAAATGTCACTCAACTTAAGCTTTGGCTTCCATTGGAAACAATTCCAGTTCAATCCTTGGCAATTAAGCTTAGATTGCACAACGCTCACTGCAGACGACAATTGAAATTAGAAAGGCTGCAAATTTTTTTGTTTCTCCTCTTTTTTGGAGATCAAAATGAAAACAAAGGCAGAGGCAGCAACAGCGTCTGCTTGTGGCTTTAGTTGCTGTTGCTTTTGTTGTTGGCGTGAAAGGTGAAAGGTGTAGATAATCGGCAATAGCAGCAAAAACAACAACAACAACAACAGCAAAGAGAGTTTGACTCATGTGAGAGCGGCTAGTAAAAGAGAGGGAGAGAGAGAGATTGCTGTGCAAGCCTGCGCGCATGTATGTGTGTGTGCATGTATGTGTCTTATGTGAGAGCTGGCAAGATTTTTGTGCATGCTGCTCTGCATGTATGTGCGTGTGTGTGTGTGTTTGGCTCATGTGAGAGCTGGTGAGATTTTTGTGCATGCCTGGCCTGCCAGCCTCTGCATGTGTGTGTGTGTGTTTGTGTGCACAATACAAAAATCGCGGGTGGTTTCATTTTGTCTTTTGTTTTAATACAAATCTCCACTCGACAAATTTTGCAACTCTCTTTTTTTTGGGGTGTTACGAATTCAAGTGAAATCGTCCCGCAAAACGTAAAAGGTAAAAAGTGCATGATATTTTTTATTTTTTCATGTATCTTTTTTTTATTTTTTTGGGTGTTTGTTTTGGATCGCGCATAGTTCCGGCATTGTTTGGATTTGCCCAGCCAGCTGGATATGCAGGCGAGATTTAAATTGATTGGCCAAAACGAAAGGAAATTGAATTTCAAATGGAGTGCAGATGAGAGATGAATTAAGTAGGGGAGGGCTAAGGGGCAGGGCATAATGAAAGTAGCTGCTGTTGCTGCTGCTGCTTTCGTTTATTTCCAATACACGGCTATAATTGCCAACTGTTCTAATTGAATGCCAACTGTTATACCTAGTGACTCTTAACAAATATGCACATTTATCTTAAGTAGCAACTGTTCTATTGGCAGTGATTGGATGCCAACTGTTGTACATGATAAAAGTGAATTTCAGTTGTTTTTAACGTATCTGTTATATGCATATAATCTAAGGAAAGCGATATACGAACTGCTCTGTCAACTGTTATATATATATATATAGCTGTCATGTGTTATATAGACACATGTTTAAATGCAAACTGTTATATGCAAATGAGCCTTATATAGTGAATGTCAACTGTTATATCTGTTATACACAATATTACTGTTGTATGCAAATAGGCTTGAATAGCTTGTTAACTGTTTTATATGATATTAATATTAAGTACCAAGTGTTATACATAAAATAGAGCTGATATATTATGTGTATCATATTTCTTATATTTCTTATATTATATTATTTCTTATGTTATACAAGCTAGCAAACTGTTATACGCACTGCACACACTATCGTTGATTCATTGTTGAAACTGAAAGACATGAATATGTGATTGGCAGAGTCATGGAACTGACAGTTCCACCCCCAACTCCAGCCTCCTCCAAGCCCCACTTGGCGTGTGTGCCGCGCCGCCTTTGGCCGTGCCATTACCTTTCCAATTCCCCCATTAGGCCCAGCAGCTGGCAGACAAAATGGAAATGAACTTTGAATTCAAATTTTTCGACTTGCGACGGCCATCAAAAACGGGGGGAAGCTGGACAAAAAGTGCTCATTGTTTTGCATAAGTTGAATGAAAGAGAAAAGACTCGAAAATGGGAAAGAAAAAAGCAGATCACCTTTCGTTTTTCACGCTGCTGAGAAAGTCATTAAGTGAATGCTCCGAATGCTCCCCTCATGCCACAAATTAGAGTTCAAATTAAGTGATTATTATTATCTCCAGCGCTCAGGTGGGGGCCACTCACTCCGATTTCGATTCCGACCCTGACTCCGAATTTGAATTTCACAGCATTGATTTCGACGGCATCCACAACACAGCTCAAACGCCATAACTACGATTTCTGCTACCTACTCCGAATTTGACAGCGACTCCTACTCCGAGCTCAGACTTCGGAGTCAGTTCCAAAGGCGACTGCGACTGCAATTTCATTAGGTTCGACTTGGACTTCGAATCTAACTCCAGATGTGTTTTCAGCTATGTTTCCGAATTTGACTAACACTCAGCTACTTCCATGGACTTCAACTCCGACTGTGGCACAAATTTCAAATCCAAATCGAAAAAATTTATTTCGGTTCAACTTCGCCTCCGATTCTAGCTCCAATTGTGTTCTCAGTGCTGATTTTGAATTCAGAATCTGACTCCGAATTTGACTTTAGCCTTGCTTACAGACCTGATTTCGACTCGACTCAAAAGTCGACTAAATGGCAACTGCGTCTTCGAGTCCGAATCTGACTCGTTTTCGTATTCAATTTTGACAACGTTTCCGAATTTGATTTAGACGTCTTTTTGAGTTCGTTTCGAGGTTTGATTTCAAATCCAATTTTCACTTCGATGCTAACTCCGATTTAAAACAGACTTCGATTGAAAATTGGACTCAATCTAACCTCGACTTCAATTTCCACTCCCACTCCGAATCAAGCATTACGTCTCTGTACACATTTGACTCCGAACTCTAAGATCGTTAACTGTTCTACATTACATAGGCATCTTTCATAGATGTAGCATTAGAGATACTTTTGGATACTTTCAAATTCGGATTGCACAATTCAAAGTCTCAGAAAAATCATTTTTCACGTCAGTTGGAAGCAGTTGCAAAAGTTGTTGAGCAAAAGCCCAAAACGACAATTTGCGTTCAACTTTCCACAGACGTCGCCGTCGTTGTTGCAGTCGACGTCGGCAGCGGCAGCGGCTGTGGCTGTGGCAGCGGCTGTGGCTGTGGCAGCGGCAGCGACGTCTGTTATGTCATAGCGACGTCGCGACACCGGGAGCTGCGATTTCCCTCAAGTGAAACTGTGCAGCAACTTTTTGAAATTTTTTTTTTTTTTGGAAAGCCGCGACGCTTCATGAAGCTGACGCTGTTGCTGTCGCTACTGCTGCTGCAGAGCGTAGGCCTCGACAACAACAACAACGGGAGCAACACTTACAACAATAGCAACAACAATAACAATGAAACGAAATCGAAAGTCTGCGCATCCGCAATTAAAACAAAAACTTTTGACCGCGTCTAAAAACGCCCGCAAACCCGCGTTTTTTCCGTTGTTTCTCTTTGACCTCATTTAGAGCGCAGCTCTTTAACAATAGATGGCGCTAATGTCAACAGCAATAACTGACCAAACTCAATGATCCAGAATTGAGAGCGCTCGTCCTCATTTTGAGTGCAGCCATTAAGCAATAGATGGCGCTGCTGAGATCAGCAGCTATGCAGCTTGAAATATGTGAAATACAGTAAAGCATCGTTAAGTAGACAAGCGGAAGCCATGATCTCATCAGAGCCAAGAAAATTTTAGGGTATACGAAAAAATTGTCAAAAAATTCATTTTTTAACTGGTTTTGGCTTTGTTTTTTGTTTTTAAATTATTTTCTTGTTGGTGTCAATTTAAATGAATAATTGCAGCAGGTTCTTGAAATGGGTCGATCGTAACGATCGATGGATCAGTCGAGCTGCGCAATTTAAATAAATTATAATTACTCACGTCCAGGATTTGGTATTTCAGCTGTGGAAAGCATTTAAAGGTGTTTTTACATACCTGCAAAGGAAGAAAGAAGTTTTAAAATATTTATTAATTGCATTTGAGGCATGAACTGAAAGTCTAAAGTGACTAAGAAGAGTGCGTGAAAACATACAGAGAGTAAAGAGGCGGCAATGCCTGACTTATAGATACCCTAACTGAGACTACAAACTGGTTCAGACACATATACATAAATACATACACACACACACATACATACAACTCTATAAAAAGATTTATACTTCTATTCCATAAATAGACTCAGATTTCTTCTTCTGCTTCTGTCTGTTACATACATCGACACGAAACCCATATACCCCACTTTAAGCACAGTTTCAGTTAACTTTTAATGTTTCCCAACACTGAAAAAGGCCTATAGGAATTGTGTTTAATGTCTTGTGCACATGTCGTAAAAATGTCAAACAATTTTGAAACATTTTTGAAAACGTAAAATTGATAAGCGATAAATCGAAATTCGACTGGGCTATAAATATAAACATGACACGAAACAAAGTGAAATTGGAACAAAGTTCGAAATCCATTTCGACATCTACAACTGGGAAGTTAACAAAGGCGTGTGTGTGTGTGTGTGTGTGTGTCTGTGTGTGTGAGTTGAGGGTAGCTGTGATATTAATCCAGCCATAAATCAACTGTCACGTCAAGAGTTGACATGGGACATGGCTCTGCTTGCTGGGCCTATGACTCGCTTCTTCTTCTTCTTTGTCGCAAAGCCCATGTCTTATTTCCAATGCGACAAGCGTAGCTAGCGCGTTGTCTTGCTGTTAGGGTCAACTCATCTAAAGCCACTCCCAAGACGAGCCGTATCAACGCGCTGCTGGCAATGAGCCAAGTTATGTAGCCGCTTTTCTTGTTGTTGTTGTTGTTGTTGCTGTTGTCGGTCGGACCTCTTCAAATACATATATATGTACATATAGAAAGACGACAAGTATGCAGAAGATATGCTAAACTACTCTGTTCAGTTGCTAAACCAATCAGCCTAGGCTACAGGCCTACAATGGGCAAGTATCTAAACTTGCAAATATGTAGAGATAGCATCTTTATTACTAGCAGCTACAAACCAAATTAGACGTCCCTAACTTTTATAGTTCTCGTGTTATGCTAGAAAAACCAAATTCTAATTATCGATATTTATCGATTCTCAGAAAGTGACAACTATACATAAGCCATCACTCATTATGAGCACATATATAGCCAATAAGCTGTGCTAACTTTTAAAGTATTCAAGCCATGCTTCAATCAAGAATCGATATTTATCGATATTAGAAATGTTGGCTGAGTTATAGTAACTAAATGATAAACTTATAGTTTATATCGCATACTAGCCTAGATACTACCAATTTAAAGTCGCTGGCTGTTGCAGTTGCTGAGTTCGATTGGAACAAAGAGACGTGTGTGTAGGTGGCAAGAGAAGAGATATCTCCTTAAGTATCCTAAGTATCTAGCAGCATTTATGTGACTATCTTTTTCAACATCCATCCAACCATTCGTCTATATGTGTTGTTCAGCTCTCACATACATGACAGCATCGTAATCTATAGCTTACACTTGCAAGCCAATATACCCCACTGTAGAAGTCACTTCAATGGGTATATAGCTCGAGTTGAAACAATAAATACATTGGCACGCATTTTTATCCATTGCCGCGCCGAAGGCAATGCCCATGTTGACGCTGCTGCTGCCGACGTCTCTAACAGCCGCTGCCGCTGAGGCTAGTTTCACGGCCAGCATCTGCTGGCCCCGCCCCCTCGCCGCCTACTTCTTCAGCTTCATAGGCCCCCCTTAATATAGGCATATATTTTGCAGAGCTCGAAGTGAAAAGCCGGCTTGCTTTGCCTTGTCAAGTGCTTTGTTGCTGTGGCTGCTGCTGCTGCTGCTGCTGCTGCTGCTGCTGCTGTTGTCGCTTTGTTTCACACAAATTTGACGGCAATGGCCGCGCAACAACAACAACAACAACTGACAAACAAACAACAATCACAATTTGCGTTTTGAGAGACAGCTGAAAAAAATGTTTTCTGCGCCGCTTGGCAACAATTTGAAGTCAATTAAAGCAGAGACTAAGCCATAGAAGAGTTCACTAAACGAGGGTAGACCGAACAGTTTCTAATAGGTGCAGTTGGGCAAGCATTGAAATTGCATTATCGATCGTTAACAATTTACATCAAGCTAAAGCTAGAAATGCTAAGGCATTAGACTTAGGCTTTAGTTGGGCCTAGAGAGAGCAAGAAGAGGAGAGAGGGAGTAGACTGGAAAAAGAGAGAGGAAGCAGAGATAGAGCAACGATATCGTAAATTGTAAATTATAAAAAAAAGAAAACGAAATTCGTTTAAAGGAGAAATCATTAAACGAGGGCTCAAGCCAAAGCCAGATATACTCCTACAACAACAGCAACAACAACAACAACAACAACAACATGGCTCAATTGAGCTCGAGTTATATTTATGACAGTTGCTGTTGCTTTTAGTTTCGCTGCTGCTGCTGCTTTCCCATTTTGCATGTGACAATCGCAAAATGCAAATTTTGTGCAACGAAGCGTTTTGCTAGCGCTTAAAGTCGCGTTGTAGCAGGCGGGAACTAGCTCAGTTCAATTGAATCACTCAATAGAAAAGAACTACTGAACTTAATAGCACAATAGTTCGACTCATAAAAGTATCATTTGGATCTATTGAGTCTTTCAGTGGTTCAGTGCACCGGTTCATAACTCCAACTCAATCGTATGCTTCGCTCATGAACTGTTGAACTAACGGAACTAGTGCAATCACTGGAACTGTAAGATTCCACTCTTATTCTTTGCTTTGTGGTTCCAGTGCCCCTTAAGGCACGATCATCCGTCCATCGTCCATCGTCCATCGTGCCCCTTGACGACTCCGACTCCTCGGTTCCAATTAGGGCAAATAATGAAGGCGCAAATGTGGATGGCCCGCAATTTGCAGCCGACCTTTGCATGCAACCTGCGTGTTGCCTGAATCTGTTCGTGTGTGGATGGATTTGTAGCTGAAGATGCAGCTGTATCTGTGTTTCCTTGTGTATGTGCATAGTTGTGTGTATTTGTATCTGTGTAAATGTATCTAAGCTATCCATATCTGTATCTGTAATTGCATGTGTATTTGTATCTTTCTTTGCATATCTCATTGCATCTATATCTTTGTCTATCTATGTGTCTGAAATTGTATCTGTATCTAAATTTCTATTTGTATCTTTCTTTGTATCTGTGCCTCTATTTGTATCTATATCTTTACTTGTACCTGTATCTGTATTTATACTTTCATATGTATCTGAAACTTTATTTGCATGTGTATATGTGTCCACATCTGCATCTGTCTATGATTCTGTACCTGTATGTGTATCTGTATCTATGTCTTCATTTGTATGTGTATCTGTATCTACATTTGTATAAGAATTGTGAGCTGTAGCTGCCTTTGTATCCGTATCCGTATCCGTATCTGTGTCTGTATCTATATTTCTACTCATCTCTATATCTCTCCTATCTGTATCTGTATCTGCTCAAGTATCTTCATATGTATCTGTATCTCAATTTGTATCTGTATCTATTTATTTTACTGTATGTAAACCTAATTTTGAATCGGAATCTGCATCTACTATGATTCTATGTCTGTCTTAGTATCTGTTACTGCATCTGCAGCTCGTATCCATATATCTATCGGCTAGTGTATCTGTATCTGTATGTTTGACCTACTTCTGGCAGTTGTAAAAATTCAATAACAAAAAATGGAAAATTAACTGAGCCAAAGACAGAGTCAGAGTCAGAGCCAGAGACAGCGCCGGAGTCAGCCGACAGCATTGATAAGAAACCCAACAAAAAGCTGAAATTGAATCAAGGCTGCAGCAGTTCGGCACGATTTCTACTTTCGGCTGCCCTTCGCTGTGGCTCAGCTACAGTCAGACAGACACAGAAACAGAAACAGAAACAGAAAGCCAAAAGCCAAGGAGGAGTCTCTTACCAGCTAACTGCTTGCACCCATTTCCATTTGCCCATTTCCCCCTTATACGAAACGTGAGTGCCCCTAGCCCCGCCCCCGCCCCTGGCCTACCCTAGCCCAGAGGCGATGCGTGTGCGTACGTGATGCAATCAAAATGTTATTAATAACGCAATAAACTAAAGTAAAGTAACCATCATTTCGACCATTAAAATGCACACATTTTGCGCTACGTGCCGAGCCGTAAAAAGCAACAGAAAAAAAACCAAAAAAGCTAAAAAAAAAAAATAAAAAAAAAGCCAAATGCAAACCCAAACCGTAACCGAAAACCCAAATCCAACAACAATACTTAAACCTTAAAAAAAGAAGAAGCAGCAGCAGTTGGCTAAATGTCATGTTCAAGTTTATGGCTGCGATGCGACTACAGTAGTAACTGCTATATGCGAACAGTTTAGGGAGATGGAAGAAGAGGGAGCACGGGTAAAGGATTGCTAAAGTATTCTATGCACTTTACCACCCATAAATGGGGTTAAAAGGGCTATATTGCCACAGCAGGAGGCGTGGCATGATGCCGAATAAACCGAATCAATCAGCTAGATACATAAAGTTCAATAATTGGAATTGGAACTAGTTTGTTCTCATCTCTAGTTCCTTATTGAATGACTCAAAACTAAATAGTTCACTGAACTTTTATCATTTTTAGTTCATTTGATCAGTTTAGAGCAATCAAAAAGTTCATCTTTAGCTCAGCATTCAATAGTTCACTCAGAAATCATGCCGGAACTATATGGTGCATTGACTATTATGCTTAATTCTTAGTTCATTATTCCATTACGAACAAATTCACATAAATACAGCAAATAGTTCACAGAGCATTTATCATTGCTAGTTCTTTTGGTCATTTACAACACTTATTTGCAACAATTTCCTCTAAGTGCAGTGTTGTAAAACGCATGTGTAAAAAACAATATTTGAATAATCACTGTCAAGTTCTGAACTCACAAATTCTTTAGAATCTGTCACCAAGGTGTTAAAATGAAGCAGGGATATTCCACAATTTGTTTACCTTTGCTTACCTGCTTTGCAGCTGATACTCGTTAGCTAACTGAGCGAATGGGGTATATTAGCTTTGAGTGTTCATCCACTGTCTATAATATATAAATTGTAATTTAAGACTCTACTGATCTCCTCTACATAAAGCCCTCTAATATTAATGTTCAGAATCCATTTTAGCTTCTCTTTGCATTGTGAACGAGTATTAGCAGTCGAGGCCGCCCGCTTGCTTTGACAACTACAAAGTAAACGCTACATCTATCACTATTAACTTTTAGCTACACAAATATTGATCTATCTAACGTCTATTTATATATGGAACTAGAATTTGTACCTAGCCAAGCTAAGACTCACAGAAACTTTCGTATGCTGAAATTCCATCCTTCTACTTTTTTATTGTTTTAATGAACTGAGTTGGTCTTTTGTTGTTGACCCTGAACCCAAAGTAAGTTTTCTTCTTTCTGCTTTCGGGCAATGTTTGCTATAGAATGTTTGTGCCATGCCCAGAGGACTGACGTTCGGTCGTTCGCTCGTTCGCTTAACGCGTCTTCGCTTTGAAATGGGCGAGAAGTATTTGAACTCATTTGACTCTTGACGTTTTGCCGACGCTTTTTGTTGGCCTTATTGAAATTTGTCATAATTTCGTTGGCTTTAGACGGCATAATTAACGAGCTGCGTGTCTGTCTGTCCCATAATTATGAATGTTAGAAGGCAAGACGTATGGATATATATATATATATATATATATATATATATATATATATATATATATTTGGTAGTCTTAGTATCTGTCTCGAGTGTGAATCGTTTTGGGGCGCATTAAACGTGCGTTGAGCTCTCCCAAGGTTTTAGGGCAATTTCGGGTCCCGATTTTATTTTGGTAGCGCCCGAGGCAAAGCGAGTTCTTCTACTGCCTGGCCTTGAGGAGAGCAGTGGATTCTTTTTCTTATTCGTTTTCTTCTTCTTCATACACGAAATGAGCAATAAAAAAACTTATGCTGGGCGTTTAAGTGCCAAAATTTGCATATTTCTGCGAGATAATTGTGACAAGATACAGATGAAATTACTGTCTTTCATCTAGGGGAAAAAACCCGATTTAAGTAAAAGTAAAACAAAGAATGTTTCATTTCCAGCGTGGCAAACTATTAACCATGCTGTCAGCCTGACATGATGTGCCATTCCAGGCGTTCCGTTACTATAATAACACCATAAATAAGCAAACTTTATTTCAATGCGAAATGCTATAAGTGATGGAGGACATGCTGTCTCATTCCATTCGTTTCATTGGCATATCATGTTACTGATCTATGCTTACATCTTGTGAGATTTCCAATGTGACAAATTGTTAACTATGGTGTTATGATGACAATCTGTGCCATTCCAGATGTTCCATTGATACAAATGAAAAGCATAAATTAGCTGACTGTATGAAGCTATAATTTATTTAATTTTTAATGGCTAAAATAATAAGCTACGTGCCTAGTATAACATGCGTTCCATATAAGTTACGTTAATATGAAGAGTATACAATTCGTGTATCTGTTTCCCTTTATAAAAAATTAAATAGACAAAGAGAACTGCTGTTCCATTCCAAGCGTTTCAATACACAATCAATACTATAAATATGCCGATAATAATATCCGCTACACAAAACATCACGCATCAAAGCACGCTTTCAGCTTGGCATGTGTGCCATTCCAAGTGTTTCAACAGCATTTTAATAATCACACTTGGTAAGTAACTTTGTCCCAATTTTAAGAAAAATTACATTACGGAAAAAACTTCAGTCGAATATAATAAGCTATGCTGTGCCATTCCATTCGTTCCGTCTGCAGATTAATAGCTTGCAAATGTACACGATAAGCTTTAATATCTTGTAAGCGCTTATTAAATATTGTAAATGACATGGAATCACAACGATTTAACAGCCTCGTCGCGATTAAGATAGCATCGGGCATTGTTCGTGCCAAGTTGAGATGAGCGCTGAGCTGCGAGATGGATCTTCCTTAAAATATCTTCTTTATATGTTTTTTTTATGACAAAACCGACATGAGAACACAGAGGACAAGCAGCCCGCATCAAGTCAAATAAAGTCAATTGAAGTTGCACACAATGGCAGACATACAACACAACAACAACATCGGCAACGGGAAAAAAGTGAAGGCAACAACAACAAAGCGCAGACACAGAGACAGCGGCGAAAAGCAGATCAACATAAAATGAAAATAAATCAAAATGTAAAAAAAAATAAACAAAAAAATTTTTTTTTTTGCATAAAAAGCAAACCAAGCGGTAGTGAAACAAAAAAAAACTCGGCCGCTGAGGATGCCAAATGAAACTTTTCACCATTTTGCATAACAATTTGTATCTTTCAGTGGAGCGCGTTAAAGCAATACAACAACAGCGACAACAATAACGACACAAGGGGCCAACTTTTACTCGCTGTTGCTTAACTTTAAATTTGTGTGCCGCAGAGGGAGAGGTACGGCAGACAAACGAACGGAGGCCATAAAAAAGGGATTGGGTTTGAGTGTTGAGCTAGGGTTTGAGCTTGAGCTTGAGCAGCAGGAGAAGCAGGAGCTGGAGTAGAAGCAAGCAGCATTGCATGCCAGATGCAAAACACACACACACACACACATCTGTGTGTGCTTGTGTGTGTGCACTAAATGTGTGGAAAAGGCGGTGGCTACGAAATTAACTCAAACTGTCGACAGCCCAAAGAGAACGTCAACGATGACGCTGATGAGCACGAGGACGTGGACGAGGACGAGGACGAGGACGAGAGCAAGAACGAGAGCGAGGACGCAGCGTGTAACTAAAACGATGCAGACGATACACAGCAGGCCATTATACCCATCTCCCTCTCGCCCTTCGCACCGACAAAGCTTGTTTCAATTTAAATGCAACTGACATTAAATTTACTACTTTGGCGACTACTGTGCGAGATAGCGGCAGAGAGAGCGAGAGCAAGAGCGCAGCGACCAAAGACGTGATAAAAAGGGGGTTGGTGTCTGCGGTTTCAACAGTTGCATATGGGAGAGCAAAGCATGCATGTGTGCGTGTTGGTTTTTTTTTTGCAAGCTACTCGAAACGAAGTTGAAACGGGCCGAGCTGCAATCAGCTGCAGGGAGAGCAGGAGAGGGCGAGCGGAGTGAGTGGCCTGTGCAGACATTGTTGTCGCTGTCTGGTAAACTAAATTTAATGAACTGGCGCAGCCATAAAACGAAACTTAACGGCAATGGGCTACAGTGTGGCTGTAGGAGTAGAGAGTAGCAAAAGGCGATTGGGCAGAAGAGAGAAGCAGGAAGAGCAAGTTGAACAGTGGAGCGCAAGTGAGCAGCAGGTTTAGCAAAAGAGAAGGCGCGACAGCAGGCGTCGATCTTTTAAATTAATAAATTTATTGTGTTAGTATATTTTTAATTATACATATGCCTTATTTTTTAATTTGATTATATTAACATAAATATAGAATTATTGAAATATACCTATGTCTTCTATCTATATTTCCTCATTTTAATTCCAATTAACTTTGCACCACTGTCCGCAGCCTGTGCTCAAAGCCATTTAACATGTCGAATTGTGCAATAAGCAAAGCAGAGCTAAGAAAAAAAAAATCATTTACAAATGCAAATTTTATTATTTGTAACAAGAACAAGTCTTTAATATTGAAGTTATAGACGTTTAAACACCCTATAAATAATAATGTTAAAATATCCCTTCTGTTCACTCTATCTAAAGCTGTAAAGTTCCCGACTTTCGCATATTATTATATGAGAACTGTAATTTTTCGCTACTCTCAAGTTTTCCCGTTAGTATATCAATTTCCTTCTCTTTTAGATCCATAACTTGATTTCCCAAATGTGGGCGTATTTCCTGAACAAAAGGAAAAGCTCACGAAATGTCGCCAGATTTTGGAGATTGTCACAAAGCAGCTGCACTCGGGCAATTGAGATAAAAGTTGCCAAGCGACAAGCGACAAGCGACAGGCGACGGGCGACGGCTGTCATTTGTTATTGTCTTTTGGTCAGGGAGCGTGGGGCAAGGGGGCGCGGCACCACCCACATGTGGCTGTAGCTCACTTTATATGAGCTATGCAGCATTTAGCGCCAACAGGAAGAGAAAGTAATGCAAGCCAGTTGAAATGGGAATTGGACTTGGTGTTGGTGTTGGAGTTGGAGTTGAACTCACTCTCTCGCTCTCACTTCATAAATTTCAATCTGAAGCAGCAAGGTGTCAAGTTAATGCCAAGCTGAGGACGCAGCAGCCGCAGACGCCAATTGAATGACAGTTGCCACCTTGAGCCACGCTGCTGCTGCTGCTGATGCTACTGCAGCTGTTGTTGGCCAATGCCAAGCTGAAGAGCTTTCATTTGCCGCAGTCAACGTCGCTGTCGACGTCACAATTGGCAGCTGCGGCATTTGAGGCTGGCTGGCTGGCTGCCTGGCGCTTCAACTCTTTGAAAGCAAATTTCATTTCTTCATTTGATTTCGTTTCGTCTCGTTTCGTATCGTTTCGCCTCTTGCTGCAGTACTTTCATTACTTTCATTTGGAGTGAAAGATACTCACGTTGACTTAAGCTTAAGCGTGCGGTTGGCCCAGCATGCGACCATGCGCTCCCCTCCCCTGCCCTCTCTCTCTCACTCTTCCTCGCTCTCTCTCTCTCTCTCTCCTGTGTTTCGCCATTTTCATTTCATTTTGTCAGTGAAAAGGACCAATTTCAATTTGTTTAACTACTCAACGACGGCTTTCCAATAGCCACGAAAATATATTGTGGCTAATTACGTGCACTAGTGTGTGTGTTTATCTGTGTGTGTGTGTGTCAGCTGTAGTTACTGTACACACACACTCACACATAAACAGGAAGTGGCAGCTACTTTTACTCGTATTTAAAACACGTTAACAGCTTTGCATTTGCTTTTAGCTGTGATTGCCTTGGAATTTAGATTATAAATAATAAAATAGAAATACACACTAGTAAAAAATAATAATAAAATTTAATTAATATTACAAATTAACATAAAATACAAAATACATAATTAAAATAAAATAATAATAAAATAAAAAATGGAATAGAATCAAAAAAATACTTTTTAGTATTTTTTATAGAAAAAAGTATTAAAATTGTAAAAATTATTTAATTGCACTCTAAAAAATGATTTTTTACTTATCTTAAATATACAAGTTCCATATTGACTTTTAACTTGACTTAAATGAAATGCGATCTAGTTCTTAAACTTACTTACAGACATAAGTAATAATAAATAATAATAATAAGAAAAAACCTAAAGCCAGTATACTCATTCCAACTCAGCGAACGAGTATGAAATTTGTCATTAAAATCTCTAAAGCTAAGTAGCTGCGACATTTTATCTGCTTTCAGGTACTTTGAAACCTCTTCAACTCTTGAGCACCCCTTGCTGACGCCCTTGACTCGCCCCACCCCCTCGTTAGCTCCCTCGCGCCATTAGCGCGTGTACTTTCTAAGGCGAGTATCAAATTTCACAGCCGAAACAAATAAAAGTGAGTGTTAAGTTCTTATCAAACGATAGGCTAAAGACAAGCAGAAGCTGAAGCCGACGAATTTTGGTGAAAGCTGCCGATTAGCTGCCATAATTTTCACGCTTTTCCGGCGAAGAAGAAAAAAAAAACAATTTACAGAACTGATTTACTATGCAAATTAAAAGCCAACCAACTTGGAAGATCGTAAAGTTGAAGAGGCAGAAGAAGAAACCCAGTCACAGCATAGGAAAAACCTTTTCTGAAATGATTAACTGTAATTAGTAAGAAAAAAGGGGCGGGGCATAATGACGAAGACAAACGAGATCAAAATGTGCAGATAGCCTAAGAAGAAGAAGAGGCAGAAGCAGAAGCACAAACTGCCAGGCAAATGCGATATAATAGAAGCGATTAACAACAATAAAATGTAAAATACAAAAAAAAAAACAGAAAAATTAAAATAAAACTGAAAAAAAAGAAACAGATGATGACGAGCTTGTCAGATAAAACTTTTGAATAGAGCTGCTACTCGACTACTGAATACTCTTGCAGAAACAACTAGTTCACATATATACTATATATAAAGATACTAATAGGTTTAGAATGAGAGAGAGAGCGAGAGAGACTAAAACAGACAGAGCTGGAGTATGAGGTGAAGTAGGAGCGAGAAAAGGAGATAGAGGAAGACAGAGATTAAGACGGAAAGTCAGAGCTTACGAGATATAAATATATAGAGAGAAAAAATAAAAAAAATAAATATATAGAGAGAAAAATAAAAAGGAAGAGAATCAGTCATATATCTCTCAAGTGTTATGCTCATGCTATACCACATATATGAGGGCGGATAGCGGAAAGCTAAACAGCCAAAAAGGCCTCGCTAACAAGAAGTTACATATTGCTAGGCAAAGCAGTGATGCCCCACGCCAACGTAGGGTGCAAGTGCAAACGAGAGGGGTAAAGGGAGGCGGGCGAGGGCATTAGGTAGCTGCTGCCAGACACAGACACAGATACAGATAGAAACCGCAACAGCGAAGCAGCCGTAGCAGAGCATATGTAGTTATTGCTCTTGAGATACATTTTTGGACACGAAGCGGAAACACGGCCGACCACAAACAGAAAAAGAAAAAAAAGACGAAGAAGAAGCAGCGGCAGCAGCACCAGCAGCACCAGCGGCAGATATACAACAAAAGAATGAAGGCGAGCAGACAAGACCAACGTACAGACAGACAGACAGACAGAGCGAGTTAACTCTTTGGCTACATAATAAATATTTAATGCGAAGATCTACAGATGTCGAGACAGAGATACAGAGAGAGAGAGAAAGATGAGAGCAGCATTTGCTTGCTATCTTAAAGATACAAATTACAAGAGGTAGACATTGAGATTGAGGCCTAAGCGAACATTATCATTGTTGTTGTTGTTGTTGTTGTTGTTGCTGCTGTTGTCGAGTGGAGGGCAATAAATAAACACACACACAGAAGCAGCAGCGGTCGGCGGCAGCAGCAGCACCAGCATGAAAATGATTAAAAGTGCTTCTTAAAGAGCATGTCTGGTCGAGTGTAAGTGGAGGAAGTGGCAGCCGAAGGTAGACGGCCTCATGGTCAACGGGGCGGTGCCAACTCTCGGGCAGCGAAACGAATTGGAATTGAAACAAACGAGGCTACCCTTGAACATTCAGGCAGGCAGCCAGCCAGCCAGCCAGCAACCAGGCAACTTATGCAAAGCACATGCCTTGCAAACAACGACAATGGCAGCAGAGTGTCCTTGTGGAGAGTGCTCAACAGACAGATACCCTGTAAATTGTTTCTTTGCGATTTTCAAACTCAAATTCCGATTGAAAATGACAAGTTATAGACTGTCTCATTTCTTAATATTTTAATCAAGAACTTTTGTTAAAAATCGATATATATCGATTATAAGAAAATTTACCATTAAAGCCAATACAAAAAAGTTAACATGCTAAAAGTGTTGGCTTACTTCTATAATTCATATTTATACTTCAGGAATGCAATTTAAGAACTTTTGCTAAATATCGATATTTATCGATTATGAAAAGTGGACATGGAACAGATATGAAAAATGGAATTTAATATTTTTTTATTTACAATATTTAATACTCTTACCTATAGTGCCATTATATATAACCTTTGCTAGGTATCGATAACTATCGATTACTAGCAAATGGCAAATTTAGAGAATAGAACATGAATGGCCACACATAGACTTTGTCAGTGATTTAAAGCGAAAACTTGTACTGATCGTTGGTTGCATAAAGTCGTATATACCTTGTTTACTATGCTATTATAGGGTGTGTTTAAAGAAAAACAGCCGCTGCTTTATCGCCTGTCATCATTTTTGTCACGCACATTGCCTTTTGAAGGCTGCTCCTTGCATTTATTTTATTTTGCTTCGCTTGTCGTCTTCCATTCAATTTGCAATGAAACCAAATGGAATGGAACACATAAAGTATTGGCTTGCAAAGAGAAACAAAATTAAATGGAGGTTGAAATATTGTTTCGTAGAAAACGTGATCCAATCAATTTACAGTGCAACAAAATGGAATGTAACACCAGGCAAGTGTAGTTTTGTTGCCATTTGCAGGGCTATAAAATGAAATTTAACAGAAGACAAAGTTAAACAAACTGGAATGGAACGCTAGGTAGGTAAAATGGCCAAATATTTATTAGCCCTCATCTGCCCAATGTATTCAATTTGCAGTGCAACAAAATGGAATGAAACGCACGAGGCAACATCCCATAAATCATCGTTATTACGTCGAGGAGCTGTTCTCTTGCCTTAAACGCATTGTTCGTGCTGAAAGTCAAGTCGTCTTCAGCTTTCGGTCTTTCAGTCTCTCAATCTTGCCCCTTTTGCCTGCTCTACTTGAATTATAACCCAGTTTCCAGTTTTCAGTTTTACTTTTCTCTCAACAGATTTTCGCTTTGGCCTCTGCTGTTGCTTTTTTTTGGTTTATTTCAATGAGCAATGCTCATTGTCAGATAATTATCAAGCAATGTGAATATATATATATATATAAGTGTGTGTGTGTGTATTATTTTATTTATTTATGTAAAGCCCTGACCTGAAAGGCCAGTTTATTTGCTTTGCTATGGGCTATATGTGATACACTTATAGATATACATACATTTATACATTACGCTATATTTATGGGCATGGGCAAACATGCAAAGCATTTTAGACCATATAAATCGATATTGGACAATGGCAATTACTGATAATGGGTCGCTAGCTCAGCTATCGCTTATAATTATCACTAATGCGCGCATACAGTCAAACACACTCACACACACACACACACGCACACATGTCAACTGCCACACCTTGGTGAACTCAACTTCCTTTGCTGTAATAATCCAAATTCTGATGACCCTGAAAATACAAATGATATATATTTACACGATATACATATAAACGATATACATATATACGATATACATATATGCGGTATATACATATATACAATATTTATATATACTTCATATATATACGATATTCATACATACGATATACATATATACGATATACATATACATACAGTATATACACATCTATACGATATATAACTAATGTAAGGGCAACAACAGCGACTGAGAAATTGTTGTTGTTGTTGTTGACCCTCAGACAGTAGACTCATTCAAGGATACGCTGATGTCGACGTCGACGTCGCCGTCGCCGTTGACGCTGACTACGCACCAAAGGTTAAAGGTACCAACAGCAACAACAACAGCGAGAGTTGCCACAAGGTTGTAATGAAGCGCGGTCCGTTGGCGTGTCAGCCAGTTGGGCTAAGCAGAACAAACAGGCAACCAGACGATGATAAAACAACTAAAAGTGCTCTAGGCGGATGAGCACGACTAGCAAATACCCCGACAGCAGCTGCTACAATCATGCTAAAGCTCTTTGGGATATAGTTTCTGATCTGTCTGAGCAGCCCACTCAACAAAAAATGTCTCGATTGAACTTGGATGCTAGATTAACGATCCTCATAACATTCTCAGCGCTTAATCCTTATTTCAACGGCCACGCCTTCTTCTGTCGAATACATATATTTGCATTAAGTCAATATACCTCTTTTGAAAACATTTAATTAATGAGTTCTGGGCAGCGCGTAAATTACAAGCCACAATAACGAGCTGGAAGTCGAGGAATTGGAGAGGGCAGCCAATTCGGTTAAGTGCATTTGGCCGGGTTAGCAACAAGCGGCGAACAAAGCTAATGAAAATATTTAATAATAGCAATAATCGTCAAATAGAGGCACAGTTTATTCAAGGCAATGAAACGGAACGGAATGGAACGATAAATAGAATAAACGTTGGCCAGGGATGAGGGGCCCTGACAATAGGCAAATTGCTATATCAAGCTGATATAATTTATATGAGATGGAGATGGAGATAGAGATAGAGAAAGAGATAGAGATAGAGATAGAGATAGAGATAGAGATAGAGATAGAGAAAGAGATAGAGATAGAGATAGAGATAGAGATAGAGATAGAGATAGAGATAGAGATAGAGATAGAGATAGAGATAGAGATAGAGATAGAGAAAGAGATAGAGATAGAGATAGAGATAGAGATAGAGATAGAGATAGAGATAGAGATAGAGATAGAGATAGAGATAGAGATAGAGATAGAGATAGAGATAGAGATAGAGATAGAGATAGAGATAGAGATAGAGATAGAGATAGAGATAGAGATAGAGATAGAGATAGAGATAGAGATAGAGATACAAACACAGATACAGATACAGATACAGATACAGATAGAGATACAGATAAAAAAGTTAGAAAAAGGGAGAGATATAAGGAGAGAGAAACAGTGAGAGAGAGAGAGAGAGAGAGGGAGGGAGAGAGATTGACGTGGAAAAGCTAGAAAGAAGCCGAATCGAAGTTAGTTAAGTTCACTTAGTTATCAGCCGATACACTAGCTTAAGTCATTCAAAGTTCAAGATGTTTGGGCTATGAAATTAATTCAATTGTTTAGTATTTTCGAAAACTTTCAAATGTAAATCAGATTTCGCTATTCGAAAAACTGTTTCAAAATACTCAAGTTCTAAGCGATCAAGGTCACATAATTCTAGATATTCAAATTGATACAGAATTGGGAAACAAAAAGGTATATAACAAACATAAACCTTGAGAGGAACAAGCTAAAATCGACTGAAAGATTTAAAAGGTTGATTTCCCAATAGAAATTCTCATACAAATCCGAATCCAAATATTCCCCTTTAATCGAGTCAAATATGATAAATTTGTAATTCGAAAAAGTTATGTAAGAGTGAAGCAACAGATGCTTAGCTGTCGAGGCTATGCGCATACGTTCGGCTCAGCTCTGCGATCGTAAATATGTTCTCTCATTAACCAATAACGAGAGATCTCAAGGATTCGCTCGTCTAATGAATTTGTTTGTTGAGCGTATTCAGCATTTGCGCCTAACTCCTACGACTCCCTCCCCTCCCAGCAGTGCTTAGCAACAGCAACAAGCACAGATTTTTCGTTTTTTTTTTTTGTCGAATAGAATTTGGGTCAAGTTTCAGTTTTATTGCCCTCGAGCATAGTCAAAAGAGAGGCAGCTGTGTTCCCTATATATATATATATATATATATATATATATATATATATATATATATATATATATATATATATCTGATTAAATCATAAATTATGCAAATATATATACATATAACTGGTCAACAGGAAGCGTAGCGAGTGGGCGTCGCGGTTTGGAGACACGTAAAGCTAAGTTTTTGAGTTGCCCAAACTGGGTCAGAGTTGCCAGCCAGTCGAAAAAAATCAGCAACAACAATGGCTGAAAAGCGGCGCGGAAGAGGAATTACAACAATGCTGTCATTGGACACAAGCTTTGGACTAGCCGAATCACATGGCGTATGCGTAATATGCGAAATTTCTTTGAAACGCAGCTGCTGCTGCCCAAAAGGTCAAGCGGACGCCGACGACGACGCTGACGTTGGCGTCAATCATTCACAGCGACACTGACGGCAACATTGAGAGAGACTCCATAGCTAGCCCCCTCTCTTTCTCTCTCGCTCTCTGTGAGCTAGCCGAGTGCGGGGCAATTAGCGCGCAATTGACCTACATTGAGGCAACATTAATGGTGTCAATAGTAAACGAGACTGACGACGCGACGCGACGCTCACGCTGACTGCGACACAGCAGCAGCAGCAGCAGCAGCGGCTGAGAAACGAACAAAATGTTGAATGTTGAATATTTATGCAAGGCTTTGGGCGAAGGGGCAGGGCAAAGGGTCATCATTCCAAGTGCAACAGATTCACAACAAAACAGGGCATCGATGCATTACATCACTTCTTCACAGCAGAGCAGGAAACATCATCATCATCAAATTGATACTGAAACTTCAGAAATTTCAGTTCAATTTGGAAAATGCTGTAATACAGGAATTTTTTAATCATTTCACGGGACTAAGTGGAAAAAATAAAAATGACATAAAATGTGAGAGAGGGAGGGAGAGAAAAGGAGATAGAAAGAAAGAGAAATAGAAATAGAGAACGAGGACAGTGAGATCTTGAAAGAGTAAAACAAACGCTTAGCTTTTCTATATCAAATTCGCTCTCTTCCTGTCTTGCTCTTGCTCTTTGCGTCATTTCATATCAAGTCAAAGCTACCTTGCTCACAGCTTAAGGACAGCCAGAGAAACAAAGACAGCAAGAGGCACATAGAAGCAAAAGAGATCTTAAGATCGTTCTTTCCGTTTTGTACTCTCGCCTCAATGCTACTTACTTAAAAGTTAAGCTTGCTCGCTGCATCCCTCTCTCTCCCTACTCTCCTCTATGCAATACCCCGTCTCTAAGTGCATGACAAATTACCCTATGCTCAACTGCCAGTGGGAGGTGTGAAAATTACAAATGGTTTGGTCAAACAATGACGCGCACTGTGCATACGATTTGAATGACAGACAATTGCCAAGCAATCGACCACGCCTCCTCACGCCCTGCCCTCCTTCGACTGCTGAAGAGTGCGAGCAGCCAGCTGCGTAGCAGCAGCAGCATGTAAGTTGTATACGATAAATGAGAAATGAGGTTACCTACTTTTTAAGAAGGTCAATACAACCCAAAACAAACGAGCGTGGCAACGTAACGCAACGCAACGGGCAGAGCAGAGCAGCGTAGAGCAGCGCGCCAAACGTAACGCTGACGTTGTCGTACAAGCTCCCAACTTACTCATACATACACACACACACGCACATACACACAGTCATATATAGCTGTGCCTCTGCTGTTAAGTTTAAATAAGTGTCAGCCGTTTTGCTCAGCAAAGCTCAGTGACCATGTGAGCAGCAAGCACCAAGCTGCGAGCAGCGAGCAGCGAGCAGCGACGTCAGCATACCCCACAAACATATTACAGCGAACGTTTTCAATGAAAACAAAAGTAGTACACGCTGCTTGCGCTGACGTTGACGTAGTCGTCGATGCCAGCGTCAGCGCTGCGCACAGCTGTAAGTTGCCACCTGGTGACGAATTCGCCGCCAAGATTTTGTGGCCGCATGGAGGGCAACTGAGCTGCCGCTGTCGCTGTCGCTGCTGACGTCGCCTCGACTTTAGCGTTGGCGTTGGCGTTGCCGAGGGCGCGGCTGAACGCGAACGCTTGTAACGAGGCTAAGCGAGCGCAGCAGCAACAATTTGTATGTATGTATGGCAGCGCCAGCGCCAACGCCTCTGTCGACGTCGCAGTTGCTTGCATTTTTGTCGTTGCTGCCGCTGCTGCTGCTGCGTTTGTCGCGCTGTCTGCTTTTAGCCTCCACCTCCTTTTGCGCTATGCATTGTTTTACAGTATTATTGTATTTTACATTTGTTGTTGCTGTTTTTGTTGCTGTTTGACCGTTTTGAAGCTGCTTGCATTTAAATTAATGTTTCAACTTTGTTGTTGCTTCTTGACTAAGTTCTAACTGTAATTGTGTTTGCGTTTAATGCCTTTGAGCATATTTATAAATGTGTATAGATGTGCGTGTATGTAAGCATAGGGAGAGAGAGGTCAAATACCCAATCACATTTCACGCGTCTTGTTAGACAACTCAGGGGTGGGCGGCGCGTTCGTAATTCACTTCAGCCATCTTTGTTATTGTTGCGATATGATAACTACCGTTATTTTTAGCTTTACACATCAGATACCCTAAAAGTTCTCAAAACATGTCAATAGGTGACAGCTGAGGCAACCTTGGACAATAAACACACACGCACCGAGAGGTGTCGCAGCGATAAGTGGAATACATATATAGTTCCCATTGCCCTGAAAAAAACTGATATATAATTGTACCTTCAGATAATGGAGCTGGTTTATTGATAGGTATAAATGAAATTTTTGATTTGCTATTAGCTATTTTCTACTAACTATTATATAGTAGAATTATGAAATAAAGCACATAATATATAGAAGAGATTGCTCTATTTTCAGTTCAGATTGTAGATAAATGAATACATGTGTTTCGTACGTATGTATGTATTGTTCACTTGAATCTCATTGAAAATTATCAAAGGCAAATTACGCAAAAACCGTAGAGCAAAACGACCTTATCGTATAAATTAACTTTATGTGCAACAACAACAACTAGCAAAACGCGCATTTGTAACCTATGATTACGGCACAGACCTGAACACGTGCTGTTGTATTTATCTATCTAACTATTTATCTTTGTATATATATGTGTGTGTGCATATGTTCAAGTATGTTTGCCTATACGTAATTACGAAAACCTTAGCAGAATTACAAAAGCTTGCTCACTTCCTAGTGCACACACGCAAACAAACACACGCGCACTCACACACGCGCACATGAAGAACAAGAGAATTGAAAATTATCAGCAGCGACAGCAGCAGCAGCAGCAGCAACTACAAAAACAGCAGCGGTGATTGGTTTGACTCTTAAGGCACTCACACATGTCAAACTCTCTCGGCCGATGTCGACATCGTATGTGTGGCGCCATCCTTCGCACATCTCTTTTACACTGCGCCCCTTTGCACTCACGCCCACAGCTAATAGCATAGCATCAAAAGCAATCGTATATAGAAACGGTACAACACGAGCCTTGTGCACATCACGCCTTTTCTCTCGCTCGCTCGCTTACTCTCTTCCGTATGTTCGCTCGCTCGCTCGCTGCTCTCCTGCTGCCGCTGCTGATGTCTACTTTCTCTCTATAAATAGTTGAAATCGAGTTCCAGCTACAAATTTAATGCAAATACCTAACGAAAAGCGTGAAAGTGACGCAGTCTAAGCAAAACACATGACGTCGGGTCACCGTTCACCTTGAAGCTAAGAGAGAGTCGCTTTGTGTCCCTAGGATAATCTAATTTCGATCTCTCACTCTCTCTCTTCCACTCTCTTGTTAATTGTGTAAGTTAGTTGAGTGTCGTTTATCCCTAGGAAAATGTAACTATGATTTCGTTTCTTTACACATGTATTGATTGCGAGCAATCTCGCCAATCTCTCTCTTGCTCTCTTACCTCTCTTGCCTCTCTCTTGCTATTAGACATGGCAAAGGTTGCAATTACAATTACAATTGTTGCAATGAATTTTCATGGCAAGGAAATTTTATTTCATTCCATTTCATGATAACGATCAGCCATAGCTGCCAGCGGGGTCAGTTGTATTTAGATATTTAGCTGTCATATGTGATTGTAATTGTAGTTGTTGTTGTTGGTGCGCTTGAGCATAACGGTAATAACGTCTAAGCACGACATTGCCCATGAATTCAAATACATATATACATCAATATGTCTATGTATGTGTATGTAAATGTGTGTACAGGCGTATGTATGCACATGTGTACGTGTGTATGTATGTTTGTCTGCCTATATAAGTATATATGTGCCTGACTATATGTACTTGTACATATGTATACATATACATATATGTATGTGTGTGTGTATACACTCTATATGCATGTGTATCTTAAAGATAATTAAAATTTATAAGCAAATAAGTTTACTTCTAATCTTTGAATGATTAAAATATATACATACACAAATTTATATATATGAATATAAATACAAAAATGCTGCTTGCAACTAGGTAATTCTGGTTGGAATTGGCGAATAAAGCTAAAACATTTTGCCAATTGAGCTAGCTAGATGTTCATTATATGGAACACTTACTGTACCTTAGAGCTACTATTACGTATTTGAAAACGTTTGCTTACCTGGCTAAGGCCATTCTAACATGAGAAAGCCCACCGTGAGGCAACGCAATTGCATCCACTTTGAAAGATTTTTCTTGACACAGCACGAAAAACCAAATACAATAGTTTTTCTACTTATTTATTTATAAATTGTTAGTTCACTGCACTTGAATTTGGTTTTTGTATTGGAATTTTTAAAAATGTTTAGCCTTTTCAATTTGCTGCCAAATTTTCTTTTTCTAGTTTTCTAGTTTTCAATTTTAGTTTAGCTGAACAGATAGATAGAGAGAGCACACACAGAGATAGATATAGATCAAACGTATTTTTTTAAACAATAAACGCCTTAAAGTACACTTTGTTTTTATATCGGAAAAACTGCGAACTGCAACAACAATAACCAACAGCAGAGATCATCATCCGCCAAAATTGTCAGAAACACACACGCACAAATACAGACACACATACATGTATAAAAAATTTATCACATTCAATTCAGGGTGTACGTGTGTCACCACATTTATGGCCAAGTTGAAACACCCGTCTACGTGATATTTGTGCGTGAAATTGTTGAAGAGCGCAACAAAGTAAAAAAGCCATAGCCACATAGCCAAATCAGCAGCGGCAGCAAATAAAAACACTCACACATATCCACTCATACATAAAAGAAGGGTGAAGAAACCAGCAAACAATGTTCAATGCCATCGACCAAAAGTAAAAACAACAACAAGCAGATGATTCGAAACGACAAAAAATACCCAGTCAACTTATCAGCATTGTCTGATAAGCAACGAAATTAAACAAAGGCAAGCAACTGACAACGGCAACGGCAACTGACAAGAGCAACAGAGAGAACTTAAACTGTAAAAACAATAAAAAACAGTAGCAACAACAACAACAGCAACAGCAATGCCACTAGCAATTGCTGACTCTGCTACGTCCATTTGCACATGGCCCGGCAAAAGGATTGATAAAAGCAAAAGCAAAAATAGCTAAGGAAAAAACCGTTACCTTTAGCTCATACGCACATATCGCACACTACAAGCCCTTGTATACAACTAACGTAAGTGCGCTTTAAAACATAACTTCATATACGTTTTTTTTTTGTACTTTACAACTAATAAAACTTCTTTAAAAATCTGTTCTATTAAGAATTTCTGATTGACATCTATACGTCACAGAATTGATCATAAAATGCTTAAGCCTTTAGGAATGAAAAGGGTATGAGAACAAAATCAATAACTGTGCACTGGGCACAGGCGAGGTCAACATTGACACCCAGGCAACCAGAGATGAGTAAAAATGTAGAGATGAGCGCATTTTTAAGTACCCATAACCAAAGACAAGCGAAGCGAGGGCAGAAATTCGTTTGGAACGTCTTGGCAAGCCATTTAGAATAGATTCTTAGGTGCACAGTGCACAGAGCACAGAGCAAACCAAAGGAAACGTAATGTGAATGTGAATGTTTAGAGCAATCGGCAACAACAATAACACCAACGACCAGCAATGAGAAGTGCAAACAAGCAGAAAGACAGAGAGAGAGAGAGAGAGCGAAAAAACTACTAACTAAATTCCACAGTCATGAGAGTATACAAGGTTCTTCCTATATCAGTCGATTTGATTTCAATGTGTGTGCATACATATATATAGTACACATATGTGTAGTTCGTGTGTACGAGAGTATACAAAAATAAAAAATACAATAAAAGCTAAAGCTAAAGCACAAAGAAAAGCCAAAAACATGCGCAGAAATAAAAAGCTTGCGTTTACTTTTGACTTTGCACCGAAGCTTGAGCGCTCACTTGCTCACACAGCCACCCGCTCACTCAGACTCTCGCTCTTGCTCACTCACACACTCACTCACTTTGTGTACAAGCAATGAGGCAAAACCTGCACCGGCGAGGGTCGTTTGATAGCAGTAAATAGCGGTGGGTGTTTTGTCTGTTTAACTATAGAGCGCGCCAAGCATATGACCTCAGAGGGAGAGTACGCAAAATAGGAGAGCGCAAACGAGCGAGCCAGCGAGTGCGTGAGTGAGAGCGCATCTAAGCTTGTTAAGTGCGTGCTCATTTATAAACAATAAACAAAATAGTGGCGCACATGTTTTTAATTGAATTTTACTTTTGTATGGCCAGCAAGGCGAATTCAAAACATATGTTATGTGTGCGAGAGAGACGAATACAATTATACAAATATACGTTTATAAATGCGGGCAAGAGAACATATACATATTCACATATATATTAGATGAGGGAGAGAGACAGAGCGTGAGCGTGCTCGAGAATTTCAATGCTGACTGCAATAGCTGTTGTTGTTGGCAGAATTTATATTTATTGCTAACAAATTTTTGCAAATCTGGCAACGCTTTTAAGACAAGCAATCTCTACTTTTAATTAGAACTGTTTTTATCCAAAATGAAAATGTGATTTGCGTCACCAGATAAAGAGAGAAAAACAGAGCAGCGCATAGAGAGCAAGAACAAAGATGAGTTAAGCGTTATTGCTCTTGAGTGCGTTTCGGTAAAGCCGCCTATCATCATTTGATGTACCTACATAGTTGTTGTTGTTATTGTTGTGGTATTTGTTTTATTGACTGTGTGTACTTGAAGGCCTTTGCCTAAATGACCTCAAGCAACCAAAAATTCAAGAGTATAAGTAAAAAAGTGGTCGCACTCAGATTGAGGAAGTTGTCTCTGTAGTTCTCGTTGCTCTTGTTGTTGTTGTTGTAAAGCTCTCCGTTTATTCGCTTTTTGTGTGTTTAATTGCGCGTATTTCTTGTTTCAAGCTAGTATATATTTTCCTTTTTTGTTTTGTTTAAATTAAGGTCATAAAAACGCCAGCAAGGGGCAAGGCACACGCGTGCTGGTCAGGCTATGGGCCGGCAGTTACAAATTAATTGAAATATGTAAAGCTACACCACAACTTTTCAAACACCCACGGACACACACACACCTTGGCACTATGGCAAACTTAAATTAGCTTCTTCAACGCGTAATTTTAGATAGTTTATAACCAATGTTTAACAATTAGACGCGTTCTGCGAGGCAGCGATACAAAAAGCACAAACTTCACGCTACGCGCAGCAGCTGACGACTGAGGGAGCTTTTTTCTTGACTTTTTGCCTGACAGTAGTGTGTGTGCGCGCGTGTGTGTGTTCATATTTTGCCGCTACCTTTTGACTTTGCATTGTATTTGTTTGCATTGGCACTGAGCTTTTTGCGTTTACGCTCTCAGCTGTCATCGTAGAGTAACGAGAAGTTTGTCACAGCCGGATGATAGATGAAGCTTTTGTCTAGTAGTATACGTGCGTGTATCTTCACATTTTGCCGCTACATTTGTACTTTTGCTCAGCATTTGTTTTGCTTTTACGTTGAGCTTTTTTTGTTTTCGCTCTCAGCTGTCAACTTAAAGTAATGAGCAGTTGGCAAACAGGGAGTAAGAATGATTAGGCTATATTTAAAAAGCTGCTTAGATTTAACCACGGTTAAGAGCTCAAGGTTTAACCATATACAGGAAGTCATCTAAAGAAAATACAAATATACAGAGAAAGCTCACATTGGGGAAACATCTTTAGCCGGCCTAACGAATCGATAACTGGTGCAATCCGAACAGACATTTATTAATGAGATAACTCACCTGCTTCTTTAACTATTGACAGCCAACGATGTCCCGAAATCGAGCAAACCTATTTGAACGTCGATTGTTGTGTAAACAGCAAACAAGAACAAGGGTTCCAGCAGAATCTGTAAATATATAAAAGAATAATGGAATATAATGGTTGCGGATCGATTAAAAATTGCATTCGAATAACCTTTCGTTATGTTTGTGTGAATTTAACGAAATCATTTAACGAGCAGCAAAATTAACAAATTAAATATGCGCAAATCGGTCTTTGACTTTTTACCGCGACTGTTGTTATTGTTGCCGTTGTTCCCTTTGTGCTTGCATTTATTCGCCTCAGAATTAAAAAAAAGTTTCAAAAAACACAGAAAAGTAAATCAGCCAAAAATAAACAACTCGGAGTATATTCAACTGCAGAATACCCCTTAGGTAATATGAATGTAACAGCAACAAACAAATATACATAAACAGTCATTTTCATATAATAAATTCGATTTAGTAATTTAAAAAAAAAAATTAATAAAATATTTCTTAATATATATATTTTTTAATGTGCATTTTCACTAAGGAACCATGTTAAATTTCATCAAAATAGTTTTCAAACAAAATAAAAACATTGTCGTGTTTCTTATCGATTAATGCTTTTTTCTATCGATAGATCTTATCTTAGAATCATGTTTTCACGCCCGATATATTTAATAGTGTACAATAAAAACAATGAAGCAATGCACTAAATGGGAAAGGGGGAGCAAAGCTGAATTCGATTAATTTGCAGGCCGCTGCATGGAGCCAAAAAAATTTGGGTCTCTGCATTTACAGAAAATACACACCCACATATATCGTACGACAGTGGTATGCAGTGTACTTTTGCCTATATGTATATGCACACATGCATATATTTATATATATATGCATAAATACACCCAAAGAATCACACACATACGCACCTTTTGAAGATAGTTATTTTTCTTAATTGCGTACTGTCAATTCGATTTATATAAGTCGACGCAATACACGAAATTCGCTGAGCATTTGTTGTGTTAACAAATGAATATAGATTTTAATGCACTTTTCGATATTGACAACACAATATGGCGATATTGCTTCTTTCACTTTTTTCAGGCCAACTTGTATGAACTGCGCCACACACACGCACACATGTACACACGTTCGACGACGACGACGGGGCCTATGTTGGGCCGAAATGCATCGGTTATTGCACTGCACTTGACTATATATTTACTACGCGTTATTTGGTGGCTATTGCATTTCAGATACCGTGCGCATTCTATTATTATTTTGTAATATTATAAATAAATACGAGACGAATTAAGCCAGCGAACGCGCTGCGCTTTTCATTCCATGCTGCGGCGCTCACAAACACACACACACACACACACACGCACACAAATAAATACGTTCGACAATGTGAGTGGGCGCAATGCGGTGATCTGGCATCACCATTGATCAAAGCAGCACTGTAAAACAGCTGTCAAAAGTCAATAATTTGTAATCGACACAGAAAATAATGCTTATCATAACTCGATTAGTAAAAACATACAAAAATGTACTTCATTGTGTTTAGGGCCTTTTGATTTTACGCAGAAATTACCTTTAAATTCAGTATGCTTATCTAACAATTTAAACCTCGACTGGCTATGGTGGCACGTCGATAGATCGATAATTTCTTTTGCAAACTGATAAAAAAGTCAACGAAACGCAGTAAATCAATTAAATTAGAGAGTTGAGCTGGCCTTTAGACAATATATTTATATATATTTATATATATAAATATATAAAAAAAACAGAAACTGGGTTATTAACAGGCCAGGCAGCTCATGTGCACTAGAATATTAAACAAATAATTAGTGGCAACAACTACTACAAAAGAGCACGAGCAGGCTGTGTGTGTGCGTGTGAGTGTGTAAAACTTTGTATATATATATATAGATATATTTATGTTAGTGTACTCACACACGCATAGATCTTAACTATTTATTGCACTCTCGCCCTGTGTGCGCGCTGACCACGTATTCCCACGTACCTACAGCAGCGATGGATAGCAACAAAGATGAGGCACAGCGTTGTATTGACCTGGCCGAGCAGGCATACGCTGAAGGAAAGATCGAGCGGGCTGAGAAGTTTTTGATAAAAGCAGAAAAGCTGTTTCCTACGGAAAAGGCTAAGCGTGAGTAAAGCAAATTATTACACCTATCTAAATTTGCACTGTAATCGTAAAACTTGACGAAACTTTGTAGAGCTGTTGGCCAAGGTGAAAAGTTCGCCCGGCAATGGAAAGGAACGTCCAGCTGCTGCAGCAGATGCGGACTCTGGTCCGCGTAAGCGTGTGAACTCAGATTCCAGACCCCATGCACCGGAATATACGAATGACCAGATTGAGGCAGTACGCAAGGTCAAAAAGTATGTCTAAATGTAATTCACACCCAAAAAATCTTTAATAACCTTTTGTTCATGCTTGGACAGGTGTAAGGACTACTATGAGGTGCTTGGTGTCAGTAAGACAGCCACAGACTCGGAGATTAAGAAAGCGTACAAAAAGCTCGCCTTGCAACTGCACCCAGACAAGAACAAGGCACCCGGCTCTGTGGAGGCATTTAAAACGTTGGGCAATGCTGCGGGCGTTTTAACCGATGTGGAGAAGCGCAAGAACTACGATCTATATGGCATTAATGATTCGCAAAACGGTCACGGCACTCGTGGCCACCATGGCCACAGCCAGCATTATAATGATTATGGCGGCTTCCAAGCGAATATGAGTCCCGAGGATATATTTAATATGTTCTTTGAAAATGGATTCTCACAACAAAATGTCTACATGCGGCAGCAACGACGCCGGCATCAGGCACGTGACGACAGAGACGTACGTAAAAAATAAACAAAATTAATTATGTAATTAAATAATGGGAACTTGCTTGCAGACGAACAATTCATCAGCCTTGATCAACTTGCTACCCATTTTATTGCTCATCGGCTTGTCCATGATGTCCTCCTTCTTTATATCAGATCCCATGTATAATTTAACGCCTTCACAGTGAGTACTATATGGATATATTGGCGATATAGATGAGCTTTTTAATTTAAACGATTTGTCTTCTTTCAGTAAATACTCGGTGAAGCGCGAGACAAATGGTCTGAAAATTCCCTATTATGTAAAGGATAATTTCTATTCGGAATATCAAGGCTCAGTTGCTCGTTTGGAAGAATCAGTAGAAGAAGATTTTGTCAATCATTTGAAACACTCTTGCAGTCGAGAGCGAAATTATCGTAAGATTGAAAAAATGAAGTTTTTTCCATGAATAGAAATTGAAATTTGTACTATTTTGCCTTTTTACAGGTGACTCGATGTTAGCTAAGGCTCGCACGTTTGGCGATCGGGATCTGTATCGGAAGGCTCAAAACATAAATACTCCATCGTGCGAGAATCTGCAAAAGTATATAATCACATGATTTCAATATCCGTAATACACTCGCAATCAAATTTATACGTGATTTAAACAATTTTTCGTTTTTGATTCTAGTTTTTTACTTGTTATAAAATATGATTTTGTCTAAATAATTTGTTATGTATCCGCTTTTTACACACATACATATACATATGCACACACACATACACACTTCAAATCAAATTTAACATATTTGCGCATAGTTTTAATGAGAAACATCAGCTGCCTCTCTCTCGACCTAAGTAGATGGAAAAATCTCGCAAGCAAAGCAACAATTTATTAGCTTAGAAGATTTCTTTCTTCTATATATATTGTACTACAGTAAAGCTCTGTTCGTTGCGGCAGAGCTTTCACTGTATATGTAGGTATTACTTTATGTAAGTAAAACAGTTATAACTATGATAAAATCCTATTTAGAGCGTGTTTCGGTATTACTGTTCCATCTGATTCATTGTCTATACATAAAATAACCATTGTCCTACAGTAAAACTTTCTTGAAAGCTAATAGAGAAGCTTTACTGTACATACTAATTCGTTTTGTATTTGGCAGATCCATATTTACTACACTAAACAGTCTCTAAGGTTGCTTACGTTAGGAGAGAGGTTTCACTGTACTTGCTGGTTCATTAGTCAAATGTTTTGGTTGAGAAGCCAAATAATGGATAATAAATAATAAAGAAACTAAATATGGGTTAGTTCACACATAAATAAACATATATAAAAATCTATATTCCACTTGATTTGATTTTTCTTTACTAGTTATATAAATGTACAAATAAAGCAGTGTTTTGCTAAGTAAAGGAAACGGTGCTCCATTGCTCCAGGCTCTCTTCAACTGCTGATGATGGCCTCTAGGGCGGCAACGACATCGCCGCTTTGTTCCCTTAGCACCTTTTCCGCCTGGGCCTTAGTGACGAGCAGCTCGTTCATCTGTAGTTGGGATAAGCCTCAAATGAGCGGAACTATTGCAAAAAGGGGGCGTGTCCGTGTACTTACAATCAGTTCAATGTCCTCCTTCTTCACCTGCACTTTTTGCAGCTCCTTCTCCTTGGCCACCCTCAGCTCGTTTTCTTTGCTGCGCTGATTGCCAAACTGTTCAACTGCCTGCAATCGATCAATTAGGTGTTAGTTCAGTTTACATCTCATTAAACAATTTATGTTTCAATTTACACTCGATATATTCGCGGCTGAGATTTCCTTCTCTTCGGCGTAGTCTGTCACACGTTCTAAGTCGGCGGCGCCGCCATCGTGACGCGTTTGCTTCTTTTGCTTGATGTCATCATCCTGGCCATCTTCCTCGACTTCTGTGCCATTGACCTCAACCTCCGGCTCTGTTTCGGCCATTGCTGCTGTTTATTTTTACTTCAATTTACTGGAATATTTAATTTTGCTTGGCGTAGCCTCGTGCGAATAGCTTTTCTTTACATTAGTTTTTTCAACACTGAAAATTACGATAGCAATACTAATCGACTGGCCGCCACGTGTGCCAGTGCTGTTATTATTCACTTAACGAAATAAGTCAAATAATTGGCAAGTGTCTTGGCTTAAGCAAAGAACTCCTGTTCTTATTGCCAGTATGAATTTTTTGTTTTATGAGGAGTCCTTTGTCTCACAAATTGAAAATATGAATGATGTTAATTATATTTAATGTTATATTTAAAGAAATCAATTGACACTTAACGCAACTCTAGTCATGCAGACTTAACGAACAAGTTTAGGCTTTGTTGTGTGTCTTACCTATAATTAAAACATATTTAATTTTCCCAATTAGATTTTCAGCTGTATAAAGAGTTAATTGTTAGACTGATTGATTTTGTATGCTGCACACTTAAACAGAATGTTGGTGTGTGTCTTGGCTATGGCCAGAAGGCAGTTGCAGTTGTTTCCAATATGATTTTTAGCTTTGGGATGAGTTGGTTGCGTGTCGTGACACTAAAACTCAAATTTATGCGATTCAGCACGAAAATTAACGTACAAGTTTAATAAAAGCCTAAGATTGATGTTGTTTTTCGAGAAAAACAAAAATCACAATTAAGACTGATGATATGTTTATAATAATATTTATTTAAATTATATGGCTCATTATTTAAAGCGAGTTGCCAGAAAAGTTTCCCCTTTTTGCCATTTTTTAAAGCATAGCATGTGTAAGACCGCAAAACTAATTAAAAATAACTCGAGCATAAAGTTCACACTTATATATTATATCATTTTTTTTTATCCACATTTCCCACATAAACTGAATTTTGTTTCTGCAAATTTCATTGCGGTCAAAATGTTAATTATAAGTTTCAGAGCAGAAAATAATGAGATTGTGTCGCAACTGCAGAGAAATTCGCAAAGGCGCAAAATCCTTGAACAGTCGATGCCGTTTCCTAGTCGCTCGCTGCGGGCGTCCTGGTCATGCCACGCCACACCACACCACGCCACGCCATGTCGTGTCGTGCCGTGTCCGTTTCCTAGTCTCCTCTAGTCACTGTCCTGTTGACATAATCGTTTGCCATCATGATTAATTTAATTGTCACTTTGATGCAAGCGACTTTCGACCCGGCACCAAAATCAAGATTAATTAACATCTCGACCATGGGCGGTCAACATCATTTGTTAGTGTAATACACCACATATGGCTGCTCTGTCTATGTGTGTGACTATATGTGTGTGTGTGGGTCCAGTACAATTTTAACTTAATTCGATTGCGCTGGCTCTCATCAGCGCATTTCTGCTTCAACCCCAACTCCAACTTTAATTCTGTTGCAACTGAAGCTTAACTCTCAATTCCCAGTTGCCAAAAAGATGTCGCGTGCTGTTGCCCGTGGCTGGATGCAACATTTTTTATGCAGCACACGCTATAGCTATATTAAAATAGTTAATCAGGTGGTATCTGCTGCTTACCCACTAGTACCCAATAATAAATATTTCCTAATAAGATTTTTTATAATTTACAAAAATTGTGGAAATATCTTTAGTAAAAGTAATAAAGCTAAATTACAATTTCTTCCAGTGTAGATATCGTTTTGTGCGTCTGTGCGTATGTGTGTTTGTGTGTGTGTGACGCAACAAGTCGCTCATTTAAAATGTTTGTGCCAGGCCAGGCTTCCAGTTGGCAGTGAGCTGATTCGCTGCGCTCTGCGTTGCGAATTGCCAATTGGAAATTAAATTATGCCGCTAATTAGCAATGGCAAACACCGCACACACCGACACACACACGCGCGCACTCACACCATGCACGCATACATAAATTATGTTGGCAATTTTGGGGCTCATTGTGGTTTTTGTCTGCACAAATTTCGCATTCGGCTCATTGCATATTTTCAGGCTCAACTTCCATTTCCACTTCCCACCGTTTGCAACTCTCTCTACATTGCCATTTCCTGTTACTTGTTCATGTTTGCATGTGCCACTGAGCGCAAAAATTCACACAGTAAATTTTGGCTTTTGCATTTCTCGATGGCAGTGGCAACGCTCCGTGAGCGAGGAGTGAGTGCAAACTCAGCCTCTACATGTCCACGCCAACGCCAACGGCACTTGGCCGCGTGATCCAATTGAGCTACATTGTTTTTTTATTGAGCGGCAAGAGAGCGAGAGAGAGAGAGAGAGAGAGAGAGAGAAGAGGAGAGCACGAGCGTGAACGTGAGTGAAGTGTTGGTTTATATTTGTTTGCATTTTGCGTGGTTTAAGTTCATGTTTTTTGACATTTGTTTCGCACTGTGCTATAAAGTGTCTTTAGATAGGGTTGTGCTGTATTGTGGCTGGGTACATTTTACAGCTAGAAGAGCTTTAAAATTAAGCTGAAAAAGCTTCAGCACTTTACACTTGTCAAACTTGTTTGCATGTATGCGTTTGAGTAGGCTATATATGTGTGTACATATGTGTGTATGTATGGATGTATGTATGTAAATTTGTAGCATTCGCTCTCATATATCTTACAATAGAATACGACTTAACAGCTCCCTCTTTCTCTCCTTTGTATCTTTCTCTGGCAGTCTCCTTCTCTTTTTGTCTCCCTCTCTCTCTATATATGTGCCTTATATCTTCCTTCTTCTCTTCTTCCTATGCCATATTTTCTATCTACATCCTTTGTTCTTTTGGTTACCTTATCGATATATATGCCTTATTTACACCTTAAATAACCACAGCAAAATGAACCCAATTGCCGTATTGATTGATATATATTGAATTCGATTGAGCGTAGGTCCATCTGCATCTCATAATCTGCCTACGCCATAGTTTGCATTCAGCACATTTGTAAAATCTCATTTCGAGCCGTTTCATTGCAGAGATTGAAGTTCTGTTTGGTGAAGGATGCAACGACACGTGCATGTATGTGTGTGTGTGTGTCTGTGTGACAATCGATTTATGATTGCATGTCCTTGTGGCATGTCCTCCGACTGATGGCCAATGCCATTTGCCCAGTCGAAATGCAGTCAATAAATAAATTTGCATAGCAAATAAATTAAGAAAATGCAATTTTCAAGAACTGTCAAGCATAGGCGAGTCGAGCAGAAAGCGTATTTGCATATGTGATATGAGATGTTGAACATGTGATATGGGATATGGAACACAACTGGGTACACGAAACATGGAAAATGGAACATGGAACATGGAATGTAGGATATGGGATATGGAATATGGAAAAAATAATAAGGAATATGGAATATTGAATATGGAATATGGAATATGGAATATGGAATATGGAATATGGAATATGGAATATGGAATATGGAATATGGAATATGGAATATGGAATATGGAATATGGAATATGGAATATGGAATATGGAATATGGAATATGGAATATGGAATATGGAATATGGAATATGGAATATGGAATATGGAATATGGAATATGAAATATGGAATATGAGTAGCCTACATAGGAAACACAAAATATGAACTACAAAGCCAAGCATTTTAAGAGTCCTTAAGCGTGTCCTTTGCATGCATAATTGGCCAGCAGCTCAATTACGCTAATAACACTCGAGCAGCGCGGCTTGAATGCTTCACATGCTTCTACTTCAGTGACTATCGAATGGGTGTAATCGATGGACTCATCCTCGTCCTGTGAAAATGCCACTGCCAAACTTTGGTTTATTCGCAAATTGTCCAAAAATAATTGAGCCATTGAAGGCGCTCGAATGGTCAGCAAACTTGTAACAGTAACTGATACAAGAAACTTGCTCCTTTCGTCCCCAGAAAGGATGTTACAAAAAGGATGTCCAAGAGGACGTTTTCTGTGTATATGTGTGCATGTGTGTCTGGTTGCGTGTGTGGCGACCTATTGACGACCTTTATCGCACTGTACATAAACCATAATCGCAATTGGCAAGTGGCCGCCACTCGAGATCTCCAAGGCAAGGCATTGTCATGCTTGGCAGGAGCTGGACACACACACATGTACGCACACAGTGAGAGAGCGAGTTACACTGGACAGCAGCAGTGTAACGCATAGAACGGAAGCGCTGCTCATTCATTTAAAACTTGTCTGCAAGTTGCCAAGTTCCCATGCCGCTGCAGCCCACGCCCAGCACTGAAGAGGAGTGTGAGCAGCGAGTGTGAGAGAGAGCGAGAAGGTGCACAGCATGTGTGAGTGTGTGCGTACGTGTATTGTAAAGTTGTTTCTTCCGATTTCACACACACATGCTCAGTAAGTGCATGTGTATGTGTGTATGGTTGAGCATTGTAAAATCTTTTCTGCACACACACACGCATAGATCTGTGTAGAGTGTAGGTGCAAGCACACTCGAGCTTATGTGTGTGTGTGTGTGTGTTTCGTTAAGTCGTTTCTCTCAGTCAGCCCCGCTCCGCTTCCCCTTCGCTCACTCTTTCGTTCTGTTTGCCTCGCACTCCTTTTGGCATTTTGCAACTTTTGCGTTTAACAATTTCGCTTCCTTCCGCTGGGCTAAACCTGGCGCCAGGTTGTCGTCGAAATTTGTTTTAATCGTCATCTTTGCCATCCTACGTAAGCGCTTTCCACTTTGGCAAATTCCCTTCCTTTTTTTCTAGCTGCCCAAGGTTCGTTGACGTTCCCGTTCAGAGTTTATCGTAAGTTTTCAAGTGGTGTGAGTGGGGAGGGGAACTGCTTCGCTTATCGATGGCCCGTTCAATATTTTATTAGTGTCCTTAGCAGCGAGAGTAGTCACAGCAAATGGGCGCCACATCCGTGTACCTTTAGTTCAAAGTACTTGGGTTAAGTTTTCTGCATGCCTTCGCCTTCGTCTTCGCCTTTGCCTTTGCCTTTGATTTCTTACTCTTGGTCTAGCAATAAATTTTTATTTCCATGTAGCTGCCCCGTCCGCCTGCCCAAATCGGCCATTTAGCTTGAGCTTAGCTAATGGCCCTGTCTAACGTTTAGTGGCTGCCGCCGTTTACATAAGCTCAGCTAAGCAATTGAATGGCGCATAAATTACGTGCAAATTGTTGGCCTATATATGTATATATTGGGGAGTTTGGAGAGCATAGCTATTGAAAATTTCGTTATATGAAACTTATATTAATTAAACTTTAAGTAATTGCAGTGTTTGAAAGCTTTAAGCAAATATGATGTGCCTACACTGAGAAAAATAAGTGAAGACGCAATGTTGAAACTGTTCGAGTAGGAATTGAACTACGTGCGCTGAACTATTTACTATATATATTTATTTATATATACAAGATTATATCGACAGATTGCCATAATCTAAATATAGGTACAATAATACACATAATAAATATTAATATTTTATATAATATACATTTATTTGTAATTTTAGTTTTATTTATTTTTCTTAATTTTAATCTTAATTTTTATTATTTTTTAAAATCAAATTTAATTTGTGCCTTATTAAAAAATATATATACATTTTCAATTTCAATATTCCTAGCTTTTTATGTTTATCTTGCAGTGTAGCAACAAGAAATGAGAAAAACTTTTCGAACTCTTTCGTTGCAGATCTTATAAACATTTCGATAGCTCTTATCAAAGAGCTGTTGCATCTCGCTTCCTCCCCCTGTGAAACTAGCCTTAAGTGATGGCTTTATGGCTTTAGCTATAGCTATAGCTATAGCTATAGCTATAGCTGTAGCTACAATAAAAACTGTCTGCTATTGTCTGTAGCACTTTTACACATTTAACTCTAAACGTTATTATTGTCGCCTGACAGTCTCCACAATTTGGCGTAATGTGTAATATTTCTTCTTTATAACCCACCGACGCATCCGCCATGCTCCACTCCTACTCCACTCTACTTACAAGGTACAAAAGGGATACGCGCTGCTTGGAGTTGGGGTTTATCGCTGCTGCTGTTGCTGCTTATGATAATAAAATATGAAGAGAAAAAAGTTCTGCATACTTCCGAGCGTCTTTCTTTGGAGTAATGTAAATCAATGAGCACATGCGGATATCCGTGCATATATATCACTTAATTCATATACATATAATTTAAATGCGGTGCTGAAAGGGGAAGCTTTCCATTAACTGGAACGGCAAAAAAATTATTTCCACAGCACTATAATTCAATTGGAGATATAAGAAAAGTAATACGAAAAAGTAAAATGGCGCCAAATTGGTTTCTGCTCAAGTAAAATCAATTAAAATAGATTTAGCTCAATGGCAGCTTGAAAAGGTATGTGCAAGAGCTGAGCGCAAGAAATATTTCTCATTTCAGCACTTTAACTCAAAAATTACTTTAAGTGAAGTTTCCACTCAAATGCAATAAATAAAAACTCAATGACTATGGGAGGGGAAAGCATAGAGCTCTGATCCACGCCAATCCTCCCTCACACTCTCTCCGTTTCTCTGCTCTAAATAATTATTTTTAGCAGCGCTTCAACTGTGAATGTGAAGAAAAAAACAAAGTGCGCTCAACTCAACTGCAACTAATCATACAGATGTGCGAGGGAGACAACCTGACGCGCAAGGAAGAGCTGAGAGGCAATTCTAATCCGTTTTCAAGTGTTCTCTCTGTCTTTCACATACATATCACTACTGCATAACTTCAACTCAATTGTAAGGCGAAAAAAAACAACAAATTTTCACTCAACTGAAACTAATTAAAAGAATTTTAGCTTCAAGTCCGAGAATGGTAGGAATTGAAAAGAGCTGACAGGTGTTGGACGCAGGAAAAAAAGAGAAAAAAAGAAGTATCCATTCGATGGCCATACATCATTTTAACAATCAATCAATTTAAGCACATTTAATCCACACGAAATCATGTTACATGCGGCAGCAGTTTGAGTGGAAGACAAAGAGTGGAAGGGGAAGTGGGAGCTGGGAGTTGGGAGCAGGGGACGGGCCAGAGTTCAGGGCTGCTCGCTTGACTTGAACCAACTGCAAAAATCTTGTGATATTAATCAGTCTATTAGACACGATTTGTTCCACTGTCGACTTGGCGCACGATTATTCAATCAGAGCCCGGCCAAATAGCCGCACAGTTGGTTGCCCAGACCCGTACCCTGCCCCGACCCCTGACTCTTAGTTTGAGTCATTTGGTCTATGTGTGTGTGTGCATGCATTCGTATGTGTTTATGTGTGCAAGCCTGCCGTGTGGCCAGTGCCGCCGGGTCAATTCACAGAGCTCAGGGCCGCACCACGTTTAAACGTTTGAACGTTTGAACGTTTGAAGGGCCAACAGCATAAAGAGCATAGAGAGCAGCGTCTCGTATGATTGCATTTCGGATCAGCTTAGTGTGTGACCTTGACTACCGCAATAACCTGAAAGACTTTAAACATAAAAGTACACTTATGCACGTGAAAATGTTTAACGAGCTTTTACTGCTGGCATTACATATATACATACATACATACACACATACATATTTTTATCTTTTTCTATTCATATGCCTATAAAGAGTCTTTGCTCGATGCTTCTTCAAGGTCTCTCCATTGCTCTGTCGCCCTGCCTCTCTCGCTCGCTCTCCTTCTTGGCCTCTCTGTGTCTTTCTCTCTCTATCTCTCTCTCTCTCTTTTCAGCTCACTGTATCTCTATCTCCATTTATCTCTGACCCTCTTCTCTCTTATCTGTTTTATCTCTCTCTTACTATCTCTCTACCTGTCTCTCTCTCTCCATAGCTCTCTCTACCGCCCATATCTCTTAGTTATCGCCCTTCTATTCGATTTTCATAAGCTCAAACCACACTTTAAGGCTTCACATACCCATTATGGATAATTTCATCATAGATGCCACATCATCATAAGTATTCCATATATGACTCCATCTCTCCATCTCCTTCTCCATCTGGAGTAATTCAATTTTAAATACATCCAGAGCCACATCTATTCATGCACATGGACAACACTTTGGGCACAGTTCGAAGAGGAGATAAACTCAAGGATGAGCAGAGTCGATGATGTTTACAGTTTTTTAGTTCAAATTTTTTTTTCTTTTTTGCTTTTTTTGTTGATATCGTAAACTTTTTTATGAAGTCGGTCAAAATGGCCAGCGATAGAAAACGCATCAAAATTTATGGCAACGGGAAGTCTTTAGAGGCGAGTGTGTATGATGTATGATACAAATACTAGATATATGTATATATATATATATATATATATAGACGCGATATATGTATTTCTGTGGCGCTTAAAGAGCTTCTGAAACTGAGCAGCGCATAAAAGTGGAAAGACAAGCGCAATTGAGCAGCATTTGCATATTGAAGTTGCCACAACTCGACTCGACTCGACTCGAATCGGCTCGGCACGGCGACACAATATCCTTGCAGACGCCAAGGATAACGCACATTGTATGACTTATGGCCAACACTAACCCCATACGTTGGCCCACTACAACCGCCAGCCGTCAGCTCGTGTAGTTTTTCAATTTCATCATTTTGAGCAGCAAAGCCTCCCCTGCCCCACGCAACCCCAGTCACATCTACAACCACCCCACCCGCGCATCCTTTCCACCCCGTCAGCTGTTGGCGTCGCCTTGCAAAGATTTATTTTTATCGCCTACGATTTCCATTCAATCCAATTCATTTCTTTCGCTTTTTCATGCTCGCTCGCGCACTGTAAAAGCGGGCATACTGGCTTTGCTCTGTTTACTGCTGCCCCCATTCAATTGTTGCGCTGAACGAGTATTGAGCAGTCAGCTACACCCGTTTGGTAATTTCATTCTTATATTTTTTGCATCTTTGCCGAGCACAAAATTTGCTTTGACTTTGATTTTTCTTTTTTGGCCACAAGTGCTGCGGGTGGCATTTGGTTGGAGAAAACTATTTGACATTTTCCGCGCAGAGCCAGTGCCAGCTATATTTACCATTTTCCATTTTCATCAGCGAAATTTGAGCTATAGTTCCAATTGGAGGCAAGACTGTTTGCTGTCATAAATAAATCTGGCAAGGGCTGCATCTAAGCAATTGTTTTGGCCAGGTGCAACACTTAAAGTGAAAAAAAAAACAAAAAAAAATAATAAAAAAGAGAAACTGCTCGACGAGGATGGGATTCGAACCCACGCGTGCAGAGCACATTGGATTAGCAGTCCAACGCCTTAACCTCTCGGCCACCTCGTCGCTGTGTTGGGAGACAGCGAACGCCGCTTCTTCAACTATGGGAGAGAGTGGGAGAGCTAGAGAGAGTTATAATGTGCTAAATTTGCTGTTGTATGCGAACTTTATTCTTTTTGGCAAGTTTTGCATTTTTAAGCAGCAAGATATAAACAGAGTTTTTATAAGAGAGCAAGCTAAGTCTTATAATCTATTTTTAGTTTATGCTGACAGCGAACTGCAAATCGAACCACAAAAAGCAATTTAAATTAATTTTTTACGAGTGTTATATTTAAGCATATTAAGCCATAAAATGCCATAAAGAGCCAGGCACCAAGGAGCAGGATGAAGTTATGAGCAAAAGTCGAAAAAAGCATCCTGAAATTGACTCTGGCACTTTTATGAAGGGGCGCGCGTGTAGTTTTACGATCAGCTGCTGCTCACTATCGGGTTAACTGAGCATAAAATCAGAAAAGGCGTCAGCAACGGCATCGGCAACGGCATCGGCATCGGCTTAAATGCTTTACGACCCTTACCACGCCCTCTTGCGCTCGTTTGCTGGTACTAAATGTCGCACATAAAAGTCAAACGCATAAAAAACAAACAAACAAAGTGCCGAAAGAGTTTTGATGAATGTTGCTGGCTCCAAGGCGTTGCGGCAAAGGATTATAAATGTCGCGGTAACTGTATGTGTATGTGTGTGTGATATAGTTATTTATAGAACAAAGCAAATTAGGCATTTGTCAACGCACTTCTTACAATTACAACATACCCATGGTGGGTGGCAATATTCACCTCACTGCATTAGCGTCATCTCGCTCTAACTAATATAATTCCCAACTAAAGTAATAATAATAATTGTACAATTCATTTCCATAGCTTCTCATACGAGCATATAATGAGAGGGTATGGTGGGTAGCTTAGTTATTTATTGTGAATTCAACTTAAGCTTTAGCTTTATCAGAACAAAGCGACGGATTCGGTTAAGCGCTGCGCTAATTGACCATAAATCAGGTCTGTAGCACTTGCAAATTTACAGTTCTCGGATACTTTGTGCTTTTACAAAAATTCTTTGCGCCAAACTTTGCTAATACAAATTGCATCGACAGCCAAGCGGAAGTTGAGCTGCACAAAAAAAAAATAGAAAGAAAAAATAAAAAACTATTTCCAGCCGGCGACAAAGTGGTCAACATGCCGCAAACTTTGTTAGCGAGCTGCTGCTGCCAAAAGGACGAAAGGCAGCCTGGCAGCGACTCAGTGGGCGGCTATGCCGGTGGGCGCGCCTAAAAGTTGTACGCGCTTTTGCAGAATTCTTCTAAAACATTTTTAAACAATTTAGCACAAGAATTAAAAATCGCAAACGCCGCGCAACATGCCAAAGTTGAGGCAACAGAAATAAAAGGGGAAAACGAGTAAGAAGCGAAAAGTTTTTGGATGCTATAAATTATCATCCATGGGGCGGCTTGGTCTGTGGGTTAGTTGGGGCATATACCTTTGGCACGTTCGGCACTTTTTTAAGCGGATTTTCATCTCGTGCCTTTTGCGTTTCTTTTGCTAATGCCAGCGCCGTAGACTTTTGGCGCCAATCGTTTTGACTTGTACAAATTGCTGTGTCGACATCGACACACACACGCGCGTACATACAAACTTACAAGCACACACACACACATACAGACAGGCAGACGCACCCGCACGCACCGTTCTGGCAGAACTTCTTCCTTTCTGTTCTCACCTACTCCGCTCTCTTCGCCTCTGCTTACTCTGTTGCTGTGTCCTCTGCTCACTCTTCTTCTCCTTTTTTGTGTTGTGTGTCGTCTAGTTGTACCTTTTGACCTGGGCTCGTCTACTCTGCTCACTCCCCGCTCTGTTCTCACTCTCTCTCTCTCTCCACCTCTGTTCCTTTTGTGCTATGTGTCGTCGAGTTGTACCGTTTGGCCTGCCCTTTTGGCACTAATGGATTATCTAAGCCTTTTAGTAGCTATTGGTTGCCTGGGATACGGTATCCTGACATCAGTTGGCCTGGATTCCATCTACAAATGTAGGAGAAATATAAATAAAATATAAATATATTTGTTATTATCTATTATGTGGTTCTCCTTTTTTGCCAACATATTTAAGCGATTTAAATTTGAATACTCCTCGAGAGTAGTCGACTTGTCGATGCTCTGTAAAACTTAAAATATGTATATAGACTTTAATTTATTAATGTATTATGCATATATTTTTTGTATCATAATTTTTTCAGTTATTTTCAAAATATTGTTATATAAAATATATTTACAAAAAATAGACGTACATTTAGAAAACATTATTTAATTTTCAATTATAATTCCCAATAATTGTGTACTATTAGTAGCCTAGCTCTGATACCGTTATTCATCACAATCAGGCCAGACTATGATCGCATTCCTTTAGGGAAGGAGCGCTATCAACAAAGCGCCAGACACAAACCGGCACAAATGTCATCACTGCATATATTCACCGATATGCCGTTATATTTATATATGAATACGTACTTCTCTATATGTGGGGAGGGGTGGGCGCGAGGTCGGTCGGACTGCACTTCAATCGCAAATATCTATAATTACTACAAAAGAGCTGCTGGCAACAGCAAGTGCGTGTGTGTCTACGCATACATTGTCATTGCTTGTTACAATTACAGTTACAATTACAGCAACAGTCATAAATTGAGAAGTGCATAAAGCCTAAATACAGACTTGGCACACATACGTACACATGCATGTGTGTGTGTACATGCATAATCAGCAAGGCCGAGAAATGTGAGAGACGATTGCTACGGTCCTCCATACCCCATTTTGCATTTGCTTGTTCTCTTCCTCTCTCCATCTCTCTCTTGCGCGCTCTCTGCTCTGGTGCGTTCACAAAAGTATTCTTAGTAATCAAAGGCATGCACACACACACGCATACACTCATGCATGTATGCATGCATGTACGGGGCAAATATTACGGAGATAATGCAAGTGTCGAACGAAACAAAAATTTTCCAATAGCTGCGACGGCGACTGCGACTGCGACTGCAGCAGCGGCAGTGACTGACGCCCATTGGGACAGGTTCAATGTAACCATGAAATTTGCAGCTGCAGCACCAGCCACGTGCATATTGGCAATTGGGCAGCATATGTGGAACATAAATAAGCCTGTAAGTAAGCTATGAGCTTTTGGTAAGACTCTAAAATGTCGGTTCATAAAGAAACTAAAGTAAAATGCAAAAAACGGGTTTTTCTTTTTCTTTGCTGCATTTTTGAGCAGAACTTTGAGGTTTGGCAAGGAGTAACTGTTGAAAATTCTTGACTACAAAAATATAACAATAAAAATATAGACTCCATTAACTCCATTTGGTATAAACATTTACGAATGTGTCACGTGAGAAATAGCAGATTTGGGTGCACTATAATCGGATATATATTCATGTACATATATAGAGTAAAAATATATATGAAGTTAGATATTTGTTAAAATATTCCGAAAATTCTACGATAACTATCGTATAACCTATTTTATAAACCAAATCATTTTGCCTTATGATTTTGGACTCTTTGACAGCTATATGGCCAAGACTTATCTGTTAGAGTTTTAATAATGGATTTCTGATACTATCAGATTTTGAAAATCCTTTAAGCTGCCTCTTTATAGAACATGAAGGGTGTTTTCTAGGAGTTTTTATTGATGTTAGTTAAACAGATTAGTATTTAAACAGATTAGTGGAGATTTTATTCTCTGCTAGAGATTCCAGGTTTTCTTGCTGTTCTATGCGCTTTAGAATTTCGAAGTAACTCTCTGGCTCCCGGGTTTTCTATCTGATCAGTAAGAAATACTCTTCGATGTATCTCTTGCTGTCTCTTGCCTAATCATAATATATATTGACATATATCTAACATAGAGATTATCTGTGAGCTTAACTAATGTATGAATGGACTTTTTCGTAGTTGTATTCATTTTTTCTGTTAGATCTTCCTCTTTGCTGATGGTTCGCAGAAATTTGAGCATAATTAACAGTTTTTTATCTGGTTTTCTAATGGCTTAAATAGGTCAGTTTGCCAGCCAGATGTTAAATGTAGCAAAACCGACAAATCTCTGTTTCTCTCTCTCTCTCCTTCTCTTTGTATCGTCCTTTCTCTTGACGCCCACATCCACAGTAATGGGCGTTGTTCAATTTGCTAATGGCTAACCGTTAGAGGGGGGAATGAGGGACACTTGTTGATATGGCAGCGCCTTGAAGCTGATGATGTTTCGTAATTTGGAATGATTATTATGCTGCGCATTGTGGCGTGTTATATCTACCTATGGTATTGGCCAGCAACTGCTGCGAGCATAAGTGCTTAAGCGATGACACGAAGGATTACGACGACGGGCCTCGACATAACGGCACAATACAAGCTGCTAACCTTAACAGACATAGCTCTACCTGCGTATACAGAATATAGTTGTGAATGTGTGCGTGTGTGTAGGCTCAAGGACACGCCGCTAGGCAGCAGAAACCACCCCTAAACAAAACCCGTCGGCAGAAGCTCAGCTGAGCGGAGTCCAAAGCCCGACGGTTGCTGGCCCTGTGAACGAGGCGCCTAGGCCGTGGAAGGCGTTCGCCTCGGCAGCTGCCCAACCAGGAGGCTCGGCCTGGCACCAACCAGGCGACAATTAAGCGCCACTAACGGACCTATGGGAACAAAGGACGAGCTGCGCAGACTCCTGGATCTGGTCGAAGCAAGCCGGCAGAGCCACACCCACCGACAGCCTGGAGGTGATATTAACCAACAGTTAACGGCCGACAGCGGCCGACCGCAGCTGCAGCCATCCGACCCACAGCCGAAACGAATGTGTGTCAAGACAGTCAAATGCCCCGGCCCGGTGGCGTATACGTATTACCGTTACCTGTCATAGGCAAGACTTTGGCAAAGTTGTCCATCTCTGTCGTGTGCGCATAGTAGAGCAGCGAGTGCAAGCGAGTCAGTCAGCGGGCGAATGCATTTCGGGGGTTGAGTGAGACGAACGAACGAAGCTGCGAAAAGTTTGTCGGAAGAAGAAGAGTGCACGCAACGAAAAGCCGAGAGAAAGTAAGTAGCTGCCCGCTGCCCCGAGAGAGCAAACATTCGCGTGCGCTCGTCAGTGTGCGTGCGTGTGCGTGTGCACGCATGTGTGTGTGTGAGTAGCAGAGAACATTTGTGGAGTGTAAGTAAAAAATCATACAAGTGGTCATGTGGAACATAATGGCTGTGGTAATCAGCAAAAAAAAAGCTTAATAGGTTGTACTAGATTAATTTGTTTAGCTGTAATGTATACTCTTTAACTAACACATGTGCACACACATATACACATGCACACTTATGTAGTTATGTAAATGAATTGGAGAGAACCACCGCATTTCTTTTATTCACATTAATTGGGCACCCATAGTTCATAGCTCCATCTCACTCTACCTTGCTAGCGTTAACTCTTTGCGTTATTTTATGTTCACAGTTCTATTTGCTTTCGTTCTTCCAGCAGCAACATGCGATTGTTGTTTTTTTTTTTCGTTTTTTCGTTGGTATTTTAAACGACGCAATTGACGCCGACATCGCAGTCGCTATCGCAGCCGCAGTCGGCGGCGCAAGCCACGTTTTTGCGCTACTTTTACTTGTATGTATATGTTAGGTGTGTGTGTGTGTAGCTGTGCGTGTCATTTCATACCACATTAGGTAAGGTTAGGTTTTTAATTTTGTTTTCTAACTTCGCGCCGCTTTGTAGCTGGCACTTTGCCACATACTTATATACATATATATATATATATATATATATATATATATATATATATATATATATGTATATATGGGTATGTATTTGTATTTCAGGTTTAGCTTCATACTTTTTTGTGGGCGCCATTCTTCTCTGATCGCGCGCACGCTTTTCTCTCTTTTCGCTTTGAACTCCAGTCAAAGTGCTCTGGTTTGTTTACAAAATAAAAAAAAAACTTCGAGTTTCTTTGCTTTTGTTTTTGTTTTGTTTTCACTGCTGCCGGTACGTAACCTGTTTGCTGCACTCTCTGCGGTCTCTGCCAGCGGATCGTCATCTTTGTTGCCCCCAACCCAAATATTTTCGCACAGCATGTGGTTTTCTTCAATTCACATGGCATATGTACGTACAAACACACACACACATGCATATATACGCTCATGTGTGTGTTTATGTGCATGTATAAGTATATTTTTATACGCTTCGCTCTTTTGCCTATTTTTTTTTTTGTTATGCGCGCTCTACGCCTTGTCTATTTTCGCTATTCTGCTCTGCTATGAACTTGAGAGACCACGTGGTTTTTTGTGTTGGCGAAACGCCAGTTCGTTTCAGTTTGTGGCTGTTGTGGATGCCAAGCCTAAGCTTGTGGATACCATTCCGAAAGAGCGCCACGCTCTTTTTACTTTTATCTTAATATCTTGTAGCTGTAGCCCGTCTTCTAGCGGCATCAGGAAGTGCTTCATCAAATTTACATACACACACATGCAAAAACACAGCTACAGACATGTGTGGTTGCCTGTGTGTGTGCGTGTCCCGTTGCTATTTGCATATTAAGAGACGTCATCAGCGAACGCTGCGAGAATTTCCAGTTTCCATAGACTCAAACTAAGTCGCACTTTCATTGACGCCTTTAGCTGCACAGCGGGCGGAGGGGTCTGTGGTTTGAATTACAAATTTTCTCTCAATTGCGTCAATTCTTGAGTCGTGCGCTGATGTGTGATTGCATCAATTACATACGGCGCTTAATTAATCACCTCTCATTAGTTCAGTTAAAGATAACGAATTACGTAACTTAGTAGCCATTGCTAAGTGTGCGGGACTCGAATAAGAAAGAGTTTATTCAATATTGGTAACTCCTATATTTCACATAAATAAGAGTAATAAATTTAATATTCCTGCTTATTTCGCATTCAGCACACACACACACACAAACACACTTACACGCAAAGACGTACCAAATAACCAATCTATATTCCAGTTTAGACACCATCCAGCCAACAAATTGTTAGTACCCGTATTCAAATTCGATACGCCACACACTCAAACACCAACACACATACACACACACACGAAGGCAGACACTGAGAGCAAACATTCTATATACAGTCAGGGCTACGTCTATTCTACCGTTCTACCGTTGCCCCTCTCATCGCATTCCAGCCACAGTCGACGAAGCTATTAAACAGAAATTATAATTTTTTGAAGGCCACTTGACGCGGCTGATATCATTACTCCCATCTAGTTCCAATTGAGCCGACGTCGCGCTAATTTTTTACTACGTCGTCAATTGTGGAATGAAGCTTTGGACCTGGCTCTGTTGGCAGAGGCAGCGACAGTGGCGCATGCGCTGTGGAAGGTAACGTGGGCGCAGCATTGGCTACGCTTTAAACGCCACTTGCTGTCCGCCCATTATGCTTGTGACGTCACAAAAGCTGTCAAAAGTCAAGCTCTCCCCGAAGCCTGAGCTAATTTTAGCTACAACTGCGCGACGCCAACGATTACGCCTTTCACACTGGAAAATTAGACAAGCGACAACGCAATATATGTAAGTGATATGTATGTATGCAGGATAAATACTCTGCCAAAGGTTGTTCATAGTTCTGGGTTATAATAAACGAAAGAGATATACAGAAAATATAATAAAGTTATTAGCCGGTTGTGGATCGCAAATTAGCATATTAAACTTCCAATATTTTTGACAATATTTTTAATTAGCATATGCTTAATTTAAGTTAACAGCATTTTGAACTGGTTCACAAACTGGTTCAACTTTAAAGCTCAAGCTCATAGCATCAATTTTAAAAATGAGCAAGAAACTTTGGAATTCTAAAAGAAGTCTAGCATAGAATCAATGTGGAAGACGAAGAAGATGAACATAACATAACAGTTAACGAATAGAAAGAAAAATTGATAACTGACGCATAAATTGGCATCGAGCACAGCCTCGAGCACTTTCGCATATGCATCTGTATCGGAGTCTGGGCCATAAACCGCTAAGCCTTACTTAAGCTCGAACGTCTAGACTTCATTAGCAGCGTAATTTGTGGAATTTATGTGGCAGCCACATTAACAACTCAAATGTCCGAGCAAATGAACGAACCAGTCTATGCGACGGAACTGGCTGCTAATAAAATTCGTGTTATGAATGCGCGTGCCTAGCAAACATTTTTTTATTTATTTTGTTTGTTTGTTGTTCGACTGCAATTTTTCGGTAAATTTCCCACAGCGACTGCGACGCGCGCGTAGATAACAGCATTTGGCCCATTTGCCACTTATCAGCGGCGTGCTGGAAATTTGTTGGAACTGATCGCTTCCACATTCAAATCGTCGCCAAAGAAGATGGCAGGCAAAACAAACCAGAAAACTATTCATTTGTACAAGCATACACACACACATATACATACAATGGCCTTTATTACTCAATTGCTGCGCGTGTGTGTGTTTGAGTGCTGGTATGTGTTGTAAAAATATGTGAGCGCCAAAATACAAAACGTGCATTTTTGTGGAACTCAAATGTGGATTTCAAAACATTCACATATACACAAACACACACATGCACGAAACTAACAAATGAGAGAGCTTTGTCTCTCAGCGTTCAACATCTGTATAGCCCACACCACCAGCACAGCCACAAGAGCGAGAGACGTGCCGGGCGGGCGCGCTGGCTGGCTAGTGGCTAGCTGTTCGTGTCGCTTCGTCGTTGTCGCTGTCGCCGACGACGACGACGCTGTCGTTTTGCCGCTGCTTCGTTTTGTAGCGTTTCGTATACCAATCAGTTGTCAGTTCGCATCCAACTAGAAAGCAGTTAACGAGCAGAGTCCGTTGCGTTTGCGGTTAAAAGCCACGAGGTCGATCAGCGTTAAGCGCGCTACTTAACCCCAACGTCACCAAATTCTTTCGAGCCCAAAACCGATACGGTTGATCACGTGTTTCCCTTCTTCCCTCGCCCTGACCCACCCCCCGCAACAATTGTATTCATAGCTATGCAAACGATGAGTGAACTCAAAAGTAAAGAGTTGAGCAAAATTCAATATCAAAACATTTACATGTGAAAAAGTGAACACAGCATAAAACAAACTACACACAAACATACACACACAACACAAACCCACAAGAGCAATAATAATAAAAAGAAGAAATAGTGTATGAAGAATGCGTAGTAAGAAATTGGAAGAAAAAAAAAACAAAATACCGTAGCAAAGGCTGGAGTGATCTTTTCTCATTGGAGCTTTTGCGTTTTTTTTTATATTTTGGAAATTTACTGCTGCCGGCAGCTACGCACACACTAACACACACACACACACACACACACACTAGTGCAAAATCAAAATAGCTGCTCAAATTCAAATTTGAGTAAAGCAAAAAAAAAAAAACAGTAAACGTGCTTATATGAGTGTACATACATACATTTACATATAAATTTTTCCATTTGAACTTTAAACACACACACGTACATACATACAAAATTGTGTGTTCTATCTACATAAGCTTTTGTACAGATGTTTGTTTGCATGTATGTATGTGTATGTGATCCTTAGTGTGTGTGCTTGTGCCGTCGACGTCAACTGCGCCGCACGCTTTCATTGAATTCTTATACGAATTCCAATTAATTTCTGTATGCGTCCAATTGGCATGAATTGGTGACGTGACGCGATCTCACGCTCACTCTCTCTTTTAATGCCCACTCTCTCGCTCTCCCTCTATGCGCTTCTCTCTTTTCGCAACGCAACGCGCGCGCTCTTTTATACGTATTTACATTTCTACATAAATTGCTCTTGTTATTGCTCTTGTTTTTTTTTGTGTTTTCTTCTTCTTTTCTTTATTCGTTAAGTAAATATCGTTTTTAATTTGTATGTTTATAGCTCAAGCAACAGCAAAAGCCGCCCACAAAATACCAACAACAACAAGTGTATAAATACTTATGCAAGTGTGAGCAACTAAATACATACATACGTCCATATATTCATACATATATGCTTATCGATATACATACTCGTGCGTCTGTGTATGTGTGGGTGAGAGAGAGCAAGAAATTATGCCAGTTAGTCTTAACACAAGAAAAAAAACGAAGCTAAATAATAATAATTAATACACAAAACCGGCACAAGTTTTGCTCAAAATAACAACAACAAATGCAACGTGTATTTAATTAATAAATAAATGCACTATAAAGCGACTGACGTAAAAGTGTTGACAAATAATAATAATAACAAAAACAGTGCATAATATCAGCTAATAACAACAGCAGAACAACAAAACAACAAACTCAAAAGGAACGATAACAACAAGCAGCAAAGCTTTGACACATCTTCCTATTGGCTCGATATAGGTAAATACTTAAATATGTACATATATTCTAATAAGAGAATGCACACATTCAAGACTTGTGTTCAATTAACGCCTTTAAGGCTTGTCACCAAGGAGCTAAAAGTCTTATTGTCATATGCATTTAAAAGCACACTCCATTTGGATAATTCGATTTTTTGCTGCAACGTTGTGATTATGTTGATTATTTTCCAATAGGAATGTTCTCTATACCTTAATATTAATTTGCATTTGTAATCCAATTGAATAAGAGTATATGTTTGAAAGATTTTTCCAATTAATTGTAGATTTTCTTCTGCCTATTCAATCAGTAGTATTCCAATTGGTCGGTTAGATACTTTGCTGCCGCGCTTTCATTTTGATTTTATTCGAATTCTGATTTGAATAGAGCCAGCATTTAAAAGTTTTGTTATCTTATTCGAATATTTGTAAATACGTATTTATGTTTATAACTCCAATTGGAGAGGCAGCCATTCAGTGGACTGCAGCGCTTCGATTTTGATTAGTGAACATTTTGTTTGAAAGCTCAGTGCAGAGATCTTAATTAGAGCACGCCTGATAATGTGTCTATAAATAGCATGCGTCGCTGATAGCGAAGACTATAGCGCGTGTCGCCTCGCTCTCCCGCTGCTGTTTCCCGCTCCCCCCACTCCCTGTCCCTGTTCTCATTTTCTCTTGCCCGTTTTACTCTTCCAATCGTTTGTCTGGTATATTAGTTACACTTCAAAGCTTTGAAAGAATTTGATTTGAGTTCGAAAAAGTTGCAAAATGTTCTAAATTAAATATCAAAATTGTTTGTTTTACTTAAATATTGAAATTTTCAGTTGTATTTGAATCTTTGACCGAAAACTTTTGAGCTTTAGCTCTTCAAAATTGAGGGAGTTCTTTATATTTCTAATCAGAAACATACTAAATTTAACGGAGTTTGTATTTTATTGTTTTTTTACGCATCTAGTATTCAATTTCTAGTTTAAGTTGTCCTTTTTTTGTAATCTTTCTTAATATTGACATTGAAGTATGATTAAGCTCTAATGATTTTATTTAATGGGTCGATTAAAGCACTGATCAGTGGAGTCTGATAAGAACGAGAGAGAGAGTGAAAGAGACAGGGAGAGAGAGCGAGAGAGAGATAAGTATTGAGCGAGCTTATATAAATGTTTATGTAAATGCTTTATCTATAGCTGCTGGTGGTATCTATGAGTGTGTATATGTGCGTATGTGTGTATTTATGACTGTTTTACCAGTTGCTGATATCTTGAGTGTTTGGTGAGCGGGTTTTAATAGATTGTGTTTGAGATAGTGTCTGGTAGAAAAGGTTTGCCAAATAAAGTTACTTTTTTTTTCAAACGAAAATAAAGTGGGAATTGAGGCAAACATTTTATTCATTATTAAAAAGAAAATAATTGTAATGAATATATTTATAAATATTTTGTACTATAATTAAATTTCAATTATTAATACTGATATAATGCTTAAATAACTGAAATACAAAGCATCTGTAAAGAGTTCGCTCTTATCTAGAAATATCTATTTATTTATTTATTGATTGATCACATCGCAGGCAATTTTTCCTTCAACTTGAAATCGACTTTGATTTATATAGGAAAAAAGAAAAAATGAATAAATAAATAAATATAGTATAAATGATCGCCGACTCTTATTTGCAATTATAAGTTCCCGCTGCCCCTCTCTGGGTGTGGAAGGCGCGTGTTTCTCTCTTCGACCTTCCCAAATGGCACGTGTAAAGCGTCGCACAAGTGCGAAAGAGCCGGCACATTGCACTTCCAATAAGCTTTTATTTGAATGCGCTTCCGCGATAATCGAGTTAATAAATTTGCAGTAACGCCTATGCGACAGCGAAGATGCTCTGCGCCTATGCGCATAGTCAAATAACTCAATTGATCGAATCGATGTGCCGCGTCGGGCAGAGAGCGTAGCGCAAACCACAATGAGCCTCTCTTCTGTTGCTTTCCTTGCATTCCAGTTCGGATCAAAGTCGGTGGAGGGTGGGTTTAAGTGCTTACAACTTTGTTGCAGAAAGAGAGAGAGAGAGAGAGAGAGAGAGAGCGCGTGAAAGCGAGCTGAAGAGAGCGGACAAGTGCAGTGGGCGCGTGCAGTGAGTGTCAAGATGATTTACTTAAGACCAGCAGCTAATGAAAACTAATGACAGAATCATGCAAACTAGCACACACATACACGCACATGCACACGTGTAAGTGCATGTAAGTGAATTGGCATAAATAGTGTGCGAAAGAGCGAGATGGCAAAAGGCTCTTGGAACTTACGATTAATACAAAAATGTTAGCATTGTCAGCATTGTGCTAGGCTTTATGGCAGGGAATACCTTGCTATTGATAAGGCTTATATATATATATATATATGAATATACATATGCATACATCATGTAGACATTGTGGAGTTGCGCCTATGCTGGACTTTTACTGGCCATAGGCACATGGCAACGGCACAGACAATGTGAATGTATTTATGTCTTATCACACTATGAGTGTGTGTCTGCGATATGAACGCGCAGTGTGTGTATGATAAAGAGTTATAATGTTAAGTGCATCAAGTACAAAAGATATGTGAAGTGTCTGCATTATAATATATAAATAAATAATAAATTATGAAAAATCAATGCAATTTATATTGAATTATGATTAGGTGTGAATCTTAAGAAACTGAAATTTAATGTTTAATAATTTTCATATTTATTTTAAATCGTGTTTAAAAGGTTAAAAAATAACATGTTAAACTAGAAGAACAAATACGAACCAGTTCACTTTAGAACTGGTTCTTAAAAAGAACAAATATATTATATATACGTAATTTTATCCATCAAGTTCGAACTGGTGCCCTAATGAACTGGTTCACCAAGAAAACAGATCTTTGCTAGAGCTTCAAATGCGAACTGGTTCACTATGCTAGATCGTCGCTTCTGACATCTTCGTCTAAATTCCTGGGAAAGTTCGATTTCACTCTCGCCCAATGAACGGAAAAAGGTCGTTCGATCAAGTGTGATCAGCCAGACGCTGGTTCAGCATCATTTACATGTGAATTGGAGTTGGGTGACCAGTTAAGGTGGCTGCTGCTGGCTTTTGCTGACCAGCTGTCAGTTATTTTTGATTATCTCTCTTTCGCTCTATCTCTTTTTCTCTTTCTGTCTTACACTTGAGATGGCGTCTTTAAAGCAAAGCCAACGCTGACATACTTTGCTTAATAATCCTGTTTGACAAGTTATGCCAGGCATTCGTCTCTCTCTCTCTCTCTCTCTCTCTCTCTCTCTCTGTGTGTGTGTGTGGACTCGTTCTCTTACTTCCACGTAACTGAACCTGGGCCATGTGCGCGAGGGGCTGAGCTTCATGCATAATATATATAAGATCACATGAGTCGAGTCGAGTCGAGTCGGATCATTCGAGCATCGTTCGTTAGGAAGTTTGAAACCATCTGCTAGAGGTAGAAAAAAGAGTTGCGATTTACTCTGATAAGCAGCAGATAAATTTTGTTCTTTCAGATGTTCGTTTTTTGCTTATCAAACTCTACGTGAGTGCGTGTATGCGTGCGTGTGTGTGTGTGTGTGAGTGTAATCTTAGTATTCATATTCTCAAGCATAGCAAAAGAGAGTTCAAGAGAGACGAAGTGAGTGACAAGGAGAAAGTTGCTCTCTCTACAAGTTCAATTACGTAATTAGCTAGTTAAATTACGTAACAAAATTTGTTTTTTTTTGGTAATTTTTGTTTCTTTGTTTTCATACTGCTCTTTGTGTTTGCGTCCTTCTTTGTTTTGCTTCCATTATACTTGCTCTACGTGAATGCAGGCATAGGAACTATGAGTGGAATGTTCTTTAAGGGAAATTGAGTAGATGGAATTAGATATATATCTTGTATTTAGTATTTAGTATTTAGTTTATATATATATGTTTATACAATATCTCTCTCTCTCTCTCTCAATCAATCAGCTAATGCTGAGACAGGGTGTAATGATGTAACAAATGTATGTAACAGCTAATAAAAGGCGTGGCCATATAGAACCTAGAAAACCGACTTGATGTAAATCAAGACCCTCTATTTTTCTACACTTATTTGAACAGATCTTGGCAACTATTTGATATAAAAAGTATATATAAAAAAGACAAGGAATAAAACACATTTGATAATATATATAATATATATATCATTGCTAATAAGTATATTAATTATATTAGTAGTTTCATCAAACTGTAACTCAGACGTGGGGTAGCCTGTAGCAAGACCAGACATAAATTTCTATACATATATAACTGTTGAGCTTCTGCACGTTTGCAGGGTAACTGCTAGTCGTTCAGTGCCCACTGGAGACACTCCTACTTGCCGCAAACTTTTGCTTTCTTTTGTTTGTTTGACATTGAAAATGCCAAAATTGAAAATTCTTTCTGGGAATTTCTCATTTTTTCGCTTTTCCTTTCTTTCTATTTTTTGACAAATTCGGGCATTCGATCATCTGTTGTGTAATGGCGCAGATATAGAACTATATAGTATGTACGAAAATATCAGATGCTAATTTCGCTCGCCCACACTTTTTGTTTTTGTTGTCTTCTTTGATTCTCTTTTCGTTCTATTTGCGGCCCACTTTAAGCAACGAATCTGACTCATGTTCAGGTAGTAATATTGCCAGATATCTACATATATATATATACATATTTTTTATATATATTTTATATGTTCTTTATATTGCCTATTGAACAGGTTCTAGATTTTTTGTCTTGGTTCTTTGTCCGTTGTAAATAAACAAAACTAAAAACATTTATTTTATTTTTATAGAAAATTGATTTTGATTTGCATGATAATGATGATGCTGGGAATATTACAAAAATATTTCTATGACGCAGCGTGATCAGCTCATCCCCAGCATCTTCGAAATTCTAAGTTTAATCGAAGTTTTTTCCTTCTGTTTTTGTTTTCATTTTTACGTTTGTTGTTCTCAAATATATTTTATACGCAATTCCTACACAGATATATAGTATATTAATATATATAGCATATAGTAATCACGTTTTCAAATTTAGTTTCTGCGAAATTCTTTGATAAGGCAAAGGCAGGGCATATTGGTTTTGCTAACAGGCAGTAGAAGACAAGGAAGACTAAGAAGCTGAGATTTGGCTGTTTGTCTGTATAAGAGTATTGAAGTATAAGATTATGATTATAAGAGTTGTCTGAATGATAATATTAGAGTATTATATTATGTGTAGAAGAGCTTTTTGTGCAAGAGTAGAGTACAAGAACTTTCTGTATATGAGTATAAGAGTTGTTTTTATAAAAGTGGCGGATTATAAGATTATGCGTATTAGAACTGTATGTATATGCGTCGTACGACAGTGAGTATTCGTGTAGGATACACTGAGGTATTAGAGTTTAAGATAGTAGTTATAAGATCTCAATAGTACAAGTAAGATAAATGCAAGCGTCGCTTCCAAAGACCTCAGGTCAAGTTGGTTTCACCAGATCGATAACTTTTTCAATTAAAATCGATAAATGTCGATAATTTATGCAACTTTTTAAGACATATTGTGCTTATGTATGTACTTCAACTGGTGTATATATATATAGGGTAACTGTTAGTCGTGTATTACCATCTATTGCACTCTCGCTGGCAGCAACAAGTAGCCATTGGGCTGGGCTGGGCTCTTCTCGCTTATGCGTCGCAATTTTTCGCACTTGATGTACATACATACATACATATGTATGCATGTATGTATGTGTGTACATCACTCTGATCTATTTTTGAATCGTTAGGCAATTGTGAATGTCTAATGCAGGTGCAGCTAAAAATAGTTAACAGAGCGACAATTAAAATGTTGACAAATTATTATTAATTATATTTATTACCTTACATACTTACATAGGTATGTTTGTATGTAAAATTGTGTTCGCTGTATTTTTACGTTTTGTTACTTCTGTTTTCGCCACTTTTTCGCACTGTGTCTAAGGTCAGTTTGAGGTGCAGTTCAGCTCTGCTGGTTTTTCCAGCTGTTAAAAGTGTGAAAATGAAAATGTAAAATCTAATTTCCAATACAAAAACACATTATTCACAGTTAGGAATTAGTTCAAGTTCATAATATTTTGTTGGAATTCATTTGGAAATTTCACAAGTTTTTTTTGGTAGCTGAAGATTCTACACAGGTAGAATCCAAGCACACAAGTTCTCTCTGCTTCTCCACCTCTCTCTCCCTCTCTCTCTTTCGTATACACAAGGCGTATACTTAACAAGAACAACCTTTTTTTAGTTTGTTTCACTTCCGTATTCTGTGCTCTGCGTTGCCTCAAGGTATTTCTCTGTCGCCATCGCCATTGCCAGCGTTGCCTCCTACATGCATACACACACACACACACACAGACAGCCACATAGACTTAGGCCTATGCGAACTTAAAACCAAATCAAAAGAAATGTTAAACAGCAAAAAAAGCAAATGAAAACAAACTATAAAAAAGCAAGCAAGAGTAATTTAGAAGGGGTATGCACGACTAGCAGATAAGCTGCAGCAATCCATATATGTATGTATAGATAAATATATATACATTTTAAATCGATTTAATGGTAATAGAAAAATTCATAGATAATTCGCAATCAACTTAAGCTGGCTATGTTATATAAAAGGAGTCTCTTAAACTCATACTCTGATACTCTTACTACGTATGCAGAAAGCCAGACGAACAAATGCAGCAAATGTGGCGCTTGACCCTGCTGAATATTATATAGACATATTTACAGTAATCGCTTTGGGTTCTAACTTCTGCCTCTTACAAAGCTTACAACAAACAATATACCCAGTTTGATAAACAAAAGCTTTGTGACGATCCACGGACATTATTTTGTGCCTCATTCGTTAAAATTTCATAGCTTCATGCGTGTGTGCGTGCGTGTGTGTGTGCGCGCTCTTCGTTTGCTTAGTGCGTGAGAGCGGCTCACATACAGTTGAAATTAGCTTACAAAGCGCTTAAAGAGTGTGCTCTTGCTCGTGCTCTTGTGTGCTGTGGGCGTCTGATATTGTAGGCAATTTAAGAGAGCCGCAAACCGAATAAAAATTGAGTTCAAAGCTTTTGCTGATAAGCGACAAGCGGACGGCTGACAATCGCGGGCATATTTTTTGGGGGTAAAATAGAGATGATAAGGGCAACGAAGAGCAGAGAGAGTGTGAGTGAGGAGAGAGATAACAGCATTTAAAATTCGTGCAAAGTTCGTCAAGCTGCAGTCAATCTTTAGTTGGCTTATCAGCGTGCTCATGCAGACAGCGCGGCCAGTGTCAATAGACTTTTGATAATACAGACATACAAACAGATATAGATATATATATATATATATATTTTATATATATTTATACATTTATATATGAAACATTTAAATCAATAGAAAAATTGTATTACATTTTTCGAGACTTTTATTTATTCTAATAATAATATCTATATATATAAATATAATCTGTCTCTCTCTCTCTCTCTCGCTGTCTGGCTATAACTATACTATAACCGCATTATATATCATGCACATTTCTAATAATGTTAAATTGAGGAATGCATTCTAGACTAGATCAGTTGCATTATCATCAATTCCATTGTCAGTTCTGGTCGCTCGAGATTCTATGTGATTGCACACAGAAATATATATATATATATATATATATATATATATATATATATTTTTATTTTTTTTTTTTTTTTTTTTTTTTTTTTATATATATATTAAGACCTCATTCCTCTATACACACCCTCTTTTACTTATGCGAGTTAATCTGTTAATCTGTATATGAATATAAATGTATTTATATATATGAAACTCGACATTTGGTATATATATATAGTGTTATGTATAGTGTTGTATATAAATATTCTTTGAATTTGGGGTCGATTGAAGCTATCTCAAAAATAATAGTTTCAGATATATAAGGCATTTAGTGTATTGAGAAAATTCTGTATTTCCCTAAGATTCGGACCATGAAATTTCAGCTGGGCTCAGGGTATCTCTCAGTCAGTCACTCCCGACTAGAGCAGAGACTTGTTTCATGCATGTTTTCAATATGTTGCAAGTCTGTGGATATTGCCGTGCTAATCATGACTGAGTATTATAATTAAATGTCCGTCCCGAAGCAGTCAGAGCTCATTTGGGCCATTAGACGTAAAAGCTAGTTCGTGTTCTCGTATAATGATAAAATGATTTAATGGAATTTGCAAACGAAGGCAATTGACATTAGCAGATCAATTGAATGGTTGGGTTTGGAGGGGGTGGAGAATTCATTTGATAAAAGCTCAATTTAGCTGCAATTCAATTGAAACTAACTCACGCTATTGCCGTCTCTTTCTTACCTTCGGCAGCTTTGAGTTGGGCGAGCTGTGAGAGAAAAGCCAGAAAGCTGCAACTCCCGGACGAACTGTTTTCCATTATGGAAGGCTTTGCACAGGAATGGCCAAATGTGCCTCGCTCCGATAACGGCTTGCATATGGATCAACTGGTTGGGGACTTGCCCACAGACGGGGGCTTCGAGCCCCAAACACGCGCCCGCTCCAACACTTGGCCTTGTCCACGGCCCGAGCCCGTCGACGAGCTGGACAGCACCAAAGCTAGCAATCAGCAGCTGGCGAACGGTGGTAAGTCTCCCTCTCCCGCTCTCTCTCCTTTTGTTACTTACTCAATGACTTCACTCGATTCGCCCTCCAGATCCACAGCTGGCCATGCAGAACGCGAATGCGGCCAAAAAGAACTCATCCCGTCGCAATGCCTGGGGCAATCTGTCCTATGCCGATCTCATAACGCATGCCATAGGCTCTGCCACCGACAAGCGCCTGACTCTGAGTCAAATCTACGAGTGGATGGTGCAGAATGTTTCATACTTTAAGGACAAAGGCGACTCGAATAGCAGCGCCGGCTGGAAGGTGAGTGCTATGATACTTTTATATTTCTCTAGTTCATTTAGTTCAGCACTTCTTGAACTATATTGGTTATTTGATGCACAAGTTCATAAGCAATGCATAATTCTGAAATTTATAAGTCATTATAAAATATATTGTTCATAAGAACTAGTTCATTTGGTCATAAACTAGCTCATGGTGATAAATTCGAAGTCGATCATGAATAGCGTATTATGTCTAATATTGTTAATGTTATGAACTAGTTCATTTAGTTCAGCAGTACACTAATTTTGTTGTACAGTCGCTCATTATAAACAGCTTTATAGTTCACAAGAACTAATTCATGAACAGCTAAGTAACAAATTTTGCTAGAACTGTTTGTTGGACTGAGCGATTAGTTTCGCTCTTGATCAATAGTTCATTTCAATATGAACTTAATCTCTTAATTCCGAACAACTCAGTTTCTTTGCTTTCACTGAATCAAAGTTCACACTATGAGTTCGCATAATGCCATTTTAGCTATTACAAAACATAAAATAGTTTCTGTTATTTGACTAGTTCCAACATACGATTCCGGTTCCGGTTCACTATTATTGCGTGCTTTTTGCAGCAAACAAAGAAATTGGTCAAGTTCATGGCCAAAGAGAGTGAATGATGAGGAGCGACGGAGACAGCACTCATGTGTCATGATTCTCTTTTCTTCTTTCCTTCACATTTATTTTGCGTTGTTTGCTTTGCTTTACTTGCTGTATTCTGTTTTTTTTTTTTAATTTTTCGTTTATTATGTGTGCTTCTCTCTTTGTGTGTGTGTGTCTGTGGCCGTGTGTCGGTCAGTGGCCAACGCCGTCATCGTCGTTTGCTGTGTTTGCATTGCTGTTGCCACTTGTTGTGCATGTTACTTAATAAATACATGAAATATTACACATGTTCGTTTCGTTTACCATTTCTCTCTCTCTCTCTCTCTCTCTCTCTCTTTCACTCTCCCTCTGTGTATTGTGGTCCATTGCAGCTGCAATTAATGCGCTTTTATCTTTCCTTTTAAGTGGCCAAAACGTTTTTTACGTTTTGTTTACATTCTTTCATACGTAAATAGAAGAGCAGTTAAACTCACACACACACGGGAAGACAACCATTAGCATACATACATTACAGACATATTCATTCAAACGAAAGAAACGGTGCAGTCATACACGCTCGTAGAGAGTTTCGTGCGTAGGCCAATAGAACAGTTATGTGTATGTAAATAGAGAAGAGTAGACAGACTCAATTCCTCACTCACACACACACGTAATAAGTAGAGTAATTTCAGCTCACACACGCATGCAAATTGTAGAGCAGTTACACACACTTTCAGTCTCTCTCCCACATGAATAGTGCAGCATTACACTAACTCTCTCACGCTCTCACAGGCAGAGAGAGGCGTTGATCCAAGTTTCGATGCTCTGCAGACTTTCGCTTTCTCTTTAAGTTTTACTTTTGCCTTTGCTGACCTATGGAAATAGCAAATCAGCTAACGAATTTGAATTCTTATGAAATGTTATCTATAATAGATGTTTATATATACAGTATATCTGTATACAGTAATTATTGCCAGCTATGAAATAAGCTCTGGGTCAATGACTTTTATTCAAATTATTCTCTTTGTTCTCTTTAACGTTTGGGCAATTTCAATTTAATATAAGTAGTACTTATTTGTATAAGACTTTTTATAAGTTAAAATAAAATCATATTGGTTAAGTCGTCAATAGCTATTTTAAACTTAAGTCAAGTAGGAAGTCTTATCATTTTTCGATAGAATTCGTACTCGAAATAGAGTTCCAATTCGAATTGGCATTCGCACGTTGCGCAGTGCGTCATGCACGTGATTCGACTCATTTCCCCCAGTTTTCGCTCTAGACTGTTTGTCGTACTGCTCTGTATTTTAACACCTTAAATATAATCTGATGATCGAGCGATATATGATATATATATATGTATATACATATATAGCTTTACTCATTTCATATATTCTGATGATGTTGGCCTTAGGAAGACGAGTTTTGTTATTGTTTATAATTGTGACTATTGGAGACTTCGAGGAAGTAGTCGATCGGTCGATTGTTCGATTGGTCGGATGTTCTCTTTGGCTATCTAAGTGTCGTTATGATCCCTTTTCTTTCTGCCGATTACGCGGCACAATATAAAAAGCCTGATAAAGTAAATGCCACGTACACTAAAACAACAATGACTATTGATGCGCGCGCGTGTGTATTTGTGTGTGTGTGTGCGCGTTTGTGTGTGAGCGTGATTCGTGTTCTATGGAAAATTGAACGAAACTGCTGATTGGGCAAAGAAAGTACACAGTTTGCATTGAAATATGAGTCGAATGAACGCCAAAAAGTGAAGTGAACAACAAGCACAGCAAAACAGCAACGACTACTACTAATTAGTAATACCACCACTACTTCTACTATCTAATACTATTACTGCTACTACGTAGTATGCTACTATCACTACTACTTACTACTACTACTATTGCTACTAATAGTAATACTACCATTACTACTACTACTACTATTACTACTACTATTACTACTACTACTAATACTACTACTACTACTACTACTACTGCTACTATTACTACGTTTTGCTAGTCTGAATTTTTCTCAGTGCACAACTGGAATTGCACACATTTCTATTTATAGTGCTGCCTATTTCCAGTCGGAGCTCTACAAGTCTTTTGGCTAATTTATACAGCACGTAGCAATTGTCAGTTGACAGTTGCTTCCTTTTGGATCTGCTTCTAGTCTCTCTGCCCTGCTGCTGTCCTTGTCTCCTACGCTACTCTCACCTTCTTTCACCAACTCGCTCTCTTCCTACTACTTCTCCCTTTCTCTTCTAGTTGTGCGTTCTGCCATCCTGCAGGCCTCAGCTCGCGACCATTCCTCCTCCTCCTCCTCTCACTGACCACCGCGCGCGCTCTCTCTCTCCTTCCCCTCGTTCTCTTCTTTCGTATGCTGCCATATTGCAACACCTTCGCACCAGCCACTTCCTCTTCAATAACAAAAGTACTAAAATGACATTTGTGGAATTTTAAATTTGTGTTCGCGGTCTGTGGCAACGTTCAACGTGGTCTCTGCTTAAGCCAAATGAAGCACAGTGGGGCGAATACACGAAAGGCTTAGCAAAAAAAAAAATAGTTGATCAAATGAATAAATTTGTTTGCATTATTTCCTTTGATATACTTGAGGTTATATTTAGATTTTTTTAAGGAATATATGTGCATGGCGCTCACTGTGCAACGATTGGCCATTGAACCTGTGCCAAGTTTTGTTAGTGTTCGTCAATGAGTTTTTTTTATATTTTGCTTGAAAAAAAAAATAAATGAAAAAACTTGCACGTATGTTCTGAGGGGTATATAAATATAAATTTATATATATAAGTGTATACCTGTGTATATGTACATATATATTATTTCTTTATTGGCGTGGATTCTAAGTGTTGATATATAAATTTATATATATATATATATATATATATATATATATATATATATATATATTTTTGGCTCAATATTTTATAGTTTTTATAATTGAATTGCTGTAATTGCAAGAGGAAAATTTATAGATATGTAATTTCAATTCCTTTTTCTATCTCTTGCTATTTCGCCCTCGCTCTCTATCTCATTTTCCTTATCATTGCAATTTCCTATTAATCTATATTATCAGCTGATTTTTAGCTTTAGTTGAAGTGTATGTGACATTAGTTTTTATCAGTGTATGTCGCGGGGGGGCGGGTCTCTTATGCAGCTATAATTACTGTTATATCATTAGAAGAGTGCTTTAGCTAACGGTGCCCAAAGCGCTTGTCCACATTCCTATATGTGAGTTACTAAAGACCAATCAAAGTTCATCAATGTAAATAAAAATGCAATAAAACGTAACCCCCAGCTCTTAACCTGCTCCGCTCCACCTGCCCCTCTTAAGTAATTCCATTCATTAACTGCGTTTAACCAATGTCGTTTGCGTAATCAATTTGACACTTGGAGCAGGCACTTGTCAGGCGCAGGGTGTAGATGCGAGGGGCGTGGCCATGTGCCGAGTCGAACTGCGTCTTAGTAAAAACTGCAAAAAAAGTGAAAAAAATGCAGCTGCCGCGCTCTTGCATATTTTATCAAATGGCAACACAATAAAGCGAGATAGCATGCAAACAAGAAACAACAAACACAAAACAGAGAACTCGAAAAACAAGAGAGAGAGAGAGAGAGAGAGAGAGAGAGTCGTAGCGGCCTGATGGAAACAAGAACAAAAAAGAGAGCAGCTCGCAATCAAAAATATTTTGCTCGCTATTTAACTATCGCTGGTTTGCCCAGCTCCATTTATGTATTTAGCGGCGCATTTTGTAAAACAATAACAAAAAACAAAAAACAATAACAAGTTCGGAACACAATGAAAACAATAATGTGTGTGTGTGTGTGCAAAGTCGCAAAGCAGAAGGAAAAAAATATATTTTTGTTTTCTTTTACATTTGGCAAATACAATAAAATGAAACGTGCAAATACTGAAATAATTGTGCACGATGGAAAGAAAGAGCAAGCAAGAGGAAGAGAGGGGGGAGAGTAGAACAAATGATACCGCGAGATCTGCCACTCACTCTCTGGCAAGTGCGTTCTAAATACAAGCGAACAAACATCTCGCATCTATAATACTTATTTATAAATAAATATTAACCTTGCACAAGCCCCTCTTGTCGAACTCTTCTGATCTTTATTTAGCTCGCTCACGCGCTCTCTGTTCCTCTTTACCAGGCCACCACATAGTTTTGTTGTTGTACGTTCTTTTTCTCTTGCATTTGTTGTTGTTAATATGCTGCTGCCGCTGCTGCTGATATGTCGCAGTCGCTGTCGCTGTCGCCGTCGTCGCGACGAGTGTCTCGTCTAACTGTACCGGCAATTGCGTAGTAGACGGCTCGCCTGTCACACGCCCACTTCACGCTGTCGACAGCGACGTCAGCAGCGACCTCAGCAGCGACGTCAGCAGCATTGGCAATGGCGGCAACGGCGGCGATGGCGACGCGGAAGCAGCCGTGCCTCCGTTTTTATTGTGGGTTTTTTCTTTAATTTTTTTTTGTGTTTGTTAGTTTTAGTTACAGTAATTTATTAACATTTTAATTGTTCTCATTAAATTAACTATCGTCACTAATTAAGCTTAAACCATAAATTCGCATAGCAAATTGATTAACTTATCTAATCTTAATATATACGCATGTACCGTTAGAATCATAACTTTACAGTTACAAAATGGCTGCTTTTAAAATGGTTTGCAGATGAGAAATCGAAAATCGAAGTTAGAATCTCAGTTTTTGGGAGAAATATTAAGATTTTGATCGAATTGAGGTTAACATTGGAATTTGACTTTGGATTTCTTGAATGTCTATCTATAGTAGGTAACTGTACTAGTTGTTAATAGTTCTATTTAAAAGAAACTAAGCTTAGCAATGAATGCCAAATCCTGGCTCAAGTGAATTCCGTTCTCTCCATAGTTCAATGTTCTTTGGCGAATATTTGGGAAGTTTGGCGAAATCTGTGCGGATATATCTGGCATATCTATTTAGGATCGTAAGACGCAGTAGATTTTTATAGTCGTTTCTCATATTCTAATTGCGTCGCACTCAATTTTGTATTGTCCGAGGTTAGTGGCATTTGTTGCACTAGTTCGACTTGACTCGACTTGAAACGAAACGAAACAGTGGAATTTTCAACGGAACGCACGAGTTTGTTGCACCAATTAACGCCAACGTCTGCTTTAGGCCGTAAAAACAAAATTTATTGTTCTACTCGTTCAGAAAGTGCACTGAGTGGGGTATATTGGCTTGCTGGCCGTTTGAGTGTCTGCTAGTTAGATATATATATATACATACATATATATATAGAGTGTGCCGATTGCCCACTGTAGGCGTATTTCTCTACAGTTAAGGCTATAAATTCTGATAGAATCAATTCTCAAATCAATTTAGTTATTTTTGCAGCTTGAACGAGCATTGCACAGTCAGCAGCGCCCAAATGCAACTGCGTCCCGGACTCGTTTCCACTTGGCACTCGCCATAAAATGTAAAATAAAGCTACTTTTGAGTGTTGCACGATTTATGCGCCAAATATCGTTTCGCATTCTCAAGTGTCTGGCAGCCCCAGCCAGCATGACACGCACACAAATGTTCATATATATATATATGATATACATGTATACATGTATAAATATATATATAATCATATGAAGCGCGCAGTTTGCGTTTTTTTTTTGGGAGAATTACAAGGCCTCAATCCAAATGGGGGAAAAAGGCATTGAGTGGGTGTCGCAAGCGATATTTGATAACACTTAAACACACATCCTTAACGTGAATGGTGTGCCATTGAAAACAAAAGGGTTGCAAGGTGAATTGTTTTGCTACAGGTGTATGTTACAGGTGGCAGCAGGCGCTGCTGAACGGACTAATTGTGGCTGGATAAGAATAAAAGACTTATAAGACTATAAGAGTATAAAAGTACAACCGTATAAGAGTATAGTAGTGAAAGAGTATTGGAGTATAAGAGTAAGCGAGTTATAAAGTATAAGAGCTTAGGAATATATAAGTGCAGGAATATAAGATTAAAAGGCTTCATGAGCATAGGCGTATACTAGTTTGAGAGTATAAGAACTTGAAAGTATAAGAGCTCTAGTGAGAAATAAGAGCATATTTAATATACATAAAGTTGATGAAAACATGACATTGTGAGAATATAGAAGAGAAAATAAGAGTATAAGATAAGCTTTCTATGCAGATCTAATAGAACTACAATCTGCGCTTGTATCGATAATTTCTTCAATTTTCAATAAAATCAATTAATTTTATATTTTAGTTAATAAGGTTCAAGCTTTAAGAGCTATAGGCAAGTAATTCGATATTCAGAAAGATTTAGTTTATATTACATAAATATTGGGCATTTCACTTACGACTTGTCTCCCCTTCAGGTATACTAGACTGTTTGCATGTTGCGCCGCTTTGGCAATATAAGAGTTTTGCTGTCTATTACTAAGCTTTGAGAGCATTCTACACACATACAAAGAGATGTGAAGTATATGAAATAAAAGTTTGGCATTTAATGAACTTAAAAAAATGATAAATAATGCATTAGTTGAAGGCAAACGTACTTCCAAACTCGTTTCGATACAAATAAGTAAGCGAGATGAAGAAGAAGAAGAATCAAATTAATGACAAAATAAATTAAAAATTTATTGAGAAATTATCCAATAGAACGAGGCGCTTGAAATTGCCACCAGCAATAAATAATAATGCAATAATAATCAAAAACCAAAAAAAACGACAGTAAAAATTTGGGAGAAATAACTGATCAAAGAAGGAGAGAAAAAGGGAAGGGGAAGAGAGAGAGAGTGGCAGAGAGAGGGAGAGTGAGAGATAATAAAAACTTTGCTGCAAAAGATACAGTTTTATGTGGCTTTGTGTGTGTGTGTGTGTGTGGGTTATATGTGGCGCTCTGTGCTGACCAACAGTGCTGCCATTTCAGCTTTTTTATGGCCAAGTATAGCAATCTATTTGCCTAATATAGAGGCACTGCAGTTGTTTAGCTATAAACTTCAGTTTTGCATATTAGAGTATGATTGAGTAGATTTTATATACTAACTTTGGTAACTCTAGCTAATCATATATGCGATTTGTGCTAAAATAACTGATTAATTAATCGATATTAATTGAAATTTTAAAATATTCTCAACGAAATAAATAAGTTAATAATTTCTGTAGACTATATAAGATTTTTACTTGTAAAATTTGAGTCTTTTTTGTATAGATCAAGACTTGAAAGCCAAAAACAAGCTAAAATTCTTGGAATATTTTGTCAATTTCACTTTTATATTGTCATATATTAGAGAGAAAACTGAAAAACTAATAGAATTAAATTTAAGCTGTGTTTATATGCTCGTTCAGGCTGTCAAAAAAGTATATTGAAAGCATGCAAAGATTCTGGAGCCATTAAGAACTGTACAGTTAGATCTATAAGATCTGGCCCCATCGCAACTTGCAAATTTTCCATAAATTTAGCCAGTTTCTCGCTGAATCTGCTGAGGCAACACTAGCTAGGAGCTCTGCCCACCAGTTTGTCTGAGGATAATAAAATGTTATATTTTATGAACTTCACGCTAAACGTGTTGAAAACTTCCATCATAAGTGCAATTTGGTAGCGCTTCAGTCGCGCGGGCAGAGCTAGCAGAAGGCGCTCATCAATTTGAATGGTTGAAGTCGCCGGGGCTGGCTAGTGGCTTTAAGCCCAACTCTTGCAACTACATGCTACAAAATGTTGCCACATAATCAATCAAGAGTTAAGCAGTGGCCAGCGGGCGCAGCTTAAGGATTTGTGCTGTGCATTGCGAGTTACTACTGTACTTAATGAATGTCATCAACTTCCATAAGCAGACAGACGAACGCACAAAACACACACACACAAATGCTTGCCACAATTTGTGGCAAGCAGCTCAATTCAATACGCTAACATTGCGATTGCATACATGGGGCAATGTCCTCGACGTAGCACAAATTGTACATAATTTGGCTTGATTTTGTTGTTGTTGTTGTAGCTACTTGAATGGGCAAAGTTTTTTCTTCAAATACCCTGAGCACATGGAAGATGATCAAACGGGGTCGATTGGGCTTGTGGATACGTATAGAAGAAGAAGAGATTGAAGCACGCGTGAATAAGAACCTTGAAGCTTAATTTATGTATGCCCAATCATAAATGTTTGTCTATCCATGCCTCATTCTCGAGAACTACAAAAGCTAAAGACTTGAAATTTTAGATTTATCTTCGTGTATACCCAACACAGTTTAATGTTAATATTTTTTTCTGCTAACTAAACTCGTTTTCATGGTATCGATAAAAATCGATAGCTGAATTTGGTTTTTAGAGCATAACTCGAAAACTTTTAAAGCTAGATAGATTAGATTTAACATGAAGATTTTTATATTTAATATATGGATTGTTTAGAGAACTTCTACTAGGCTTTATTTATTCACGACAAACTCATTTTATACGGTACAGTCTTGCTCTTTAGTACTTGAACGCATTGCAATGTGCTCTTAATGCGCTTAAAATTTCATAAACAACGCAAAGTTAGAAGCCAAGTTCAATGAAACTGTTTCTCATGGTGTAGGAGGAACAGAAGCTTTGCAGACTCAACAGCTTTGCTTAGTTTACAGGGTATGTCTTAGTCGAGCACAGTCTAGAGCTCTCCTACTTGTTGTGCTTGGCCCTTGGCTGATTGTATTGCAGAACCTTTTGGCCATTCAGTTTGCCATCGAGACAAAACGCGTGACACTTATGAACTGTTTATGGAGTGCACTACCAAAGGCAGACAGACTAACATCCTAAGCACACACCCACACACACCCACACACAGCCTTGTTGGCTGCTTAAGAATGAGTCTTCAGTTTTGTGGTTTTCTCTATTTTCTATATTGCTTAAAGCTTCATGCAGGTGCAATGGATTCGCGCTGCAATTGGGCATTTGAGCGTACAGCTTCCGTTATAGTTCGCTTCCGTTTTTTTTTATTTCCGTTAGGCGCTGCCGTTGGGGCGCCACTGCTCCAGCGATTAATCGCAAACTTTCTTTTTGGCTTGGCTTTGCCAGCAACTCAAATTCATAAAACTTTGCAAGGATACCACCAACTGAGAGTAGTAGAAGTGCTCTAATCGAGCATGCCCGACTGGCAGATACCTAGCTATAACCATACATTCAAAAACCCCATTGGATATGATAAGTTATCGATCTTCAATGTGGAAACGAGGCATTCAAAATGAAAGTCCTTTCCTGTCTACCTTTTATGAATCTATATACGATTTTGCGGGAAAGTTATCGATGAGTATAAAGCCTTATGGCAGTAGCTCTTATATTTAGTATCTTATACGTTTTTATTGGTAGATTATGCTCTTATATTCTCATATTGCTATTTAATTGTAGTGCTGTTATGCTCTTATACTCTTGTACACTAATAATGCACACTTAAACACTCTTATACGTTAATATTCCCATATTTTTATAATATTATATTTACATACTCTTATACACTTATACTTTTAAATTCATAAACTCTTACTTTTGCACTATTCTACTTATGAAACTCTTATACTGGCTAACCGACTCAAACTCTTATACTCTTGTACATATATTCGCCTCTTAAACTCTTATATTAACTTACAACATATATATTTGTATACATATATGCGTTTACTTTTGGGGTCTTATACTGTAAACATACTGTAAATACTGTCTTATACTGTAATATTGACTCACTCTTCTACATTCAAACTCTTCTAGTGTCAAGCTCTTATACTATCTCTTATACCCTTTCTCAGAAGAGCCTTTCTTCGCCTCTTGCATGCATTCTAATAGAACCAATCTACCCCGCTTACCCAATATTCTCAGCAGGCATATATCTACATACACATGTACACATACATGCATGTGTGTATGTATGTGTGCATATACAGATACGAAAAACTTTTGCTTTTGATATCATGGCCGTATCATCACATCATCATTGGCTCGATAATGCTGCTAGTTTTATGTACGCATATCTTAACAATATTGGTCCAACTTTTTAATGTTGGGGGCGAAGCAGACGGAGGACGAAGGGAGGGAGTGTGAGTTGGGTATTCCATATCAGCATCATCGGCCAATTTGATAGTCAGCAGTTGAGCACGAACTTTTTCAGGCCTCAAATCATATTTTGATACAATAAAATTGCGCAAATATTGATTTAGCTTGTGCCTTAAAGAGACGTCAGTGGCTATGCGGGGCTTTAACTCTTTCCAGTTGTAGGACTGACTGACTGTATGAACATCCAATTGGACTAGGTCATTTCTGTGCGATTATCTAATCAGCTTTCATTACATATCAATGGGAAAGCATAGATATATTAAGGTCGATATAATGTGGCATTAGTCACGATGAGGCCTATGGCTTGATAATGATAAATGGCCCACCGACTAATGGCAGGTGTCAAAAGCACATTTAATGGCAATTGGAAATTGGAAATGCAAATGCTGATGTTGTTGCTGATGGCATGATTGTGTGATATTTGTACGCAGCCAAGCAATAAACACAAAAGTCCGATTTCAGAGAGCCTCTGTGTGAAGTCAGGAGCTGCAAGATCGGGTAGAAGAGTGAAAGGCTCGACTGCGAGATACCCTAAGCAAAGCAGAGATATGGCAAGCAAATTCCTAGTTGTTAAACCATATTTGATCTTTCTTAAAGATATTGATTTAAGTAAAACAAAAAAAGAATGATGCTAAGTTGTATATATAACAGGTTTATATATATGCCAAATTGTGCGACTTAAGCTTGAATAGTTTTCGAGTAATGCTTAAAAAGCCAATTGAAAGTAACGATATTTATCGATATTTCAGAAATTAGTTGAGTTATCATTGTGGAACTTTGCATTTTTACTGCTTAAGTTATCTTTGTTTATATAATCCTCACTTTAAGCCTTTAGCTGTTGTAGTTGCCGAGTTCTATGAGTTCAAACTAGATGAACTCAGTTGAAATTCCAGATTTGCCTACTTTTGCTTATAAGCCCACCAATATACCCCCTTTTTAAATCACTTTCGAGCGGTATAAGAAATGTTTAAACAATTAATTAGACTGAAGTAAACATAAACATGCGAGCGAACGCTGCTCCAGACGGAGGCCTTCAGCTTTGTGTTGTTCTTTCTTTTTTTATCTAATGGATACAGAAGAATTTGTTTAGTCTTCGGGGCAAAGTGTTTACAGCTTTTGGTTAAAACAATTCAATTCAGGCAAATGAAATACCAAAAAAGTGAAAATATTGCGAACGTGGGCGTGGCCAGCTGAAGTATAGCCCATTAAATTTTTAAATGCATTGAACTTGTCTCGATTAGGGAACTGGTCTATATAGCGTGCAACAATAGGAGGCGAGGGAAGGGGGCGGTTGGCTGCTCACCTGGAGGGCCAGGCATGCAGTGTCGTTTCAAAATTTATATCTCAATTTCACATCTAAATGCGAATAATCTTTTTTTTCGCTCTCTTTTTCTCTTTGTTGAGTTCAGCGCGTTGGGTTCATTTGATTTGTGTGTGAGAATGGCTGCAGCTGTTTAGCATTCGAGCGCGATTTCTTTATTATTATTTTTTACTTTTATACAGACAGACAGACAGACTGATATATACACGTATATATGTTCCCATATAGATATGCATCTGCAGCTTTTTATTTCTGTTGCTACTCGAAACTGGCATTTGCTTTCGGGTGTTCCCCATTGACAGCAATTTGCCACTGCGTATAATTTTTGTATGTTAGATTATTCATTAGCATTTGATATATGGCTATATAGATCTATATATAGATATATATATATATATATATATATATATATATATATATATATATATACTAAACGAAACCCGATATCAGTTAGTTGTTTAATTGCTGTGCTTAAAATTATTTGCGTAATTGTTTAAATATATCTCTGAGTCAGCTTTGTGGCTTGATTGTGTTGCATGTTGCAGCGGCGCACTGAGTGCCACATGTCGTCATTTGTGAATATGAAATATGCAGATTTAATGTTTGGGATGAAGGCGCATTACGTATAACTGCGTCATGCGGGGCATCACAGTATAAGAGTATAAGAGTGGTTTGTTACTACCCCTGGCTGAGCAGTCTTTTACTAGATTTACCAAAAATTCAATTGAGAGTGTATGCGTGACTAGCAGATACTCTGAGTCTTAAGCTAAGCTAATGCTTTAAGCATTTTAGACTACAACAGATGTCAACATGCACTTAAGTGCATTTATTATATAGCTGCTCGCTATGAAAAGTATTCTGATTGAGCTTGGCTTCTAGCTCTGAGATTTTAATGAAATTTCGAGAGCATAAGTTTGACAATGAAAGGAAGGAGAAGGAAGGAAGGAGATCTTTATATTTTAAAATGAGTTTCTTATACCGTGAACCCATTGAAAATGGGAAATCAGGGCATAATGGTCTTTTAGTTAAAATTTTTAGGCTTTGAAGGAAGATATATAAAAAAGGAAATATAATGAATTTGTATATTCATATCCTTAGCATACACATCAATTTAAGTTCCTCCAGCTTTTATAGTGTTCGAGTTATGTAAGAGAAAGCATAGGGAAAAAGTAATATTTTTTGATATTAAAAATATATGAAGAGATATTCACATAAAATGGTTACTCTTTGGCATATATAAGAATATATATAATAAATTCAAAGTGTCTAGCGATGTTAGTTGGCGAGGTTGATGGGTTCATAGAGTCAGCAATGGAGTTGGTCACATGTCCTTCTGGCTCGAGCAAACTGCATCTACCCCATTTGCAGCCTCGTCAATGGGCATGGAAATGGTTATGAATGAGTTTTTGGGTGAAATGAAGCGCGCTTGGATAGATTTAATATGTTGTAGTGCCTGTAGTGCCTGCGACCCCAAACAGAGGCCGACTTCGGCGCTGGACCAATTACTCTTATAAATTATAGAGAAATGAATCAGAGCGCTGCGCGGCCCGACTAATAAATAAAGCAGAAGAAGAAAGAACTGTGCCCTAATAAATGTAATTGGCATCGGCAGCTTTCACTATTTCTGCATAACTGGGTCAAATCGTGAGGGCCGGGCCGGGCAGATGCTAGGCAACCGATTTGCCCTGGAATGATGTTTCATTGTAATTCACGCTCGCTGCACATTAATTGTGTGTGTGTACACAAAAGGACATGCGGCTCCGTGTGCGAATATCCTTGGCGACAAATGGACTTGTGCTCATATATGTATTAAATTTCCATTTCTGAATTTCGCCTATTTGCGTGTTGTTGCAAGCAAATTCAATGAAGCCATCGAGCTGGCATTTCATATAGTTTCTGCTTTTCTTTTATTTATATCCTCCATCTGAGGCGCATGCTTAGGCTGGGTATATTGGTTTTGCTTGGCAGATCAGAAAGACTTTCAATTGAGTTGAGCTCTTATATTTATAAGAGTATAAGACTGTAAAAGTATGAAGATTGTTCAGCATGCCTAAATCATTCTAATTCCTTGAAATCTATAGAAAATCTTATCACATTTCAGATATGTGAGCAGAGCAAGAGTTTTAGTTCATATAAATTTGTCAAAAGGAAGATGAAATTCTTCTACTTAGTGCTTTTTCCTTTGCTCACAGGCAGAGTGCGTCTGGTGTAGGTATCGGTTAGTCGGTCACTCTCGACTACAGCTCTCCTTGTTTTCCTTCCTTTCTGATTTGCTGCCTTTCAGGCCAGGCTCTTTCTTTTCATATTTGTGTGCTGATTGGGCGCGGGGGCAGTTTGCCTCGAGTGTGACCCACATACGCATTGTAAGGCCTCTCCGGCTCCCACTGCCACTGCCACTGCCACTGGCACTCCTACTCCTTCGCGCTTGCACCCCTGTCAGTATGTAATGCAGCTCCCTTGGCAACTTCCCCGGCTGCCTTTAGTACTTGGGCCATGTCTAAGGCTCGATTCTCTCGGCGTGTGGTCGCAGTCTTTTTTCTCTCAAAGTCTCAAAGTCTTTTCTCTATATATGAGCTGAAATAGCTACCAAAATTTTATAGCGCCAATTAGCTAGATGAATTGAATTTTTTCTGTCTTTCCTTTCTGCTCGCAGTCATTCGGCCAGATTCAAGTTTATGAATATTCAATGAAGTGTGTGCCATAAATTATAAATGCCATTTGTTAGCGTGGCTCGTGTAGGTTTTTATAGCATTAAAGTCAAGTTGACAGCCGAATCGTGCCGTGACACGAAGTGCCCAAGAGCTGCTCAAACTTTAATCGAATCACATCTTTGAATTTAAGCATTTTGCATTCGATACACGCATGAATACTTTAAGTTGAGTTCTAGATAATATCTCTGGGTAAAGCCCTTAATTTTCTAGGATTTTATACTTAATTATCTATAGATCTATAGATCAAATAGCCTTAAATTTATACCAATTTAATGACAGTCAAAATGAGCATTTCCCAAAGCCAATATGCTCCCTTGCCACTGCAAGGACGGGCATAATAAATATGGGAGTTAAGCAATGCTTAAGCCTTTAGCCTTTAGCCTTAGCCTTATCCTTTGGATATGTCGCAACTTAATTTGAGCTAATTTATGCATGTTTATGCTCAACTAGAATGTTGCCTGTCCAGATAATTTGATCTGGGCGTATTAGCATAATAAAAACGTTAAGCGCTTTAAATTATATGGCACAAGTGAAGCCAAAGGTTGGCGCGGGGTCGGGCACTTAAGGCATTTAAATAAAAATGATAACTTTATGCAAGAAAGCAACTTCAAGAAAGGGTAAAGTGACAAATGAGTGTGGCTCTGTGTGTGTGTGTGTGTGGGAGTGTGAGACTAAAACCGAAATGTCATTACGATGTAGCCAGGAGACGCCAACAGGACGCCAAGTAAAAGTTTTTGACTCGCAAAAAAAGTATTAGAAGGTCTCTGCGCCCAGCCGGTGTTGCTGCTGCTGCTGCTGCTGTCTGCCCCTAACTGGCAGTCGTCTGCTGTCTGCTGTCTGTTGTCTGTGCACAGGTTTAGTTTAGCCACCCACACACATGTGTGGGGCAAAACGGTGATAAATGGCGCCAATGTGCCGACTGAAGTCGCGACGCATCGCAATTTGAATCGAAGTTGAGTTTCGTTGGGAATCTGCGGCTCTGGCTCTGACTGTGCTTTTACAGTTAGTTTGGCTTTGTAATGCTACATTTAGTTTTGGATAGCACGTATCACCAGAGCGCGTTCTCTTTGCATATTTTCGCATTTCGTAATGCTCGCTTGCTGGGTGAAATGAGCATATTGGGTGAGGTGTGTTTGCCAGCTAGAGCTGATTGAAGTTTGACTGCATTTTATAGACTTGTGTGTAGCCTAGTCTTATGTGGCCCATAAGGGGCGTGGCCAATTCGGGTGTTATCTATAAGTTTTGCAATGTAAACGATATTATGTGAGGTTATATTGTAGTCAGAGAATATAGGAAATATATGAGTGTATATATATATATATATATATATATAGAGCTATGCTATGTGGGTATGGCAAAAGGCAAATAGTCTGACCTCTGTGGACCAGACGTCTACTGCTGCCTATACTGTGAATTACTATATAAAGTTTGCTACAAATTCCATGCTCAAGAGATACTTGAACTCAGATTTGTTCACATAAACCAAGAGCTCATAAGACTATCTGCGTTTTATGGGCTTAACTGTAACCTTTATAGTTGAAACTTGCAAAATGTGAGTAGAGTATTTGGAGAGTCTAAAGACTTATTAAAATTTATAGCAATGGAGGCGTGGCTGTTAACTACAATAGCAGCTTTACGCGTTCAGGGTATTTGCTAGTCGGATACTGCCGCCTACAGCACTCTCTCCCTCTCTCTCTCTCTCTCTCTCTGTGTCCACGCTTCTGCTCGCCAATGTAATCGATGACAAATCCACACTAAAATGTGTTTGATTATTTTATTTTTTGGTTTATAATTGTTGTAGGTTTGCACCTCAGCAGCGGGAGTGAGAGAGCTAGAGATAGGGTGGGGGAGGGAGAGGGAGGGCGTCGAGATTGGCAGGTCGATGCTAGTCTCGCCGTTTAGTTCGTTCTGTGTGGCTCGTCGATTTCGCTGTCATTACGTTGCGCATGACGATATTTATGACTATTGTTATAAAATATGAATTGACAGCTTAAGCGACAGGCAACAGCAACGGCAACGGCAACGGCAACGGCGACGGCAACGGCGACGAGGCAGAACGACGACAGCCAAGTGAAGACGTCTTCCAATTAGAGCGCGTTCTCGCTCTCTCTATGTGTGTAGGAAAAACCATAAAAATGTCGTCAGACAATTGAATGGCAAACCGGGAAAAGGAAACGTAGCACAAGACCTTAGCCCCCAGCCAGCTCCCTGTGCGCGCCTTGACAGGAAGTTAACGCAATTGCTTACAAATTGTCGTTACATCAGCAGCGCGTCTTGAATTGAATTGCTTAGATCTGCGATTCCTGCGCATCGAGGAGCCAAGTCGAGGCAGCTTAACTAATTTTTGGTTTTTCCATATCACTTTGCTCTTGCAGAATTCCATCAGGCACAATTTGTCGCTGCACAATCGCTTCATGCGCGTGCAGAACGAGGGAACTGGCAAATCATCCTGGTGGATGCTCAATCCGGAGGCAAAGCCGGGCAAATCGGTGAGACGCCGCGCCGCCTCCATGGAGACGTCGCGCTACGAGAAGCGTCGCGGCCGGGCCAAAAAGCGCGTCGAGGCTCTGCGACAGGGCGGCGTTGTCGGTCTCAACGATGCCACGCCCTCGCCCAGCAGCAGCGTCAGCGAGGGACTCGATCACTTTCCAGAGAGTCCACTGCACAGGTAACTATTGAAGCCGACTCGTAGCTAGCAAACAGCCAACAGTAGCTTAGATTTCTAATTAAGAATGCAGTTCATTAAGTAGCTTGGACTTTTTATTCACTTTTATGCAATTTTATCTAGAATTTAAGTCATTTTTAATATATTTTTAGTCATATATGATTTGTAGAGATAATTTAGAAATTTAAAAAAAAAAAATGCGAATATGAGAAAGATGGATATATATAGTATATAAGCTATGTATACTATGCTATGTATACTATACTATATATATGTATATTAAGCAGCTGCGAAAAGAAAAATAGCACCAGTTCTGAAAGTCTCCCAGGCTTTCTATTTGCTATTCCTATTTACATTTATATATTTTGTATAGCAGATAGAGCGGACAATAGATTTCTAATACTAAGCATAATATACTATCGATAAATAGTTGCTGAAATATAGTTAACGACAAGAGTATTCATTTTGTTAGTGGCTGCTGTACGAAGACATTATTGACCAACTGTTAACATAACTAGATTATATATAACTATATAGTATATATATAATTATGCAGTGATATAACCTCAATTGATTTTTGACAGCTGTAAGATTCATTTTATTTTATGTGCCTTAAATTTAATTTAGGCAAAATGTGATTTACTAAATTGTATTTTTTAATTGTTAAAATTCCATATTCCTTCCACATTTCCTTCTCAGATTAGCTAGTGGTGCTATTATATATTTCGCAGCAATTTGCTTGACTTAGCTTGAAATGCATTGACTAACTGCATGTTAAAGTAGCTTAGACTCTTCTTAAACCTTGCTGCTTTAATGTAGTAGATTTGAATGTTGGCTTATATAGATTAATAAATATTATGGCATATTTGATTAAGGCTAATTTATTTGATTTTTGCTCGAAGAGGCTTAGCAAATTAAGATCTATCTACACACATATTATTATTATATTATTTTCTTTGAATTAATTTATTTGAAATTTTTGATTTTGTTTTTTTTTTTTGTGTTCTTCCCGCTTTTTTTCTTTACATTTATCAATATCGTTTTGCGGTTCAGCGGCAGCTACCAATTGTCGCCAGACTTTCGTCAACGCGCCTCATCGAATGCCAGTTCCTGTGGCCGTTTGAGCCCCATTCGCGCATTGGAGCTGGAGCCAGATTGGGGCTTCCAGGTTGACTATCAAAATACGACATTGACGCAAGCGCAGGCCCAGGTGCTTGATCAATTGGCTGGCTCCATGGCGGATGAGCTGAAACTACATCCCGATTTGTTGCAACAGCAAGGGTCAGTTTTATTTATGGTTGTGTGTGTGTGTGAGAGTTTTATGTTGCCTCTTGAATGCATTGCATGTGCTCTATAGCTATAAACTCTAGTCTCGCTTCTGTTGAACTGCTCTATAAAGTCAAAGTTTGTTTGTTTCTTTTGCAACCCAACGATCGTACGGCTGGAGCAGGTTCAGTGCCGCCTCGGGTCTGCCCACACAGCCGCCACCGCCATACCAGCCGCCACAGCATCCGCAGCATACACAGGGCTATGCGCTCAATGGACCCGTCTCGGCGAGCAACTATGGCTCGCTGCAAGCCCAGCAACAGCAGCAGCAGCAGCAGCAACAGCAGCAACAACAGCAGCAGCAGCAGCCACAGTGCCTGCTGCATCGTTCGCTCAATTGCAGCTGCCTGCACAGTGCACCTGTGCGAGATGTAAGTGGCCGAGCGACAAGAATTAACATAGATCAATCTCTGATAATTCCCACTTGATGCAGGGCCTCTCACCCAACTCAGTTACCACCACAATGTCGCCTGCGTATCCCAATAGCGAGCCCTCCTCGGACTCTCTGAACACATATAGCAATGCGCTGCTCGAAGTCACTGCAGAGAATGCTGCATTGCTCGTGCAGCAGCAGCAGCAGCAGCAGCAGCAGCAGCAGCAGCTTTCTGCTGGCCTGGAGGGTAAGTGTTTTGACGTCTCTATTGAAGTTGGCTCTGTGTAGCAAAAGTTTCCCTTTCGTCTATTCCTCTATTTGTTCTATGTGCCTCTGCTTGAACAGATAATAACTGCGCCTCTACTTTGATAGGGCAATGCCTGGAGGCGCTGAACAGTGAACCAATTGACGAATTTAATCTGGAAAACTTTCAGGGCGGCCTCGAGTGCAATGTTGAAGAGGTAAGTGCAAGTGTGAGACGATAGTCGGAAGATGTTGATCAAAAGCCAAGTTATGTAAAAAAAGTTGCATGCTTTTTAACATTCCACATATTCAGTGGAATATCTCGATCATTTGCTGAAAGTTTCAATAAAGTCCGATAAGTAACAGCGAAGTTATTGAAAGAAACGTCTGATCAATTTGGCTAAATTACGTCTCCAGCGACAAAGTTTGCTCTATGCGTGTGCACACACACATGCAAATGCTTTTGCTATATGCGTGTGCACAAGCACATGCACATGCATTCATTCTTTGCATGTGCATACGCACACATGCAAATGCACACATGCACATGCATTCATTCTTTGCATGTGCATACGCACACATGCAAATGCATTAGTTCTAAGCAAGTGCACACACACAAATGCAAAATCAAGCAGGCCTTTTGGAATTCTATAAATAGAATTGAACTGGTGATTGAATTGTGTTCATATTGTCAGCTGTTGCTCTGGTTAGGCATTCGCTAAATATAACGGTGTCGCTCATGGTGGCGTTGTTTGAGGTAAAGGCTGCAATATTTGTAGTTGCAGGTTCGAATCTGGATGGTAGCAAATATTAATTTTTGAACTTTTTAAAATTTGGGTTAACTCATTAACTTTTTAATTTTTTTCTAAAATTAGGAGCATATTTTTTGTTTAGTACAAAATCACTTTAATCTGGCTAACCACATTGATATGTGTGCATTGGTGTGCCTGGAAGTGTGTGTGTGTGTGTGAAAGCTGATGCAGCTAGAATATTTAAAAAGGCAACTTTGACACCATTTGGCTTATTTTCTAGTCGTGCACACCCGATTACATAATTTAAACTTATTTGAACTAACTTTACTCTATTCTCTTATAGCTGCTGCAGCAGGAGATGTGCTATGATGGACTGCTGGACATAAATATACCGTTAGCTGCGGTCAATACGAATGCTACGAATGTGATCTTAACCAATAATAGTACAAATAGCAGCGGCAGCAACAGCAACAACAGCGTCGCTGGCAATAGCAGTGCAAACGTTCAATTAAATCAGTTGCAGGCGCAGCTGCAACTACAACAGCAGCAACAACAGCAGCAGCAGCAACAGCAGCAGCAACAGTTGCTGCTCAGCAACAACAATAATAACAACAACAACAGTCTGGACACAGCGAGCGCAAATCTAAATGCACGTGTACAGTATACACAGCCTAGCGTGGTCACCTCGCCACCATCGTGGGTGCATTAGACGAAGGTTTTCCGATCGAAATCGTTTGCCTAAGCTAAGGACAATATATTGTATACACTTTAATCTACTAGAAGGATGGCAAGGAGCATGCAGCAGGAAAAGGAGGAAGAGGAGGAGGTGAAGGAGAAGGAGAAGCAGGAGGAGTAGCTGCAGCTAGCTGCCTTTACAGTTTACAAAGTAAGTAGAGCAACTCACAACGTCCTCTCGCTCTCCCACTCTCTCTTCGATTCTGTTTCCAATTTGCATCAAGTTTTAAAAGCAATTCAATGTGACAGTTATGCATAAATTATGTTAATAATGTAAAACATTATGAATATGCAAAAAAAAGAAAGAAAAGAAAAAAAGAAGCTTTACATATATATATATAGATATCTCCTTAAATATATATATTTATATACAAATCGCCTTAGTTTAGTCCATTTGATTGCTACCTTCTCTCCATGAATCTTTCATGGCCATTTCATTGCCATTTCTGGATTCCTGCCTTACTGCTAACTGCTGACTGCTGAATTCCCGGCCGACGCTACTTGAGGGCAATTACACGCGTTCAATTATCATAATACAATGTCAAGTGCGCCTCACTGCCTCCCACACGCAGCAGCAAGGGCGCTCAAAGCGCGACTGCCAGATACCCTAAGTTCGATAGAGGCAACGGGATATATTTTCAAAAAGTGACCAAATTTGATGAATCCTTAAAGTCTTTTGTTTTTAAAGCCTTATACTGTCATAGAGCTACTCTAATGCTCTTATACTCATGTAATTCTTTATTCTTTTACTCTCATACTCTTTCAACCCCTTCATGCTTATACAATTATGCTTACATATTACTCTTATACTCTTGTATTATATGCACTTATATGATGCTTTCATGTCTTTTGAGTATGCATACTTCTATAATCTTATATTCTTATATTCTTATACGCATACTAATACTCTTGAACTCAATTCTCTACTCACATTAGGAAATATTTAGACTGATATACTCAAAGATTCTTAGATCTTACAGTATAAGACTTCTAAATGATGAAAGTATATAAGACTATAAACTTATTAGAGTATAATTGTATGCTCTTATGTTCCTACAGTCTTATACTTCAATAGAGGTTTACAGTCTTATACTCAACTGTTTACTTTAATATTTTCATACTCTAGCACTCTTATACTCCCATAGCCTAATAATCTAATACTCTTACACTCTTATACTCCCATAGTCCTACACATTGAATCGCCTTTAAGTTCTTCTCAAGTCTTTTCTACTCTGCATCCATTGGATGGTCAATGCACTTGGCCAGCAACAATATACCCAGCGTTTTGCCTAGGCTTAGGGTATAAAATGAAAACAGGATGAATACACGTTTAAAGTATTTAGGTCGGTTTTTGTTTTTGGCTTTTTCTTTTTGAGTATTTTTCAATTTGGCACTTTAAGGGCGGCGCGTGCTTGAAAATTATAGGAAATTAAGTCAATTTACGGGAGTCATAAAATATGTAAAAGCTGCTAGCGAGCAGCGTTGACTGTGGCCGTTGGCGTTCAAGTGTCCTTATGGCAGGACTACGCTTCACCTCAGCCCACCTGGCGCCCCTCACCCCACGTGTAATGGCCGCGCTAATTTGGTTGGCCAAGCGGCCCGAGGCTTTGCTCGGCAGGTCCTTTAGCGACCGCGGCGCAAATTCGTCAAGGCAACCTGAGCCTGTGTCCATGTGGGTGTGCGTGTGTGTGTGTGGCACAGCAAATGCTGAAAAATTAATTACGTCCTTAGGGTGACTTATGCACGTCGCAAGTTGTCCCTAATACCGGCTGCCGCCTCGGCTGTTGTTTACCTGTTTCTACCTGTTTGCCTCGCTCAAATCAAGCGTGTTAAGTGCAGCTAATATTGAAAAATTACTTTGCATCGTCTTTTTTTTCGATTTGAGCTTTTTGGCTTGCATGCTTTAAGCCCTTCTGCGCGTTCAGTTTTTTAAACTTGGGAGATTTGGCTGGTTTTTGAGGGCATCTATCTTGAAGATACTATGTCAGCTTGTCAGAGAGTATTAGAACAGTCGAGCATGCTCAGTTGTGTGAAACGAGATTTGTTAGGGTATGTTTGGACTCTTAGACAAAGTGTGTATAGACTGGCTGAGATAAATCTCTTGCTCATATTAATATTTTTATTGGTAGGGTGTATGCACAGTCGAGCATGCCCGTTTATGCCACACTTACCTAGAGTTACTTTCATTAAATCAGATTGAGCTCTGGAATTATAGACTTAAGCTAATTGAATTCATGTGTGGTTCATATCTATAGGGTATTTGCAGTCGAGCATGCCCGAGTATGAAATTAAAGATTCTACAGCTCACTTCTGAAGCATAAAATATTTCTCTTAAATATTTATATGCAATAACTTTTCAATTGTAGAGTATGTGCATAGTCGAGCATACCCGCTAATGCTGTGGCAGCATTCTTGGTTGAGGCAGCTTCAACTTAACCTCAAATAACTCTTAAATATTCATTTATATTAACTTTGTTCACTTTTTATTGGTAGCGCATGTGCATAGTCGAGCATGCCCGCTTGTGGCACTCACCTTCATTATTTCCATCTCTTCTTTCCTTTCCACAATGTCAGTTAAGCTGTCAGTGTGCATTTTTGCTTTGTGCCTAAGTTGCTGGCTGGGGCAAGGGCAACAAATGGGGCGACAAAAAACCCAAAGAAATGCCATGAAAAACTTTTCAAAACGTAGCCCCCCGATACCCGCCCAGCTGCAGCACGCACAAATTGAATTCCACATTAAGTTTTGTAAGCCAACAATTAGAAAACAGCAAAGCGACCAGAAAAAAGCGATTCTACAAGACTTCAAGTTGCCAAGGCAGAGCTGCAGAGAGGGAGGGGGAGGGGGAGGGGCAGGGGTAAGGTAGTCAGTGGCAGGACAAAGTTGTAACTTTGTCAAGTTGTGGCGCCAATCGTGTGATGTGCTAATAAAATAAAATCAAATCGTCTTTGTCACGGAAATCGGGGGGAAAAGCGGGAAAATTGTTCGAAATTTATGCCAAGTGCAAAAAACTTTTGTGTTTGGCTGCCGCCGCCGCTGCTGCTGCTGCTGCTGGTGCTGCTGCTTCATTTGAGTGAATAATTTGAATTGCAAGCGCAGGCATTGGGCGCTAGATTTACATTTTTTCCATTTAAACATCTTTCACTTTTATAATTTTGACAGCAGCAGCAGCAGCAGCAGCAGAGGCAAACTGACTCAATATAGAAAATTTAGAATTTTCCATTTTTTTTTTCGATTTTTTTTATTATGCAAATGCCTTAACGTTGACTCTCTGCATATCTAATGACCTCCAGAGTAGGCACTCTGCTCAGGTAATGTCTAATAAGCCGCCCGCGCGACACATGTCAATAGAAGCGGCTGAGCGAGTTGCCATTGTGAAATTGTAAAATGTCGGAAATCACAATTTGCTGCGGCTGCTGCCTCGGCCTAGCTCCTTGTCGTCCTCATCATTGACTCCGACTTGACACATAATAAAGTCACACAACTTATGGCTGCAGCAGCTGCCACAGAGAGAGAGAGAGAGAGAGAGAGAGGGAGGGAGAGGGAGGGAGAGACAAAGTGGGAGTGGGAATTCAGGGGCGGAGACATCGCTCTTTTCCACGCTCTCAGCGCGATTTGCCCTCCGGTTGCCCCGGTGAAAGCGCGCGTGAAATACAAAAGAATTTTAGGGCAATTTATTAGTTGAAAAGCAGCCGCAGCAGCAAAAAAAAAAACAAGCATCTGGCATGACCGACTGCGTAATACTCGGCAAAGTTTTAGCGCAGAGTCGAGCTTTAAACTTGAGGAAGCTATGAGGCATATCAACTACTGCTGCAAGGGTTTTCTAGTTTATCATCCAAGTCTCTAGCTTCAATAGCGACTCAATAAATAGAGCAAGTAGTAGACACGCATAGCTATGTAGGTAACTATGTAGGTATAGTATTTCGATAGGTATTTTGAATATTAAAAATTTGAAATTTGCAGCTTAAATGGCAGAACTAATATACTCCCTTTCAGCTGCTTCACTGAGTATTAAAACGAAAACCAAAAAGCGCGATTTCTGTTACTTTTCCTTATATTTTTTTCTATGTTTTTCAGATGCGAGAGTTTGATATTGCAGGCTTTGTTCAGGGCTATGCCTAGGCAACGTTGACCCAAAAGTTTTTCTATTCATTTTTCTCTTCAGTTCCTGAACCCATGGCAATAAACAGGTTATACTCTTTCTATTGGAGTGTGTGCAACAAGCAGAAGAAGGAGAAGGTTGTAGAGTATATAAATATAGCAGATCAGGATAATTGATGCTGATGTAGCTCTGTAGAAATTTATAGACTCTAAGGGTATAGGTGTTTAAGGCTACTTGAGAATAATCGTATAAGAGTATGCAACTACCAGAGTATAAGAGTGGAACTGTATATGAATAAGTGTAGTATAGGAGTATAAGAATATGGGACTATCAGGGTATAAGACTATATGTGCATGAAAGTACAAATGTATGAGTATAAGACTAGTATAAGAGTGTGAAAGTAAGAGCGTATAACACTGCAGTAGTGTGGATTGCAGGAGTATAAGAGTATTAAACTGAAAATATAAGAGTATAAGACTACAAGGGTTTGCGAGTATAAGAATAAAATATAAGAGTATGAGGGCATGCGAATATACAAGTAGAAGAGTAAATATTATGCGAGTATAAGAGCATATAAGTATAGCAGTATAAGAGTTAAGGACTATTGGAGTAGAAGAGTCGATAAGTTGATAAATCTAAACTGAACTAACTCCACAAATGTGATTTATCTAAAGTATTCAAATATATAGAGGTTAATTCACATTTTCACTACTTCCTCCCATTGTCCTTAAAGTCAGGGTAACTTGCAGTCGTGCACTCCCAACTAAATGGCTGAAACTCGTAATTTTTGTTGGTCTCCTTGAGGCATCTTCTGCAGGTGTTGCAACTTGTCCGCAAACTCGCTAAATAATTCAGGAAGTCAACTTTGTGTAGTCAGCGACAAGTTTTTGGCCAAGTCTATTTGCTGCTGCGGCTGCTGCTGCCTTTTTCTATTGTAATTTTTTCGGGCACATTTGATTAAAATTTAATGCGCGCGCATCATTAATAAATGTCTGGGGAATTTTTTGCTCGACTTGCGGAATAAATTGAATTAGCCGCTGTCCCCCGAGACTTCGAGCGGCCAATTCAACTCGCGCTCAGTGTAAGGAAAAACTGATTATGCCTAAGCCAAGGTGACAGACCAACTAATTGACAGCCAAAAATGTTTCAAGCGACAATTGAAATGGTGTGTTTAAGCAATGTGCAGAGCTGCGTGTGTGTGTGTGGGTGGATGTGTGCGGAGGTGTGTGTGTGTGTGCGTGTGTGGGTGGGTCGACCGCAAGCACTTTTACACACACTTAACTCGGCTCTGGCAGTCTTGAGTACCAGCAGTTGCCAGAAGGAGGTGTTGAAAAGGCTGCCAAGACACAGACACACACACACACACACACACACACACAAGTGCATGCAGTGAGTGCGTGTGAGTGAGACAGCAAAAGGGCTTTTGCACAAGCTGCTTTTGAGAGCCTTAAGCATTTCACACACGGCAAACACTTGTTACACTTGTTGCATGAACAAAGGATAATGATGTGTCAGACAAGAGAGGGCACACACACACACGCACACACGCGCACACGGATGGCAACTTGTTTGTAATAAGTAATAAAGCAAACAGGCCACGCGCGCTGGTAATAAAGTTGCAAGGCCTGCAGCGCTTACTCAAGGTGCTGGCAAACAGTTAAGCAACTGTGTGTATATGTGTGTGTGTGTGTCAAATGCAAATATGCCAAGAGGCGTGGCAACTAATCACAGCCAAGTGTAGCTGAGGCAATAAACTTATTTGATGACGCCCATAAGTAGGCAATACTTTTTTTCATACTCTTTGCTTGAGGCGCGCACATAAAATTCAATTGCTGCTTATAACGATTTGCAGGAATATATCTATAGCTGTATATATATGCACATACAACTTAAAGGCGACACTAATAAAATGACTGATAAGCATAAAGCTTTGATTTTTATGCTCTAGCTGCCGCTGCCCTTAAAATTTATTGTTATAGCCGCGCCGCGCCGCTCCGAGCAGCTAAATTCTCGTTTTCAAATGTTTAGCACTTTTCATTTTCGTTTTTATAACACCATTTGATGCCCTGGCAGAGGCCTCTTTTGCTAGTTTTTGCCAATTTGCATAAAAATTGGCAAAAGCAGAAAAAAAATGTGTAGCCATTGAGGCTTATGGCCACAGCCTCGCCCGCCCCACACTCCCTATCTCTCTCGCCTTTCTCCCCCTCTCACAACATTTGCTTATCGCTTATGAATATTTTGACGCCAGCCAAGTCAAATGTCAAATGGCGAAATGAATAAATTAGCGCCCTCATTTTGCGAAAGCTGGACAATTTTTGCCCAAACAGGCTCTGATTGTGATTGCGACTTGATGAAGTGTTGATTGCTCTTTGGCGGACTCTAGGAGGAGGAGAAGAAGAAGAAGAAGTTGGAGTGACAACTATATAGTGGATGAGCGAAACTAAGTGTTAATCGGAAGAAGCCTGCTTCCATATGCAGAGATTAAGAGATGTGCACACATGCGCCATCTATTGCTTAGTTTATGCAGTCACTCTAGAGTCTTCTGCAAGAAGAACTAGCTAAGAGAGCATGGATAATGAGTGCTAGACTTGAAATAAGCTGGAAAATTGCAAAAAGCTAGCTAAATAGCCATACTATATAGTACTATATACTATATAAAATGAACATAATTTGTATTTTTTATTTTGTTGTGACTAATGGGAAATATTTATAATCTGAAAATTTATTACATGCTTGCACAGAACTAATATACCCTATCTAAGAATATTCTCAATGAATTTTCCCTTTTTATTCACTCAACTAATTCAAACCCTTTAAATTTGTTTCATTGCAGGATTTATCTGGTCGCTTCTAATTTAAAATATATGCAAACACACGCACACACACACACACACACACACATACAAAACATACATACGTATAGCATATATATACACATATATATGTAGATTTATATATATATAGAGAGAGACGTACCATAGCAACTAATATCCAATGTTTAGCGCTTACAATTAGTAGAATTCTCTGTGCATTACAAAAGAAGAAGAAGAAGAAGAAGAAAAACGAAAATAACAAATTTATTGAGAAGAAAATCATTTGAAAAATTACCTTGGAATTTCTTTGAAAGAAATTTCAATTGCATTCATAAAAGAATTAAATTTATATATATATAATATATATATAGAAAAGCATAAACGGAGAAACCATTGCAAATATTGATAGTTCGTAAGTCTTTTGTATATATTAATTTTAATAACCTTAGCGTCAAGTGAAACACAAACAAATAACAAATGAAAAAGCGTAAAACGTACATAAGATAGAGAAATAACAAACTATGAAGCAAAATTTAACAAAATTTAACAAAATATTCAGCTAAAAGTAAGAGAAAACTTAAGAAAATAATTAGCGCAAATTGCAGGAGCGAAACAAATAATAGCACCAGCGGGACATGCATAACAAATTCATTTTCTATTGCTACATTTTTATAAAATACAAGAAAAACTTAGATAATAAAAAATTATCAATTTAATGGGGCTTATTCTAGTTTTGTTCATGCCGGTGCTATTATTTTTTTCGCAGCTGCGAGTATAGTGTGGAAACAAATAATAGCACCAGTCAGGCAGTTAAATAAAAAATGTCATATTTTCTTAATTTTCATAAAATTAGAATTAAAAATATCAAATAATATTCTGAATTTGGTTGTATATTCATTATTTGTGAGCACCAGTAAGACACGCTCTTGAATTGCACATCAAAAAAATAGATTTTATTTTTTAAATTTGTTTATAAATTAATAGGAAAATTTTAAATGTTATTGTAAACTTTATAGCATAAACATATTTTGTGCGTGGTGGTGCTATTATATATTTCGCAGCTGCAGTTACTCTGCAGCAACAAATAATAGCACCACTGTGGCAACTTTTCTTTTCAATTCAAATTAGTTCTTGTGACTGTTGGTGCTATTATGATTTGTGTAACTGTAATTTTATAATTTTCGCTTATTTAATTGATACACACACACCCACACCCACACATATGTACGTATAACTGTAAATGTAAAAACTCTTGTAGAATGCTTAAAAGGAAAGTCTATAAATTGTGTGTTTGTAGACTTCTGCAAATGGAATATGAATATGAATATGAATATGATTATATATACGTAATATTCTCTCTGGTACTGATCTGTATATAATTTCAAAAAGTGTGCGCTATAAACGTTTGTTTCTAATAGTTTCTAGTGCTATTAAAAGTTAATCAAAACAAGAAGAGAACAAGAAGAAAAAGAAAAAGATAAACACACAAAACAAATTGAATGTAATTCATAAAATCTAGACTTAAGTATATGTAAATGTAAATGTTGCTAGGCAAAAGAACTAAACAAAAAGAAGAAAAAAAAAACAACAAACAAAAAATAAGAATATATATATATATACATATATATATATATATATATATATATATATATATATATATATATATATATAGTATATATATTATATACCTAACTATAGCTATAGCTATTGCGCATATTTGTGTACTATTATGGGCTAAATGTTAATTATTAATTAGATTGTACAATTCAAATTGTAGTTTATAATATTTAAAACAATTACAACAAATATACGTATAGATAACGATGATAATAAAAAACAAAAACAACTAATTTTATTATTTATTCATACTCATTATAAGGGAGTATATTGGTTTTGTAGAATGTTCATTAGTCGAAGACTTGATATTTGGAAGTCGAAGGCGCATGACTGCTACATGCCAATAATTATTTGGTTTGCCCCAAATTTGTTATGTTTTCGAATATTTTATACAAAAAGGAATTTCTGAAAAAGATGGCAGAAATATATGTTTCAGATATTCACATCAAAGAAGTTTCAAATATTGAAGACATGTCCAAATTTGGATTCTTTATAAATGTGAGAAAATAATCACAAATTCATAACAATTCAATTTGGCTAGAGCTGCTTTAGCCCGCAACGATGAAGAAACTATTGCTTCAGTATGTTGTGCAGGTATTGTGTTGCACTATGCGCCATCTGTTGGCTGGTAGTATGAACAGAGCTTCATTTAACAGAAAGCTTTGGTGCTGTTTGCTTCATTGACTATGACACATAGATGGCGCCATAAAAGCTGTCAGCTATTTTGTTAAGGCCCTTTTTAGGCTTTCAACTGTCGTTTGCTGTTCGTCGTTTCTTGCTGTTGCTTAAAACTTTTTGTAACTTCTTACTTAATAACTTTAAGATAATTACTTTTACTTGTTACTTTCATTCTCCCGTTAGCTGCTTCTTTAAGAATTTGCTTTTAGTTTAAGTAGATGGCGAAAGCTTTAATTCACTTAAATATTTTGCAATTATCTGGTTAAGACATCAGTTAGCTGCTGCTGCTGCTCGATACGTTAAGCTCTCATTTACACAGACTGTGCCTGCGTCTGCCATAAGCCATAAAATGGCTTTGTTTGCGGGCATTATGTAATGTTTTATATCTGATGAGCCAAATCAACAGGTGTTGCGGTTCAATAACCCACAGCAGGCAGAGTCAAGAAGCTGCCAAGAAGCTGCCAAGACGCTGCCAAGACACAGCTAAGATGCCAAGGGGCGTGCTATGGATTTGTGTGTATGTGTAAAGTAATTCAATGGATACGTGGCAGGCACAGCGGGAGCAAGGCAAAGAGAGTGGGGGAGCGAACGAGAGAGAGTCGGAGTCAGAGTCAGAGTCAGTCCTGTTGCGTAATCAACGTCCTTTGCAGGCAACGCACGTTTCATGTTTTTTTTTCTTCCTTCGCTCATGTTTGCCCGTGGACAATTCAAGTCGCTACGCCTTGGCTCCACAATAGTTGTGTGTGTGTGCGCGTGCAGCAATTTGAACCGGATCTGCGTGGACTTATGACCCAAGTCTAAGTCAGCTCGTCCGGAGTTCGCTGTCCGTGTCAAGACGGAAGTCTGCGCTGACGCTTGATTCGCTTTTGGAAATCATTTCGTACTTTCAACACTTTTCAGCTTGGCCTTAATTTGCGTTTGCTGCTGCTCATCATAAATGCAAAAACCGAAATAAATTCCTTTGGCTGGCAAATTCTTGACCTCAGCCAAAAAGTCTTGCAGCCAAGTCAGCCGCAATTTGAGTTAAATTTAATTGAAACCCTTCGCTCGGCTCATGCATATTTATGACTGCTCGACCCAGGCCGGGCTCCAAGTTGCCCAAATGAAGTCTTGGCACACTTAAATCGCTTATTGAGCAACAGTTGCTCAAGTTGCTGGCTGCCCTTTGTTGAGCTGCTGCTCCACAGGCAACTGCGACTGCTTGAAACTAAGTTGCAGCCTGACAAACTCAATTTTCCATACAGCGCCCATCTTTGCCATTATGCTAATGCGAGGCACAGGCTGCAGCTAGCTAGAACAACTAAGACTGCTGCAGTCGAGCGGCACTAACTGCGTGATACACGCTCGATACGACTCGGTGAGTTAAGCTTAGAATTTACAGCTCTTTCTGTGGAGCTCGATAGGGGATCTATGATTGAAGCAGCAATAAGTTGGGCTCGAGCGAGTGAAGGACTTGCTTTGCTCTCGCTCTGTCCATTTGCGACAATCGTAACTTAAATTCTCTGTGTGTCCATGAGTCGAGCAGCTAGCTTTTATTATCTCAAGACTATAGTCAATGTTGAAGGTGCTCATATTGAGCCAAAGTGAGTTGATTCTACATTTTTATTCATTTTTTCGCATCTTTGACTATTCCATCACATCTGCATATCAAAGCTTATGCTTCTAATATATAGTTAGATATAGTTTCCCATTTGCCATACCTACCTAAGGCAATTAATTCCTAAGAGTTTGCTTCAAAGCTTTAAACTTGATATGCCCAAACATCGAAAACAGCTAAACACGGTATATTGGTTGAGGTTGTCCAGTGAAAAATGAGTTCTAAGAAGAATTATACATATATATTCTTATTCAGCACGACAAGCTCAGCTTATCTTGATCTCACAGTTTATATGTTGGTCTGTCTGCTTGTCCGTCCTTACGCTCGGACCGCTGGTCGTCTATCTGACTCTCTGTCCGTACTTCTCTTTGTATCTCTAGCCGACTATCTGTTTGCCTTTCTGTTCATCTGTTTGACCCTCTGTCTCTCCTACTCCGTTCGTCCGTCTACTTCTGGGTCTAACCGTCACTCTTTCTTCCTGTGTTTCTCATAGTAAGCTAGCTACCTATATACTATATAACTCTGACTATAACTGTATATTTGCAGCTGTAGCTGATATGTACTCTGAATATATACAACTCTCCAGCCTCATAGGAGCTTGAGCATTGCCAAAGTCATCGTAACTCAACACAACTTGTCACACTCTCAGGTAGAGACAGCTTATTAGCAAGCATACATATATCAAGGTACATCAAGGTGGTGTGCATAGAAGGGTTTGGGGTAAGTCTGTATGAACAACTCAATGAGACCTCGAAGAACTGAAGTGCAGAAGGATTTCGTGTGAACAGCGATTGATCACGACTCAGTCGGAGCTAAGTTCAAGGAGAAAGTCAAAAGTCAAACTTGAAGTGCCCAAAGGACGATTTTTATATACTTAAATAGGGTTGCAATTCCATAACCTGTTGAGTATCCTTTAGTTATTGAAGATGTTGCTCATCCTGCTCAACCTGGCAGCAGCAAATACAGCAAATAAGAGTTTGCTCATAGCCAAGGAATTCTTTCGCCGAGAGATGTGATACGAACATATATCAAATTGTGAGGCTCTAGTCAAAGCCCATAAGCTCTACTCGCACTTGCTGAGCGAGCATTGTGCTGCGCCTTGGCTGTGGCGTCTCCTGTTGCTGCACAATTGTCAAGGCTCGGCCAAGGTGAGCTGCTTTCGCCTTTTTGCGAATTGCCAATAAAACAAAAAAAAACTAAGAAGGTGACGCTCGCAGCTCGCAGCTCGCAGCTCGCAGCTGGCGTTGCTTATCGCGCTGACTTTTTGCTTCCGGTCGCACACGTCGGACAGGACGACGACGAGGACGAGGCGACGTTCGCTTTCCTGTCGTCGTATAACAAGTTGAGGCAGCTCAGCCTCGTCGCTCTTCAACAAATTGTTGCGCTGTCGCTGCATAAACATTTCACTCTCTCTCTCTCCCTCTCTCTCACACGCACTCTGTCTGTTGCCCTCTCGCTCTAACTCTCTCGCGTTGCCGCTCTCTCGCTCTGCCGTTGCTTGCTCGGAAATTGCGCATACGCCGTGTGCGTCGGCATTAAAAAAGCGCTTTGCAATCCACTGTGCAACGCAGTCGCTTGTTGTTTGCGAACTGTTCTAACTGTTATACGCAGCGTATGACAGTGTGCCTGTTGAAATTTCAGCCACGGCACGCACAGTTCGTCGACAGTTCTCGCTCTGGTGGCACGTCGCCGCGCGCTAACAACAAAAATCTAAACACCAACAAAATTAGCAGCAGCAGCCGTAGCCGCAGCAGCAGCAGCAGCAGTCACAAAGCAACAAAAAAACGGGCCAATTGCAACGTTGTACGATTAAGTCTGTCGGACCAAGTTGGGTTGCGTTGAGTGTTAAGTGCGGTTTTGATCTAATCTCGTCTCGAGCTGAGCTGAGCCGCAGCTCAAGCGAAACTGAAGTTGACTTGCGATCAGCAACTAGCCGAGTGAGTGTGCGTGTGTGTGTGCGCGACTCTGTGTGTGTGTGTGTGATTAGTGCAAGCAACAGTTATTCACAGTGCTAGCTGAACTACGTGTGTGTGTGGAGCTTCCTTGCGTTAGGATTCACGCACGGCCAAGCGGCATAAAATGATAAGTAAGTGAAAAGTTTTTGTGACTTGCGATTTGTGCTGCCATTTGCTGATTATGCTAATCAACGTGCAGCATTTACAAGACGACACGTGCCACTTGCCACATGCCACATGCCTCACGCCACTTGCCACTTACCACATGCCACATGTCACACATGCCACACATGTCCTGTTTGCATTGCCTCTCATACATTTGCTCTGCCTCTGCTGTCTTTTGTTGTTGCTGCCGCTGCTGCTGCATTACCGTTAAACGCCACTTAATGTGCTTTATATTTACTTTATACAGTTAGTGTTACGCTCCGCCTTCTTCCTCTTCTCCTACATCTTTTATTTGCAAGTTTTTTCGCTGCTGCTGCGCCAAACATTTGACAAGTGCACAAAGCAGCCTCACACTCCAACTCGACTCCACACTCAGGCACACACGCACACACACACACACACACACAGACAGACAGTCAGACAGTTACTATATATTGTTGGCTAAGTGCGAAATAGAGAAATTGTTTTGGCATTGCATAAAAACGTTGGAGAAATAGTTTTTGCTGCGTTCAAGAAGTGCCAAGAGAGCATATTAGTTTTTTTTGTGCCAATTTGTCCATCTGTTTGTCTGAATACAAGCTGGCGATAGATAGAGTAGACACTCTATGTACTCTGTCTACTCTATATACTCTAAATACTCTATAAATGCTATACACTCTATATAGTATATATAGTCTATATACTCTATATACTCTATATACTCTATATACTCTATATACTCTATATACTCTATATACTCTATATACTCTATATACTCTATATACTCTATATACTCTATATACTCTATATACTCTATATACTCTATATACTCTATATACTCTATATATACTCTGCTCTATATACTCTATATACTATACTCTCTCTAATCATCGTCTTATATAGTTTGAATATTTTTTGAAAATGTTACCATATCTTTTACCATGTTACAGACTTGAGAATTTGAAATATATAAGCCTATATCTTATTCAAAACTGTTAAAGCTTGAAGCTAGAATCCCAAGATTTGACAAGTGAGTAACTGCTGATCTGCTCTAGAGATGCAGCTGCTCTACAGATTTATGAGGTGATATATGCATTCATATATATGTGTACATATCATGGAGGCATGGCAAATGGGCAACAAGTCTAGCTACTACAGTCTAATAGTCGAGATCTGTCAAGCGTAACAGTTCAATCACAGTTCAATCACGCTTCAATCTCAGTTCAATCACGCTCCAATCTCAGTTCAATCACTAATCTCCAGCTAGATCTAAAAATGACATTAAAAAACAACTCGTTCAAGCATGAACACGTGAAAGGCTCTCGTGATAGCTAAAGAATGAAGTTTTTTTCAATGCAGCAAGAATCCTTCAAAGACTTTTTCGACTGTCAACATAGCAACATTAAGTTTTGCAACCCAATCACCCGAGCAATGTATCTCATTTGGTAAGCATGCAGCTATTTCTTGACCCGAACAAGTATTTAGCAGTCGATGTGGCCGAGCTGCAATGCTCTGCCTTGCAAACTTGGTCAGCAGTGAGCAAGGAAAAGAATTTTCCGCAAAAAGAAAACATTAATTCATGTAAGAAAAACTTGTTGCAAATCAAGCCGAAGCAGCTGCAGGCGTAGCAGACGCTAGAGCAGCGCACAGAAAGGTGCTGCAAAGGTGTGTGATAAACGGTTTTTATCTTTCGTTTCTTTGGCAACAGACCTTTGGCTGGGTACATAGATCAACAGCATTTGAAATGCTAACAGAAGCAGCTTTAACTGTATTTACATATAAGAGGGAGAGAGATATACATTTTAGTATCTTTGTATCTTGTATCTTTGTATCTTTAGCCCAGCAGCACATCAAAACGCACAATTATAACTTATTTCCTTTTAAGCAACCAACGGATTTACGAGGCTTAGCAACACGTGCGTTGAGTCAATCAACTCGCTGCTTAAGTCAACCTTTCTCTCTTCCTTTCCCTCTCTCTCTCTCTCTCTCTCTCTCTCTGTTAGATAAGTGTGCATTGATTTCCATAAGCACCAAGCTGAGGCCTCGTAAAAACTTCACGGAAGCTGTGGAAGCCCAAATGCAGAGCTAATGAAACACAGTGCAGCAAAGCGTTTCAAAATCTTTCAACTCAGCCCCAACAACACCCTGTTAACAACCCTAACCCGCGTGTGTGTGTGTGTGTGTACACTTTTATGACTCCTGTTGCCGACATTTTTTGTGTCTTTTCACTTTACGTTTGTGCCTTATTTTCATACGCCTCATCAAAGGCCAAGTGTTTTCAACAGGCCTTCTTTTTGAATTTGAGATTGGATGTATAAAGGATATAGTGTATATGGTATGTGGAGTACACAAATATAGGATATAGTATATATATGGCATATGTGGACTAACAGCCTTGAAAGCTAAGTTCTTTGGCTAAGAAACTAGGAAAATGTTCATTGACTTGATTTGGATTTTGAATAGTTTTTGCTTCAGTGCTATCATCAATCATCATCGACAACTTAGATAGCTCATCTTAGACACATTATCTTAGATAACCCACTTTAAAGTCAACACATCTTAGAGCAAAGTTATCTAAGCTAATTCAACTATCCAACTCATAAATTTTTCTTAGATAACTCATCGAAGACAATTTATATTACACAGACCACATTAGAGTCAACTTAGAGCTAATCTTAAGTAACTCATATTTGAATCAATCTATCTAGTCTACTTAGAGTTCATCCTTGATTAAGATGAGTGACCTATGACTCAACTTAAGCTTCGATAGCTCTGCTTAGAGTCAACTGAACCACACGAGCAATCGAATCATCAACCAATTTTGTAATGTTTTAATAACTAAAGTGAAATGATTCGTGGAGTATTTTTGCAGAGCTCCGATGTGAATGGGTTTCTCTTTATACCCAACTTACAACTGGGTCTGAAACCAGTTAAAGAAGACTCTCAAAAATATGAATGCTCTTGTGAGAGATTAGCAAACTATGATTATATGATATATATATTATATATATTTATATATATATTATATTTGATAACACTTACATCATATAGCATATCTGACACGGCAGTTAAGCTACTCTATGCTGTAATTACATGCAGTCTTTATCGATCCATCACAATATTGCATATAATAATAGGAATTGAGTATCAACGCTTTACTAAAATGAACTTTTTCTTAATCAGAGTTACTAAAATAGGAACTTTTGTAGTCCAAGACCAGCTGAGCCTCCATAAGAATTGCCTATAAAACAGGGTATCTTCAAGTCAACATTTGGTTTATTTTCAACTCGCTTTTATTTGACACTCGTTTTTTGTGTATGACTTTTTGGCACTCTCTATATATTCTCATCATCGTGTTGTTGTTGCTATTGTTGTTGTTGTTTTTGTTGTGGGGACAAGCGACGCAGCCCCACAACGGCAGGCAAATGAAATTTGTTGAGATTTACGCATATATTGCACGAAAATGGTATTCAGTACGTCAGAGAGGGAGAGAGAGAGAGTGGACTGAAAGGAATAAACAGTTAAGAACGTGGTCAGGCATAGCTGACTGTCAAATGCCCGTTGCAGGTCTCTAGAGACAGCGAGAGTCAGAGCTTGGACTAGCTCTACAGCTCTGATCCCCTGAGCTAGTTGCCACGCCTACGAAGCTCTGCTCAAACATGAGCATCAAGTCTCTGGGTGCAAAACCAATATACTCGTTTGGCAGCACGCAGTTTGAAAACTCAATTGCGGCTTTTTATGCGTAATTCTTTGGTCTTTGTCGTCAGTGCAGAACGTTTGTTCGGTTCCTTGTTTTCGTGATATTATTTTTTAATTTATCTTTTATATTCAGGCTTAGCTCCAGCGTTGCTGCTCTGCAGCTTTTATGGAGCACTCGCCTCAGACAATATGTTTAATGGGACTGTTTTATGAAAATTTGCTAGGTTTTTTTTATGAAAATTGATTCAAATGTGACTGATAGAGCGAGGGAGGGAGCAGCCGGAGAGAGCGAGACAGACAGCAGTGGCTTATGTTAATGAGTACTTAGAAGCCGTAAATGGCAAAACAAACGAAGATGGAAGTCAAATCCAGTTGAGGGGCTGGGGAGGAGGATCCAGCAGCAGCAGCAGCAGCAGCAGCAGCAGCAGCAGCAGCAGGGCTTGGGCCCAGGCTAAACTGCTTTGCCTTCGCGTTTAATTAACAATTTAAACCTTAATTTCATCAATATTTTAGCAACTTGGCCGAGGTGAGCACAGAAGGCAGCTGCTCGCCCAGTGCAAACAGCCCGCAATTGCTTGGCTAAAGGCTTGAGCAGGGTTTCGGGCCATCTAGTGGAGGTGGGAGCGCGAGCAGCAGTAAGTGGAGCTGGCTCAGCAGCTGCTGTTAAAGTTAGACAACGTCTTGGCTGAAATCGAAGCGAATTGAAACGAAATTGAATTGAATTGAATTTGTAGTTGCCTACAGCCGAGGCAACGACATCGATATCCTTTTATCAGCATATCGGGCTATAGTATTCCTAAGTTCTTGTCCGTATATTAACTGAGCAGGGTATATCAACTATATGTCCTTGTTTGCAGCAGACAGCAGGAGAGAGTGGTCGACTTTGGAAGCTAATCTAGTCGATTGAGCCATGGCTGGCTGTTCGTCTCTTTGTCTTTAAGCTAAAGCTGGAAACTTGAGCTGCAGTGTAACGGATCTCTGCTACCTAAGGCCATACAGTTATTGCTAAATATCGATAAAAATCGATATTCCATCTTGGTTTTTCTGTAGTTGAAGCTTAAGTGGCTGGCTCTGTGCAGGCAGTTGAGGGTATCTTCTAGTCGTTCACTTTCGCGTCACGGCCATATTTTAGCTGAGCAAATGCCACGCCCCATTGTGCGACCGCCTTCGGAGGGCACTTTGTCATGTCAACCGCAACGAAAAATTGAAAATAAAAAATGGTTTCCCACATTCGCATTTTGTTATCACTTGAATAAAATGGCAAAGCTTGTAAGCAGCAGCGCCCCAAAATACACAAAGAACTATTTATTATGAATGTGTACGTAGATATGTATATGTATATGCATATATATATATTTATATATATGCGTGTGCATACAATGTGTGTGGCTAGAGCGGAGCTTAGTAGAATAGTAGGAAATTGTTATACTATATGCATATAGCTACAAGTTGTTTATATATCAATACATTAGAGAGTGGGAGAGTGTAGAGAGGGGCAGGTAGAGAGAGATGGAGAGAGGGGGGGGGAGAGAGATAAAAAGATAGAGCGAGAGGCAAGCGGCATATGCTAATGCTGTGAAATCTATTGCCAAACGAGTGAGTGTTGCAGTCGGGCAGCAGCCACTGCACAATACTCGTGCAAGGCGCAACAACACTTAAACACTCATAGTATATCTCAAGAGAGACTTTGCAGTAATTTTAATGTCAAACTTTGCAGCTCTATGCTATATTTTTAATTTGCTCATGTATACCGTGTGTTTTTTAGAGTTACATAAGTTTAAGTTATAATTAAATAAAAATAATATATTTTTTATAAAAAGAAAATAGATTTTATTAAACAGAATTTGATGACATAAATGTTTAAATATAATTTGAGCTATATAGTTGGTATACAATATATATAATATATATCAACAAATCAATAGAGCATGTCAGCAGTTACTAAAATTAATATCATTATTATGAGTGTATATAGGAAAACTATATACTGGGCTACAGGAGCATCTACTACAAATTTCAAGTGTCTAGCAGCTTGTCTGAGATCGAGTATAGCTCGATTTGCCATGCCCCTAGCGTATAGGAAAGTTCTTAATAATTTCAATGCAGAGGAACATACCCGAATTTCAGTCAGTAAAGGCAAGACAAGCCAATATACCCTCCTTTCACATGCTGAACGTGTATAATGAGCAAGTAGTGAAAGGACTTTAATCAGCTTTGCATCTACTTAATGTGTTTCAACTTTAAATAATCCAAGTTTTAATTATGTTTCAATAAAACTATTTCCGAATGCAGTTTTCCGCAAAGCCGCTTGTTCCTTATTAAAATGAGGCTCAATTTGCTGCTTGCAATGCGCGCCGCTAATTACACATGTGCACACTCATCCACACACACTCGCATACACACACAGGCAATGCCACAATGGCGTGCATCATGTGGTCTTTGTGTGACGCTTCCACTTCAATTGCCTCTTCAATGCCCAATTAGCCCCGTTGCCATTAACGTTTCGATTGCTTCGCACATTTTCGGGAATTCCAACTATTTTCGAGCATTTCTGTTTAAATTTGTATTTGAATACTCTGTTATTAGTGTGGCAAGTGGGCAGCTTGGGCTGTGAAAAATTGATTAAATATGATTTTCAGCTTGAACTTGGCCTAAAATGATTAAGCAATTGATTTCGGATAGTTTTAGTAAATTTCAAATGAAATTTGACTCAAATTTGTTGAATAACTCAGCAACTCCCTTAGAATGGCTACCCAGTGGCTGTTTAATGTGAAAATCTAAGAGACAAGCATCTGCCATTTATCACTTATGAACATAACTCGAATGCAGAATCAGTCCAAGTTGTGTCTAAGCTATGCAAGCTTAGAATGTTAGTCTAGCAGCAAGTCTTTATTAGCTGCGGGTATTTGCGAGTCAGGCACTCCTTCGTTGTTATTCTGTTCGATGTAATAATTTGTGTGCAAATGCATTCTGCGGCATTTGCCAGCTGTGATTTATGGAGCAGCAAATGAAAAATGTAATTGGGTTCTGTGGCAGCTCCGCCCTTCCTTGCCGGTCTCTTCTTCTCTGCTCTCTTCTGAGTCACTGCTTGCAGCATTGTTGAAATATTGCGGTTCAGCTCAGCAGCACCTCGTCAAGAGCGAAACCCGCTTGGGCTATGCAGCAGCAATTATAACTGCAATCCACGGGCTGTGCTTTGCTGTGCTGCCTGTAAGCCATACCAAACGGATGGAACTCAATTTGGATGGCCAAGGCCAGGATAGCCAATGTGCCTGACAGCTAGCATGTAATTAATAGTCAGTGGCCTTTGTGGAAGGCGTGCTGCCAGCTGCCAGCTGCCAACTAGCAACTACCAACTGTTGACTGGAGCTATCAGTGAAGGAAATCAGAGGCAACATCTGAAGTGCCAACTGCAGTGCTCAGTGAAAAGTCACGTAGAAACTGTTGAAAACACATCGTAAAAGTTTCAAGTTGTTGTCGCTGCAAAAGCACACATATGTCTACGAGTGTGTGTGTGTTTAGAAAAAAGGGTTGGCAAACCCTTTGGTCTGCTGCGCCCTCGGCATTTGCGTAACGCTCGTAAAAACTGTGTGCGTATGACGTGCAAATTTTCAAAGCTGTTTCATACGCACGCTGCATAGACGTGGGAAGGAGGCGACAGCACATCATATTTTATGAGGGAAAGGGTCCGGTGTAAGTGCTGCGCTGTGTTAATGAAGTTAATGCATGTACACACACACAGAGAGAGAGAGAGAGAGAGAGGGCGAGAGAGAGAGAGAGCGCGCTGTGATGGCCGCCAAACTGCAGAGCGATGGCGATAAAAGTTTGTACATTGCCGCCTCGTTACGTGCAGCGAGTGTTGAATCCATTTCGTAGAATAATTAACTTTACATACAGTATACACAGACAAACACACTCACACACCTGCAGAGCAGGTTGCAATGGATGTTGTCCTTAAATCAAGCATGAAATGGATTTTGTGTGGAGCAAATGCTTAACAGCTGTGAGCGTCAAATCTTTTGTATGCAAATAGACGAGCAGGAAGAATATTGTGTGAAATGGGGAAAAGAAGTGGTTGAGAGATTAGAGAGAGGGGCAGAGCGAGGGGCAGAGGGAGTGAGAGAGAAGCAGAGAAAAGTAGAGCGGGTTATGGAAGGATGGAGAGGTTTGCCATTGCAAATTGATGAAAAAGTGTAAGAAAGAGAAAAGAAGGGATGCAGGGGGAAGAGTGAGAGAAAGAGAGAATGAGAGAGAGAGAGTGGGAGAGTGGGAGAGTATAAGTGCTGACAGTCAAAAAAGTCCTTGAAAGTGTTGAGTGTAAATAGAGAAAAGATGTGAGTCTGAGTGAGAGAGATAGAGACATAAACGAAAGAGAAAGGGAAGGAGAATGAGCAAGAAACAGAGAGCTGCAAAAGAAATGACGGGACAAACAGAGATATAGAGAGAAATAGAACGAAGGATATGCGGACAAAGAGGAATATGCAGACAGAAGATAAGAAATAGGAAAAGAAAATCTCTCTCGAGGGAAAAATTGATAAAGATAGAAAATGCGAAAAGCTGAAGCAGAGACAGTGCGAGAAATCCAAGGGAAAATTGAGAGGCAGAGAGAAAGATAAAGATCGAAATAGACAGAAAAAAACGAGTTAGAGAGGAAGGACATAAATAGGGAGAGAGAGATTGATATGTTGATGTGTTTAGAGAGACAAAATAGAGAGAATGAGAGAATAGTGAATATAGGGATTAAGAAGAAAAAGAGAAAGTGAGAAACTGAGAGCGTGGAAGTGAGAGGATGACTATGACAGAGACAGAGACAGAGACAGAGCGAAAGAGAGGGAAGACAAAATGTACGCATTCCGAATCTCAGGCATTACGAAAGAGCTCTCGCTTGAAGACAGCAAAGGCGTGAAATTGGAAAACAAAATTGTGTGAAAAGTTGAGCAAACCAGTGCGGAGAAGAGTGAAAGTGGATAATAGCCCAACTGCTGGCACCTGGAATTGAATGCGTGACAGAGCAGCCCTCGCTTGGATGCAGCAAAAGAGTTGATGGCAAAGTAGAGGAAATAGTTGTGGAATGTAGGAGCGAGTGGAGGGGAAGGGGCATAGGTAAATGCGACTAGGTGCAAGCAGTCCAAATTGCATGCGTTACTAAACAGCCCTCGTTTGCAGACGCCGCCTCACCGCCGCCCCGTCGCTGCTTCGCTTTGCTCCATTCTCTTGCCTTGTTCGTGTCCAGCGACGCATGCAACACATTCAGCAAATTCAATTAACCTGTTTGCAGGACGCCAGTGCCAGCGAGGCGACAGAGTGAGTGAGAGTGAGCGAGAGAATGGCGTCCAATTGTTGGCCAACTGGCAGCAGCTGAGCCAAACTAACTAAGCCTTGCAGTTAATCTAGAACTACAACTGATGCCACACGCTGGCGTTGCAACTGGTGCTGCCACTGCCACTGCCACTGCCACTGCCTGTGCATGATTATTCCATGTTATTTTTAATAAACGTAAATTATTTACAGCTGAGCGCATAGCTGCCCCGCCCACGCACCTCTCCACTCTTTGCTTAGACTTCGCTGACATTTGCATAAACTTATTTGCGCCAAGTTTCACATTTCACATCTCGCACACGGCCAAATGCAAACAAATGCAAAAACTGCACAATAAAAATATTTTTGCTCAATTGAAATTAAATTTTAATTAAAACAATAACATTTACCTGACGATCCACTGTTTGTTGTGGTGCCTTTGCCATGCTCGCCCAAGCAGTGCTGCGAGAGTCTATTGGCTTTGAGCAGGGCTCGTCTAACTGCTATGTAGATGCTCAAATGTGTCCTCCTTTGGAGGCGTGGCTACTTAAGAATTTATCACAAGTTATAGCATGAAAATGGCATTTCTATATCTGATATGAAATAGATACGCCCTTTAGGGGAGTGACATACTTCTTAGAGTTTTGATAGCCAGCAGCCCAACAATTTGACTGAGCTTAAGCTTCGCTTATAGCTGGCTCAGCCACACGTCTCTTGGTCGCTTCCGTAGTCTAAGCGTTGGCATCGCTCAGCTTTGCCAGTGACTTGCGCTCTAAAGAGATCTATGACTGCTATGCCGTGCTCAATGTGAACCAGGAACTTGGCCAACATCGAATTACAAGCCTTGAACGGGTATTAGGCAGTCAGTCACTTGGGACTGTAATGTTCTTAGTTGCTTTTGTGCTGAGTTTATTTGCACGTGAAACTTAAATAAACAAGCTGCTCATAATGGCCGGGTCGTCAGGCAGCGCACACAGCACACGCACACAACTGCAGCTGGCAGTGGCGAGGGACGTGCAACGTCGCTTATTTAAGCCGGAAGCAATACAGTTTGCTGCTGCCCCTGCCCCGAACTCAGTCTACCTGGCAGGCTAACGGTTCATGCGTGAGCGAAGCGTTTATCGACACGCACACACTGCAGAAAGCCTTCAATCAACTCAACTCAGACTCAACTCGGCCGCAGCATTTGACAATAAAATGAAAAATGCTGTGCAACACAAAAGGAAAAGCATCGACACACGGCAGCGTTTCCTTTGAGTTTTTATTTGAAATATTTGCAGCTCGGCCCGGTGGCTGTGTTCGTGCCACATGTTGCGCGCTCAAGCACGCCCACAAGCCCCAACCAGCGGCCGCTTTGCTTTCACTCCAGACTCAATTTCGTGTCCCATTTTGTAATCGATTTTCGGCAACAGCGACAGCAGCATTAACTTTAAAGCATCTGCCACATGCCACATGCCACATGCCACATGCTGTGCCCCTTTGTGTGTCTCCCTATCTCTGTGTCTGTGTCCTTGTTGATGTGCCTGCTTATGACGCGCTCTGCCGCTTAATCCACAAAGCGAAGCGTTTCAATTGTTTGCCACTAATTGAACAATCGACTCAAGTGTTGAAACATCCAACTTCATATTTATTTTTATATTTTATTTAACCAATTAAGCTTAATATTTAATGTTAGCTGCTACTAATTGAACAATCGACTCAAGTGTTGAAACTTTCCATTTCATATTTATTTTTATATTTTTTTAAATTTAATGTTAGCTGCACAGCGAAGCGACTGCTAGAGCTGAAGGTCTCCTGGCCTTGTTTGAACCGAAGTTGAATTCTTTATACTCTAAGCTTAGGCTTAGGCTTAGGCTTGAGCAGCAACTTGTCGGTGTGTTGATGCTTGGGTTTCAACAAAGGATTACTTCAAGTAAATTATTGATTTTTCTTACGCCTTGCCTGACCAAGCGCCTCGAGTTTAAAATTCAAAGTGTTTTATTATTGCTCTATAAAAAGAGAGCCTGAGGCAGCTTAAATATCCGCTCTTACGACGTGATTTTTCAATGATAGGCATACTTATCTTAAGTACAAATTCTGACATTCAAATGCTTGTTAGGGACGTCATCTAGGTATATTCAGCTACAAATATGGCCTGGTGGACAGCTGTCTCAGTGTGCTGATAGATCTTATTTCCGGCAAGGCCATGCTCGACCTCAAGTCGCACCTTCTACATGATCTTCTGTGTTAACTGATATTGAATTTTTGAATATTTGATTTTTTTTAAAATCCACAAAGCTTTCAAATGGCAGCACGAAGTCAAATTTCATTTTGCTGTTGAATGTAAAAGGCGTAAAAATTTTTATATAAAAAGTTTTTTTCATGGGCACGCTCATAATTTATCATTAGTTAAGACTATTGACGCCATATATTTTTTGTATTTTTATTTACAGTTTCGCTTATAATTCCTTTTCTAATTAATAATTATTAATTTTGCGTTTACAAATGCTACAAATTTGTCTATCTTAAGGGCAAGTTTTCTGAGCGCTCCATTTTTGATATTTTAAATTTATTTTGACTTTGCAAGCTTACAGCACAGTTAATTCATATACAATTTGACTTACTTTTTCACTTTCTGCAACTCTAATGAGCACTTTATTAGATTCATTCAATTTCAATTGATTTTATTAGAATTTGCATGTTTGCCACGCAGCTTGCCGCAAGACTACGTCGTTCGCTTCTAGCGCTCAAAAGTAGGCAATGATTTTTAAAACTCAATTTATGTGTATTAAAATGAAGTAAATGAAATTTGCAAATGTAATTGATATAAAATATGTTAAATTGAGTGTCACTTTGCGAGGGAATTGAATACATTTAAAAATGTATAAATGTAATCGTGCTGCATTAACTATGCACAGCCTTGCTCGCTCGCATATGAATGAATGAAAAAAGCATAAAGAAATTCAGTTTTATTTGTATTCAAAGAGAAATCGCATATTTTATTAGTACTAATAGTATTTCATTATTATTACTTACACATAACTGTGATAGATTATGTGAACCTTGTTATAAATGAGCCAGCAGCAGAGCTGAGTTTTCTTATCTGCAATTTGCAGTTTCTGTTTATTTTCTAGGAAATTGTAGCTTTTGCGAATTTAAACAGGTAACCTCAAGTGTTACCTGTGGAACACTTCTGATGGCACATGAAGTTCATAAATCAAACGGCTCTTGAGCTGTGAGTGTGAGTTTCACTCGAGCTAGCTTCCCCTCTCTCTCTCTCTCTCTCTCTCTCTCTCTCTCTCTCTCTTCCTCACTACACTATGTGTGTGTGTGTGTGTGTGTGAGCTGTCATAAAAGACAAAAGAGGAGCCACAAATATTTTCAAGCGTTGCGCGTTGCCTGTGCATAAAACTTGTTGAATTATTTTTGTGTGGCGAGTGGCTACAAAATTGAAGCGAGGCTACAGCATTTCTGGCAGCAGCAGCAGCAGCAGAAAATGGAATTTTTATTATTATTGCAAATTAAAAAAGTTTACATTGGCTTAACTATGACAACGCCCCGGCAGGCCAGCAACTATGTAAAAGCCAAGTTTGGAATGTGCCAGGCACTCAACAAAAATTATAGCAAAAGTATTTTGAAGCGAGCGCCGCAAGCAACGAATTCCAGCTACAAACTACCACAGCCAAAATCCTTAAATAGGCTGTAAGCTCACCTGCATTCACCTTGATTGTCGCGCTTTTTATGACAAATTAAATAGCGTCTGCCCAGCTGTGCGACGAAGCGTGATTATGAGAGCTGCCAACATGCAGCTATCAAAATTAATGCATAATAATAGAAAGTAATAGAAAGTAGAGTAGCAGAGAGTGATCGACTTGCAGTTACCCTTTAGGTAGGAGAGGGAAGAATAGACATAGATAGATAAATCAGAATGACAAGTTGTGTGTATATAGCTAGCTCTGTCTGTTCCCATTTCCGTCTGCTTCTAACTCAGCTCAAAATAAGTGTAAATTCTCGCTCAAAAAGGTCTCAAGAGCTCTGCTGGAGTTGTCTCTTGAGTGACTTTTGGGTATAAAAGGGCGTCGCAGCAGCTGTGGACGATCAGTCAAGTTCATGACCTGGACTGGGTCAGTCGCTGTGCGCTGCAAATGGTGTATAAATTTAAGTTTTTTTTTGTTAAATTGTTAAGTTTAAATAATTTGTATTTATTTAATAAGTATTGCATTTGTTTAAATAAATATAATTAAGGTGTTTTGTTTAAATGTTAAATATATATAATTTTTAGTAATTTAGATAATTTTACTTATTATTTATAAATTGTTATAATACTAATTAAGTTGCTCGTAATGTTCATTAGCGATAATGATCATTCGGAATGATGATCATTTGTGTTCATGATTATTGCAAGTAATTATCATTAACGATAATGATTATTAGCAACCTGATTTTTTCTTGATCATTATTGTAATGCTCATTAACCATGCTGTCTTATTCTCTATTAAGTTGTTAATTACTAAATTTATTATTGTTATATATTTAATAAGCAATTTTATTCCTTTTGATATAGTTAAGTTACTTGCAAAGTATGCTTATAGTTTGTCTTCTCTTCATTTTATTTTATATTCAAATATTTTATTATATATTCAAATATCTACATCATATAAATTGTATATAAATTTATATATCTATGTATATAAATTTATATTAAAAATATTTAAAAACAAGAATATATAAATTATTACATATATAGATATATTTAATATATTAAATATCAATAACATTGACAAATGATTGCAAAATTGTCTTTAAAAATAGAAAAAAAGTCTAAAATAAATTTAAAATAATAGCAAAAAGTCAGAAAAAAATTAAAAAAAAAAACAGAAAATTGAAAACAATTAATACAATATTTATAGCTATATTTATTATATACCTATGTATATATAATGTTTGTATATACTTGTATTAAATGCCGTTTGTCTTTTTAATGCTCGACTATAAATATTAAAAATCACAGATAGGACTGGAATTAGGGTATTTCCTAGTCGGGCATCCCGACTAGAGCTTACTTACTTTCTTTTTTTTATTAAGTTTGTTGATAAAAACGTTTGAGTATTCAAATTGTATGGAGACTAAAAAGATATTGAATTTTTTTTTTAATTTTTCTTTAATTTTAGAATTAACTTTCTTGAAATGAATTCATATTTGAAATGGGTTTGGGCCATAAAAGCCATTTAGTTGTTGAACCGTGCGGAGTCAGCGTTTTAATAGCTTCGCTGCTTAGCAGAGCTTAGCTGTATCTGAAGTTAAAGTTTCGAGGGGTCTACTAGGCAGAAGCAGGTGATGATATTGTTGCTGTTATTGTTATTGTGCTGGCTCATTGAAATGAAAAAATTGACATGTTCAAAGGCTGTGACCAGGGCATATGGCAAATGCCATAACGGCGACCGTTAAGGAAGCGGAAAAGGAAAACGGGGCGAAATGGCAAAGTGAAATGGCGAAGGCAACAAAGAGGAAACTCGCATTTTCCACTTGCTCAGCAGTAATTCAACAACAACGACAACAACAACAGCAATAATAGAAGCATTGCCAATGCCAAGACATTATTCATTTTGCCTGTCTACCATTTTGGCATTATTGATAGAGTGAGTTGAGCAATTGATTAAAAAACGTTGCCTCGCTCGCTCTCTCTCTATGAATAACTGACGATGTCGAGTCCTACAGACAAATACGAACACACACACACACACAGAGACAAGGCTTGTGGCATGCTTTGATCTATGTAGGCAAAGCCATCAGCTAACAATTTGATGCTTTAATCCGGACCTGGTTGCCTGATCTAGCTGGCTTGGCCAGACAGAACTGAACCATGAGATTCGTTGGGTTTGACGTCGATTTTTTTCCATGAAAATTTTATATCAACGGGTATATAGGTTTTGCTTTGGTGAAGGAAGAAGTCACGAGGAAAACATAATACTTTTTTTAAATGATTCATCCACTCTACATAACTCTCTAAATTAGTATAAAAATTAATTTTTTTTATGATTCAAAATTAATTATTTGACTTAATGACAAACTTTGGTGTCATATTCATGACCCAAATTAATATATATTTTTATTCATATAAGCAACAATATGTGTAACAGAAGCTGAACCCTTTGGGCAGGGTATTCGCTAGTCATGCTCTTGCCGTACTCTTATTTGTTGTATTCTCTTTTTGTTTCCTTAGCTGCCTTTCACTGTTGTGTGGTGTCATTCTTGTGTCTCTCTCCTTTCTGGTGTCATATTATGGAAATTCAAATCCGTACCGATTAGAGGCAACATGTGGAAGACTGAGTTTCGTCCTTCCACACACATACACTCACCCTCTCTCTCCGTCTCTCTCTCTCTCTCTCTCTCTCTTGCTGCGTTGCTCTCTTTCTATTTCTATTCCGCTTGCATAGGAATTAGAGCACTCAACCTTGATATTCTGGTGCACAGCTGAGCTGAGCCAGGAGCTTTACAAGTATACCTACCTATAGATGCGACCTCTGCTATTGACTGGGCAAATGAGCAAATCAGCTTGTTGCTTCGCTTCAATAAATGAAAACGGAAGCTGTATAACTTTTCGTGGTAAGTCTCTCTCTCTCTTGTCCCATGCTCGACGCACTGAGTCAGGCATTTGCTTATTAGAAGCCATGGCATGACATTTAAATGGAATTGTATTTGAGCTCACCTTGAGCACACTCCCTGGCACACTCTATCGAGTGGCAAGTGCCATTTGCCGTGGTTTCTCTACTGAAACCTCATTTGCTTTTGTGGTAGACCGACGGATGCGACGGATGCACAACATAATTAAATAGCAGGAAAACTAGTTTACTCCATCAGCCTCACTCAATAGTCGCTGCACTTGACTTGCAATTGCCAAGCCAATAGCAAGCTGATTCGATTCTGTTAAGTTAATCAACTCACCATATTGCCAATGCTACCTGTTGAGGTCTGCTTGCTGCGCAGTGCAGGACTCTAATATCATTTTATTATTATTGATTTAGATTTCCACTTGAGCGGGGCTTGCTGATTTCTTGGGTGCCTCGATGAATTACGGAGCTGTGCAAGGGTATGCAATAGGTGGAAGAGAGTGGGAGAGAGAGAGATGGCTTGAGGGTGACTCCATAACTTACAGCTCAATTAATGCAGATGGATCTGACTGCTGCTCAACTATTCCTTTACTTGAACATGTCAATCTCTGGAGAAGCTAGATATTTATAATTTCAAATGTTTATTCAGATAGACAAAGCGCAGTATAAAACGAACATTTTATATAAATATCTCATTGTATTTAAATAATATCGATAAATATCGATTTTTTAATTTAGTGTTTGACACATCAAAATGGATATGTAGAACCAGATTTTCAGATTGAATGTGAGGATTATGATATAATATGAATATTTCCCTATAGTGACCACCCCAAAAAGAATCAATAGAAGCGAGTTTCACATAACAGAGTCTGACTAGTTGGTGCATAGACTCATGTAAATGTGATAGATGTCATGGACTGGAAATTTTATTAAGATTGTTCAACGAGAAGCCAAGTTCAATCAGTCTGTTTCTCATAGTTGGAGGTTATGGAAACAGCTGAACCACGGTACGGTTAGAAGTTCACATTCTTATATATGCATATATATATATATTGGGTTAGGGTATTGCCTAGTCATGCACTCCCCACTACAGTACGCATTCTTGTTACTTAACGCATTTCCCAGCTGCATCGTAAAATTAAGATGTCTGCTGAGCTGAGCAGCTGCAATCTGAAGGCTGTTCGAATGGGATTTGGATTGGCTTCGACTCGGTTATTGTCTAGACAAATGGCACATTACTCGAGTCTATTAAGCTCTAGCCTGAGTTCCATTAAGTGTTGATGCGCAACTTTTACTAATGCTGGCTGGGAACTTATGAACTTTGTTGATCTTATTCAGTGTCTGGTGTGGAAAACCCTACATGACAGATACATTAAGCGCAAATTGTAAAGGCAGCTTTGTGGGCGGCTGGGTGACTCGTGGGCCGTGGTCAGCTTGTGGTTTGTGCGTTTTACAGCAAATCAATGATCCGCCCAGTGGGCTGTGAAATTTTATTAGCACAAAATGATTTCATGTGCCAAATATTTGGTTAAATTGGCACTGACTGTTCGTAATGTGAAGGCTGTGCCCAGACGCTTTTGGTTAATGGCAACGCGGTCTGAATTTTACGAGCATTAACGGGGCGTATACGCAATGTGCGTTACAAATGCTAGCCACGCGCCCGAGTTGAGCGTTTAAGTGCACTTTGCCTTTAATCTGCAAGCAGATTTAATGTGCTTATCGACGATGAAAATGAAGATGAAGACGATGATGTTGATGATGATGATGATGATGTTGTTTAATGCTTGGTGTCTTCTCGTTGCAGGCATTTGGTACAACAGTGAACGAGACCACCGCGATTGGGTACGCGTTGCCGGGCGATAGTACCCATTGTACCCTGTCAAAGGGTTGAGACCATCATCACTGCGCAAATCGTCCTACTCCAACAGCAGCAGCAGCAGCAGCATCAACAACAGCAGCAGCGCTTGTCCCCCGCCGCCGCCCACGCCGCATCAGATCCAAACCAACGCCAGCACCAGTCAGCACCAAAGGCACCAACAGCAACAGCAGCAGCAGCAGCAGCAACAGCATCCACAACACAGACGCAACAGCAGCAGCTTGGCAGCGAAACCTGTCATCAATTTGCTCAGCAATCGGCAGCAGTTCAACTACTTTGAGTTCCCATCAACGACTCGCAGCGCCAGCTCGTTGCTGGCCAATCGATATACCGCTGCAGTCTCTACACCAGCGCTCGACTGCACTCCCAGCAGCAGCTGCCACAGCAACTGCAACAGCAGCAGCTACAGTTCTGCGGTTGCCAAAGCGGCTGCTTCGACTGCTTGTGCACTACTTGCCACGTGCCACGTGTCCACAGCCCCGGCAACAGCCACAGCAACAGCAACAGCCACAGCACCAACCTCAACCCCAACCACCTGTCAGCAAGAAACCACAAACAGAGCAAGCATGGGCCGGCGTGAGATTAAGCGTTCCAATACCAGCGGCTCCACCTCCAGATCCTACGACAGCGGCAGCGGTAAGTGCTTCTAATACCCACTGAGAGCAGCAACATCTACGAGTGCTCTCAGCGGCAGTGCCTGACTAAGAGCTACTGTGACCTGCCTGCTGAGGCACTTTTCCAACTTGTAGCACTTTGATGCGTTTCTTTGATAGTTTTTGTTAATTACTTTTGCTTGCAGCTCTGCTCTTTAGACACATTATATTCAAATTTAAATAGGAAATTGGAAGAATTATTTTATTTATCAATATTTGAGATTGTTTAAATTGGGTTTCTTAAGCTTTGGCTATATTGAATGAAATGTTATCCTGGGGAATTTGTTTGCATGGCAAAAGGAAGAAGAACTTGAGTAAAGCGCTTAAGTAACTTGGATTTGTTATCGATTGATATCGATAAGTTATCGATCTATGTGTATTGTAAGAACAGCTTGCTATAGAACACGCTCCTCAAGTCTTTTGCTTCTATAGGTTGCTTGAAAGACCAGTTCCTGCAGACAGACAGTCAGACAGACAAGCTTTGGATATATCAACTCGCATGTACTGAATGCTAAAGTAGCTCAGATTTGTTATCGATATCTGTGAGCATAGAAGCTGCTAATATAAAAGGCTCTCTTTAAGTATTTAGGCTCAAAGAGCGGAAAAGGCAGACAGGCAGACAAAACTTTGGATGTATTAACTCTTATATATATTAAAGGTGCTTAGCCACGCCCTCTTCAGCCCATTGAGCCATTGTCGAAGCAACAGCATTTAGCTTAGGCACATTTAAAAATGGCTGACCAACTCTGTGGTCCACAGCAAATGAAACGCACAAATCAATTAAGCCAAAGACAATATGGGAGCCGAGTAGAGTAGGCGTGGCATCGTGAAAACCGCAACGTAATCGGCTTAGAGAGTCGCTGGAAGGTCTGTAAATACGATTGCGAGTGACACTGGGCTGACAAATTAAATCAACTGAGATTTGCTGTCAAGTTGTCAACCAGCTGTCTGGAGAGTTGAACATGTGCAGGCTTCCAGGGATAGGCTAAGCGAAGGGAATGCCAATTGGCTGTACATGAAGTGCATATATACATTACACTAAATACTACATACATATACAGAGAGCACAAGCAACGCAGCTACTTGTGAACGGTGGAGAGCATTTATTAGTCTTGGCTTACAGTTTGCACAAAATATAACTTAAAATATATGACAACATTATGTTAAGCGAGTTTGAGTATTACATTTATAGATGCACACGTAAATATATATGAATATATGTATATATGGTCTACATATATTAACACGCGATAAGCACGCTTCTCATCTTTTTGGCTCCAGTTCAAGTCGATCTCTGCAGCATTTAGCTGTGATGCCGACTCGCACATCGATTAGTAGTTGATCAGCAATGAACTTATATCATAGAAGTCAGCTTACTATTAATGAAACACCAATATCTTAGCCACAAAGCAGACAAGTGAATGCTTTGAGCTTTGAAGTGAAGACAACTCACGACACAGAAACGATCTTGGGCTGCAGCTGCTGTTGAGCAGTAGCAAAAGTAAAGAAAGCACTTTTTTATTGTGAAGTCTCGTTAAAGAATTAAATATATATATTTACAGATCCGCAAGTAACTGTTTGTTGAGCAGTGTAAACAAAGCTTTCGACTAGATTTCTGTTGTTCCATGAGTTCCATTAGCCTAGGACTAGGTCTATCAAAGAACCAGTAACCAAATATTGTAAAAGCGAGGCAAACGTCAGGTGAGCGGGATGTCTTTGAGAGGTGGCAATAGAAAGATAAACTTGTTTTTGAATATGGAAAGTTATTGGATCTGCAAGTACTACTACTCTAGGCCAACATCCAATTTAAATTTCCAAAAAAATCAGTATGTGTCTAAGAGATATTATTTGTCGAAAGAGTTGCTGAAGTGAGAGCAGAAGAGGGAGATGCGGCTGTAGATCAGCTTCAAGCGCTGATATCTCGGTGATAAGACAATCTTTTAAATGAGATATTAAAGCATTTAGGAAGGTAAAGAGTAGTACTTTAAGATAAGGTAAAAGTTTGTTTTAGAAAGTTCTCAAATGAGCGCGAAAAGCAACTGCCAAAAGGCTGATGAGATTAGTCAATGCTGATGTCGGAGCACGTTCGACTCCGTTCGACTCCTGTTTGGCAAATTAAGTCTAATTGCTCAAGAACTAGGAACAAGTAGAGAGTATTTCGGCGAGACTATGCTCGCAGCTCTGACGATGGAAGCAATCGTATAACGAGCCCAGATTTTTTAGGCTGCAGCAGAGCTGCGAGGCGCGATGACAGGTCGTGCCTGATGGATAGTCCGACTCCTTTGGGTATAGCACGGCATCTGTGAAATAACAAATCAAATCGATTTCTTTGGCAAGGCGAGTCGGACACATGGCTCCATAGCCAGCTCACCTTGGCGAAGCGTGGGACGTGCTTGGGCCTGCGGCCTTGGCTGCAGCGTGTTTCCCCAAGGCGGCGACGCCTGGAAAGAGGGCGCACTGAAGCCTGCAAAGAAATGGAAGTGTAAGCGCATGCATGCGAGTGATTAGCCAACCAATAAGAACTTAATTCATTTACACTCCACCGAGCACTGGGTGCAGCGACCCAACGACCCAGCGACCCAGCGCCCCAGCGCCCCAACATTATGCAGTTAGTAACTGTGGCAACAATAGCAACTGTTGCCAAGGTTGCATGCAACACATTTGTGTTAGATGTAGGTTAGATAATGCCTCACTCCAGTTAGAAACAACTTTGAATTGAATGAGACAGCATTTGGTTAGAGGACAAGAGAGATCTATATAGATACAATAAATAATTGATTACTAAAGCAAGTGGAGAGAGCAAAGTATAGAGAAGAGCCATAGAACCACATTGAATAAGTAAAATTCATTGCTGTCGGCGATGACCGACTACATAATACTTGCACACACTCTTGCTGACTTGTCACTTAAGAAAAGCGGTTAAGTCATAGATGATCTATAGAGCAGCTCATGCAAGTTGATTGATTATCTTTACGCCTTAAAAGAATGGGGTATACACGACTATATATAGTGGATGGATCCATGAAGAGCTGGCCGGAAGACAGACAGACGTGTAGACACAAGGACAGACAGACTCAACCTATATACTCGTTTTCGAATGGTGAGCGTGTATATTAAGTAAGCATGCAAAATCAAAAAGAAAAGGTTGATCAAAAGGATTTTTTATTTTCATAATAAGAAATAAGCTTAAAATAAACTAAATTGATTTCCTGTATAGCTATAAATATTTGAAATACTTTCGGCAGTCGAGCGACTCTCGCTGATTGCCTCTTTCTATATCGATCGATCGATCGATCGATCACGCTAATCTGGCTATCGCGCTGGTGCGAATCTCTTCGGCACATGGATTCACGCCCCAAAAGGCGCCATGGCAGCCGAACTCCTCAAAGCAACTGTAACGAATCTTGGTGCTGCCCTGCGAACAGCAATTGACAATGGCCCAAACGCACTTGGACAACTTGGGCGTGGTCTGTTTCGTCGGTGCGCTGGTCACACCTGACTGTCGACGCGGGGTCGTCCTTTGCACGACGGGGCGGCTGGTGGTCTGCGACCAAGCTGGCGCTTGCGTTGTTGGTATCCGTGCTGTGGCGTAGTAACAAGAAGGTGAATGTAAGTCAGATAGAGAAGAAGAAGCGATGATGAATCGATGATGGTTAGCAAAGTTTCTAGTTCTCATACCTAAACATATAGCTATGGATGACAAACAGCAAATGATCGAAAGCGTATGACAAGCGACTTTAAGTGAGTGAATGAGTAAGGGATAAAAGAAAGAGAGAGAGAAAGAAGCGAATGCTACTGCAGATTGTGATGCATAAAAGTTGATTAGCAGAATTTTCTGTTAAGAAGTATTGAGCTCAATGATTTCAACACTCAGGGAAGAAACTGGTATTGACACAGCCACCTTCTGGCAAGGTTAATTTTAATGGGGGGAGAGCATTGAGGCCTTTACGAGCATTCCCAACACTGAAGTTATCATAGAAGTATCTTAAGTTATCTTAAGATGTTGCAGCTCAGCAGCATGGCTCGCTTTGCTCATACAAACCAGGTTCAATGACAAACAAAGGCTGCTCTCAGCCTATTCGTGTCTAGTTACTAAAGTATGACATATTTAAGTTGAAGAGATAATGCATCACATTCCCTCATATACATAGATACATGTACCTAGAACAGTCTGAGGCAGAAACTCTCAAGTTTAAGTCATTAGCAACTGTTTTCACGACTAGACCCCAAACTGCCTACTGTGGCTTAAAAATTGCAACTGAATTAGCTTCAAGGCTAATCAATTTGGTTTTCAAAACACTTCAAAATTATTGTGAACTCATAGAGTAATCATAGAAAGTAGTCAAAATAGTCTGAATGTCTTAGGAACATACAATTTGGTCTGCATATGCTGGAATGCGAGAAACCAAACAAATAGACGCTTCCGTTAAAAGAGCTCAACTAGTTATCTAAGGGACATATTTAGCCTAGCTGTAAGATTCTATACAACACTAAAAATATTGTAAGCATAGAGCAATGGAAGATTGTTAGCCAAGTTAGCGAATGATATATGCGTGTCTTGATTCGTCTTACCTGGCCCATTATTTGGTCGGCGACCTTGAGATGAACCCCAAACTGGTGGCAACTCTGGTTCTGTAAATTATATAAGAGTTTCAATGGATGCAAGGGTCGCTAAGTTAAGAAGGCTTCATGCTTCAGTCTTACCTTCCTCCGCACGCCAGCTGTTGCCCCAATAGCTGTTGTCGATGCTTGGGGGAACCGCAACAGGCTCCTCTGGCCTGGGCTGGTCGAACACTGAGAAGTCTGCGTCATCCGGATTAGAGTTGTGGAACAGGCTGTTCTGGTCATCGAAGCTTCCACGATTGTCAAGGCTATCGGGATCCTTCGGCGGCGCTACAGTTTGCCAGAAGACAAGTTTTCCCTGATACTTGGGCGGTTTGCCAATCGTCGCATAACTGATTTTTTATATAAATTATATAAATTTCTTATCACTCAGCGCATTGCCTTTGGAACTTACCGCTGATATTGCTGCAAGGGCTGTATGGGCAGATAGTGGGGAGCTGGCACTGGGCGATAGTAAAGCGGCTGCTGCGCTGCATAGAGGTCGTTTCTATAGAGTTGATTGTAGGCATGGCGACGATGACGGCTGTGATATTTCTTTGGGTACTTCTGCAGTGTGGCCTCCTTCTTTGGCTCCAACTTTGTGTTATCAGCGTCGCTCAGTATAAGCGGCGTCTCGGGCAACACATCAAAAAGAATCTTCTCCTCCACAAGCGCTGGCTGTGCAGCGGCTTGGCCATGATGATGTCTGGTGCGCTGCGTGTGCTTGTACAGCCTCGGATAGCTTGGCTTGGTCTCATTCTTAGTCGGATCTGAAATGGTTTTGCAGCTTAGTAATCTGTGGGGACTGCAAGGGGAACTAAATCGAGCGCTGGCAAATTTTATTGGATATAGGCTGTTAGGGTAACTGAAAGTACTGCTACTCTAAGCCAAAATGACATTTGAAATTCTAGAAAAAAAAAACATGTTTGTGCAAGAGATATTATCTGTTACAAAGCGACTTGCCATAAGAGCTGCCTAAGTGCGAGTGAGAGAGGGAGATGCAGCAGTGTATCAGCTGATTAGCCAGTTCAGCTGGTATCTCAGCGATAAAACAAGATTTTAATAAAATTTAAAAGCACATTTAAAGGCAAAGGAAAAGTGGACTCTGTAAAACAGAAACTATTCTGTTCAGATTCGCTTAGCATCTCAACTCAACTCTAGCTGCTGTTTACTAATTTACTTTAGTTCGTTGCTTACCATAATCCTCGTTGACAAAGTCCTCCTTGTACATGATCACCGGATGATCCTCGTGGTTGACGCCATTCACGACTGAGACATGATGAATCTGAATAAAAAGCAGTGAGTTCAAGTGAAAGTTGCAACAGCATCAAAGCTTGTCTGAATACCTCAATGTTGTCCGCGCCTGGCGGCAGCGTTGAGGCGCCGCCCTCATTCTCGGTCGATGGGCGACTCGCTGTGTGATCCACGCAGAGGCAGAGGGTCAGCAGCAGCAGCACTGAAAGTGCTTGGCAGACTTTAGTCTGTGTCGTTCGGTTCATATCCTTGGGTTTGTGGGTCTGCAATAGCAAGAGGAGAGGAGATTCATCAGCATTCGTCAAGTTTTATTGGCCCCAACTCAATCTCAATTAGTTGAGCCCCGAAACTTTGGCCAACTGCAAATTTTATTGTGGTTCTGTTTTCGGCTTTTCGCCCGACTTTGCAGCTTGTTTTAAATTAGACGGCAAGTTTAGCATAATCATTTTTCTTTTGCCCTTTGCTTTTTTGCTACATGTTTCGCCTTGCGGTTGACTTTTGTATTACTTTCGCTCTGACATCTGTTTTCCTTTGCTCGCCTTTCCCCACTGCCTTCGAATTATTGTGGCTCACTTTGCCACTAACCAGCATAACCAAAGTGGTCAGACTTGTTTAGACTTTGAAGTGGAGCTCACAGCACTGTGCTTGCTAAAGTACAGGCACACGCGCACACACTCATACACGCACCTTTCAAAACTTAAACCAAAGGAAATATCATTATTTATTTTAAGTCATGGCAAGGCATCTGTAACTTTAAAAATAATTCACTGTTTTTTTTTTCATTATTTATATATATATATATATATATATATATATATATATATATATATATATATATATATATATATATATATATATATATATATATATATATATATATATATATATATATATATATATATATATATATATATATATATATGAATTATTTATATGTATATATTATTATTTATATATATATATATATTTATATTTGATATATTTTGGCGAATCTTTGTTTTATTTGTTTTCCTTTGACCCTTTCTTTTTACATTAATTATTTAATTTTTTGATTGCATTTTTTGTCAAACTTTTATAATTTAATATTCTAAAGTTGGAAGAAAAAAAATTAAAAACTTTCAAATTGGATTTATATGTTTTATTAACTTATTTTAAGTTTTTAATTAATTGTTATATTTTTTTTAATTTTTTGCTGTATTTCTTATTCTTTTTTAATTTCTTTTAAACTTAAATTTATTTTGCAGCATTCTTAAAGGCTGAATAATATTTATATTTATTAAGTTAAAGTCAAAATGAAATTGTTAAATATTAGTATTGAAGCTTTCTTTTTATAACCTGATTGTTAAATATTTTATAAAAATATTTTATTATATTAAATTATTATTCAATTGAAAGTTTATTTTATTTATTTTTTTTTATTAATTTAATTTAATTTAATTAAATTTTTTTTTTTTGTATTTTTAATTTTTTTTTAACATTTTGAAATATTTTTTAGCAGCAAACAGTTTTGCATAATTTTTTAATTAATAGTTTTAAGCATTTTAAATTAATTTTAAGTTTTAAATTTTTAATTTATATTTAATTTAAGATTTTAACTCACTTTTACCGATAAAGAATAACTTTCAGATGAAATAAATTCAAGTTTTTAAAATTTGTATATTTACTTTAAAGTTTTTCTTGAAATATTATTTATGTATTTTATTTTATGCCATGCTTAGTTTAATAACTTTTACTCACTTGACAGTTAAGGCAGAAAACTTTTGAACCGAAATTAGTTTGGAAAAAAGTTTTTTATTTCTTTTTGTTTTTTATTTTCCTTAAATAAATTTCGTTTATTATTTTGGTTTCTTTTGAATATTTTGCTCGTTTCGCATCGATGGCCAAGTGGAGACTGAGTCGCAGATGGCACAGAACAGTTGAATATATTGAAAAGCTGCAAGCACTTGAATACAAATATTTCTGATATGTGCCTGACGTATGCCCTGTTTGTTTACTGTTGTTGTTGTAGTGAGAAATTGTCTGTCAATTTTTGCGTTTCTTTTGAATTTCTTTTATCTTAACATGCCTGGCCGTAACCCGAGATAAAGAAGAATAACATTTTTGCTGTACGATCATAACAGTTTTTGATGATAGCTAAAATGTTATCGATCAACAGGCATTCCCAATCGAAGCCTGAATCACTTTATATATATTTTCACATAAAATGCTGACATCATTGAGTCGCTTACTCAACTGTTGCTCATAATGATCTAGAGTCAACTAATATTTAAAGAGTTTATTAATTGTAGAATTATTATCAAGCATTGTTTATAGAGCTTGAGTCATAGTTCAAACATTGCTTATCAGCTCTACAATTATAGATTGCTTAAGTGATGCAAACATTAATTGGCAAGGGAGTCTATGAATTATTTTTATATTTATTCGATTTCCCTCTGTCCGATAGGTTAATTAAATTTTCAGCATTACGCGAGACAAGAGACGAGGATTTATGGGGCCGCAGCTTGGCTCAGCTGCGCGCTGGCAAAGGACCAACAGCAAAAGGACGAGAACCAATTAGCGTGAATAAAGCATTCAATTTCAAGGCGTGAATCTTCTCTCTCTCTCTCTCTCTCTCTCTCTCTCTCTCTCTCTCTCTCTCGCTCTGTAACCAGAGCCCACAGGCAACTCAACTTTACGATGCTTAAACATTGCGTCAAATGTCGCGAATTGGGGGAGGCAGCCCAAGATTAATTCGCGTACTTCTTACGTTATTTACTTCTGCCTAATAAGAATCTTTTATTATCAATCAACAATACAAAGAAAAGGTATCAACAGTCATAAAAGTGAGCAATTGTGTGCAAGGCAGTTGCTATTTCCAGAACCTTCCGGTTCTATCTGCAGCAGAGTTTGTTATCGACTCATGTTTTATCGCCAAAAAACTTTCTTATCGCTTTGTTACCACTTCTTGCTAGTTAAGAATTAGGTGAACTAATCCAATCAATACGGTAAATCTGTATATTCAACAAAACACAAAATCGATATTTATCGATTTCATTGTAATTGATAATTAGAAACAAACTTGAGCGAATTCTGTGAAGTTATCTGTTAATCCCAATCAAGAAACAAAGTTCCCTCAAATCAAGATACCCCACTTTACACATTTTCAGTGGGTACTACAGACAGATAGAGTCAGAGAGGGAGAGAATGGGGCATAAAAACACAGAGAATGTAACATAAATATGCAAGCCATAAATTGTCTGAAATTGTGAGTCATATATGCATTGCTAATACTTCATCATTGGCATCTTCATTGGCATGTTTTATGATGGCATTTCAAATTTTAATTAAATGAAATAAAATATTAAATATTAAATTATTTACACGTTATGAAAACCAATCAGAATTCATAAAAAAAATTTTAATTTCAAACGAAATCAATTTCGAAATAAATTTCTATTTCCATTTCCAAAATGCTCGGCCACAAAATCAACCCAAATATATATATGTATATGTATACATATATATATATATCTGTGGTTTCTATGTATGTGTGTGTGTAAATAACGCATAGGCAACTTAATGCGTATGAATTGGGCTATAGCTTGAAGCAATGGCTGCACAGGAAGCTCAAATATAATAAAAAAGCAAACATCTAAGTTGCTCGAAATCGATAAATGCAAAATAAATAATAAAAATTCAATTTAAAAGAAAAATGACCAACATTTAAGAAGTCCATGGCATAAACAAAGATTTGCCTTGGAAATGCCTAGGCTTGGTCCACTCCAAATAGGTCAAGAATTATTAGAGTCGAGCATAACTGAATACGTAATGCTCATTTAGAACTTTAGAGTTGAAGTTTTCTATATGATACGCCTCCATGGGCGTAACATATTCTTTAAGAATCTGTGCATAACCTTCACGTCCACACGTCTCTCGTCTAGAGTCATAAACAATAGTATTTATGCTGCGTGATTAGCGTCGTCTCCAGTGGGCGTTCCTAAAGGTGCTAAAGACTCTACCAGACGAGGCTGTGCAAGATCCAACTCATATACTCGCTTTGAAACTGCTGGCGAGTATGCATATGTATAAAACATTCGTGTTTTTTCATTGAAATTTCCGTTTTTACAGCTGACAAATTGCCATTGGAGTCGAGATAAATTTTTAAATTTCAATTTTACGCACAAGAGGATAGACACTCCTTCTCTTTATGACTATGAGTGATGCTAAAGCTGTACATCAGGTGTAGTATATATATATACATATATATATAATTAACAGGCAAACTAATTAGATGGGCAAACAATAATTTATGCATTTGCCAAACAAAACTCTATTCGATTCGATTCGATTCGATTCGCTTCGATTAAAGCAAGGACTTTTAATATTATGACCCAGAAATCAAATTATTAATAGAACACATGACATACATTTAGCACTTAAGTAATTGTTTATCGAGTGGCAGTGGCAGTGGAAGCACTCAAACGAATAGTTTAATGGAGAGCCAGAGAAAGAGGTGAAAATCTTTATTTTATTTTATAGTCAAGCGACAGACACAGAGTGAGAGCGAGAGCGAGAGAGATGCTGTTGCCGAGGCAGACAATGTGCAGCCAAAGAAGCAACTGATATACCTTAGAGAAACCAGTAAGAGTGTGGCTAGGGGCGACTATGGGTCAACTGGAACTCAAAACTCTGCAACAAAATTCATAAATAAATTGAATCTTTAGTTGCATCCACACAGGCATATACCCTGCCTAAGCAGCTGCTATAGTTTCAGGGTATGCAAAAACGCTAAAGGCCGACCCAGTCAAGCGTGTGCCACGAACCTGCCTGGCCAACCTGTGGCCCAGGGCGCAGCCACTGCTGACGGACTCTGAGCTGGTCACCGAGGCTCAGCTCAGTATTTGCAAATCGAGCGGCCCCCAAGTGAGACGCTGGCATAGCTGCCAACTCAGTTTCTGTTTTAAAATAATTTAAGCTACTCTGAAAACATGGCACAACAATTAATTGGCATATGAACATTGCTAAGCCAGCTAAGCACATCAATGTCAGCTAAGAACTCATAGAGAAACTCATTAAAGGCCAAACTAAAGCTCAGCGCAGAGAAACATGCAGCGAGGTAAGACTTAAATTGCTTATTTCATATTTTTGAATCTAGCCAAATGCAATTCTGAAATCTTGATTGTTGTGCTCGAGCTCAGCACTAAGCTCGTTTGCTTACGGTTTTCATACACGTTCATGCAGTGGAAGTGAGCGTATTCGTGACTAGAATTTTTAGGCCAAAGAAATAATAGCACCAATCTGAGAAATTTTTCATTATAAATTAAAATTTTATTTATATATAAATTTTATTAAATTGCATCTGAAAGTATGATTTTATTTTAATTGATTTCTATAATCTTTAACTTCTCTTTGTTGTTAAAAGCAGGCTCCTTGAATTCGAATATGCCACTTGGTTCGTTATATCTTTCGTCACTATATACTCCCAATCTCCCTTCCCTAATCTAATAAACTGTTCAAGTTTTTTATAAATTATAAAGCTAAGATCATGAAGTCTCTGTGTGCTTGACCTATAGACTCACTTAGCTCAGAAGATTGCTTTTTGGATTGTAACGAAAGTTGCTTTTGCATCCGAGCGTGTATTATGCAGTCAGTATTGCCCGCTTGCACTGCGCTTACGTGTCAGTGTCAGGCGTGACATGAATTTGAAACCCGTTGCCATATTAAGTGGCTTACAATGCGATGCCATAGAAAAAGGAAGCAGCAACGGCAACAGCAACGGCAGCAGCAACGGCAACAGCAGCAGCAACAGCTGAATGTATGCGTTATCCTTGTGTCTGCTTCAATTCTATTCATGTGTCAAAGTGTCGTCCTGTCATATTCGCTTACGTACATGGAAAATGGAAACTGATGCCGATGCTGCCGTGTAAGGGGATCAACGAAATGCAAATTCAAACGCAAACGCAAATGCAACTGCAAATGCAAATGCCATTTGAATGTGTCCTTTGGACAGCTAATCGGCTTTTTGTGCAAATCTGTGCGAACGTATCGTTCGTAATTAGTGAAAGTTATGCTGATGCCCAATCGATGACCGATACGAGAAAGGTTTTACTTCCTCATGTAATTGGCCTGAATTTTTGTGCCTTTGAAATTGTTAATTAGTTTTCGTCGCTTAACGGCGCGTATACGTTATATGAGCGTTGGCACAACGCCAGCTGCTGTCAACTTGACTCAATTATAATTGTTTGTGCAATAAATAAAGTAATTAACAATTAATTCAAGTCGCTCTGTGGGGTCATCCATGAACAAAGTGATTTTTAACTTGAGGGTCAATGGTGCGTATACGTAATATGAACTTAAGTAATATAGAAGTAAGACTAAGACGGAATGAGCAATGCAAGGCTACTTCGTAGACTTCCTCTAGGCAGTGCAGGGTAATGGAACTCTTTGTCTGTTCCATCAGAGCTCTTCATTGTGCCCCAGCCTTTCATGGTGCGTATAAGTAATATGCGAGTCGATATCAGTGACGCTGACGCTGCTGCTACATCAACGACTGGTTCGTAGTGCAGTGTAAAGTGTTTCTTGCAGCTTCTGCAAAAAAAAGACGCTTTCCACTTCAGCATTGTTAATGAGATTGAGTCGCCCAGTGGTGCGTATACGTAATGCGCCAAATGACATCCAAAACCTTGGCACAAGGCCAGATGCTGTCGATTTTGCGTTTTATTTATATTCTTATACCTCAGTAATTTTTCCATTTAAAATCTTTTAAAAATGTATAGAGACCATCTGACTTCGTCTGCTCTCAGTCTGTTTGCGCATATTTAATATAGACACAGAAGTGTTTGTATATAGAGCCCGCAAACCAACAGCGATGTTTCTTAGTAACAAAAACATAAGCCAATCATAAAGAGATATAATTAAATAACTGCGAGATATAATTAAATAACTAAAGTTTACTTTCATATTTGTTATCGATTTTCATGGAAATTAAAAAGTTATCGAAAGTCGCAGATGAAGCGGGTGCTATGGGAGAGATTCGATATCTTTTTCTTTAGCCTTTAGCTTTTCTATCCTTTAAAGCTTTTCAACTATTTTACTTTTACACTCTTATACTGTTATATATGCATAGAGAACGCACACAATTTCAAGACTCTAGATCTTCTTCGTATACTTAGGCCTCTTATATATCTTCTGATATACATCATCTTATATAATTTTAGTCTTATATTTGTTATATATCAAACCTCGCTAATTCTTTTAGCTACATTCTGATCCACTTATACTGCGACTTTTAAGCTCTTTTAATATTTCACTCATATATATCCCACACTCTTATACTGCCATACTTTTGTAGTCCCATAACCTTATAGGCATGTGATATAAAGCTTTTTACCTATCATATTCATTTACTCTTATACTTATACTCTCATACACTTGCACTCTTATATTCGACATGAAAATAGTCATTTGCAGACAGAAAAACACGAATCATGAGTCAACCTCGATATAGATTACATGAATGCTTTATGGCATCAGCCACGCCCTCTTTAAGCAAAGCTAATATACCCCGAATGGCCATGAGTTCTGTTAGAGTATTTGTGCTTCGCCTCTTTGGTGCTCTTTGTCTTTTCATTTATGCACGCTGTTTTGTTTTGCCTTCTTCTTGTGCATCTTCTTCTTCCTCTTCTTCATCTGTTATTTGTGCTCGTGCTCTTGTTGCTTGTGTTTTTTCTGATTTGGCTGGGAGGCTGAACCGCAGGCCAAACACTGGCAACTTTTCTTATTATTGTTCAAAAGTGATTTTTATGTGCCGCATGCACACACACACACAACCACACACCCACACACACACACACAGAGCGAAACAGAAAAACTTTACTTTGTGCTCGTAAAATGGGCCAAAAGTAAAACAATACAAAACCAAATGTGAATTCAGCTCGCTGCGGCTTATGGCTTTGCAATGTGCTCGTTGCTCGTTGCTCTGTCTGCCAGTGCTGAAGAGCTGAATAATGAATCTGTTGCAAGTTTGGGAATTAATCTGCACATGCAACGCCCTAGCCCTAGCCCTAGACAGAACAGCATTTTTTCTGTGTTTGATATCTACATTTAGAAAACTGCTCTCCATTTCTGTGCTTTTGATAATTATTATAATCATAGCAGCAGGAACAAGCCAGTGTCCTGCCACGGACAGCTGACGTGACATCGCAATCTAAACGTAACAGAAAAAAAGCAACAGCAGTTGCTGCTGCTGTTTCAACTGTTGCTGCTGCTGCTGCTGCTGCTCTTACAAGTGTCTGGCAAAGTTGCTTTGCTCCTTCAAAAGGGCGCAACAACCACTTCTGCAGTTCTAATTGCCAAAGTTGCTCTGAAGGTCAAAAGTCAGAGTCGTGCTACAAATTATATGCACGAAACATTTTAAATCATATTCAAAGCTTTGAAATTCCAATAAAAACTTTATTTACATATATAGTAGCAGGAGAACTTTGTATAGCACCAAGAGAACTTTGTACAAGTGGCTCAAGGGCTGAGCCACATGACTTATAGTTCAAGTGGTATATGGAGCTCAGCACTGATTGTAGCTGATCACTGCTGATCACACTTTAAAACATAGGAGCTTATCTAGTGGATATCCAAAGACTATAAAAAAGTGTTGTAAAACAGATTCAGAATTCGACTCCGCATTGCAATTTGAGCTCTGCTTTCCAGTTATATAGAGCCGCAAAGTTATTAACTGCGGCTACATTGGCACTTGACTGTCAATTGAAAATGCTGACTCTGACTACTCAGACAGGTTTTAGCATATGCAAATCCTATACAAGATACCCGAACTCAAGCTGCCTCAAACTAGAAAAATCGTGTTGAACTCATTCAAGTCGAGACGAGCTGCGAAATGGACACATTTCACCGCACTAATAAATTCTTTTCGCTCTGTATGCAGTGCCCCGACAGCCTGGTCCTTGTGGTCGGCTTGAAGTGGCCACGTGGCGCCACAAAATATTTATTAGTTTGCATAGCTTACAGGGGAGATTAGCTAGGGCATCGCTGCGATTAGCACGGGCCGGCCCGAGCCAACGACTTTATGTTTTGTCCTGCACACGTCGTCGTATATGAGACACGCCCAATTGGCTTAATAGCCATGTCGACGCTGTGTGCTGTGATGGGCTAACAGCTGTTTATTTACAGCCCAGCTGAGCACTGCTTCAGCCGCAGCTTCAGCTCCTGCCCCTGACCAGGCTGCTGCCCCTAACACTCCCTGTGCCTCTAGCCCGACTCCCAGTCCATGTCTTTGCCTCTGCTCCAACATCTACCCCTAACTCTGCCCCTGCCTCTACTTTTGCCTTCTAGTTGCTCCACACAGCAGCTTTTTGTGCGCTTTGTTCATTTTGATGCTTTCGGCTTGTTGCTGAGCAGCTTAACGGCCATCAAATGGCAATTTTCATTTCGTGATGCTTTGCATTCGCTCGCGCGACCAATGCACGCAAGACGCGCCAAATTAATGCCAACTTTTGTCCTCTGACTGGAGCTGAAGCTGCTGACAGCTCGCAACCCCTCAGCTCACACCTCCCACCTTTTCTCTCTCCCTCTTTCTTTCGTTCTCTCTGTGTTGAGCGACCGCCAAACGTACGACGCACAATTGACAGCTAAATTGTCTGTCAATTTGTCTCGCTAGCTGAATGCGTTCGCTTCTGTTGACATATGACTATACTATATATATTTGTGTGTGTGTGTGTGTGTGTGTGTGTGTGAATGTTCATCCTGCCTGTTCGGTTTGTACAAGTTGACAGCTGGCTGACGTTATTATACCCGTTCATCAAGTGCAAGTCGAGTATATTGGTTTCCTCTTGCGACTCATGTCTAAACTGTCTGTCTGTCTGCATAGCTGATCTTTCCTGCTGCAGGACTTGTTATTTACTATATATACTTTTGTGTATGCTCTGACGACAAAGAGTTCAAATTTGAGGTTGGCTACGCCCAGTGGGAACATGGCAGATGCTATTATTTATTGCAGCTGCAGACTTGGAATTTTAGTTCATAGACTCGCATTTCTTAGCCAGCTGAAAATATAAATTTTATATAGCCACGTCCATTAGGCATAGAGTAGCATAGAGTAAAGCTGCTGTTAAACCTATATCTTGCACACTTTTAGCACTTTTAGCTCAGTTGCGGTAGTATTCGGCAGTCGCTGTCGCCCAACTCATTGGGCACCTCAGTGGCAGCTGTGGCCAAAAACTCATTATTAGCAAAAGAATTGCTGTTTGGCAGCGTAATTATTGTCCGTCTATCGATGTGGCCTTTGACAGAGCATCCGATTGTCACGGCTGCTGCGCTCGCTGCCAAAGTGCGCTTCCAATTGGCTGCCAATGTTAGGTAAGCTGCCGCTGCCAGCCACTTGGGACGCCAGTGTAGTGGGGACGCGACTGTAACTGCCTGCCTAGTGCCTCAACAAGTGCCTGTGGCTGCTGTTGGGCCTGTGTTTGCCTATAGGGCGTGGCAGCTTTGCTATTTGAGGACCTTGACAACTGCTCTACACACACACACACACACGCACACACATTTGTTTATTTTAAGCCCATTTTGAATGCTTTGGCTTAAATAATGCAAACTACATGGGCAGCAGAACAGCAAATGTGACTTAAAGTTTTAATGAAAATCCCAAACGCTGGCAAATATGGAACCACACTCGTACACACACATACATATATATATGTACTTCTATATACACATATATTTGTACTTAGATCCCCTTGGGGGCCATACCAAAAAGGTACTTCAAACATCAAATATTAAGCGACGCTAAAGCATTGGTCCGCAGAGCATATTAAATTTTCAAATACTCGCACTTCCACTGAATTTAATATCTGCATAACAGAGTTGGCGTTGAGAATTACGAAAATTGATCCAATTTAGCAGCAGCAATTCAATTTAACAATATGCTGCATTACGCATACGCCCCAGCCCCAGAGAAGCAAGTTTCCTTGCTGCAGTTGACGGTTCGATTGCAGACTTAGAATAGACAGCTTATCTACTTGGCTACTGCGACTCATTTTAATAGACAGCTGGACCCATTATATATTTCAATTCATGCGACATCCAGACAGATTTCTAGCTCATTATGTTAAGCATTGTGAAGAAGACGGCTTCTTATTGAATAACTTGTTATTCCACTTAGTTAACTCGTAAGAGTTATATAATAAAATACGGCAAGTAAGAGTGCTCTAGCGGGGCATGCTTGACTTGGAAATACCCTGCAGCGACGCTCTTTCAATCGAGCTAGACTTTTAGTACTCACACATAAGCAAACACACACACACACACACTCATGCTCTATCTAAGATAATAGGTTGATTGAACTAGGCCGCTAAATGAACAGCGGTTAAAAATGTTAGCCAAGTGTAACGTAGACTCATACTCATAATTAACTCAAATAGACGTATTGCAATATAAAATTGCTTATAATTCGAAGCCTTTCAACAACTTACTTACATAATTTGGTCTCTGTGCATTAAGCGCTTGTCAAGTGATGCCTAAACAAGTCAAAAATCGATATTTATCGATATCAACAATTAAGATGAGATAACGATAACGATATAGACGAATCAATGTGGTCTTCTTAGTCTTCTTAAATTTCAGATCAAATCAAAAATCGATATATATCGATGTCAGCTAATAACAGATTTATCGATAACAATATAGACGAATCAGTTTGGCTTTTGCAGTATAAACACTTGTCAAGTGATACCTAAACAAGTAAAAAAATCGATATTTATCGATAGCGGCAAATAAGCTAACTCAGCTCGATATCGATATCGGTATACACGAATAAATTTGGGCTCTCTTACATAATGGATGCCTAAACAAATAAAAAAATCGGTATTTATCGATACCTGCAAATAAGCTGAGTTATCAATATCGATATACACGAATCAATTTGGGCTCTCTTACATAATGGATGCCTAAACAAGTCAAAACATCGATATTTATCGATAACGACAATTAAGATGAGATATCGATAACGATATACACGAATACAAGTAACAAAAGTGAGGCCTCAACGTTCTCTCCCTCTACCAATTCCTTCTAACAGTCGCACATGACTAGCTCCACTCAGTTCGTCATCCCAAGTATAAACATACCTAATAGAGCCAGCCACGCCCTCTCGCTGCCTATTACATACATCAGCCCATAGTCAATATAGCCAGAAATAGTAATTGGATGAATTGTGTTCCCTTTCCCGCATACAAAGTAAATGTTTATGCAGCTTAGAAATTGTTTTCTGCTGCTTCCGCGCTCCATTTGCTGCTTATTTGATTAGCTGTTGGGTCTTTCGTGTGAGTCATCCGTGAGCTTGTCACTTGCCACGGTCGACATCGATTTCGCATTGAGTCCCACGCGTGCCTGAGCCCTGGATGATGATTTATCAATCCATAACTCACTTTGTGGGTCGCGAATGCAGTTTGCATTTTGTCATCGTGGCGACGATTTGACTCGCCACACGAATTCAATAAATCAAACACGTGTCGACAATGATTGACGCGCGTTACGGCGACACGCCTTACACTCGGGGGCGGTTAGTGTGGGCGTGTCGAATGCCAAATGCGGTCAATTAGCGAAACAATGGTCTTTAGCGGGAACTAATTAAAACACGCTGAGCAAACACTATCCCCAACACCAGCACCTGCCCCGCCCCATCACAGCCCTCTCTATAAAGAGGCGAATTGACACGTGCGACTAGGATTTGTGAGACGTTCGCTGCTTATTTAGTTGGCTGATTAATGACAGCTGACACAGGTATAAAAAGCAAGACAGACAGACAAAGAGAGAGCGAGAGCGGGGAATCGATGTATCACGCATACTGAAGCGTGCCTAGACAACATATTGCGCATACGCTCAGTTGGCTGATAAATAAGACGAATTGTTGAAACGTTTGTCTAATTCTGTTCGACAATAAGTTAAAGAGTTCATTTTGCTGCACGCTTTTACCTGACAGTTAGAAAGTCTATTGAGCTGTTGACTCTTTTGATGAGTCGGCCGTTGTCTTGAGCTGTAGAGTAAACAATAATAGCACCACTATGACACTTGCAGCTCTATCTGGAATATGATCAATAAGTTCGATTATTCATATTCATATTATAAGAATCGATAGAACATAGCTCTTGCCATTAAGCATGCCATCTCTTAGCTACAGCTAGCAAAGCTCAAGTCAGAATCAGTCTTGAGAAAGGCTTAAATTGTCAAACACGAACAGAATTCTATGACCAAGGAACAAGAGGTATTCCAATGGCTCAAACTAGGTCTAAGGCTCTTATAAATGTTACTGATGACCATCACCTGACTGAGAACACTTGTGGCAAGCCACTGCAATAGATCCAAGATCTGATATCCATACATCAGGCAATGTTTTAGCTCAATCATTTGGTCCGGTGCAGCATAGATATGCTGTAAGTCACTCAAAGCCTTGCAACTAGCAGCTGAACTGCTCAAGATCCTTGAATAAGTTACAGCATATCTGTGCCTCTTTACTCCCTGCTTCACTCTCTCTTTGCATAGCTTGTTCCATGATACTATCTAGTTCTCTTCTTCCATAAAATGATAACAGCTCCATATACTCTGTCAATTATTAAGTTTGCTTCGAATAAGCTCACTGTCAGCTGGGCAAGTCGCTCAAGAACGCATTGAATTTTTAAAGAACTAAGAACAAAGAGTCCTCTTCAATCTCAGCTTGCTTAGACCCCAGCCTATGTTGTTTGGAGGCAAATGGCACATGCCTGAAATTGCACCACATGCGAGTCATGATCTCATGCTGGCAAACTTTTTGTAGCCACAGCCATTTCCGTTGCTTTGTGCCTTGGCCGTGACCACTCAAAATTAAAGATGCTTCGAGTGGAGGCAGGCAGCATAAAGCGAGTTGATTGCGGATGTGCTAACGACATGGGGATCTGTTACACTTGGCTGATAATTCCCATAATTTGGCAGCTCATTTCGATTGTGTCTGTACTTCACTTTTTGCTCAGCTTAATTATGGAAACTTGTTCATTACATTAATTATATTCTGCCAGAGCAGTGAAAAGCAATTTACCATTTACCATTTGCCACTTACCATTTAGCACTTGGCATATCGATTAGAATTTCAGCGATTGGCATTTTAATTAAAGGAATTTGCTTTCAATGCACTTGCTGAAGGTGCAATTGACTGCTTTATGACATCATTATATGCGAGACATATTTATATGAAAATATGATTCGAATGGGCTTGCAATCTTTAAGCTAAGCTGCTTTAATTTTAAGCGAGACATAGTGCGGAAGAGTTAGAAGAGTTACTAATTCGTTTAGTACAGCTACGCTAACAATGAAACAAGTATGGATGCGCTGGTCGGGAGTGCTCAGCTAGGAAATACCCGGAACTGTGCTGTTTCAATTATCTTCTTACACTAACGAATGCAGAGTATATGTGTACCTTAAAGCCACGCCTTCTACTGCCTATTGTTTTAGCACAAATGAAATCTTTGGGCTCTCTCAGTTTAAAGCTTAAAGACCTCATTCAGCATATTTCTCCCAATTAGCAGTAAAATGACGTACTTAAGAAATTTAAGGAATCTCCAATTGCTATTTACATACACAAATAGATATTTATTGGGTTTGCCAATTGACGCAGACATTTCCACACGTTTCTGCGGTTATTGCTAATCTATGAATCGTAAAGATAATTGATAGTTCATTCACACAGCTGCCAGCTGCACTGAAGAAAGCATAAAACTGATTCATTAAGATATTCAGTCAATGTTTACTAAACACCAACAGCTCAGCCGTATGAATGTCGCATGGTCAAGTGACGAATAAACATTGACGAAAAAACCCATTCTACAAATGGTTTATGAGGCATAAATATACAGTAAACTGCAAACATAATGCTTGCGTCACTAGAGAAAGATTATTTGACTTTTCTGGGAAGAGTGGAAACAGCTGCAGAATTTTAGAAAAAAATAAAACAGTGGAATAAAAGTGAAAAAAAATATAAAAAATATGGCAGATATTTTGAAAAATTATATTAAAAAATTTGCTCAAAATCATTTTATGATCACATATATTTAAACATATGTACATATGCTTGTTTAGCTTGGCGATTTATTCAACGTATATTTTTATATATGTATGTCTTTTTCCATACACGTGCAGCAGCTTAAATGTAGCCTTAAGATATAAATACTTCACTCACTCAATACGAATGTATCTGCATTCAGTTAAACACGAAACGAGACTGAGAAAGCAAAGCGACGAAGCAGAGTAGATGAAGAACTTGAGTTACGTTTCGTTTTTTGTTGTTGTTAATGCTGTCTGTGCATATTTCCCTATGTTTGCAGCGATATACACAGATAGAAAGAGAGACAGACGTGCGTACGTGCGTCTGTGTGTGCGTGTGAGCACCAAGTTTTAGGCTGCCGCCGTCAACAGAGACAAGACAAAAAGCAGAGAAGAAAAAAACAGTTTCTGCTTATTTGTATGCATGAATGTGTGTGTGTGTTTTACCAAATTAGCAAAACCGGTTTACACTGGTGTGTGTGTGGGTTAGGCAAGGGACTTAGCAAGGGCATCGGGGGAGTGACAGTAACAGCAGCAGCAGCAAAAAAAACAAGCTAAAGATAAACAAAGCCGCTTTTGCTCATTAGCCCTTGTTGTTGTTGCTGCTGCTGCTGCTGAAACTTGCGACTGAATCGAGCAGTTAGACATTTGCCCTACCTCGCATATCAGCAATAGCAGCACGAGTAGCTGCACCCATATACCAGGTGGAACTGCTCAGCTTTTTGGCAAATTTTATCAACAAGGTCGTGAGCGCAAAGCTAAACAAAACTTGAGAACGAAACAATGAAAGAGCGCTCGAGTGAATGAGTGAGTGAGCGAGTGAGGAGTGACTGAGTGGGGGAGAGCAAGACAAAGCGTATGCCATTGCCCTACTGTAAGCAAGGCAAAAGGGAGTGGGGGAGAGAGAGATGGCTTCTGAATTCAACAAGTTGAGAGAGCCGCTCTTTGCCTTGTCTATACATATGAGCATGGATATTCGCTCATATAATGCATATTTCCACGTGCGATCTGTGTTTCACTGATAACTGCTGTCTCAGCGCGCTCGATGTTACAGTCTGGTCCAGTTGTGCCGCAGAACGAGTTTAGCAAAAAACGACTTCAATTTCCATTGGCTTAATCGATATTGCCATTTCAAGTAAACAATTCGCAGTTGTTGTTGACGTCAATATTTCAGATAAATAAACTGATAACCTCAGCCAGAGCTAATGGCTTAACTTTTGTGCATGTAGCAATGCTCCCTAATGGGAATAACAATAATGCAATAATAATGAAGCTTTGTTATTTTTTTTGCAGAAATTCAAAAGCTTTTGTCGAATATTTAATTTTATCTATAAAAATCAGCAGAATCTTTAATCTTTTTTCTGAAAATAAAAAATGATTTCATTGCGGCCAACCGGCTGGCTGGCTTGTTATGCATAGCTAGCAAAAAGCTACATAACTATGATAAAGAATTGTTTTTTGTTGCTGCTTTTCAATATGCAAATCAGCACAAATCGTGAGCAGGCAATACAAACCCGTATTAACTGCAGCTTTTAGCTTTAATGTGCAATCAAAGGCCAAACGCAGAAGGCCAATCGTTAACTGTAAGTTATTTAGAACAAATATCTAAATAGATCTAAATATGCAAGTGGCAAGTGGCAAAGGGCGATAAGCTTACCTTGTCTGACTATGAACTGAAACATTTCAATATGTAATAAAATAAACACGGGATAAGGCAATGATCTAAAAATATGTTCTGATCATAGCATAGATCTTCTAGGTATATCTAAGCTTGATCTAAAGCTAACAACTATGTAAACAAAGATCTAAGCATGATCTAAAGCAAACACTTCATACGGCAAATCCTTGTGTTCGCTAAGATCTAAAAGATCTAAATATGTATTGAAGTAAACAATGCAGAAGGCAATGATCTAAAAGAGCTATTATATTTCAATATGCCCTAAGGCAATAGAGGTTGCCTTGTTTGGTCATGATCTAAAAGACAAAAACTATTTAAATATGCTCTATAAGCTCCCTATAAGGAAACTGGGCTTAACTAGTTTGACTATGGTCTAAATAAGCACAAGTCAGCTTATAAGATTGATCTATTTATAAATATATGTATATAAATACACATAGTAGCGACGCTGCTCGCCCTTTTTAGACCTCCCTCTTTCTCTTTTCCTCTCTTAGTCGAATTGAACCAATGTCTTTTTAGATTTAACTCTCTCCCACTCGCTCTCACTCTCACTCCTAATCTCTCTCTCCCTCTCTTGCCTATGCCAGCGTCTCTGTAAACATTAGTTTACTCTGTTTTAAAACATTTTTCAATTAAAATTTATTTTTTAGCAATTGAATTGAATATAGAACGCGTTCGTTGACTCTTCGCCGTTTCGTTTTCATATATCGCGTGTGTGCTCTGCGTTTGTATTTTATTTCACACAGCAATACATCTCTATAGACACATATAGGTATATACACATATGTATATATATTAGTTTTTATTTCATTTGTTTTTTGCTTATATTTAATTCGCTGTTGTCACTGACCGTTTTTTGTTTTCGACCGTCGTTGCTGGCCGTCGAACGTTTCGTTGAATACTGAAATTTTTTCTCCCGAGCAAGAATTTATAATTGTATTCAGTTAATGTCGGACTGTTAAGGCGGGAGGCAAGATTATTCTCGGCGCGCCAAGAACTTTTTGTTGCCTGAAGCAATTGAAAGTGAGAGGCGCTCTAGGCATATTGGCGCTGCGAGGTCTGTAGGAGGCGCGGCAACAACTTGATCAGGAGCTGAGTTGATCCAGCTCTCTTTGTCTGTCTCACGCGTCGACCTCTATTTCAGAGGAGAGTTTTCTTTCCTCTCATAATATATCTAAACTCATTTGAATTAATATACTCTTGATCTGTGACACATTGATGGAGTGGACTATAGGCCAAACAAGCGGAGCTTTATAAGCAACTGTGGGTGTGCGCAGGGTATCTTCTAGTCGTGCAATCCATACCAGTTTTGTTTTGGTTCCAAAGTTCCTCTTAAACACACGTCACTTCGTATAGGAGCAAATCGTCATCTGCCAAAGGGTACAAAGGTTGTTTCACGTATTTGCAATTAATTTTGTTGGCTCCAGCGAATGACTGCAGTATGACTAAGTTTCCTTTTCTTTATCATGGGAAAATGCCAATCTTCTTTAAACACTGATTCGGATATGTAAACATTGTATTGTTATAATCGTATGCTTGCCTATGGCTGCCCTATATATATTTTATGATTCTGTCGACTCATTTCCTCTCAAGTTTTTTGGTCGCATCTCAGCAATGACAGGAAAATTGTCACGTTTTCCATGCACTTGAATAAATTTGCATTTACGATGCAATTATGAACGCTAATTGCGGCTTAGCAATTTTATGATTTACAAATCCATCAAAATTTTGCTATTCCCCAACGATGATATGCGAAATAGGCGTGTTTATTGCGAGTCACGAACTTACGTCTTCGATGATTAGGCATTGTTGCAAAAGTTATCGATAACAAAATAAATAAAAAATAGATTTAATATGGTTTATATTAAGATACAAATATTCGAAAAGCTACGAAATACTATATAGTCATATTTTCTTATTTAATTTTACATATAACAAAAATTTCTAAAAATTTTAGAATTGCCTTTGCCAATGTTTGAGTTTAACAACGCACAATAATTTTGTAACAGATGGCCGTGTTTTTATTACGGTTTTTTATTTTTTCTGTTTACTTTCAATTATTTATAATTAATCTTTGCTTTGTATATGGTCTATATACCAGAGAAGAAGCAATTAAAATGAGTTAATTTTTTATGAAAACTAAAAAAATCTATTTTTAGTAAAATATGTAAATTTTTATATGTAAAAATGCGAGTTCGAGGCCGTGCAAACACAATCGGTTTCAGCCTGGGAGAGATATTTTTATTTAATTTTTTTTTTTATTAAAAAAATTCGAAAAGAATAAAACTCTTTCTACTCTTGCAACAAACCAAAAAAAATGTTTTGTGGCTTTTGCCAAGCTCAAAGTAAGCAACAGGCGTGAGAGTAAGAGAGCTGTTCGCATTGTATTGCGATCGTTGCTGCGACCGTCGTCTCTTAAAAATTTACTTTGTTTTGCTTTGTTTACTTTTAGTTATTTATAAATGCTCTCTGACTTATATATGCATATATGCGAGTGTGCGTACAACTAGTAGTTCATAAAAACCCAAATACTGTAGCAGTTTAGCAAAATGCAAGTTAGCTCATAGGCGAATGATGGCTGCAGTGGTGTCGTGCAAAGAGGCTCGCGGCGGCGTGCACAACAATAAGCACAACAGTCTAAAATCCAAAGTCGCGGGTTCGGAACCCCGCGGCGCTAAACATATTTATATACGACACAAAATGAAATTTTCTTAATTTAATTATTTTTAATTCCGCAATGCGACTCATCATGGCATAATGATTCGACTCTTTCATAGACGAAAAATTTCCGCATGAATCGTAGAACATAATTCAAGGGTTAATGCGCGTGTCTACTGACATTTTCATATGGTGAATGACAGTGCTTCGCGTAATTTCCCTACACTAAAATACAATGTATTTTCTTTTACTAATTAATTTTCTTTTTTATAGCAACCACAAATTTTGTTGGAAAATTTACGCAAAGCGTGCGCCGCATCGTGCAGGATGTGAAGGACGAGGGCGCACCGAGCGGCATGACACGCGATGAGGTTATCGAGACGAACGAGCGCTTGCGATCGCTACGGCTGCGCCTCGAGGAGTCCTACGATACAGTAAAGAAAGCGCTGATTAATCTAATGAATCAATACGGCGATTCGAAGAGCCATCGCAACATATTTCAGCGCTATCCCATGCTCAAGCTGATGATAAAGGTAAACTTATCGTCGATTAGATTTGTTAGCAACTGCCAAAACAATACTAATCGCAATTGAATGTAGGAAGTCATACGGCTGGAGACACAGTATTGGACATTGGTCGATATTCCGCGACAGGAGAAACAGGAAACTGTGCCGTCTTACGTGATGCGCGCCTGCTCCATCATGGAGAAGACGCAGAAGTCGGGCGAGGGCGTCAAGACATCGGCCAAGCTGGCCGATGAGGCCGCTGAGCGCAGGGAGCGCATGGAACGCTTGGAACGTAAGTTAAGTCGTTAAGCCAAGTGATTAACACTGATTAGCTCCATCTAACCGCCCATAGACATGACAACGGCACAAATTGAGCTCGAGAATACGCAGCTGATTAATGATTTGTATCGCTTACTGAAAAAGTATCTGGGCTTGCGGCATTTGATACGCGTGCTAAAGGTGAGCGAACAATTGGAACGAAACGTCCGATGCAATGAAAGGCAAACACTCTTCTCCCTCTATCTCTCTCTCTATCTTCGCAGGAAGAGTACGGCAGCTCAAAGATGTATCCGATATTTCCGCGATACACAATGCTCAAGGATATGATAAAGGGCATCATGCACGACCCCGACTACATGGAGGTGTGCCATGAAACGCTGGCCAACTCCAACTGAGCCGAGGCATCCGGAAATGGCAGGCGGCGCATGAGTGTCATATGAGAGGGCCAGCCCGAGACACCCACGCACGCACACTAGTCCAACAGGATGTGTGTGTCGTGCGCTGGATTCTGCTTGCGTCTTTCTGCCATTTTCCGTCAGTGTTTAACAACTTTCAATGAACGTTTACTTTTTTGCATAGTTAGATACAAATCTTTAGATAATTTTTAGCCTCCGCACCAGAGGCAAACAAACAAAACACCTACCCCACCACAAAAGTAAACTACTTAACTACAACAACAACTACAACTACAACAAACTATTTACCACAAACAGCAAAAGACACTTGATATAACTTGGCTATGAGAGAGTGTAACCAAAAACCAAAACAAAACAAAACCAAACAAAACAAAACAAAAAGAAACGCATTTATTTTAATGACTTTTTGAGATGAATATAAAAACTACAACAAAAACAAAACAAAAACAAAACACAAAATAAACTAAAAACTAAACTTAACACACGCGAATAATGTACAACTCAAGTATTGAATGTCCTTCATGCCACAAGCAACATTATATAGAGCATTAGCTACATATATTAGCTGTGTATGTGTGAGTCAGTCACATTCATGCGTCTACTGCATTATTAAAGTTTTAATTATTTGAGCAATTCCATTTACGATAAATTTATACAGTAATCTATTTCGCAACTTCAATAATTTTCTAGGCTATTTTCATAAGATTTCAAACAAAAACCAAAATGATCAAGAAATAAAAATATAAACTGCAATCTTCTAAAATTTTACACAGTTCCTAAAATGTCTTAAAAATTAAAAATGTTTTAAAATTCCATATTAAAAAATTTTACATTTTCAATACAAATTGGAAATATTCCCTATACTTTCCAAAAATTTCAAAAATTGACAATTTTCTAAAATTTAAAAATAAAAAAACAAACTTAAAAATATCTTCAATTAAAATTTGCTAAAATCTAAAAATAAATTTCTAAATAAATCAAAATTTTCAGGAAATTGTAAATTTGCTTAAATTTATAAAATTTACTACAGTTTAAAAAATTTCCAAACTTATTCAAAATTTACAAAAATTACAACAATTTAAAACATTTTCTAAAATTTAAAACAATATGAAGATGACAGCAAAATTTAAAAAAAAATTTTGTCTTGAATTTTCTAAAATTCTTAAATACTTAATTTTTTTCAGAATATTTTAGGAAACACAACTTTTTAAATAATTGTCATGTTTTTTTAACACTTTTAAGAATTTCATTTCAAAATGAAAGTTTTATATATATTGAAATCACATAAATATATATAAAAATTATGACATAGATAAAAAAATTATAAATTATTAATTGAATACATTTATAAGTGCTTATTAATTTCAAAAATGTTTCGTTATATATTATTATATTTCGTATAATATTCATAAGTATTCCCTCGTTTCTCTGCTTGATTTTCCTATTTTCAATATTAAGATATAAGTAAAAGTAAACCTAAATTAAATTAAAATCTTATTCATATACATCTCTAGACATATTTCAATATTAAACAAGTAAGAACTGTGCAGTCGGGCGTAACCGACTGCTTAATACTCGTTCACAAAGCGAAACGGCTAAATATCTGCTTTCCGCTCTACTTAGATCTTGCTGAAGAGAAGACTAACTATAATCCTTCTAAATTTGTTACTGAATCTGTAGATTAAATTCAATCTACAATTTTTTTAGTATCGTTACAAGATGAAGATAAGTTCTATTAAATATAATCAAAATTCCAAGTCCACAGATCCGTTCTATGCACTAATATACCCTTTGTTAACTGCGTGAACGAGCATAACTCTTTAAATAACTTGTATAGTTAGACAATATAAGGGAAATGTTCCCAGAAATTAAATTGAAACTAAATTTCTTGACACTTTTTGAAGGAAACACCAATTATACTCGTATAACTATGGAAGATATATATTCAAGTATAACAAAAAATAACTCAGGATCATTTGCTATGGTTCCTCGACACTCCAAAACTCTTTGTAGCAAAACTATTTTTCCAAACCCAAACACGAAAAGGAATCATATATATATATATGTAGCTATATGTTTAGCAAAAATTAAAGCTTTAAGTCCTATGCAATGTGTAATTAACACCCCAAAAACCAGAAGAAGAGAAGAAGTTGAGTTAAGTTTAAAATTCGAATAATAACAAAAAGTAAGGCCCTACGTCTAGGCACAGATATATTAACTATGTTTTAGCTTTAGCCAAACCTACCAAAAACTATGCAAATGCGTTTATACGAGACCAATTACAAATTCTACGAGCTTACCACAATTTGAACATTTGAACAAGAGAAAGAAGAAAGAGAAGAAGAATTAAAGTCTAAACATGCTTAATTATATTTGATTTGAACCAAAAAGTCTACAGACAAAATGCCACCAAATATCAAAACTCTATGAGACTTACTGAATGAACACTATATCAACCATATGAGAATCATAATTTCGAACATATATTTCTATGCTACATTTATATTTTTAACTACAACGTTGACACACCCACCGAAACTATCCACGATCAACAAAGAGGGCGAACTATGATCCCTTCGAAATGAACAACAAACAAACAAACAAACAAACAAACAAACATTATTTATACACCAAGTCGGGTAAAAGATCTCTGATGGGCATATATTTGACAAGTTTGGATTAGACATATATGTAAAACTACCCTGAAAAGATCGAGACGATCGTACAAGCAATACATTTCTTTTTATAGAAGGTTTACTAACCAAGAATCAGACTACAATTGCGGAGGTTCAACTAACTCTTAAGTGAGAGAGGCAGAGGAAGAGAGGAAGAGAGGAAGGATAAAAAAGTAAGACAGTTAGAGTGTGAGAAAGAGAGAAGGAGAAAGGTGAGGAAACAAAAAGAGAGAGAGATATAGTAAGAGAGAGCGCAATATAAAGAAAACAGAAGAGTGACAAAGAGAGTTGAAGTAAAAAAGAAGGGGAGAGGCAGAGAAGGAGATTGAGAGGTGTAAAGTGGAAGTAAAAGTGTGTGAGAGTGAAAGAGAACAATCAAATGAAAGGCAATAGCAGGAGAGAAGAGCGAGTTAGAGATGGAGAATAAAATGGAAAAGACTCAGAGAACTGAGTTGGAGAGGTAAAGAAGTAAAGTAATATAGTAAGAGAGGATGACAGTTAAAGGAGAAGAGAGAAAGGAAAAAAGATGAGGAGAATGGGAGAGGATCTACACTCTTAGGTTATAATACTTCTATGGCTATTCAGATGCGTATTTAGTCTGATTCTCGATTATTGAATCTTAAAACATTTGATTTGCTTCTCCGATTATGCCTTTTCCTAATAATAATAATTCCTAATAATCATAATAAAAAGCTAGAAGAAAAGATTTGTTTGAGCAGTAAAATGACAGAAATTGTATCTATATGTTATATATAAATATATAGTATACAGTAAAACACAAATGATTTATTTAGCATCCATTTTATATATTTTGATTGTTATTCAAAGTTTTTGAGTAGTTAAATGCAAACTAAATGCAAAGAAAATTATATCTAAAATATATATACAGGATATATATATACTGAAAGGAACTTTCAAATGATTTTCAGTGAAGTTCGAGTAATCAAAAAACCAAATAAAAAACTAAATTAATCAAAATGTATTAAGAAAATACTAGCAATATCTTAAAGCCTCATTAGTTGATTGAGTGTGCGTGTGTGTGAGAGAGTGTGTGTGTGTGTGCTTAGTTGATATGTGTTTATATAAAATGAAATACAGAATAGCTAGTTAATACTTACTTCAGTGGATGTTTAATCCTGTACTATACAAACCATACATATATACAAATACATCGGAAGCTTACACAAACCAAAGTACATACCAGATACAAAGAAAAATATTCAAGCAAGGGGTATATACTATACATAATACATTGACCTATATATATATACATACATATATATTATATACGAAAACATCGTACAATTTTACCTTTTCAACTTCTAAGTGTCTACCAGAAACGGAAAGCGGATATACAAAGAAATTAAAACAAAAACAAAAACAAATATATTGTGTGTGTATGTTATTACATATGACATTATATTCGAATATGCAATATTATTAAAACCTATTAAATATATTGGTATTTAAAAAATATAAAATGTGTTTTAATGTCTTTAAATTTATCAATTCATATTTATTCAATATTTAAATTGGTTACTTCGCTGTAAATTGGCATGGCGTCATCTATGTGCTGAGTAGCTTACTTAACAACGAAACTCTATGTTTACAATCGCACACAGATGGCGCCCATCATATAAGCAATTTTGTAAGTTTCACACATAGATGGCGCAGACAAGTGCTTAACCTGGGAAATTTTTTTTTCCTTGTACCTAAAGAAATGTTAGCGAAAAAGCTTAAATAAAAACTTCTAAGCAAGTTTAATAACCATGAAAATAAGCTCAGCTAACACTACTATTTAAGTAAATTCAATGCCAGCTACTTTTTAGCATGAGTGGCACGCCTTTCTCTGACTGCCTCCACATCGGCATCCGATGGATCCTCTGGTAGCGTGTCCACAGATAGAGAGGAGCCCTTCGACTTGGAGCTGGCACTCGAGCCGGAGCTGCTGCCAGAGTTCTTGGGGTACTTTACCGCCTTGGTATTGCCCGAACATTGGATAATGAAGCGCAGTTCATCAAGCAGCTCATCTTTGAAGTTAACCTGGCCAAATACAAAACTCTGTTAATACCTTAAAAATACTTCCTAAAAATATAAAAATTCCTTAAATTGACATGCCAAGCAAATGGAACAACTAGACAAATGTGAATGAATGAGCTGAGAATTAGGTTTGGGAATGAGTTAAATTGCAATTTTAATGTATTTCGAGTAGCTCCATAAGTCCATGTGGAAGCTGTTGAGAAATATTCGTTATTCAAGTTACAGTTTGACCTTCGGCATGCCCATTTTTAGTCACGACACAATTAACTTTCCGTCCAACGGGCGAGCTGTTAATATCTGAGCAGACATATAAAAATATATGTATATATATCTATATATAGTGTGCATATATATATATATATATATATATATATATATTTATATTTATGGAGCCTCCATGTTTTCCGCCTTTGTTACCTTGTTCTCTCGTGCGGTCCAGTAGCTGCTGAGCACGCAGTTAATCAGCCCATAAACGCTGGCAAAACAGCTGCCCACGAACATGACCAGATAAACGCCGCCTAGATTCGCAAAGCCCAATGAGGAGGCATCCGAATTGACTTCCTCCTGCAGTCATTGTCAATGTCAACAATTGTGTTTCGTCCCGAGCTTTTCTCTGAGTGTGTGTGTGTGTGTGCGTGTGTGTGTAATGGGATAGAGGCCAACTACATAGTAAAGCGTATTGGTTGCCTAAAAAGCCTTCAAGCATTGATTGTACCTTATTCTCGGTGCTGCGCTCCTTGACGCCCAGCAACATCTCCAGCACGGATACCAAGACGCCAAAGGCGGCGCCCACGCCCAGCACCAAGTAAACGCCGCCCAGATTGCTTATCTCGAGGGCCAGAGCTCCAGCCTCATCGCCTGCATCCTGTGCCCACACACAGAGACACACACACACACAGACTCAGACTCAAACTCAGACTCAGACTTAGACACATTCATACCCGTGGGAAAAGGCAAAAGTCTTTTCGGATATGTGAGCACTTACCGAGCAGGCGCCTCCGCCACGCTTCTCCTTCCACCACTTCGTCTTCATTTTGGTCAGCAAGCCCTGCTCCTGCATCTCGAGTATGGCCTGGCTCAAGACATCGCGATACGGCCAGTCTGCGAAATTCCCATATTTATAATGCATTAGGAGTGCCTTAGGTGAGTGTGCACGACCCGTCTCTGCTAGGAATCACTTACTCTTCCGCATGGCTATGCCGTAGCCCTTCTCATCCAGCAGAGCCCCCACCTGGGTGAGTGTGCAGCGCCGTTCTGTGATGTACTCGATTGTGGTGGACTCCATGAGAAAGGCGTAGTTGCTATTCTCGACGCGATCGACGCCTTCTTGATTGGAGTTCGTCATATACTGGGGATTCTCCTTCATGAACTCGTACATCTTCTGGTAGGTGGGATACTTGGCGTCCTAGACAGTGGACAGGAAGTCTAGTCCAAGTTAGGTTAGCTAGCTTATCTGCTCACCTTAAAGAAAGTAAAGGTGCTGCCGCCGTTCTTTGCGCCATATTTGACGCCGCCCTTGTTCTCCGACAGGTCATCAGCATCCTCTATGGGCGTCACGAGCGATTCGACAGTGAGAAAGGCGGCCAGGTTTGCCGTGTAGGAGGAGACCAAAATGAGCGTGAAGAACCACCAAGAGGAGGCAACGGCACGTGTTGAAAAGGCTCTGTATTCAAGCTGAAAATTGCTAGAAACTGGGGGCAACTCTGTATGTAGGACACCTACTTGGGAGCCAGCTCGGAACCCTGCTGCAGTAGGGCGCCAATGGAGAACCAAAGGCAGTTGGCAAAGCTAAATTGATTCTCCAGCTCTGTGGGCTCCTCAATGCAAGGATAGGGATTGTCCCACTCGGCGGGAGACATGCGGCCCAGCACAAACATGCTAATGGAAACACCCATGTAGGCGAGACCCAGCCAAAGCCAAACCTCGCCAGAGAACGGAGACATAAAGGAGAACAGCTTGGGAGGTTCCTTCATCGGCTTGCGAAATAAAATGGCAATGCCTGGGAGAGAGCAGAGAAGAGAAGATGTCAGTCCATAGAGTGTACGTGGGGTCGGGTTGACTCACCTAGATTCATGAAGGGAATGGTAAAGTCCACGCCGCTCTCTCGCTCTGACGTCATGGTCAAATCAGTTATGCCCATGTCAGCGCGCTAATTAATAATGTTATCAAAATTGCATTACACTCATTAATTCCCAATTACTTTCGCTGAACGTAGTTAATTGCAAATGGCAAATGACAAATTGGAAATTGGAAATATTGCGCATACGCAGTGGAGCCGCGGAGCAGGCAATCAATTCTTAAACACAATTTATTGACCGGGGAATGCATTATGAATATTCAAGCGAATTGGAAATTTAATAAATTATGACGAAGCTTCAAAACTTAATTGAAAATAAATTAAAAATCGTGACAATAAATCAATGCCCCGGGGCACATAATGAGGCTGGGTGGCTGGATGGCTGGGTAGGGGCTGTAGTTGGATTTGGATTTATTGGCATTAGCCCGAGGCAGGCACTCACGTTGTCTATTATCTCGCGCAGCATGCCGTTCCACTCGCCGGTCTTGGGATCGATGCCGCCGTATTTGTTGTCCGGCTGCAAGTAGAAGGTGTAGCTGAAGCCGAGCTTCTTGGAGAGCTCATCAATCAACTCGATGCCGAAGCCCTCGAACTGAGCATTGCCCTCCATCTTGTCGGCGGTTTCCTTCAGCATGCCGTACGGCTCGCTCTGCAGTGCGAGAAATTCTTGCGTCAGATATTTTATTTATGCAACATCCACAGCCACATCGGCCGCTAGGCCACCTACAATGGCTGTGACGACCACAAAGCTCTTGTTCATCAGCGAGCGCATGTCTGGCTCGAGTGTGTGCGCTGGAGCTGGACGATTCATCTGAAAGCCATCCGCGCTGCTCCATTGGCCAATTTGCTGCATGCCCGAGACGCCCAGCTCGACGACCTCCAGCTGAAAGTCCGTGCGCAGTCCCTCATAGTCGAAATGGATTTGCCCCGTGAGGCCATTCAGCGACAACTACACAGAGAGAGAGAGGGAGAGGGAGAGAGAGAGACGCGTGTTTATGTTTTATGAATCATTCTGCTGCCATATTCCGACTCACCGACTTCATGTAGTTGACGAGCGTGTAGCCCTTGTCCCAGGCACTGTCGTCGCCGCAGCTGAGCGTTATGGGTCGGAAGTTAACATGTTTGTACGTCTCGGCCAGCAGCTGGATGCCATCGTAGATGAGGGCCATGCTGTTGGTCAGAGGGCACGACACTGCAACAGTGCAAATGAGTGAGGAAGGCCGACTAGCAGATGCCCTTAAGCTTGGCCTCAACTATGAGAACTTGGGCTCTTAATGAAACTTTCAGGATATGATTATATCATTTCTTTAAATTATGTAATGGACTTTAGAGAGACATCTCAAACAGAAAATATTCATAATTTAGGCATGCATTATAGAGCACACATATACGATTTGGTAACTTCAGCTGCTCTAGTGCTCAAAAAAGCAAGCATCGATATTTATCGATAATAGAAAAGAGTCACAATCGAAGAAAAATATTGCAACTAAGCTACATACGATATACAAGAATATATATTTTCGATTTCAGCTCTCTAGTTTTTGTAGTTCTCGAGCTCATGCGGATAACGGCTGGACAGAAGGGGCAGCTAGACAAGGCCAGATAGATGCAGCTCCTGTTTCATATAGAGCTCACATATTTTTGTTATGGCAAGCGCTGACACTGAGTCAATCGACCCAGTTCCATCGATTGGCCATGTTCTCAGGGTATGCAAAACGACATAAAGATTACGTAACAGCCATAAATGGTTCAATCTCCATTTGCATTTATCATTTCGCTGTGCAGCAATCGGATGCGAGTGAATCGACAAATTGAAATTGTGATCAAATTGAGATTGGCTTTGATTTACCGTTTTGGAAGGGCTCCTCGCTCTCGTAGAGCGCCTTGGCCACCTGGAGCACCTGCTCGTTGTCGGGCGAGACGAGGCGCAGGCCAGTTATGTTGGAGTCAGCGTGCTGATAGGCCTCCAGGTCCATGGTATGCCAGTCAAGGTTGCCAATGATGTAGCGATAGTCGCTGGTCAGCAGACCCACCTGCTGCACCTGCTTGAAGAACTCGGGCAGCGTATCCAGCGAGCCGACGACCACGAACGAGTCGTCCTCGGAGTTGCGTATGCGTCGCAGCACGTTGCGATAGTTGCCATTTAGATCCAGGTCATAGCGTCTAAGTGTAATCGTCGGCCCCGTCGTGCCGTACATCTGCAGCAGCTCGTTGACCGTCGCCAGATACTCGCCCGACTCGTAGATGATGGTGAAACTCTCCCAGCCCAGGGCAGTGACCAGGTCCTTGAGCGCCACGGCCAACTGAGCCGGATGTGGGTGCAGATTGATCGTCGGCAACTGGGCCTCGAAGTCCCAGCGCGTGTCCAGAAAGGGCAGCTCCTTGGCATCACAGATGCTCAGCGCATGCCTCGCGGCCATATTAGAGCTGGGTCCAAACACAGCCACCAAATGTTGCTAGAAGACATTTGTCGATTATAGCAGAGGACAAGCTCTGTGCTCTGTGGCTCTGTGGCCTGCCTACCCTTAGCATTTTGCACAGCTTCTTGGATGTCTCGAATGCATTGTTCGGCTCGATGGCAACGGCCACGCCATGCAGATTCAGCTCCTCGTTCTGCTCGTTCGCCTTCTCAATGGCCAGGTGGAATATTTTCTCTAGATCCGGATTGCTGTTCTCGAAGATAAGACCTGAGGCAAGCAAGCAATGAGTGAGTCTGACTGTTTGATGCTCGTTCAACTAATGTTGAATGTAAAGAAAAATCGATATTTATCGATTGGCTGCGATCTAATGGAAATGGTTATATATATATAAATATTTGTAGAGTAGGTCGATGAAGCAATCTAGGAGTAAGACTGCGCCGCTCTCTAATGGGCGCACTATATAGTTTATATATATAGAGTAGTTCAATAGGATTACATATGATTCAAATTGTGCATGATTGAAGCCACGCCCTAATGGACAGACATATATATACATATATTTGTAGAGTAGGTACGGATTGAAGAGCTTGATCATAAAAACTATTTCGAATGTTTAATTAGAATTATTGAGTAATCTCTTGAGATCTGAAATTTTGTAACTCGAAATGTAAGAATATGAAAGCTGTTCTCTTCGATTCTCACGCGTCAATACCTTCATTTCCACCTATATAAAACTGTCTCCAGGGCAGCCCCGTAGAGGTCAATCAATGTATAAACTCTACAGCAATCCTGTAAAAGTCACCAATAGGCATATCCAAAAAATACCAAATGCCATATACTATATATATATACTATATATATGCAATACAATATATATACTATACTATATATATATAATAAAATATATATACTATACTATAATATACTATAAATAGTATACAAATCAAATATCGTGTCATTAGCTCTACCTTTAGTCCGACGCACATTGCACAAAGCGAATATGCCCGCTTAGAGTTCACGAACGAGCACAGTGCAGCCATTAATAATGTCTAAAGCTAAATATAATTTGTTTTTTTTGTGCGCTTTGAATTTGTTTTGCTATGCAAATTCTATTTACGAATTTTATATGGCCAAAACAAATGCTGCGACCAATTCGCCGCATTTGTAGACTGCCGCAGATGAGGCCGATGCTGCGCCACATGTTTCAGTGGGGCATAAAAATACGCACACACACACAGATTGAGCAATGCACTCACACAAGTGCGAGGCATATTTGCATGGCAAACAGCCGAAATTGCGTATTGCATAATCATTTTTAGTGGAAAAAAGCCATAAAATGTTTTTGAGTTTTTGTTTCAACTGCTCAACTCACCCACGTTGGTTCGTTCGGCTCGACAGTTGTCCAGCAGACTTGTGAGGCTGCATAGAGAAATCAGCAAAATGGTCCAGCTGGCCAGTTGGCGCTTGGGCTGTGCCTTCGCAGAGAATTGTTCTGGCATCGGATGGCTGATTGCAGCTGCTGCTGTTAAACTGTTAAATGCAATTATTAATCAATTTATTAATTACTTTTTGAAGTGCACTCAACAATTAACGCTTTTGTGTGAAATTTTCCTTTTGTTTCCGACTTTTATGGCAGAGCTAAATTTAATTTATAGTTTTGCATTTACGACTGCCTGCAACGACTGCAACGAATGTAGACGGCGAATTAGTGTTGATTGAGTTGAGAGGCGAAGTGCTATTCGCCGCAGAATGTCTTGCAAAGCGTCTGATTGCAATGACTGCAAAGTAGACAGCGAGCTTGTGGCTAAGTGCTTTGGATGAAAGGCGAATTGCAAGTTGTAGTGACGCATGAATTCGCTGCAAAATGTGTCTAGCGTTTTCTGAATTGTAATTTATTGCAGATATGTAATTAAATTTGATTAATTGTTATCAACTATCGTTTATGTGTTGCGCTATTGTTTTTGCTACTATTGTTTTTATAAATATAATTAAATGTATTGTGTTTACGACTGTGCTACGCATGAATTCCGAATGTGTTACAAGCAAATCCTTTAAACTGAGTACTTTACGGCGAATCTCTGCTGTGGGTAAATGCTGTCATGCATGAGCTCGCCTGGTGCCTGACAAAAAAATTCAATAAGCAAAGCCTAGACTGAACGGCGAATTGTGTCATGGGCATATGGGACAAATGAAAGGCGAATTGAGCTCGCTGGCGCTGTCATTAAAGCATAGCGATTTGTTCTCTATATTGAAAAGGGACGACAATACAGACTGAAACAACTGGCTTTATTTGCTTAGTCTCAGTTTCATGCAAGAATTTGCACTTACAATTCTCAACTGATTATAGCTTAAAAAGAGTAGCAATAGTAGCAATGTGCATTCGTTTAGTGACTATAGATTATCAGTTATTCGGTGCAATTTTAATGTTGCCAAAAATAATTCTTAATGCGATTTTCATATCACAACTTAAGTATTTTTGAGAGCACATGCAATACACACACAGCTTTGGTCTGAGTGAATGGCATTAACTTTGTCAGCTCTGAATAATCCACTTAAATTGTGGAAAGCAAGTCTCTTTTTTAACGAATGCGTCTATTTATAGCCGCATGCTACATGTAACAGCTACATGCGAGCACTTTCGGGAATGTCCTTCATATGCAGCGCCAGTGCAGCATGCAACATTATTTATAAGAGAGAGAAGAGAGGATGTGGGGTGGGGGAGAGAAGCTTTCACTGCTGCAAAACTGTTGCTGAAGGCAGTAAATAAAATCAGCTTCTACGATAGCGCACATTCAGACAAACTGCCTGTCTCTGTTCGCTCTAGCTATCTCGCTCGCTCTCTCGCTTACTCGCTTATTCAAATACTGCGATGTTTGCCCACGTTTCCATCCTCTGCTCCTTTTCGCCACGTTTTTTGTTTGTTGCTGTTCGCTGCATACTTATGCATTTTTTATTTACATGCCAGCATGCAGTCCAGCCCAGGCAGCGAGTGCCATTAAATCTATTGCCAAGCACGTCCTGCCCCGCGGCGTCCTCACGCCTTGCGAACGAGCACTGCATGGTGTTAAATTGCCCAGCAGCCCGTCACACATTTGCATTCCATTGCAGAGAGACAGCAGCGCGTGTATCTAGTGGCTGCATACACAGCCGAGGAGCTGCGGCGCACAGAGCTGTCAATGTAGCCTTTTTCAAGACATATTTAGCCTTTTTATATACTATTTAAGAGCCAAGATTGCCAAATTAAACCTGTGAATCCCAGCTGACAGTCAACAGATCGATCTCTATGTGATACATTTTAGCTTTTTGTTGACCTTACCCCAGTTCAACTTCTTTTCAATAAGCCACCCCTCATCCCTATATTCCCATCAAAATCGAGCTAATTCTTCCCTTAATTGACATATATCAGGCTCTGCTCATCTCTATCCATTCAGTGTTTGTCACGCTTCTTGCGAGCAGCCTTCAACTTGTGGCAATTATCCGTGGCGCACAATGGCCACAGTCATCAGTGGCTACACCAACCACGGTGTAAATCAATAGCAGCTACTCAGCAACTGTGCTAATCGTTCGCCTGGGCTTCCTCAGCTCATTCATCTCCACCTCCACCTCCACCTCCAGCTCTCTTCCCTTCCATCCAGTTGCCTGCGACAATATCAACAGTCGTAATTCCCCATGCATTAGTTGCGTCAATATTTAAGAACTGCCAATTCCCGGGCAAATGTGTTTGTGTCTCTTTATGAGAATCGAAGCTCGAGTGTGTGTGGGTGGGTGTCTCTGTGTGCTTGCCTTGGCATTCCCCTGTTGACAAGTGCTACTTGTCATGGCATTTGCATTGGAATTGGCATTGAGCAAAATCGTTGCACACGAAATCAAATTCGCAATTTGCACCAAAGATTTGATTGACAGACGTAAACCTTGAGATACGAATTTCTATTTTGGATATCGATTTGTGCGTTCCTTTCTGTGTTTCTGTTTTTCTATTTCCTATTTTCTATTTTCTATTTATTGTGCAACTGTGCGAATGTGTAGTGCAATGAAGGAGAAGTAAGTATACTATTGTCGGGAGTATTCGACTGAGAAATACCTTGACGAACGGTAGGGCGGACAGGCAGAAAAGTCTGAAGTGACTGACTAGGAGCTACCCAGACGGACTAACGAAAATGGCTAGATCTAGCTGATAGTGTGAATGAGAATTGGTAAATGTGTTCTCGATAGAAGTATCCGACTAGGACATGCCTTAACAGACGCCCGGGCAGCTTGAAATGGCTAGATCAAGCTGATGTAATCGAAAGTGTCTAGGAAGTAACCTAACGGACGCTCAGACGGAAGTGACTAGATCTAGTAGGGAGTATCTGACTAGGAGATACCCTGACGGAAGAGTGGATAGACGGGAGTGGCTAGATCTAACCAATAGATTGAATGAGTATTAGTAAATGTTCTCTAGTCGGGAGTGGTTGGCTAGCAGATACCCTGCAATCATTCTAGGCAACTTTTAGGCACACACAACTAAACATGCTAGCTGAGAAGGTTCTTCTGGTTCTTCCTACAGACGCCGTTTGATTGCACTTAATTTCTAGCTGTTGCAATCGTTATACGATTTTGCGAGTAGAAAACTGACAAATAAATCTGCATAAATACCAAAGATATAGATATAGATACAGATAGATGAGTATTTGTCTAGCAATAAAGCAGAGAAAGGGCATTTAATATCAGTAATACTTTCAATTACCGTACTAACCTCTGAGATATTAATTTTGGCAACCCGAGCTTTAATAGATCAATCAATCAATCAAGATCTGCTTCAAAAAGCTAAATGATAATAAAATGAGTTGAGATATGGAAAAAAAATATTAAATGAGACCCCCTAAGGTATGTCAAGACCCTAACTCTTATAGCTAGCGAGATCAGTGTATATCAATTCAGAGCATTGTGTCTTACTCTGCCTCTTCCCAAAGCCAATATACCCTGCTTACTCACACGCAGTGTATTCATTGCATTTATTTGTCTATGAAATATTCGCAATATTTGGATATTTCTTCAGCTATTTAAAACTTTGCTGAATTTGTAGCCTCAACATGATAAATATTTAATACAAATTTGCATAGATTATGCGAACATCTTGTTATTGCCCCAAAAAGCTGTGTTGCTACGGGTAATTTTGATATTTTGAAGAGCCCCGCTAAAAGGTAAACAAACCAATCAGCTGAAGCACGTGAGCAGCTTTTCTGCTGTGACTCGACTCGTGTTGTCAACACAGAATGCTGCAAGCAAAGACACACACACACACACACACACACACACACACACTGAGACACACTCAAAGATAGGCAAACAAAATCAATTTCGAGGCAGCCAAAAAGCATCCAACGGAGACGATTGCGCAACGCCCCAGCTTGTCCCTGCGGGCGAGTGAGTGAGCCGCAGACCGCAGCCATAAGAGTCGCATAGAAGGAGGCGCGCCACACACTCCACACTGGCCGCAAAAGTACTCATGTTCTCTTCTATCTCTGTCACTCTCCTTCTCCCTCTCCCTCTCTCGCTGTCTGCCTCTCTCACGTGCCGCGTAATGGCGCGTAAATTGTTGCTGCCATCTTAATGCGTTCCTAAAAAACCACAATTTCGACATCGCAGAGAAGCCACAGCAATGGGTAGGGGCAAGGGGGCAAGGTGACCGAGGCAACTGATAAGCAGGCAAAACACACGCAGCACACGGAGACAGCCAACCTCGAGGAGACAGCACAGCGCAGCAGGAAACGGAAATGAACCAACTCAGTCAGCGGGCAAAAACAAGTCAAACAAATGAAACGAGCATAAAAAAAGGGTTTGGCGCCCAGCACTATTCGCAGTAAACAAAATGCGTTCTTTTTTCTGCTGAAGAGGGAAAGTTTTTACTTCAATTATAGGAATATCCAAGTGTGTGTGTGCGGGTGTGTGTGTGTGTGTGTGTGCGTGTGTGTTTGAAGTCAAACACAAACGACGTTAAAGTCAAAGCGTTAATGCTGTTGCTAAAGCTGATGAAAGAGATCCAGAGCAAGTATTACATAGAATACCCTCTACGAATAGTAAATGGGTCAATGGGCTATGATGCTTCAGTTCAAATTGATGCTTCGCCAGGAGCAAGAGCAGAGCTTAAGAGAATAAGAGTTTAAGACTTTAAGAGTCTAAGAGTATAAGCAGAGCAGAGTAAGCAGTATAAGAGTAAAATCGTTTAACGCAGAATTATAGTATAAGAGCTAAAGAGTCTGCGGATATAAGAGCATACGAGCATAAGATAATCATAGTATAGGGAGATCATGTTATAGGGATATCAAAATATTTAACTGCACTAGTATAAGAATATAAGAGTAAACGAGTATACGACTAAATGAGTATAAGACTTTTAAAAAATATGTCTATGCCAGAATAAGAATATAAGAATATAAGAATATTATCATAAGTAACAGAATATAAGAGTATGAGTGTAGTAGAGTTGAGAGTATAAGACAATACGAATACAAAGACTATAACATTCGACTAAAATATATATAAGAGCATAAAAGTATATGACTATACGAGTATAAGAGTATTTGAGCACACGTCTAGTGCAGAGTATAAGAGTATCAGGCAATACGAATATAAGATAAGGCTATTCGACGAGCATAAGATTATATGAGTAGTAAGACTAAAGGAGCATACGACTATAAAAATATAGGACTACGTTCGGGTATAAGAGTTTGTAAGAGAATCAGCGTATGTGCCAATGCTAGTATAAGAGCACATATATATGATCTGGAGACATAGACGTATGTTTTCTTAAGTTCAATCTTAACTTTATCCATTCCATTTGAGATGCTTCTAGGCTAAAACGAAATTCGAATACTCCTTGAATCTGGCAGAGTATCTTCTAGTCGTTATTCAGCTAAGATCATTATGTGTTTTGGGCCAAATGGGTACAATGTTGTGGCACTACGGCCTCGAAACTGATGGCCAGCGAGTCGAGCTGGTTGAGTCGCCAAGGCAATGCTCGGTGTCTGTCAACAGGCACATGAATTTTTAACATTGCTGAGCTGCTGGGCACAGGTGAGCGTGAACATCCAGGCAGACAATGCTGCCAACAGGCTGTCCACTTGGCAGGCAGCCAGCGCGGCCTCAGCCTCAGCCTCAGCCTCAGCCTCTGTCCTAGACCCAGACCGAGACCCACAGCTCGAGGAGGGGGCGAGGCCAACCAGTTGCGTTTAGTCGTGCGAGGCACGTTTGCTGCCCCTGAGCGATGGCGAAATGAATAAATGGGCAAATGGGCAAATGTCAGTGCCAAGGTGTCAAATTGTCAGCGCCACCCGAAAAAAAAAACAAAATGTGACTGAAAATGGCCAACCGAGGTTTAAAGATGTTTCAATTTCTGATTGCCTGAAATTTGAACTGGCACACAGTGCGTATGAGTGTTGAGCTGTAAACAGCAAACGCATTACCTGTTCCGTTGTGTTGCAAGAGTCGAGTACACATCCAACTCTCAAGGCTATATATGTGTATACATTCGACAGATGCCCATGCCCAAAAATTGAAGAATTTAACCACTTGTTAAACAAAAATATTATTCAATAACAAAACAAATGTAACGTGTGCGCCGAATGATGCGCTGCTCTCTCTGTCTTTTCCGCTCTCTCTCTTTTGCGCTCTCTTTGGCGCTCTCTTTGCACAGTTTCTACAATGCATACACACATCTTTTTAGAGCACACCAACGAGAACAACCCCCAGTTCGACACGAGAGCTGAGCGAGTGCGGACGCGCGTAGCGGACAAAACAGGAAACCGTTCGGACGAAGTTCAAAAGCAAATAACAAACGCGTGCCAAAACCAACAGCAACAACAACGCCAAAAATTGCAATTGCAAGAACAACAACAGCAACAAGCAAATCAGTGCGTGTGTGCGTGTGAGAGAGAGAGAAAGAAGGAGACACCAAATAGTCAAGCAAAGCCTCAGGCTTGCCATATGTGCTCGAAGGCAGCTATAAATAATTGTAACTGTAAACACAGTAACTAAGTGAATCAGAACAGTTTAAAGTCGAAAGTTCGAAGCAAAGGCAAGCATCGAGATGCCCGAAATAGTGGAGTTAAATGTTGGCGGCGTCCACTATACGACGACTCTGAATACCCTGCTGCAGGAGAAGGCAACGCTGCTGTGCGAGCTGTTCGAGGGACCCGAGGGGCGCGACTCTCTGGCCAAGGACAGCAAAGGCCGTTATTTTCTGGACCGCGATGGCGTCCTCTTCCGCTACATATTGGACTTTTTGCGCGATAAGGCATTGAATCTGCCGGAGGGCTTCCGCGAGCGGCAGCGCCTGCTGCGCGAGGCCGAGCACTTCAAGCTGACAGCGATGCTGGAGTGCATACGGGGCGATCGGGATGCCCGACCACCGGGGTGCATCACCATTGGCTATCGGGGCAGCTTCCAGTTCGGCAAGGATGGCCTGGCCGACGTCAAATTCCGCAAATTGTCGAGGATTCTGGTCTGCGGCCGGGTGGCCCAGTGCCGCGAGGTCTTCGGCGATACGCTCAACGAATCACGCGACCCAGACCATGGCGGTCCCGATCGCTACACCTCGCGCTTCTTCCTCAAGCACTGCTTCATCGAGCAGGCCTTCGACAATCTGCACGATCACGGCTATCGCATGGCCGGCAGCTGTGGCTCCGGCACGGCTGGCTCTGCAGCTGAGCCCAAGCCAGGCGTCGACACCGAAGAGAATCGCTGGAATCACTACAATGAATTTGTCTTCATACGGGATTAAGCAGAGCAATGGGCTACTGCTTGTGATACGATCCAAGAGTAAAAGTAAAACCAAAAAAATATCATTTCAACCGGGATTCGCCGCCTGCCTAGGCAATGGACAAGTATTAACCAAATCGATGAGTTCTATATATATTATTTTTTATAAATTCATTTCCTTTTGAATGGGAACAAGCCAGCAAAGAATCTACGTAACCCTTACGATAATCCAGAGAGAGATTTAGGATTCTTAACTAAGAAGTAACCCGTAATCTGACATGATTTAAGCCCACCTTTATATATATATATTCCAACATGGGAACATTTAAGCGTAAACTTTAAGTAAACAATTTCCGTAAATCCAAGCACAATCTGAACAAAAGTCCATTTATTTACCACTTACTAAATCCGATTAATCAAAGCCAATGAAATATATGAGAAATATGGAATCCCACTGAAGGCAGGCTGATGAATAGCATACGAAATTGATGCCTCTGAAACCATTCTAAAAGCCTAAACAGAAACGGAAATTTCGATAGTTCGAAATTCGCATTGAGCAAGAAAGTGAAATAAACCAGAAGCAAACAAATAAACGGACGTAATTTGAGCAAGATCTAGAAATAAATTTACAAGAAGGAAACAAAACAAAACAAGGCAAATGAAAACAAATTTATACTCATATATAAGGTAGGGCCAGATCCAGACACAAACACTGTGAGAATTTATCAGCGATCTTACGGCTACAACTACAAAAGGAACTATTTAAATACGGGTCACAAACAAAATAATGGCAAATCTGTTAAAGAAATTTACTCTTAACGACTTCTTACTCACACCGATTAAGAGAATTGCAAACTTAGAGTATTAGACTATTCGATAACAAATGTACTCCACAAATAGTTCGAGCATTAAACTAATTAGCAAATCAATTTCAATATTATATTATATATATACAATATATATATATATGTATATATCATAGTACAACAGTTAGAAAATATCGAGAGGTGAGGGAGCTGCTTTGAACCCTGTGTTAGATACCAAAGTTTGTTATTTTGAAGTGCAATTTCGAAGTGGATATATTTTCAAAATATTAAATATTTATAAACTATAAATATATATTTCTTAGGATATTCAAAATTAGATGTCTCCAGTTTTGAATATATTCAATTTGTGCTTCGAAAATCTAGTCGTATGCCAGATTTTAGTTAATATAGAGCACATTAAGTGATTTATTGCAAAAATAAATAGACTTACTGTTGCTTATTGTATTCTAGTATATATATTTCAAATTTCAAGTTTCTAGCTTTTAGAGTTCTCGGGATTTACGCATTTAAGACGCTTATGCCAGAGCGTTTCAGTTTATCAATCTTTTGAGCACTTGTTCTTCTTCCGTCTGCTTTATGCATTTGCACACTTGGGTTCGGGTTCAGGGCAGTAAAAAACACACGAAAATACTTGAAACACTTTGCAAAACAAACAATTGAGAATTTAGTCAGGATATAATAACAATATATAATTATGGAAAAATCGAATATAACTTCAAAAGTCTATAGATATATACATGTATATATCTTGAGTATACATCTTTGCCCAAGAGTAAGCTCCATAAATTTGTCATCCAATTGTCTAGCAAAAATCAATGAAGTTCTTTAGGTATTTTTCGGATTCACTTCAAGTTGGAATAGCGAAACTCAATGGATTTCTATATATGGAAGATATTGAAGATTTACGTTTACAAATATCATATTTCGATAAGTTTAACTATAGTTTGAATATATCATGATTTTTTTATTGAAACTTTTGAGAATTGAATTAAGAAAACAAGTATTATATATATATATATATACATTTATGGCTCATCACTTATCTATATGCTTTAGCTATATTAGTCTTCTACTCCATTTGTTAAATATGTGTTATATATATAGAGAGAAACGTTTGATCTAACGAACTTCCATTCACGTGAAATTTGCTGAAATAAGGTAAAAAAGAGAGTAAAAAAATTGATGTTCAACTAGAAATCGGATAACAATCAAACTATATAAAATATCAACGATTAAAAATAATTGAAAAAAATTATAATAAAAATTTCTATTAATGATTTTTGGTTTAGCACAAATAAAAAAATATTTGAAAAATTCTTGGAAGAAAATATAAAAAAAATGTATAAATCGAAGTCGTATACAAATCAGATAATATATATATATATATATATATATATATATTATATATATATAGATGTGTTTTGCACTTACCACTACGAAAAGCGCTCACTATAGCTATGTTGGTATAATCCAGAACGTATTCGTATATATAAATATATACATATATAAATTTAAATCAATTGTCGATATTGAATATATAATATATATATATATATATATATATATATATATATATATATATATATATATATATATATATATATATATATATATGTATCTATAAATGTTTAGTATTAAGTTCAAAGTGCATTGAACTAGTATTTGAAGTCGAAGAAAAAAAGATATGAACAATGTATTAATGAGCTCCAAAAAAAGAAAACGAAATAAAACTTAACTGTATTATGAACCCAAATATAGACGCTATGTAGAGGTCAACAACAAGTTTATCAAAGTGCGACAAAACAGCTAAACCTATGTAAAAATATAAATAATATATGTAATACCAATAAAATAACTAAAAAATTACTTCAATTGATTCACAGTTTATGGACTTTGGCGTGCTTATTGCGAGTGTGCTCGACTAGCAAATACCTTGACTCCAACGGACAGCTGCTTGTGGACAGGCACAGCCGCTTTACTTGTTCTTTCCACAAACTAAATTAAATAAACTTGGTAAAAAGTAGTATTAATTTCTTGCGTTTATAGCAAAATGAAATTAGATATTTAAAGAAAATCATACGTTTGTATTGGGTATATATAACAAGAACATATATTTCAAATTTCAAGTCAAAAGCTTTTATAGTTCTCGAGATGTACGCATAAAGACAGTGGAAGATATCAAGAAAAACGACTTGAGGCAGCAGATGTGCTCGAGTACCACCTTTGACTGCCTAAACCAATATATCCTCATGGCACAAGGATCAATGGGATATATAATTCCAGGCTGGCTGGGCGTTGACCACGCTCTGCCCGGCAATTGATGTGGAAGTTTAATTGGCATTGCGCTCAGCGAGCTCGGCACGCTCTTAATTAGATATTTATGACATTTCACTTATTCATTGTTGCAATCAAATTTATGAACTGTTCGCACTACTTGCACAGGAAAAACAAAAACAAAAACAGAAACAGAAACAAAAAACTCATTAATGCATGAATAATGCAGGAAACGCTGAACAGTCGACCATAAAGAGGTGCATGGGCCCGGGCAGCATCGCCCCTCAGAACTGTCGAAGGCAGTGAAATGGCAACAAACAAATAATTTAAATAACTGAGAAGGCAACGAGATGAAAAAGCGACAACAATCTGGCATTTGTTTAAATTCAAGCCAGACTACAATCATTTACTTACACACAGCTCAGCTCAGGGCGCGAGAGGTGAGGACGGCACAAAGGACTCGCTGCTCGCTGCTCAGTCCTCCTATCGGCACGCGCATAGACCAGCTCAGAGCCACGGGCCATGACTGGTGCTAATAAGCCAGAGTGCTCTAGTCGGGAGTGCCTGACTAGCAATTATCCTCACCTAATAACTAAGCTGTTGCCCATGTGTAGATGAGTGGATGTGTATGGAACGTAGGGGCGGGTGGGACACACCCCTCGTGATATGGTAGAACCTATGTGTATACTCTTTAGCTCTTATATTCCTAAGCAATTTTTACTTACGTAATATTCTCTTATATTCTTATACTTTTATAATTTGTAATGTTATACTTTTGCAGTCTTATACTATTATACTCTTATATTTATTACTCCTATAGTATAGTCCTAAATTATATGTAATATTTGTAATACTTTTAAGTTCTTATACTCTTATATTATTGTCTTATATTCTTACACATTACAATGTGATCTTTTATACTTTTTTAGTCTTATACCATTATATTTTTATATTTTTTTTTGCTCTTATATTTTGCCTTATAGTTTAAAATTCCTATACTCTTATACTCATTTATTCCGACACTAAAACTCGCATATTCTTAAGCTCTGAGAGTGCCATCTTTCAGTTATTGATCCTAATGGAGAATCTTTATGATGACATAACGTCAGCCACGCCCCCTTCTGCCAATTGCATACATTTTTATAAAACTAATATACCCTGTTTATTCATTTTCAATGGGTTCAGAGTATAAAAATGTTGAAATTAAACGAGAAAAGGCAAATGCTGAGTGTGTGCGTGTTTGTGCGTGTGTGTGCCTGCGTGTGTGCGTGTTGAAGTGTGCTTCAGACCCACAGCTAAAGCCAAAGCCAAAGCCAAAGCCAAAGCAAATGGAGCAAGTGCAAAGGCGAAAGGAAATGCAGCTCGTGCTCTTTGAAATCAGGAAACATCAGGCAGACGAGTGGATAGGCGCGTGTAGATGGAGGTCAGTGTGTGTGTGTGTGTGTCTGTGTGTGTGTGCCTTCGTCAGCTGCATACTAAGCACCTTCTACCTGAGGCGACTCACGTTCTGCGCTTCCTTTTTTTTGGGCTCTGTTTATTGACTATATATGGCCAGGACTAACACAATATGCAAAGTGCGTGGATGGCAGAAAGGAAAAAAAGTTAGAAATACGCATATAAATTACAGACAGCCATGCCACGCCCACAAATTCGGATGGGGGCGCGCCAGTATCTGTCAGGCTGTGAGTGCACGAAAATGAAATGAAGTGATGCCTTTTTGTCTTTTACGCTAAATTACCTTGATTTGATTTGGCCAGGACGCCAGGTCGGGTCGGGCTTAAATTGTGAGGCCTTTCTCGTCCGTCTTCATTATCAACAGCAGCAGCTAAGCCGACTGCAAAGCTGCCACCTGTCTGTCGCACTGTCTGTCACCTTCAATTAGTTTCAGCCCCGACAGAGCTAATGCCGAGCACAAGGCTCCATCAGCTGCCTTATTAATTCATAAATACGCATTTGCGCCTAGACCGTGTCAAAAGGCGCTTTAAATTTATGTCATTTCGTTTAGCGCCAGCAAAGCGGCAAAAATTGAGCGCAATTTGTGAGCAACTGCTCCGTCCGCCATTTTGTTATCCTTTTTATTGAAGCACACTTTACCGTGGCGAAAATATCGCATAATTTACCGTTGGCTCGTCTCACTTGCTCGCACTCTCAGTCTCAAGTTGAGTTGTTTTCCGTTGTGCCCTTATATGAGCGAAGAGGCGAAAGGAAAAGTACACTTTCCTTTCATGATGGGCCTAATTTGAAATATTCGCATCGCATCGCCCCGCATTAATTGACATTAAAACTTTTTAATTGAAAAGGCTAAAGCATAGCTTATGAATTCCCCAACCGTCAAAGAGCTAAATATGCGCTAAAAATAAACATGCTCAATGAATTTGCTCATATGCTACGCATTTCACTCAACTCAAAGTTGAGCTGAAAACTCTTGAGTTAAAACTGAATTTAAAACTTCATTAAGCGGGGATTGAACCTCGCACCACACACATGGCGTGTGTGCCCACACTAAGCGCACCGCTTTAAAATGCCAATAGCTTGCGTGTAAGCAAAAATCTAAAAATAGACAATGAAAGAGAGATAAGAATGGAATCTTATAGTTGTTAGCAGCGGAGAAAAAAAGAGTTGTGCACTAATTGTAAATAGCCTTGCCAAAAATAACTTAGCTAGTGGCTTATAAAAATATTTGAAGAGTCAAAACTGAAAAATAAAATTTGAAAAAAATTTAATAAATTTATTAAACGGGAATTGAATCTGTAAACACAAACACAAGAAAAATAAAATAAGAAGATTACTCTATAAATAGACAGAGTCAGGAGAGCAGTTGAATTATACAGTTGTGCAGAGCTGGACAAAAGTAACATTAAACGTAAATAGCTTTGCCAAAAATATTGCCTGGTTTCAAAACGGTAACACGCCTTAGATTAATTAAAAGCAATTCCGCTGGGCGTCCATATATTATATTAAAAGTTAAGCTGTTTCAACTGATTTATTCGCCTGCTTGAATTTATTTTTATTTTCCATTTTAATGGCGTCACAAGCATTTGGCTTAATTTCGCCCCCAACATCCGCAAACAAATGTCATTGCGTGCGTACCGCACGCACTCACACACACACGCGCACACATGTACATTAGCACGGGTCAGCTATGCATGTGTATTAGTTTTTACGAGCCAAGCGCTCGCATCACTTACTATACATACATATACATATACATAAACATATACATATACTACACTCCAAAACAGAACGTACAACTCTTATTTGCCGTTAGTTTTAAAGGCTCGAACGTGCGCCCATGTATATGTATGAACCTGAATGTGTGTGAATATATGTTGGTCATAAAATAACAGTAGAGGCAAATAATTGCGCATGAGAGCTATTTATGCCTCCGACACAATTAGGTTTCTTCATAGCACCACTTGATGATTCCACTGAATTGGCGCCAAAACATGTTTTTTTTCTATTTCAGTCCTCACATATTTTTTGCGTCGTTCAATTTGCTGAAACTATAAGCGCAACAAAAAATGTAATTTACTAATGTTAGCTTTTAATAGTAAATAATAAAAAAGTACTAGTTTGTACAAACTTTTTTGCAATAAATTAAATTTACAAAAATAAAAATACTCAGTAATTAAATAAACACAAAAAAAATTACGAAGTTACGATGCCTCCTGTGAGGGTTGAACTCACGGCCTTTGGTTTACGAGACCAACGCTCTACCACTGAGCTAAAGAGGCGTCGAGAAAAGCGTTGCCAAATGAGCAATACAAAATGCGATGCCAAGCAACACTATTGAGATAAGTACAAGATAGACAGAGATAGCTTGTTTTGAAGACAGCTGAACCATGCTGTAAAGATCGTGTCGACATTACTTCTTACTGAGAATCGTCATGCGCAGCTGCTATAACAAAAAATGTTTACATTAGCAAAAAATGTATGTAGCGTTAACTAAAAAAAAGGTTAACCATTTAAAAATAAAATTGTATACAAACAACCATTATTTCAGTTTTATTTAAATATGTATATTAATAAAATTAATTAAAAAAATTAACTTTTTCTACTGCCTCCTGTGAGGGTTGAACTCACGGCCTTTGGTTTACGAGACCAACGCTCTACCACTGAGCTAAAGAGGCGATGCGTTGAGCGCAGCACAATGACGTATACAAAACAACACAAGCGTTCTGAGAGAACGAGCGAGTATAGAATTAAGTCACAAAATGAGCGTGCGCATTGCCAAGCAACTTACTCAACGGTGAGCATGTAAGAGAAAAGCGTGTTCCACATTTATATGCCTACACATACATACAATAAAATGTATGTGTACACGCTATATACATTACGCAGGGGGGAACGAAAGAATAAAACAAATAGTGCGCGAAAACAGTATAGAGAAAGGGTCTTGTTATGATAAGCTTATCGCGATTGTGTACGAGTATAACGTTTAATAGTTATACTTTAGATGTATCAAAACTTGTTAATGGTTAGTTAATTGAATGCGATAATGTAGAAATGATAAAATAACTTCAAAGAACGGCCAGCAAGAGTATAGTTTTATGAATATTCATTGGCCAGCAGTGGACCAAAGCAATGCATATTTCTCACTCAAAATCCCTGCGAAGCTAACGCACTCTGCAGAACTTTATCTCACTCTAATTGAATATTTCTCTCTCATTCAGTGCTTTGGCAATTCTTTGCACAGTGGCCTTGGCTTTGTTTCTACTTTACCACCATGACAAATTCAGTTGTCCGACAACACAATTGTTTGAGCGACATGAATGATGGCCGTCAACGTCGTCAGTTGTTGGACGAGTCGTTGTAGGGGTAGGGGCAGGGGCAGGGCAAACAGATGTATGAGATATGTGAGTGACAATTCTATTAGCTACAAATTGAACGCGCAACACATTTAGTCACTGAGTGAGTGAGAGTGACACGCTAACGAGCTATTAACGTCCGCTAACTAACTCACTAACTCACTCCCCACACGGGACAAAATCAACATGCTAATTAGGTACATGGTACACGCTTGTGTACCCACTGTACCCATACATATGATGAGTATTTCTAGTATTTTATCTAGACTAAATTACATTTAGTGACATTTTCCTTTATGAGCATCATTTGTAGGCATGAAATATGCATTTGGAGTGGGAATATAGCAAAATTGAGTGTTTATCAGTAATACTTTGGGTATTGCAATAAAAAGCATTTGGCATTGGCTAATTATATTATGGGTAGGCTTAAAAGAGAGTGTGAATCTGAATAGTTATACTCGATTATCTCGATATATGTATATATGTATTTGTATTTTCTATTTTTTATTATGCAGTCAGTGTTGCCCCAACAGAAACACGCTTCAATCAAAAATATATACACGTTTCTTCACAATTATTTAAGATTCAACTTACTTTCTGAGCACACCTCGCACATTAGCAGCATTTGAGCTTCGGTTCTGTAACTTTTAGCTAATGAACTCAAGACAAAAGTCACATGTTCATTGATTTAGTCGACTTTACTATTGATAAATGAAGCCAGATTAAGGTACGCACAGATACATATAGACATATATATATATATAAATATATATAAAGGCTATATACGTATACATCTGTTATCTGCAAGCGAAATCTTTAGGTCAATAAGTCAATTAATCGTATACTTTGACAGCTGTTTTTGCTCTTTCTTTTCCATTTCTACACTCATCAATTAATTATTCCCTTAGGCATTGCCTTAATCTAAATTGTGTTTCTTTATACCCTTAGAAATGCTTAACTTAGTTTACTTAGTAACAATTTCTAAAGAATTCATTTCCTATCCAAATGCCTCACAAATCCCTCAACGTGGCCCATTTGCATTCATTAAAGTTTTCCAATTGCATTATAAATATCGACTCTAGATATTTATGTGTCTATATAAATAGTTAATTAAACAATAGAAACAATTAAAAGACCAGGAAAAATAAATAAAGTAATTCCAATTGGGCGAGCTCAATGAGCAAAGCCAAAGAGAAATCGATGTCAGTATAGATATAGATATAGATATAGATATAGATATAGATATAGATATAGATATAGATATAGATATAGATATAGATATAGATATAGATATAGATATAGATATAGATATAGATATAGATATAGATATAGATATAGATATAGATATAGATATAGATATAGATATAGATATAGATATAGATATAGATATAGATATAGATATAGATATAGATATAGATATAGATATAGATATAGATATAGATATAGATATAGATATAGATATAGATATAGATATAGATATAGATATAGATATAGATATAGATATAGATATAGATATAGATATAGATATAGATATAGATATAGATATAGATATAGATATAGATATAGATATAGATATAGATATAGATATAGATATAGATATAGATATAGATATAGATATAGATATAGATATAGATATAGATATAGATATAGATATAGATATAGATATAGATATAGATATAGATATAGATATAGATATAGATATAGATATAGATATAGATATAGATATAGATATAGATATAGATATAGATATAGATATAGATATAGATATAGATATAGATATAGATATAGATATAGATATAGATATAGATATAGATATAGATATAGATATAGATATAGATATAGATATAGATATAGATATAGATATAGATATAGATATAGATATAGATATAGATATAGATATAGATATAGATATAGATATAGATATAGATATAGATATAGATATAGATATAGATATAGATATAGATATAGATATAGATATAGATATAGATATAGATATAGATATAGATATAGATATAGATATAGATATAGATATAGATATAGATATAGATATAGATATAGATATAGATATAGATATAGATATAGATATAGATATAGATATAGATATAGATATAGATATAGATATAGATATAGTCTCTCTTGACTTCTTCTATAATAACTTTGTTGGTATTTCATTAATGTCATTTAAAAGTAGCTTAAGTTTGAAAAGCTATATATATATATATACACGCAGATCTACAATGGGTTCGGGGTATACAAGAAAGATAAAGGACGCCATGACAAAGGCAACAATGGAAACCACTCCGAAAACTCAACTGAGTGGCTGTTCGCTTTGTTTCAGCACTAAGCGGCTTTCGTTAGTTACAACAAAAGTGGGGAATGGGGGGAGAGGGAGAAAATGGCAAATAAAGGATGCGAGGCATTTAGCAGAGGAAGGACGCACTGACTGCCGCAGTAAATTAAAAAATAAGTGCATCAGAAATATAAAGGAAAAGTAAACAAATCAGAAATTGAGGCGCCTCTCGCCGGGCGGGTCACTGGCTCATTCACTCTCCTCGCACAATGCCCATTCAGATTCCTGCATATATATTCATTTGTGTTTCTGTATTTGAATAATGAAATTACCATCTATTTATGCTCGCTTACGCGAGCTAAGGGAGTATATTGGCTTGCGGCAATGCCTGCCTGGCTGTGCTGAGGCTTGCAGCTCAAAAATGCTCGTGCGTAGCATCTCCTGAGAAACTGTTCCAATATCTTGGGGGTCTGGCACCTTGTGAATCTATAAGCTGTGAGTCTGGTATATTTGCTTGGATACCAATTATGAAATATTTTGGATTTGCTACCTCTTCAACCTCTTACCCTCAGTACCCCAGGGAAGCTAATGTGAAGTTCCTATAGTTACACTGAAAGTGTGGCAAATAGGGAAGCTATAGACTGAGAATCTGGTATATATATTTGGGTATACCAACAGCTGGTTTGATCAGCTCTATTTTTGATAGCAGAAAGTCAATTCCCTTGGTTTCTCTTGAATATGGCATATATACTCAGGTATAGCTGAGACTATATTAACTATTATGATCTGTGGCAAATCAAAATTAACTTTATCTCTAACGAAATATTTTAATTTTATCCTTAATGAAATCTTTTAGTTAAGAAACTTTTGAAGCTAGCGACTGAAATTGTTGGTATATATACTTGGTTATAGTAGCTCCATGGCTAAATTTTCAAGCATATAGAGTTACGCCTACTGAAGGCCTAGCTTATAGGTATACAGATATATATTTAATCACTTTTTAGCTACGAGCTCACAGCATGACACGTGCTTGACATTCTCTACTCATAGCTAAGATAAGCAGAGTTCGCAGCAGTTCGACTCTTAAGCCGCTCTAAGAATGGCCCTAAATTTAATATATTTTTGCTGCACTTAAAGTCAGCTGCAACAGAAAACTGTAAATAAAATGTATTTAGCCACTTTACACGCAAGCGAGTATTAAGCAGTCAGTGAGACCTCGCCAGGCACGTTTTTTACTTGTGTGCCGTCGACTTTTGTCGCCCCAACAAGTGAGCAGCATAAAAAGCACAAAGGACACACACAACAATAACAGCAACAACAACACACAGCCCAACACAAAGCACAAACACACAGAGAACCACAATGACAGAGGCAGAGCCACACAAACCATATGTGTATGAATGCCAGGACAGGGACATGGACAGGACATGGACATGGACATGGACAGGGGCACAGTAGGCACCAGCACCTTGCCAACGAAATGGCACACCTATTGTTTACTTTATGTGCCTGTCAGCTAGCGAGGGAACTAATTTGTAATTGTCTGATCTTTAGCTAGCTATAATAGCTGGGATAGTTTAGGCTTTGAGTGAAACGAAGTCAAAGTTTATAGGGAATCTGGAGACATTGAACTCATTGATATGAAGGAGAATGGAGTAGAGAAGGTGGATCAGTGGAAGAGCACTATGAGAGTATAAGACTCCTTGGGTAAAAGGAGAGTGAAGCAGTATAAGAGTATGCGAGCAGAGGTATAAGAGTATAATATTGTATGAGTTTACAAGCCTTTATAAATGTGAACGTATATGAGTACAGTATAAGAGTATTAGAACATGAGAGTGCCTAGGAAAACAGTATAAGAGAATTAGAATATATGAGTATGAGAACATAAAAGCATAAAATAATAAGAAGACATAAATATAAGACTACTGTAGTATAAGAGACTGAAAGAATAGCAGTATAAGACAACAATATAAAATATAAATTTAAATATATATATAATAAATATAAGAATATGCGACAACCTGATAAAAACAAGTGTAAGAGTATAAGAGTATAAGAATATAAGACTTTAAGACTATAATATTACTGATAGTTTAACTAGTATAAGATAATGAGAATATAAGAGTATGTCAATACAGGACGCGAATAATAATATAAGAGTGTGTAAGTAAAAGGCTATAAGAGTAGAACAGTATATGAGTATACCAGTGTAAGAGCATAATATAAGAGTAACATAATAATAAGAGTAAAAATTTTACAAAGAATTTGAGTCTAAGAATATAATATTTGAGTGTATAAGACAATGAAAGTGGTGTGGTATAAGAGGATGAAAGACTACTATTAAAAGAGTATACGAGTATAAAAGTTTAAGAATATAAATATAAAATGTTGCAAGCTTATATTCAAAGTATAATAGTATACTTATAAGATATCTAAATATCTAAATATCTTTTCATTCCAAATTTGTTGTGAATCCATAAAGTCGATACGAAACTTTCGCAATTGATATTCTCGCACGTCCTAGCAGCTGGAGTTTACAAATTTGGTATTAATATTCTATCAAAGTGAATGTAAGCTAGAGGCCCAACGAGTCGGGCAGAGTCTTGCCTAAGGAACTCTGACTCCAACTCTGTGACTTGTTGTGTTCTCGGCTCTCCGAGGCCAGCCATAAACTCATATACCTGCTACGACAGCGCAGCTGAATTGTGGCCAGTGGAAAGTTTTTCATGTTAATATTCATACTAACGACGATGATAAAGATTAAGTTGACTGCTCAGCTGTGTATGTGTGTGTGTATATATATATATATATATATATATGTGTGTGTGTGTGTGTGTGCATATGGTATACGAAACGCTGGCTGTCCGCTAACAAATGCCGCAAGGACATGGTCATAAATATTAGTGTCGATGCTTGGCTACTGGCTGAGTGTGTGTGAGTGTGTGTGAGCATGCTTTATAGCACATCAACAGTATACGCACACACACGCACACACACGCCATCCATTGGCAATATTATGAACCTATTGTTGGCAGCGGAAGGAAGCGGCAGCAGCGGAAAGGGAGTAGCGAGAGCCTGTACACTTTGTTAGCTTGATAACAAATGGCAGGTCTAATAAATTCGATTAACTGCAAGCGACACGCTCATACGCACACACACACACACACACACTCGCTCACACACACACACTCAGAGGCAGCATAATTGATTGTCCTTCACTGAGCGTAACCTCATCAAAGCTTTTTATTTTATAACAAAACAAAGTATTTATATAAACAAACTGATTAAAGGCAATTTCAAGCATTTAAAGCCAAAAACTAAATATCAAAGAAACAATTTTAAAGCTGGCGGAAAAACGGACGCGTTTAATCTAATCGCAGTGAAGAGAAGCAGCGCAAAATGCGTTTTGACAAGCTGCAGGGGCGGTGTGGCAGGGGCTGCGTGTGGAGTGAGAGCCATGGCAGAGGCGGCGGCTTTAGCTGTAAATTGTCATGGGGCACAGGAAAATTAAAAGCAGCGCAAAAAGCAAGTTAGCTGAGCAGAACAATTCAAGAGCGAATCGGGAAATCAAAGAGCGCCACACACACACACACACAGACGCACACCCCCTCAGACTCGCTCTGCTCGCAAAGTTTCGCAACTTATAAATGAAAATGCATAAATTTTAAATTCGCCCAAATGAAATGTTTTTTGTAGCTGCTTTAACGGTTTTTTTGGCGCAGGCAAATGCGTATAAATTCTGGGGCGAGGGCTTAAAACAAAAACAAGCTACTAAAGTACACACACTCGCTCACAAACCCCCACCCCAGTCGGAGCACATGTGGGTGGGTGGGGACAAAGTTAATTTACCTTTACGGCTACAAAATGCGAACCTTTTTCGATTCATTCAAAATTTACGTCCTTTGAATTTACATCAACAATTTATAATCATAATTTGAATGAAGAAAACTTTTGCTTGTCATAATCATCATGATTATCATTATGATGCTCATTATCATTTTCGTTATCATGATTATTGTATAACTGACATTAGCATTGGCATTGTCATTGTCACTGTCCTTCATATTTTTATTATCATTGTCATTGTGATTATCGCTATCATTCTCATTAGCATTAGCATTAGCATTAGCATTAGCATTAGCATTAGCATTAGCATTAGCATTAGCATTAGCATTAGCATTAGCATTAGCATTAGCATTAGCATTAGCATTAGCATTAGCATTAGCATTAGCATTAGCATTAGCATTAGCATTAGCATTAGCATTAGCATTAGCATTAGCATTCTCATCGTCATTATCATTATGATGATCATTGGCACAAGTATTAGTATAAGCATTAGCATTAGCATTAGCATTCTTATTATCATTCTCATTAGCATAACTGTGAGCATTATCATTGTCATTCTCATCATCTCCTTCTCTTTCTCAGCATCATTCTCATTCTCATTATCTTTATCATTGCCATTATCATTTTCATTCTCATGCTCACTCTCATTATCACTCTCCATCTGATTCTCATTACCAATATCATTATTATTACCTTTCTCATTATCATTACAATCATCTTTATCATTATACTTACAAAAAGTATCTTTACAAAATTGAAGCTACATTCGACTTCCATGGGTTTGTTCTTATATAGCACTCAAGGAGCTTGTCAGTTGCACAGCAATCCTGTTAGCTTCGAGAGTCTCAAAATCGGATTTGCTTGGCACTCGCATCAGCCCGTTTCACCTGCTCGCCCATCCAGCTAAAGCAATAGAAGTCCAATGCAGCAGAGCTCAGCTGGCGACGTGCAGTGGACAATTGCTGAACATCTAATTTATTTTATTGTCAGAAATTTCCCATTTCACATTTCACATTTCAGTAAATTGGAATTCTATGACATGGCTGGGCGTTTGGGCTATGCAAACAAGGCACTAAAAGTGGCAACTAGTTTTAGCCATAATGCAATTAAAATGCCAATTTCCATGCCAACACGTGTAATACAAATGCGAAAATTAATTTTCGCCAGGTTCGATTGAAATTAAATTAAAACTCGATGTAATTCGGTTTTCAGTGTGGGCAAAAACAATTCGCAGAAAATTGATTAAAATTCGTTATTTTTAATGAGAAAATAAACTGAAATCGCAAAAAAAGTAAAAACAAATGGAATTTAATTGAAGCAACATCAACCGTATCGTGTTACCCGGATTATTCATGTAATTTAATTCCCTAACTCTAGATTGAGTTCTTTATACTTCATGAAAAGAAGTATATGTTAGTTATATATGCTCTTATACTCTTATACTCTTATGCTCTTATGCTCTTATACTCTTATACTCTTATACTCTTATACTCTTATACTCTTATACTCTTATACTCTTATACTCTTATACTCTTATACTCTTATACTCTTATACTCTTATACTCTTATACTCTTATACTCTTATACTCTTATACTCTTATACTCTTATACTCTTATACTCTTATACTCTTATACTCTTATACTCTTATACTCTTATACTCTTATACTCTTATACTCCTATACTCTTACACCCTTATATTCTTATACTCTTATGCTCTGCTGTAAGAGTATATATACTCAGAGACCTCGCCCTCCTTCAACCTGTTACATACTCTATTTATACGAGTATCCAGATACAAAATGTTTAGTCTATAAAAACCAGCCAAGTTCCTTTCTCTGTTTAAACCAACTGCAGTGATATAAAGTTAAAATAACACCGAAAGACAATAAGCTTGCTCCAATGTCAAAATCGATAAGAGAATTTTGAGAAGGGTTTTCCGTAAGGAGAAAAATATCGTTGCTCAATACAATTTGAGTGAGGAAGATGAAGGTAAAAGAGGATATTTTGTTAGCATTAAGTCGCCATGAAACGAAGAAATTTATGAAATTTGAGAACGCACGAGATATGCCAGATATGGCAAATAAATCATCTAATGTTTTGGCCTCAGAGAGAGCGGAGTGAAAGAGATGCTGAGGCTGTGATGCTGTGCCACCTGCTGCCGCAATATACATTTTAATACCCTCCCCTCAGTAGGGGCGAGATGAGGCGAGCCGAGGTGTGGCGAGTCTTTTACCTGCCAGACAACATAATTAGGGCACAGCCAGCACAGCGAAATTTAAAGAATTTATCTTATTAAGTTATCAATCTATATATGTATATATATAGATATCTATATATATATGTATATCTGTGTATATATTCGTGAGGTCATTTCAATACTGCCCACCCCCCCGAAAGTATTCCATGGGCATACGATGGCGTTGATGGTAAATCAATAAATAGAGACGCAGCAAAACGCCTGTTCAAGGTAAACAGCCCGCTGCATGACCTTTAAATATCCTTTCACATTTGACACAGCCTCCCTCGCAGCTCTTTGAATTTTCTAAAATGACTCGCATTAGGTATAAAAAATGTGTAAGGCTTCTGTTATGGCTCTTATGGCTGGCCTATGGCAGGGGCACGCCCCATCTCCCCCTCCCCCTTCCCTCTCTCACTCGCTCTCTCGCTCTCTGCGCTGCTCAGGTCACCTCAGCACTTTATAGCTCTGCGAAACGCATATAGCAACTCGAAAGGGTAACAAAGTGTTAGGGGAGGCCTCTGCATCGACCCCATTACACTTTTATTTTAATGCACGCTCACTCTAAGAGTAGAGAGTATATTGGTTTCGCATACACTTTGGTTAGCTGAGTGCTTGATGGCAAGCTGGACTTTTGAAATGAATAGAAATATATATATATATATTTATATATATTTATATATGTTTTGTCAAGATATATATAGTAGTAAGAAGAAGACTTAAGATGCTTCGTAAAGTATTTATGCCTGATTAGGGTCATCAGTTGAATCGATATAATTTTGGCCATATATCTATACGTCCCTATTCCTCGCTATCCATCCCTCCCTATACGTTCGTCCTTCTCCATCTATTCCTGTCCATCCATTTTTATCTCTAAATGAACATACAAGAGCTATAAGCTTTAGGTATATGAATATCTTCTTCTGTAAAAGATGCAATTTATATTTGATTCAAGTCGTCGATAACTTTTACTGATGTCCATAAAATCGATTTAAATCGATAGCAAAATTATGTTTTGAAAGCAAGGTTATTTTTATGCAAATATATTTCATAATCTGTCTCAAATTAGAAAGCAAATTCGTTTTAAAGGCCACGCCACACAGTTCCAGGTATATGTCAGTCGGGCATTCACGCCTAGAACGCACTTGTTGATTGAAGATAGAGTCGGGTATGTGTTATACTCATATAAGATACTATATCTGAGACGGGTTTTGAGCTAGAATAAAATAATTGGCTTAGCATTGAGCCAGCTCTGCAGATAGTTCAAGACTCTTATACTCACTTCAGTTGAGAGCGTGCCAAGGATCAGGCTAGCTCTACATCTGGCGAGCTGAACCGCATAGCGAGCGGGCATTGTGCAGTCAGTGGGACGCAGCTGTACTTGAGTGGAATTTGACATTTTAGGTTTTATGACAGCGGCATTAAATCGATAAACTGATTGAGCCCCGGAGATTTGCATTGCTTTGAATTTACTTACATTGTGCATGACAATTTTTTATGATAGCGAAATCTTTTTGATGGTTGGAGCCAATCTCAAGACATTCAGCAAATTGCCCCCAATTGTCTGTCCCGCTCTACAGGCTCTGATCTATATTATGTACATAAAAGTCCTATCGGCGCATTAATTAGAAATTCAGAAGTCATTTCACTTGAGCTGCTCCGCGGAATTGGAATGAGTCGAATAATATTTTCATGACTCTTAACTGCCGTCAGTGTCCGCAGACCGAAATATTTAAATAAATTTTCTAATCTTAATTGTTTTTTCTGCTGTGCCCAAAGAGGAATAAAATTAAGTGAAATAAGTTGAAAATTTATGCTTAGCTGAATTCATAAATAAAATGTAAATGAGAAAAACTAGAAAACGAGAGAAGTTATGAGGTAACGAGGGAATGCTCGACTAGCAGATACCCTGTAGGGCTGTTAGGATAGTTATAATGGGCTTTTACTTCCAGTACATGCACAAGAACACATGCACACACACGCAAGCATACACATGTATGCATAGGCTGCGCTTGCTCGCCCTATAGTACCCTAATATGAGCAAAAGCTTGATGTAACTAAGGTTCTAGCTGTACAATCTTCATGAAATTTTTAGTGTGAGCTTATGACACCTAAAAATGTATGCATACCAAAGTGCAAGTCGCTACTATTAAAAATACTTTTTATTTTTAGATTTTATACAAAGTGGGCGTGGCTATGTCAAATCGGTGATGTGATGTCTCTGTATCTTCAGCATTAGAATCATCTTGCCAAGCTTGGCATCTCTAGCTTTTAAGCTTTTAAAGTTATGCTCAAAAAACCAAAATTAATTGATCGATATTTATCGATAGTAAGAAAATTAGCTGCGTTATGAGAAAAAATAATTTAAACTTTTGCTGCTTAGGTGTTTTAGGAATATATATTACAAATTTCAAGTGCCTAGCGCTTGTAGTTCCTGAGTTCGTTGAGTTCAGAATGAGAGAGAAGCCGTAGAAAAAGTCGAATGTTAAACAATATATAGACTTAAAGAATTTAGCCAGGCACGCAGCCAATATACCCAGCTTAGCCATGCTCAATGGTATTTATAAAGATAAAAATTGGCTCAAGTTCCTGCGGGTCTTAAAGTGCTTTGGCCTGACAATTGGGCTTAAAAGCGTTTATGGGCGCTGCTTAAACTGGTTTATCGATTTTTTGGTTTACACTTTTGGGGGCCGGCGTCATAATTAATGCCAGCGTTTCAGACTCGCACAGCGCTAATTAATTTTTATTGAAAGTAAAAAACATAGCAAGAAGAGGCCGAGGAAGAGGAGACGGAGGAGGAAAGGAAAGAAAAGAAAAGAAAAGAAAAGAAAAGAAGAAAATCCAGTCCACACTTTTAGCTATTTGACAGTTTTCCTTGGCAGCTCTCAGCATTTAATTAATCCAACTTTTGCAGCTCGTTTTTGGGGCTTAGAATTTATAAAGAGCTTTTTTATGCCTTAGAGCAAAGGGAAACTTAGCGAGCGGCAGTTCTGGGAAGGAACACTTGAGATTTACTTATATAAATTGGCCCTAACTCGGGGCCTGACGGCATGTTTGAATGCGTTAAAATGTTATTTCCCAATGTTTTTGGGTTATCGAAAGGGCGAGCAAAGCCAAACAAACTGAAATTGGATTTCGTTTTATTTCAAGGACAACTTAAATTCTGTGGCTCGATGCGAAATTGGAAAACATTTCACAACAATTTAATCTCAACTTTGGCCCAAGTCCAGGCGCCCTCTCCAAACTTCTTCTCAACTTTGTTGTTAGATTAAAACCATTTCCTGGCAAAATGGCAAAGTTTCCCCAGCCATAAAGTCACTCACTGGGCGTGGCCAGCCGGCCCGCCCCCACTCACTGGCAATAAAACGGCAAAACACTTGCGGCTCACAACTTTGATTTTACGAACTGACCAACTGACAGAAAAAAGTAGAAACGACCGCAAATACCTTCAAAAAGCAAAGCTCTGCTCCTGCTGACATAAGTATTTTCCTGCTCTTTGGGCTGCTGACCAGGCCTCAGAGTGGCTTACTTCGGCCACTCACATATTTTCCATATACTTTTCCACTCTCAAAAGACAAGCACAAACATGTTTTCAGCTATTTTACAATTAGTTCCATGTGAACTTTTCACATATGCTGAAAATACTTATTCAAATAAGCTAAAAGCTGCTTGAAGCCTTGGCCTGTAACCTGTTAACAGGGTATATTGGCTGCGTGAACTGTATGTAACAGGCAGAAGAAGGCGTGGCCAAGCAGCTAAAGTCATATCAACAAAAGAGGCTTTTAATTTACACGTATAAGAGCATGAGTATAAGAATATAAGACGTTAAATATAAAAGCTTAAGTCACATAAGATCGATAGATATCGACAGAGCATGCAGAAAGAGGAGAAGTTATGCACACACATGGATATATTAAGCTTGATAAGAATCAGCAAAGAGGCTTTGAAACAGTACGTATAAGAGTGTGAGTATAAGTGTATAAGATTTCAGCTGTAAAATATTAAGATTTGAACATATGACAGCAGTCGATTAAGTATATTTTAAATTATCGATAACTTTTTCCAGTCACATAAGCTGAATAGAAGACTCCATATAAGTGTATAAGTATAAGTGTGAGAATATGTGTATAAACGTATACAAAAGTTTGTCTATGGTAACCCAGCGGATACCAAGTTTATCTAGAATTATCGATCCAATTTTTTCCAATTAGATTAAATAGCTCTTACAACTGTCTGTATAAGAGTGCAGGCATAAGTGTTAGAGTATAAGATGGTATGTAAAAGAGCTAGAAAGTTGAAACTATATTCTTTTTAGGCGTGAGAGCGTCTTCTTGAATGAGATCGATAAGAATCGATATTTACGCAGATCATTCCATAAATCTAAATATATATATATATAAATATATTTTTTTTGTTGAGAGCTTGAGAGTCTAAATAGAAGTATGAACGTAAGAGTATAAGATGATTATAAGAGTGTAAGAGTATAAGTGTAAGACTGAGTGCTTAGAACTGATATTGTTATATGAGAAGTTCAGATCATTCATACGATTTTCCAATATAAAGAAATCGATTAAAATCGATAAAAAGATCAAAGCGAATTCCAATCAATAGCTCAGTAGTTCTAGTGCCTTTATATTATATAGATTAAAGCTAAGCGCACTCATCTCAACTCATTCACTCCCGACTCGATCGATCTTAATTGTTCGCATCTTGTTGGAAAAATAAATTATCTTAATTTTTCGCTACGTCTGGCAGCGGATGCGACCTCGTCCATGGGATGATGGAAATGGTTCGTTAATTAGTTTGATTTTCAGCAAGAGACTAACAATAATTTAATTTTGAAAAGTTTTCTGCCAGGCGAAACTTTCGACTCGAGTCGCTGCCAAAGCAATTTGCGATGTCAACGCATCGAATTGATGCCAGCTGTAATGAATTGCTCTAGACCAGGCCCAAAGGGCCAGCTACAATTGCGCCTGGGTCCCCTGGGATTAATAATGAAATGACTATTTTTAGGCTCATTTAACATTTATTTCACGTCTCACCTTGTTACCAAGTTTAATTAGATTGCAAATATTTAAGAATTCTTTGAACTCGCTTTTGTTTTCAACTTCATTTTCCAGCAATTAGCTGCGAAGGTTGGACGTTTCCTTAAGAGTTAAAGCTTATATATCTATGTCTATATCTATATCTACATCTATCTCTATCTGTATCTCTACTTCTCTATATTTATAGCAAACCAAATATGCCCTTTTCCCATTTATGAGCGAGTAAAAACCTTTAATGCTCTAAAGAAAATACGCCTCAAAAGAATTGAGTTCGTGGTCAGCTGCGACTGCTTTATAAGAGGATAGATTATGGAGGCAGTGAATGGGAGAGAGAGAGGGGGAGAGAGATGGAGCGGGAGGTAGAGTTGCCTTTGGGGCAGAGGCAAGCAATATTTGGTCTAAATTGTATGGGCTACGAATATTTGTGTCTCGTGTGTGAGCCGGAACCAAATGAACTGTCAAGTTGCGAGCTGAATGTGTGTGCGTAGCTCCCATTGTCCCATTGGGACACTTGGAAATAGAGCGAGAAATAAATTTCGAAGCAATTTTTGAAATGTTCCTTCTCAGAGCTTTAAGCCAAGAATGCAGTCCATATTATGTCCAAAGTCCGTCAATCCCCCAACACACACACACACACACACACACATTACGTATGTGTGTGACATAAGCTGCTTGGAGCAGAGGTCCCTCATTTCTGCGTCCATTTGAAGGCATCGAAAGAACTCTGCAAATTTAAGTGTGAATTGAACAATAGTTGCGAAGGTCGTCGACTAAGGCGAGAGAAATCATTCACAAACAAAGCTAGCTCGTGCGCGGCATAGCAACCGAACACAAAAGGTGGAAGTTGGAGTGTTCTTGGCGGGACTGAACGACGAGCAAATACCCTACTCGCCGTGCAGAGCTTTTTGCCTTATATATTCAGATTTATACTCTTATACTGTTGATACTCTTATACTCATTTACTCTTATATTCGGACTCTTATATTCAAGCACTTGTAAACTCTTATACATATATGTACATACTCTTATATTTCTCTACTTTAGTAATATTCTATTCGTCCTGTCTTATACTCAGTTTCTAATCTTATATTGTGTTATATACTCTTATTAGTGTTATACTCTTATACTCGTCTACTGTTATACCAGTTATAAGCTTATACTCTTATTAGTGTTATACTCTTATACTCGTTTGCTCTTATACCTGTTATAAGCTTATGCTCTTATATACTATTATTAGTATTATAGTCTTATACTCGTTTACTCTTATACCTGTTCTAATCTTTTGCTCTTATATACAATTATTAGTGTTACACTCTTATACTCACTTACTCTTATACCTGTTATAATCTTATGCTCTTATATACTATTATTAATATTACACTCTTACACCTGCTATAATAACTCTTATACTCACATATCCTCTAACTCTAATACTCTAGTATTCTTTTGCTCTTATACATCTATATTCGTATACTCTTATACATAAGGACTATCACCGGATTAGCTCTTCTGACCCGCAATGTATGCTTTATAGCGTCACCCACGCTTTCCTCTGCCTGTCACGCCCAAAACCAATATACCCTGTCTATGCATTTTCAATAAAATTTTGCATTACGAATTCTTGGTCGTGAAGACGTGCTCAGGTAACTTTTGTTTTGCCACTGCAATAAAAGGTAAAGCCTTAAGCCGACATGCAAAATGGGGATACGCATTGTAAAAAGCGCATAAAATGTGCGAGGCGTGCGCCAGGCAGAGCCAGCCAAGTGTGAACCAAATAGACAAAGGCGCTGGGAGCTGCGAGATGTGCGGAGCTGAAAGACAAAGCTAAAGAAAAGCCACGAAATTGAAGCCAACTTGATGGGCTGTAAATAGAAAAGTTTGTGTTTGGCACAGGTGCCAGCTGGGTGGGAGTGGGCGAAGGAAGGAGCAGGAGAGCAGGGGAAGGAAGAGGAGGAAGGAAGCTATAGCTATGAAGGAGTAGATGCAGGAGGGCGGGAAGAACTCTGAAGAAGAGATGGAATAGTGGCAGGAGCAAGACCAGGGAAGACTGAGGCAAGCTATGGAGCAGCAGCAGCAGCACAAGGAGAAACTCTATAGGAGAGCAGCAGCAGGAGCTGGTGTAGGAGGAGCAGGAGAAGGAAGAGAAGGATGAGGCAAGCTGCAAAGCAGCAGCAGCACAGAAATGAACTTTATAGGAGAACAGGAGCAACAGTAGCAGTAGCAGCTGCCGGAGCAGGAGCTGGCGCAGGAGGAGGAGCTGGCGCAGGAGGAGGAGCTGGAGCAGGAGCAGGGGCAACAGTGGCAAAGGGACAAGGAGTAGGATGAGGCAAGCTATGGAAGAGCAGAGAGAGAGGGGGAGACACTCTGTAGGCGAGCAGGAGCAGCAACAGGAACAGCAGCAGCCGCAGCAGCAGCAACAGTAGCAGCCGCAGCAGGAGGAGGACTCACGTGGTGTCTATCTATTGTAGGCAGCCCATGTTGTGCCTTATCTTTATGTGCGAATTAACCCTGTACATAAATAAGCGAAATTGGATTTCTGCAAATTTCTGCCATGCTCTTAAGGCTCTTAAGTTTGGTGTAAACACGAGCTTTTTGTTGCCACACTTAGGCCGAGCCCATTCCAAGGCGATTGAGATGCCTCCAACGCAGTTGGAACTTAAAGATTCTCAAATATTTCGTATGACTTCACGGACAGGCAAAGATTTGAGTAGTTAACGCGACTTGAGGCTGGAAGCCAAGTTAAATTGTAATGGAGGCACAGTGAACACTCTCTTGACGCACAGCTGAACTTGAGACAGCAAAGGCTACATGGACGAACAGCTTCAATACTGTTGACAAATGCCCCTATAAAGGACTTAGAAGAGCAAATAGGCCTTATATAAGGCCTGTTCGTTCGGGGCAGTCCTCACTGTACTTTGCCTGCCGACTGCTGGGCGCGTGCAGTTTGCGTATTTAGCAGTTGTTAGCAAAGCTTGCGCATAGCTGCGGGCGCCAACAGCTGCGGCACACACATCATACACCCAACCACCCACACACACGCACGCACACACACGCACACACACACACACTTGACTCGCTAAGAAATGTGGAAATGCTGATATTATTTTGTGAGCTCATTGTCACATGATAATCAGGCGCTGTGTGTGCGATAATATAACCAGCACCCACACACTCACACACACACCCACCCACCCACACACACACACATGGAACAAAAACATGGCTTACATTTTCATAAAGTTCTTAGCAAGCGTCGCGCCCGAGGCGAAAAGGCTTTTTCTTTGCTCTTAGTTTGACCCCGAAAAGGTAGATTTTGATTACTTTTTGATGAGCCCTCGCAGTGGAATGAATTTTCATCAAAAACAGTCGAATATTGATTTTCAAAAAATAACATAATGCAGCTGGCAATGCGAGCATATTCTACACGATTTATACCTGTGTTTCTGCCTAAAGGTGAACATTTAACTGCTTCGCAGCCTGCCACCTGTCTCACGTGTGTAGCCTCTGCGACTCCAGAACCCTTGTAGACACTTGTTTGATAATTGAAAAAACAACTCGCAATTGCGCAATCAGCGACTCGAGTGCGACAAGGGCGAGCTAAGCTACTGGAAATGGCGGCTATACTCGACTAGATAATACTTGTTCAAGTCACAAAAATATGCTGTGTTTGTGGAATACGAGAAATTAGCCGATTATTGTAGTCTTATACACTTATAAGCTGATACTCTTATACATGCATTTATACCTTACTTGTACTACATTCTACTCTATACTCTTATACTATTATACTCGTATACTCTTTTACTGTTACTTGTAAGCTCTTATACGAAGGTGCTCTTATACATTTATACGCTCATACTCCACTGTTATGCTCCACTAATATACTCTTATACACATTAGCTCTTATATTCGTACACTCTTATACACTTATACTCACATACTCTTATCTTCGTACACTCTTATACACTTATACTCACATACTATTATATTATTACACTCTTATACACTTATACTCATATACTCTTATATTACTACACTCTTATACACTTATAATATTACTCTTATATTCTTACACTCTTATGGTCTTTTAATATAAGTCTTTTAATCTTATAATTTTTTTACACACTTATACTCTTATATTCGTAAGTTCTTACACTCTTATATTTTCCAACTCTTAAACTCAGATATTAAGTTCTACTACTATTATAGTCTTACACTTTTATTACCTTTTACTCTTATATAACTCTACTTTTATACTCTTATACTCTTTTGCTATTCTGGTCTATCTAAATATACATTTTAGGTTTCAAATCTCTAGCTTCAAGCCACTGTCGTAATTCTTCACCTGAGGAGGTTATCAAAATTCGGGGTTTCAAGATGAAGAAGACTTCAGAACCAATATGCTCGCTTTCAGTTGTTGAACGAGCAGCAGACAGCAGGCTCAGCTGGCAACCGCCAACTGGAGGCAAAGCAGCTCAGAGACAACTTGACGCGCTTTTGGCCAAGAGGCACATTAAAAAAGGAGGCGACAACAGAGTGGGCGACATGGCAATTAGAAATTATGTGTTTGTTGAGCAGATTGTGACAAAACTCGCAGCTAATTGCTAATTGCTAATTGCTAATTGGCCCAATCAATGCCACATGGGGTCGCTAGACTGCGGGGCAAGCCTGAATAGCAGCCAAACATTTAGAAGGATTCTGGCCATGCAGTTTGGTTGCATTTTTAATCAATGCCACTCGGTCGAATCGACTCGACTTGCCTCAGCTCAATTCAACTCAACTCAACTCGACACTTCACTTCACTTCACTGCTCTAACTTGCAACATGAGCGCGCGTGGCATGAATAAATTAAAGCTATTTCATGTCGCATTTTTATACACTCAACTCATTGAAAATTGTTCAAGTGGGCATATTGGCTTTGTGCATAGCTATGTAACAGGCAGAAGTGGGCGTGGCTGAACTTATAAGAAATCTTAGAGAACGACAAAGAGCTGAGGCGCTTCAGACATTGCTTCTTCGTTCTGTCTGAGATTTTAAATTTGATATATATATATATCTTATATATCTTGCTAAGTACTAGCTAATAGGTTTTCTTATTTCATAATCGATATTTCAACTTGTTTTTTCGATCATATCTCGAAGACTATAATAGATAGAGCTGCTAAACTTGATGTGTAGACTCTCATAGTAAAGAGTAAGATTAGAAATAATTTCTTTTTCGGCTAGCTTTGCTGCTAGGAATTGCAGAGCTTTTCATATAGCAGAGTTCAGAGTCCAGACTTGAATCTCACAGTTCAATCGATGGATAGCTGAAGGGAAGGAGGTAAGGTGTGGCTGCTTATGGCTGTCTTCAGGGTGTTTGCTAGTCGGGCACTCTCTGCTAGAGCACTTTTACTTGCTATAAAAGCATTCAGCTCCATCTGCTGGCTGTTGGCTGCTGCTCCAGCTTCTGTCGCTGAGGTTGATTGTATGCGCCTTCCATTTCGCTGCTGCCAAAGATTGTTGCATATTAAATTTTGGCTAAGTGCTGGGCGAATCAGCTCGTGCCAGCTCCCCCTATCGGCACCCCTGCCCCCCGCTTCGCTAACCCCAAGCAAACAAATCAAATCAGATTCGAAACGTGTGCCGGCGGCTTTTAGTCGACCTCGACTGCGTTTATTTAAATTCAATTTTATATTGGAGCCACTCACTTTAGGGACTTTATTGCCATAGAATGGCTTACAAAGTGGATTGAAGACGCCTATAAAAACAGCCAACAGCCAGCCGATTTGTAAGACTCGCCCGACCACACCCCCAGCCCATTGTGTACTAGATAATCAAGTTCTATATCCAAAGGAATTTGGCAGCAGAAATTTTAAAGTGGAATTTTACATACACATAAATACATATAGACGTGGGTCGTGTCCGATCAGTTTGACCTTAACGTGTAGATGAAGATAGAAAGCAAAAATTTACAGCCAAGAGTGCTCCTGTCGGAATTGACCGACTAGAAGTTACCCTAAGTCTCCGCTATGCTATTGTACTCTTATATTTAAAACTCTTATGCTGTCTTACTTTTGCTCTTATACTTGCTACCCTCTTATACTTTTGTGCCCTTATAGTCCACGACTCGTATGCTGCTGTCGTAGTCTGACTCTTATACTCCTCTACTATTGTCCTCAGCTGTCTTACTTACTTTGACTCTTATATTACTTTTCAAGTATACTCCTCTACTCTTATACTCTTCTCATATTAAGCTGCTTTTATAATACTACTTAATGTTACTCTAATACGTCTCCTTCCCAATACTTATTTACTCTTATATTACACTACTTTATTATATAGAGTATAGTTTCTTCTGATACTCCTCTACTAATAAAGTCCTACAATCTATTTTAAGCTAGTATTCGTTCATATTCTTGCCTACTTTTACTTAAGTACTCTTATAAGCTTATATTTTATAGACAGCCTCCTTTAGTTTTACTCCTCTTATATAACTCAAGTCTTTTGCTTATATTTTTATAGTCAGACTCTTATATATAAAGTCTTATACTTATGCAATTCTAACCGCATACTTCTCTTATATTACTCAATAATTATGCTTATAGTCATTCAATCAGAGTCTTATACTCAAACTCTTATACTTGTATTCGTACACATATGCTCTTATACAGACTCAGCTGATCATCCAATTCAGGAACAAATGTATAAAGGCTCTCACGCCTCCTTCTGCTGTAATATATATAAAATATACCCTATTTGCCCAATCTGAATGAATACAGGGTATAACAATTAATTATATTAAATTTATGTAAATATATAAAATTCAGTTGGCTCACGCTATCTGCAACGCAATGTGAATATCTCTTGCAACTCAATTAAATTTAGTTTCCGTAATATCTTTAGTTTCCATCTTGCGCTACCTTTAGCTGCAATCAGTTAACAATTATAGCCGAGTTAATACGCATAGAGCTTTGCTTTCGAGCTTAAATGCCTAATTAATTAGAAAAGTCATAATAAGGAGCAGAAACGATGACAAAGCAAGTGAACTGAAGAGCGCTCGACCTGAAATTACACTACAACAAACAGTTGGAATAGAGGACAGGTGCGCAGGTACATACCAGGTAGGCATGGGTAGGAAGATGTGTGCTCGCACTATAAAGATATGACAGACATTTTTACTTACAAGTTTGCAGATGAAAAGCAAAGACAGGCCGAGAGCCAGGCGCCAAGAGCCCAGAGCCATGAGGCTGGAAGCTGGAGCCTAGTGAAACATTTCGCAAATTGCAAAGCTTTTTAATTACATGCCAGACCCTGAAAAATGTATAACAAGCATTTGCCTTGCTCTGCTGCTGCGGTTTGCTGTTGCGGTTGGGTCGTTGACTGATTGCAAATGTGTTGCCTGCCCGTTGCCAGAAGGCACAAGAGAGTATATTGGTTTGAAAGTTATTGGCTTGAAAATTGTTAAGCTATAATGAAACTTATATAACTAAGGCCTTAAAAGAGGCGTGGCAATTTGATAAAAATATGCTGCCACATTGATCTGATCTAGAAGTAAGCCTAACCCACTTGGCACATTTCTTATAATTTAGCTATTTTTCTGAGCTGCCAACGAGTATTAAGCAGTCAGCTACGCCCGCGTGCAACATCTTTACTAATTTCCGTATTCTATTTGTGTGTCATAAAGCCAGAATAATGTTGTCATAATTAGCTTTTGCTTTGTTTGTGGCATTTGCTTTTGGTATTTCAATGCATAAAATATCTGTCTATATCTATAGTCAATCGTGTTGCAGCTTAGGAGAGGTGTAGTCTGTCTAGATATATAATACTCTTAAATATATATACAACACATAACATAAACTGGATAGATTGACAGTGGAATTCAGACTTATTTGGACAATTATTATTATAAAGCAGAACAATTGCGTTTCGTATAGAAAAATTACATATTTATTTTACCTACATTAGCTGCTTAATATGATTGACACAGGCCAACAAGTTTTAGTAACGAATCTCGAAAGCCTCTCTGGACAACCTGACAAGCAGATGTATTCCAATTTCAGCTGCTCGCTTACTAAAGTATTGCCAACTTTTGTTGGCCTGTGTTAAATTAAGAACACGTTTGTTGGTTGAGCGTGTTAAATCCAGTCAAAGTAAAATTTGTGTCCGTGACTATTCCGGAAATCCGAATATCTTAACATTGCCAACATCTCGACGTCTGTCGCCAATGGTTTCCTTCTCGTCACAGGCATAGGCCAGCAGGTATTGCTTGGGATGCCACGCGACAGTGAAAGTTGAGGCATCTACATGAATATCTGTGACTCGCTCGCCCGTTTCCGTGTAGGCAATGTCAATGAGCAGATCCTCGCTGGCCGAGGCTATCAGTCGCTCATCATGGCTAAAGGATATCGTCCGCACCGGCCACTCCAGTCGGCTAATCATGCGCAGGCAGGCCAGCTCATTGGCATCCCACAGTGAGACCTGTGCATCCGCTGAGCCCGTTGCAAAGTATTTACCTGCAATCGCAATCATTTAACAAATATCTCTCACTTTTATCATATGCTCCACCTACCTGTGGGACCAAATTCAATGCATATGCAATTGGCGGGATGTGCCTTCAGTGTCATCTGGTGCTCCAGACTGGGGTAGCTAAGCACATGCATGCAGCCCATGCCATTGGTCAGGAAAAACAAATCGTTCGTATTATTCCAAGAGATTTCATTCACCTCAAAGCTGAATGGCTCCTCCACGCGTATCTTGTTTGTGCGCGTGTCGATGAATGTGATCAAATCCTCCTTGTTGCCCACAGCAATTGTCTTGCCATCCGGTGACCAGGCTATGTTTATGTTCTCGCCCTTCGTGTTGGTAACCGAAACACATTTGCCCACTCGTATGTCCCAAATTCGCACAGTTTTATCGCCGCTCGCTGTGCTGAACTGATCCGGATTTGTTTTGTGCCAGCACAGTTGATCCACGGACGCTGTATGGCCGCGAAAGACGTTGTTCTTGACAAAGCGATCCCGCTCCAAGGCGTAAACAGCCACAGTCTTATCAAACGACCCAGATGCCAAATGGCAGCCATTTGCATTCCAGCAAACCGAATGCACCTAAGAGAGGAATGGGAAGAGAATATAACAAAACAAGTCTAGACATGCTGAAGTCATGGCACTTACCTTTGACATATGCGGTCGCTGCTCGCGTATTTTGCTATGTGATCGAAAATACGACTTGAGGTCCTCAAATGTTTGCTCGCTACGACTCATAATAAATGAAAATTGTAATATTTTACGCCAAGCCAAATAGAAACCAAACAATTTGTGCCAGTGCTGTCAGCTGTTGCTCGCCGGCTTGGTAGTGTTGTAAAACGTCATATTTTGCTCAATTTCGGTTTTGAATCAGTTTCTGTTATCAGTCGCCACCAATTTTTGTTTTTAAATAGTGCAAGGTTATAGAAATCTCATAAGTAGCACAACATCAACTCAAATCAGCTCATTGAATGTCAATTCCGTGTCGCGTGTATAAAGTAAAAATGCAGATTATATTAAGTTACTTAATCCTCTGCCTCTCTTTGCTGGCTTCCATCAGTGGAAGGACTTTGTTCGATCAACTCTTTCAAAGCGAACCCGGTGGCGGCTATTATTATCCCGGCCCAGCACCAAGCTATAGACAGCCCCAGAGATCCAGAGGCAGACCCCAAGAGCATCAGCGATCCTACAAAGATATTTGTCGCGTGGTTAATACAAATGGCTTTACAAACCCAGGCAATGTTCCAAGATGTCCTTACTAAAGCTTTCTTATCCTCATATTTATTGAATAAAAACATACAATTGTGATTTTAAATTAATATATGTATATATACGTGCTTTTACACTTAATAATTCTTAAATTAGCAAAGCATTTTCATTGATATCATATACCGACTATATTTATAAACTAATTGCAAATTTCAGGCTGCTAGGCAGACGCTTTCTGATAATCTAAAACAGGCGCTTTTGCACTATGTAGAACACACAGGCCAGGAACAGACAAAAGGCAAAGAAGAGTAACATTTTATCGGTGCATTCGCGCCTTCCGTATTTCTTTAGCAGTTTGCCCGATTGTGTGAGGCTGCCGGCAGTGTTGTGTAGCTCATCGCTGGTTGCCTCCACATTTTGGGAAGAGGCGACCAGGGTTTCCAGTGTGACTGCACTCTTTTGGGTTGTCTCCGACAGGTGTCGCGATATGGCCAACATTTTCTCTGTGACATCGTTTTCCTGCGTGACAAGACTGCTGCGATTGTGCCGCGCGCCTCCTGTGGAGCGCTGTCTCAACTCACTTTCGCCCGTAATGGCCATGAGTTCCTCACGATTGGCTTTCTCTATCTCCAGCATGGTGGAGACGTTGGCCTTGCGGAATGCTTGTAAAGTTTTGGAGAATTGCTCACGATGTGTGTCCACCTCTGTGGCCAATGTGGGATCGCCCATGTCCCTCGCCCAATCATCGAGCCGTTCAATATTCTTTCGTATCGCTGACAATTTGGCGCGCCCTGCTTCATTGAGCTCTTCCAGTTCGCCAATGGATGATCTGCTGTTGAGTATGTCCTGAAATTTGGAATTTGTACATGGAACATAAACATGTTTATGTCAAATGCATCGCTTACCTGAATGATAGCCTTTGCTTGCAGATTGTTATCAATCAAATCTTGCCGTATTGACTGAAGCGTGAATCTATCCTTGTCCATTATTGCGATTGTTTTTTCTTTTTTGTTTTTCTTTTTTTGCTGCTGCACTGTCAAAGTATTGTTTTGATGTGACGTGTGGCATATCGATAACTGCCAAACATCTGCCTCGTTTTACAGCACTCAATACGCATTTCAATAAAATTCGATAGTCTCAGCTGTTTGTCGATACAAGTTTTTTCATTGCTATGGCCGCCTAAATGCTGAAAGTCTAATATTGTTTTGAAAATTTCGCTAACCTATATGTCAACCATGTCAAGTGTTACAGATATTTCTCTTTCTGACTCATTGACACCACCGGTAAGTATAGTGTCTTGACATTAAAACAATCATACCATTATTGGTGCACCAATTACAGACTTCAACAGCCCACTCCGTCGTTAGCTCTCCCATCTTCGAACTAATGGAAAACTCCAGCCCCGAAAATACCTTCGAATCAAATATGACTTCGGAGAATTCCAACTCCAGTTACAGTTTGCGTCCATCCCACTTCGAGCAACGTTCCAGTGATACATTGGACTTGACAAACGACGGCTGGCAGGACGCATTAGAGGAATCATTTCGCCATGATCTAATTGAAGCCGAAATAGCTAGCAGTAAGTGTCTGAATAGTAAAATGGCTTAAATGTCAATTGTATATCTCCTAGTACGTCTCTTCTGCGAGGAAGTCGATAATAATTTGACCCAAATTGGACTGGGCCCAGTGGGCAACAATTCAACACCCAGAAATCTATATGCTCGTCGTAGTAATAGAGGATCTGGCGGCAGTAAGTGCTCCTACAATGAATCCTGCCATGAGCGAACGACAGCTAGGATTTCATGAAAACTGCATGACTTGCTCTTTAAGCTGATTTATATTTTCGTCTTATTTTATGCTTGTTTCATGGAGTTGTTCGTTAATGGAGATTTCACTGTAAATTTACTGGTTTCAAACTGCAAACTAATTTTTTATAATTTGCAGATCAGCCTGAAGATGTAATTGATCTGTCTAGCCTAGATTTGTATCCACCTCGTCATTTTGAAAGACCTCGCACACCAGAGGCTTTCATAGATCTTTGTACGCCGGAGCCTACGCGCCGTCTTCCAGCTTTTATCAATTTAACAGATTCGACTAACGAGCCCACAGCTGCTAATCGACGTCGTCTATATGAAAACAATCCGCCGACGGCTGCTGCAGAGTCTATTGATCTGGGCTTCTCGCTGCCAAAGCGTGAATGCTTGGACGAACACGATTCATCCAGTGAATCCTATAAGTGTCCAGTCTGCTTGGAATGCGTACGCAAGCGCGAGCCATCCTCGACCAAGTGTGGGCACATCTTCTGCAAGAGCTGCATTGAAACAGCCATAGCGTCCACCCATAAATGCCCGCTCTGTAATAAACGCGTGGCCAAGCGCTCAATATTTCGTATTTATCTATAGGTTCCTTTGCTTATCTTTGTATTATAATCGCTCGCATTCACGGATAATTTAGTTGATAAGTGAGTGGAATGCACGCATTATATAAAATGTTCCTCATTAAACAAATAGTATATATAAAAATATAAGATCAAGTTTCATTTGACATTATGTATTTAACCATCCATCGTCATGTTAGCTGTAAGTGGACTGAAATGGAATGAAACACACTAAAATAATTTAACAAAGTTTAATTTCAACAGTTTTGCTTAATTATGATTTCATTTACAGATATTTATACTTTTTAGTGAAATGGAAAGGAATGGAACAACTGCTCAGCTTGATTTTTTATGGTTATCAAAATGTTCACCTCTGCGTTATAAGATAATTGAGTCATCAATGAAATGGAAATACTTTTATGCCTAACCAGTTTATTAGAGCAGCTCCAGACGTAGCTGTTTATCATCATACTTCATCTATTACGATTACAATTTCACTTATATATATGAAGTGGAACGGAATGGAATCGAACATGTCAGACACAAAGTTCTTCACATTCTTAAACCAGTTTTCTTATTAAAGAATCATGTTATTGAAATTATAGCTGGAATGAAATGGAATGGGACAGCAAACAAACAATTGTGGCTTATCTTTTATGCGACACATTTTATCTTATTTTAAAGTGAAATGGAATATGCTTAAATACTATAGCTCATCTCTGCTGCTTCTGATGCGTTTCATTGTTTCATCTGGTTTCACTTCATATTTCATCAATTTCCCATAGCGTTTCAAGAGCTTACGCCAATAGCACTTAATATCTTGCATTCTCAGATGCTGGACAATGAACTGATGACCCCTCTGGGCAATTTGCTGAGCAAGTTGATCGTGGCTTTTGAAGTAGTTGAGTATGTCCTCGTATTCCTGCTGACTGGGATAGCTGTGAAGTGGAACGTAGTGGACCCATGGCTTTAGCTGGTGATAGAAAAATTCCTGCCACTCGTCGCCGACATGGAATACGAGTGACTCACAGAGAAACAGATGTTTCAGACGAAAACTAGCCGCAACGCCACGAAAGTTAAATAAATATTTGTATTTGCAGTGATCCTCAAAGGAGACTTCATTTGCTGGCGGCGCATCGAGGGTGTCTTTGGGTGATTTCCATGCCTGATTCTTGGTGTATTGCGCCTCCACCAATTGAGGGTTTCGCCTGGAAAGCAAAATCAATGAATCGCGTTCATCCGAAGTGCGTGAACCGCGGAAGAAACCAATTTCCTCTTTTTCCAGCCATGGAATAGCTTTGGAAACCTTTTCCAGCTTCTCGCGCATCAAATCCCAGCGTCCAATGCCTGTTGGATGCAACTTGGTTGCCGGCCCACCAGCCCAAAAGGTCCACGCCGGGTACATAATATCCAGATGCTCTGTAGTTTTTGAGAACGATAAAACGGGTCCCTTGTGCTGCCAAGCGGTATGTAACTGTGGATAGTCTCTTGTATTGATCACCAAATCCATGTTTTTCAGCTCCGGCAGCAGCTGCAGCAGAAAGTGCTCGATGCCCTGACAGCGCGCTGGAAACATACAGTTATCCTCCCTGTACAGCTGGTTCCCATAGATTTTATATCTCGTGCCATATTTGCCGGCGTCTTCGATCATTTTTCGAGTGAAACCTGTTGATTTGTATGGGGCCAAATCACGTTTGATGCCTGAAGCATAGCATGTGCAGTTGACGTCATTTGCATCTGTAGTGCATGGCTTGTAATTGGCTAAAGCTTTTTGTATGCTTCGAGTGTATTTATCAAATTCTATAAAAAAAATAATAATTTTCAATCACAAACCTTAAGTAAACAAGCCAAAGTTTACTTACTTGCATTCTGCTTTACTTCCATTCCCTCATCTTTAAGGCATGCTGATTGCTCTGTGCTATCACATTGTGTTTCACATTTTGCTTGGATTAAGGTTATTATTAAAAAAATTAATAAAACATTGTTCATGCTTCGATTAAACAATTGGCCTGCCGCTTTGCGTAAAGTTATCGATATGTGTTGGTTACCGTGAGCACAACCGTTCTGGTTGGCACAACTGCGATAAAGTCTGACAGACCGTTTGGCTTAGTTCCTTGAGGTCGCTAAACGAAATCAACGATGCTCTTGGTAGATATTTCACTCTGGTCACACTCATTTTGTAACAGTTACGAAGTAGAGTTGACTTTCTGCAGTCATGGGATGTGTACACACTGTCCGCGATAAAATGAAGAGAAACCAACACTACGTCGAAAGTTTGCGTATTGTTATAAATCTTACACGCAAAATTGCGGACGACATAATTTAATATAACGACTTTTCTTTATTGCGATCGCCTTATTATGCGTGTGGCATATAGTCAAATCGAAAACACGCAAAACGAAATAAGCGCGAGTGTACATTCATTCCATTGTCCATACTTTACATATGAATTTTGCAACAACAAAAGATGAAACGAATCGAAGATTAAAGAGCAATCACAGTTGACATAACTGCAAACACACACATACAAAAGTAACTATTCAAAAGTAAATTATCGAACAGCGGAAGCACGTAAAAAGAAAAGAAAATACATGAAAAGAAACAAATCAACACAGAAATCGTAATTTTGGCAACGAAAGTTGTGAGTGCGCACCACCACAACTTAAACGAAACGTTCCCACATTGGAAAACTGCAAGAGAGGATTGGAATTTGCAACAACAAAGTGGGCGGCGAAGGCGTTGGCGTTGCCTTTGCCGTTAGCGTCAGCGCAGTAGAAGCAGCAGCAGCAACAACAGCGCACCAGATGTTTGTCGAGATAGTTGCCTAATACAATTCAATGCAAAAGAGGTAATTTCATCCAATCAACCTGTAGGTGCAACTTTATACACACACACATGCACGACTATATGCATGTGTTTGTGTATTGCTCATACAAATGTCAGTATGTTTACCTGTGTGTGTCTTGCTAATTAGTATATAGCAGTCTTTTGATTTTAATTTAATATATTTTTTTTATTTAGTTATAAAAAAAAACAATTTTAGCTTTCGCATTAGGTGTCTGAACCAATCGTGTGAGAGAGATAGGGAGCGAGAGGGGCTACTGCTGCTGCTGTGATTTAATTTAATTCGCTGCCGCGTTTTGGTTGGCTTTGAGCCCAGCTTCCGTTCCGCTTTGATTCATTTGTTCGCTTCTGTCAGCCGCTTTGCTTGGTTTCTGTTTGATTTCTTTTGTGCTTTGGCGTCTCATTTGTTTTTATCACGTCTCTGTTTATCTCGTGTTTTTCATTTAACAGTACATTGTCGACATTTTTTCCGAATCTCAAAAAATCGTTTTCGAATTGTTTTTTTGTCTCTCTCTGCTTTAACTATCTTTTGATATTGAAGAAACAGTAGAAACTGCTTTTAGTGGAAAGCTATCTTATTGTCACAATCTATTTAGAGTTTACCCACCTGGTATGCATGTATTATAAATATAAGTAGTATGTATTTTTGAATTCAATGCTACCCCAAACTCCATGCTCCAAAGTAATATATTTTATGGGCCTGCGCATTGAAAATGTCTTGCATTTTGAGTGAGGTTGGTGTGGGGTATTCATTATATTACTCATTGATCAAACTAGTTCGCTTGTTTACATATACAAATTGGCTATTACACCGCTAATTACATAAACATACATTTATTCTGAGACGATCTGTTGTGTTATTTGGATTCCCGGAACGCTCCAAACAGTAACTGTAAACGTCGCTTATCAGGTAGTCCGACTGTGTGTCATACGTAATGTTCCAATTTCAGTGTTTTATTGTATGCACTCCCACCCAATGGGTGACTAAGAAGACGCGCGCTCTCTCTCCCTCTCTTTCTCTCCCGCTCGCTCTTCCGTTACTCTGCACTTATGCTTTTATGTTGGTCAAGTTATGCGTCTGTAGAGGAGCCGACGTCGCTGCTTATGCTGCGGCAGCGCCACAGAGAGTGGTGGAGCGAGCGTGAGTGCGAGTGCGAGCGCAAACGCCTCGTTGAGTTACAAAGCAGCGGCCCACATCGACGGTTGCGCGTCGCCCGTTTCTTGGGTTTGTTCGTTCGCTCGTTCGTTGCGTTTGTTCAATTATTTTCATTTAGAAATAATAACAAATAGTTTATTGTTTAAACAAAGTGCTCGGGCTCTTAACTTATAAATAACATTTTATATTTTTATTTATGGTTGTAGCACCTATTGATTAATCAATGTGTATATACAGGGTACAAGGCGCGTTCTGTTGAATTCACCACACCCGCGATACCCCCGCTATCCCACCAAAACGCAACGTTTGCTCTCTCTATCGTTTGCTCTCTGAGCGTGTTGAGAATTCCATTTCCAGTGCGTAGTGCATTTCAACATTAATGCTAATCTAAGAAAAAGTCCGTGTGTGGCACATCGATTAATTTGCAAGTGTTTTGTACATTCTTTGAACACATATTTGTATGTGTATACGTTGGCATATTATCGCACAGTTCTATAAAAACTACGTGCTGGAGCTTTATCGATTTGAAAGTCATGTGTATTTACTTATAACAATGACCAAGTGTGTTGCAAAGTGTTTTTCATAACGGAGTTTAGTTGATTACGCTATATATATTTTTACCGTAAGTGTGAATGCAGCTGAAATGATTAACAATAAGAACTTTTCTTTAAATCGTCTTATTAATACAACTCTGTGGCAGTGGCAGTGGCAAAAGGTTGAATTTGTTTTGAAAAATCGATTTTCTCTTTATCAAATATGTATGTGCGCTCTCTGGCACTCTCTCGCTCACGCTCTCGCATGCCTTCCTCTCTTTCGCACTATCTCTCTCGCACCTTAGCATCAACCAGCTGTTCGTTCGGCTGGGGTTCAGGCTATGTCGCAATTGCTTTACTGCCAGCTAACCGAATCAAAACGGTGTTAATTTCAATGCAATGAATTAATTATGTTTAAATTTAATATTTAGTTTTCTAGCAGACTCTGCTGGTTTCAGATAATTTTTTTCTAAGTGTAAATATTTATGTAAAAATCTAAGGCCAAATAGAATTTGAAATTTGTTGCTTATTAAGCATGGACACTGCGCAAATACAAATAATTGAATAAACAAATAAATTTCTTTATTAATTGTTTGCCAAACTCGAATGTAAAGTGTTTTCATACCTGAATATCCAGGCCATATATGAAGAGTCAGCGAGTTGTCATCGACGCCTACACATGAAGTGTGTGTATGTATGCGTGTGTGTGTGTTTGCCTGTATAGGTATGACAGTTAATAACACTGTACAACAAACGGCAATTTGTTTTTAATGCCTGAAGATTGATGTTTTACTATTCTTTATGCTTTTTGCTGTAGTTTTTCCTAATTAGGTTAAAATCTTTAGAAAATTAAGCTTGAAAATTGTTTATAAATTGTATTTCCAGCTGTACTATATATGAAGTTGAACTTCCCGAACAAAATTGAGGCAGATCTAAGCGTTTCTAAAATTTGTTCTTTTGGTTCTTTTCAGATGTCGAAGTTCAATTCAGCCTCGATAAAAAATTGTTCATAAAAATAGTAGTTCTAAAAATTTGATAAGTTAAACAGCAAAGCAAAATGTTGACTGCAGCCTGAACAGTTTTATAGTCTTAGGCAACTTGAGATAGATTCATTTCATTGCATTCCATGTGCTTCAAAATTCTGCCTGCCTGAAAATTCTTGTTGTCTAGTGTAAAGCATTCGTAACTCTAAAAAAATGTCCCATAATGAAACACACTTCATAACAGATAGATCATTTGCTTAGTATTCCCTAAACATATTTCTATGCAACGTTCCTTGTTCGTCATTTAGGATTAATGAACTCTCGTAGGAAACCCATTTAGCACTTGATCAGAGAAGACAGAAGAACCGCGATGGCCCTATTGAAAATAAATGTAAAACATTCTCGAATTGAGGTCAAAAATGTGTAAATCAAATAACGTATTATACATAATGCCAAGATAGCGAAGTGAAGTGGATGCCCGCCCCAAAAGCAAGTCGAAGCAAACAAATATCACAAAGAGACTCCGAGGAGGGATCATTGGGGTATCTATCTATGTGCAGAGGGGCTCTAGCTGTAGGAAACTGGGTCAGCTGCTGCTGGGAAACTTACGCATGGGGTTTGTTTGATTTATTTGAGGCTTTGTCTAGTTGATTTATCTCGAAAACCCGGGAGACACTTTTATTTCTGTTCCAGGCACCTTGTTCAAATATGACTCAGGTGCTGGCACACTCACTTGTTGGCATTTGCAGCTGCTTTTCAATTGATTTTCTCCATAATATTGAAGCAGCTGAATTGAGGTAGTTAATCAAATGTTAAGTGGAAATCATAAAATATCAACGTTTCGAAGTCAACTTGTGGAATTCTTTATCTAGTTTATAAATGTACTCGACGTGCTGAGAACTTTGTTCGTTTCATCTGTTTCAATCATTCCTTAGAATTGCCTTTGTCCCTTTTTACACTGAAAACATTTAGTATATGTAATTGTGAATCAGCTGAGGCAGTTGTGTCGTGTCGATAAAGCACTTTTCTTTTGTCTATCCATTTGCCTGCTCCTATACCTTGAACCCTTGAGAAAGGCACGTCAGGGCTTTGTGGTTTTGTGAAAAAGTATATAACTGCCTGAAGGAAGCGTAGTACACTCTATGTAGTATATATACGGAATATATGTATCAGAACGAGAAGCTGAGTTCATCGAGCTATGCCTGTCTGTATGAATACATCAATCTAAGAGTCTAACAGAGCTACAGACTCGATAAAATGATAGTTGCAAGCTAAGAAATATTTTCAACAACGCAAATCGGATAGGTTCAGGGTACATTCAAGTCGGTTACTCCCAACCAAAGCTTTCTTACATGCTTTTGCATGAAGTCTTGAATCTTGGGCTTTTGAAGTTGTACTCCTTAGAATATATTTATAATCTTTGATAACTTTTGATAGTTTCATGAAATCGACTAAGCTTTAGGAGATAGAAATTTGATATATAGAGATGCCTAAGGTATGCAACAGTCAATTTTAATATGATACCCGTTATCAATCAAAGTATTTCCTAGTCGGGCAGTCTCGTCAGCAGTATTCTCTCTCTCTCTCTCTCTCTCTCTCTCTCTCTCTATATGATTCACACAGTTCGTTATATAAACAATTAAATTTCATATTGTTTTCCAATGCGTAACTTAATACTGTGGCAATAAAGCTTTTGGTGTACAGAACTCAGATACGCGCACACACAGCTTTATTTATAACATAAACAAACTCGTATATATAACTGTAACTTAATATATTTATAACTTTTTATTCCAAACGACTTGTGTTTCACGTTAATAATGCAAATCAATACAGAGAAAGAGAACATTGAAAACTTGCTAAATTTTAGTAACTCGAATTATACCCAGTTTTTGTAACATAATCCGTATTGAATCCTTTATAAGGCGGAAGTACGTGAGTCACGAAAAGCAAAAAGATTTCAATTGTCGCTACTCAACTAATCGATTGTCAGTTGAAGGTCAACAACGACCTACATAAGCAGTCTCTCTCTGACCATATATGTGCATAGTATATTCATATATCTGAACTTATTTATATATATATATATATATATAGTACTCAATATTGTTTTTTCATCATACATCTTGGCGGTGCGTGTTCAAGTGCTTAATTCTGCATCGCATGCCACGCTCAGCTGCGCCTCCATTGACGTTGACATAGTTATGTCTTTGTATAGGAACATGTATGTAAGACCCATCGTTTTTCTTGTCACACCCTAAAAATTTATTGGCCGAAGATTTTGTTTTGTATTCGCTGACATAAATATTGAAATCGTGCGTTATGAAATAACATTTACTGATAGATCATAGATCACTTTCACTATATATACGTAACTTTCCGCCTTTATCTATCTTGAAAATATTCGAGTCTGTTGGTTCGATGTAAGTGTTAGTGTGTCTGTGGAAAGTCAAACTAGGAACTTGTAATTTATAAGATATATATTCTTAATATCCGGCGTGTCAAATCGAGCCATAAGCTATAAATTATATGATCTTAACACCAGCATAACCAAGTTTAACAGCTGAATCTTGTTGCTGACCTGCTTCTCAGTTAGAAACATAAATTATTTGATGTGAAAATATTCACTTTCGAACAAGTTCAGTCCTCTTTAAACCTGGGACGAGTATTTTGTAGTCGGTACTTACTTATTTTATACTCATTTCCTGTTGACTTCAGTTAGCCTAAACATCTGTGTGTTTTCTGTATACTGTATTAACTAATAGATATAATAATTGGATGCATTACACTTATAGCTTAGCAGATACTCAACTCTCTGTCTTAGAAAATTAAACACTTATTGCCGCTGTTCATATTCGTGCCTAGCGCGCAGTTGAATTCCTTGCCGAATTCCTCCGAGTTGCTCAGTGGTCCATTGACATCCCAGCGTTGTGGGGTATGTTGCATGAGTGGCATTGCCTCTGAAGGCGGCTCGTCGTTCTGCATGGCCCAGCAGCGCAGCTGAGCAAAGTAGATGAAGAAGAGCTGCGTATTGGTGAAGTTCAACTCGGGCAGTGTTTCGCGTAGGAGCAACGGAATCATTTTGGAGTCGACCTGCTCCAACCAGTTCAAATACGCATTGAAGGCCACGTTGAGAGCGCCGGCTTCGGCAATGATTTCCCTCAGTCTCGTGGCATTGCGAAACTCGCTGGGCTGATCCGACAAATAGTTGCTGTACTGAGCACGTTGACATTCGGTGGCATTACGATAGCCAGCCATGGTTAGTTCATTCCAGGGCGCGGTCGCTTGAGGATGTCGGTTCCAGCCCTCGTCATCGAAGGCCTGCAGCAGGGCAGCGGCCAGGCGTTGTCCGAGCAGCGCATATCTTAGGGCTTTCGGGTAGTAGTGACTGTAGTAGGGCGTCTGCATGAGGCCCCAGCCAACGAGCACTGCCTGCTGGCGCGGCACCAGCGCCGCTCGCACCTCGAACGCATTGAGTGTGTCCTCTGGCATCTGTCCGAAGTCATTGCCACGCAGCGTGTTCAAGTACTCACGCGAGTTGTAGCGCAACGTCGTCTCCAGCTTGCGCCAATAGTCTTCGTTCTTTTGAAAGTGCAAACCGGCCAGATCGACGCCTTGGTAGTCCGGGAACTGAGTGTGGTATTGGGCTAGGCGGGTGCGGGCAGTGCGTCGATCGCTGTCGTCCAGCCAGTCGACTCTGAGCTGTTGATCGAAGGCTTTGACGAGATCACTGAACACATCTTCCATATCGTGTTGGACATCGTCGCGTTGCACGTGCCGCTGATACATGTCGCCCAGCACCTGGGGAAAGAGTCGCTGCATGACGCGAACGCATTGGCGTGGACGCATCATCGCTTGCTCCTCGGGCGGCTGATTGAGCTCGAACAGAGCTCGATATAGAATGTAACTGGAAATCGTCACTTGATTGTTGCTCTTCGCGGTGCGCACCAGGTGGTACAGATAGCTCTGGGAGCGCAGGTACACATAGTCCGGATAGCCGTTCTCCACAATGTTCTCCACAAAGAGCTTAAAGTCCAGCCAGTTGCCCAGTTTGGTGGTCAGCTCTGTGAGCTTCATGCGCGGATACTGCGCGCTGCCGCCAGGCTGCTGCTGGCGCAGTCGCTCCTGTCCGACGCGTGAACGCCCGCTGTAGACAGGTGGGCCCTCCGGACTGTTGGGCTCCACTGGCGGCAGGGTCTCCTGTTCGCGCATGCGCTTGCATAGCTCGAATTCGAAGCGTATTATGTCGCCGCCGAAGCGTGCTGCCTCGCCGCTCTCCATTTCAAACCAGTCTCGCATGTTGTCCGCCACTTGTTGTTGTATTTGCTCGTAGATCTCGTCGCGCACGTTTGCCTGGCGTGTGGCGATTGCATTGCAGTGCTCTGTCGGTATGATGGTCAAGCGCGGCTCGCCCAGGTAAACACTGTTCCCGCTCATCTGCTGCAAATTGAGATCGATATCCAGTCCGATCAATATATCCAGACCATAGTTGCGCCGCAAGGCGGCGAGCATTTGCAGCCAGTGGTAATCGTGTTTCCAGTGTGAATTCGCCACGTTTCGCAGTCCGCCGTGTTCTCGCAAGACCTTCATCAGGAACTGGCGACGCTCCGCGGCATTGGCCTCCACAGCCACGCAGGAGTCATAGAAGCTGCGCACTTTGCGCACATTCGCAGCGCTCGCGGGGCTCAGCTCGTTGGCCGACAGCGGCAGAGTCAGCAGCTGCTGCAGCTGCTCCACAATGCTGGACTCCATCAAATGCTGCGCCGTGATCAACTCACCTTCGCGCAGTTGCCGCGTGTGATAACGTCCCCAGTTGCCGCAGGCGTATTCATAGAAGTCGTCGCAGGGATCTGAGCTTAAATTCATATACTTGAGCATGTCTCTGGACATGCTGAGCCGTATTCTCTGCTCCTGGCGACTATCCACGTTGTTGTTGTTGCTGTTGCTGTTGCTGTGACTGTGAATGTGCACGGCAGCAGCAGCAGCACCGCCACGATTCATGTTGTTGTTGTTGTTGTATCTGTATGTTGCTCCCGCTGCATAAGTTTCCGTTGCCAGGTGAAGCAGGCAGAGCAGAAGAGCTAATGCAAATCGCGTAGTTCTCATTTTAGCGTTCAAGAATCAACTGAGCTTGGCTCTAGTAGATAGATTGATAAGCATTGCTTAGTCGTATAAATTTTCCGCTCATGAACTTGACGAATTGGGTCAAGTGTGCGCTCAATGTGCTCCCAGTTCCAGTTCCAGTTCCTGGGGTTATCGCCAAAGAGACGAGCGCGGCGAGAGCTAAAGAGAAGCAAACAATAGCTTCGACCTCGCACACGTCGCCAACTCTGTATGTGAATGTTATCGAAAGCAAGTCTATCGATTGCTGAGTCGATTTAGCCATGGACGTCCGTCACTCTTCCTGATGTAGAGGGAGATACCTTATGCATTATATGCTTGTCATTTGCTTTATAGAAATCTTGTCAATCGATAAATATCGATGAGTTTTTAAACTAGCTTTAAGATTGATATTGATGTCTTGTCGTACGGAATGCACACATAATTCTAACACATCAATTTGAATAATTAAATGCTAGAGTATTGTGGACAAGCCACATATAGAGAGATCCCTATAAAGAGTTATTGGGAACTCTGATTGAAACCTTGAAACTTGCACTACAATCGCACCAACAGACCCCAAGTTCAGTGAAGCTGTAAGGCAGAAAGCGAGAAAAGAGTGAAAATACAGTTCAAAGCAGAGGTCAGGGTATTTACTAGTCGAGCACAACTCGTCATACATTAATAGAAAAACAATGCCAAAAATATGTGTGGGTAAAAAATACTTCAGTGAAGGTATATGTCTTAAGGGCATATCAGATAAGCTAGCTCAGTAGATGAAACACTTGTCGGATGGACTCATTGCCGAGCCAGTTGGGCAATGGAATTCACGTGCAAATTCGGCCAAGTTACGCAAGGGTCCATTCACTGCCAAACGGGGCCAGCTGTGCGTTTGCCTGGCGCTGTATGTGAGCGTTGGCCATGAGTCTGGCAACTGATGTTGTTCCCTCTCCTTGGGCTGGCAGTGCTGTTGGGCAAAGGCTAGGAAGAAGAGCGCCGTATTGGAGTAGTTAAGACCAGGCAGCGTCTCCTTTGTCAGGCGCACGAAATCGTTGTTGGGCGCCTGCAAGCTCAACCAGCTGAGATAAGCATTGAAGGCGACATTCAAGGCAGCACTGCCATTGATCAGCTGCTTCGTTGCGGTGTCATTGCGCTGCAGATACTCCTCGACCTGGCGTGCAAAGCATTCACTGCGATTCTGATACCTCCAGGCGGTCAATGTGTCCCAGTTGTCGTGCTCGAGCAAGCCCGCTGACCAATGCAGCTCATTGAAGGCGGAGACTAGCGGACGCGCTAGGCTAACACCCAGCGTGGCATAGCGCTGGGCGTGCCCGTAGCGCTCATCGTAGTCCGGTGGCTGCAGCAGCGCCCAGCCCAGTTCCAAACGCCGCTGCAGCGGTCGATAAATCACGCGTGTCTCGTAGGCCTCAACTGGGTCAGCTGGCAAAGGCAGATTCTCTTCAGCTTCGCGCTTCAGCTGCAGCAGCTGCACCTGGCCCATAAGCTGGCGCAGATTGTGCCAATAATTGTTGCGCTCGAACTGGAGTTTCAGTATCAGGGGCTGCTCATAGGTGGGCATTGATAATTGCAATAGACTCAACTTGCGCTGAGCTATACGACGGCTGCCCTCCTCTAGCCAGTCGGCGCTCACGCTACGCTTCAATGATTCCTGTAGGTGTTCGTAGAGCTGCAGCAGCTGCTGCTGCTTCGACTCCTCCAGGGCGTAACGCGCCGCGTAGAGCTCGCCCAAAGCTCTGGGCAACAGTTGCTTAACTCTGTCCAAGCAGAGAGCCGGCCTGCGCTCCGGCGTATCCCCGAGCGGAAACGTTAATGCGGCCACTGCTCGATACATTATATAATTAGCTATTTGAGTGCTATTGCGTGTGTTCAGCGTGCGCTGCAGCTGGCGATAATATTTCGGCGCTGCCATGTAGACGGGTCTGAAGACAGTTTGTTCATAGACATTGTTCGCGTACGTTTGGAAATCTAAGCTATAGAGCTGTCCCAGCTCAGCCAGAGTCTTTCGCGTGAAGTTCGACGTGTAAAGATGTAGCTCAGCATCCCATGGCTCAAGGCCTTGCATCGCATCGCATAGCTCGTGCTCCAAGCTAATTATCTCACCTGCCAACCGAGCCGACTCTTCATTGCCCATGGCCAGCCAGGTCTTGAGCTGCTCCGTCACAAGGTGCTCGATTTCCACATAAGCCGCATCGAGCTTATTGAGACGTCGCTTGCTGCACAGCTCGTTGGGTATCAGGGTCGAGGGTTCGCTCAGATAAATGCTGTTCTCCTGCACACTGGCATAATTATAGCTAACACGCAAGCCAATCAATATATCCATGCCGTAATGTCGTCTTAATCTTCCACTTATTTGCGCCCAATTATATTCCTGGTTATATGCGCTCCACTTGGCGCCTGGCACCGCCGGAAAGCCGCCATTTTGCTGAATGAACTCGCTGAGGAAGTCCTGTTGCTGGCTGCGTTGCGCTTCGGCAACGAGGCACGACTGATAAAACTCCTTGGCCTGGCGCGCTAAGCCGCTGTCCTTGCGATGTGCGGACTCCTCCAGCAGACGCTGCAAATCAGTATCGATGCGATGCTCGGCCTGCAGCTGCGGCGTCGTCTCTGTTTCCCAATTGCCGCAGGCGTATTCATAAAAATCTGTGCAGGGATTGGCACGCAGATTGATGTGACGCCGCATCTCATGCGCTTTGCCCTGGCGCACCGTCTCCTCCGTTTGATAGATGCGCTGAAAGCCGACATTATCATCGCCAGGTGCTTGCCCAGGTATTGCCAGCAACAGCAGCAGTGCGAGAAGAACTCTTGTATGGCCAGACTCCAACATGCTGCTACATCTTTGAATTGCTCTCAACTGCTACAGTCAACTGTCGCTGCAGAGCTCGGCCTCAAACTGAGGCTGATAAGAGTGCCGCAGTTCATTCTGAGGTTATCAAGAGAGAACTGGAAAGAGAGCGTGAGAGAGAGAGGCCAGAGTATTGAAGATAAAGTTTTGTTTGTGGTGCGATCTCTTTGCCTCTGGCAGGAAATGTGGCGGAGATACCCTGTATAAAAAAAAAAGATACATTTGGTATATAGGAAAGTTGAAGCCAGGTAGAAGGACAGACGCACAGACCTATAGGACGGACAGCCAAGTCAGCGTTAGCTAGATCAACTCAGTTCGTTCTGCCTGAGCTCTGCTTCGATACTCCCTATAAATGAAGCAGATCTAACATGTGCATAGCTTTATTTATTATATATATATATTAATACACGTATGAGTGTTTGTCTGAAATAGAAAAGTTGTGTTTAACGATATTTTTAATAGAGTGCACACTTGAAGCGAGCATTTAGCTTATCGCTTTTGGAGCAGCTGAAGGCATTCGCAAACTGCTCCGAGTTGGAAAGAGCTGTATTCACACGGAACTGTTCGGGTAGCTCGTCGAAGATCTCAACGGATTCCGGATAGTCGGAGCAGTAGAGCTGTGCATAGGCCAAATAGAAAAGTTCGTTCTCTGTGTAATCGAGCAGAGGCAAGCGTTCGCGTTGATAGATCGCAGGTGTCTCAGCTGAGTTCCTAAGCCATTTCAGGTAGGCGCGATAGGCGATGTTTAGGGCGCCATTATCGGCAATAATTCGACTGAGTAGTCCTTTGTCCTGCACGGGCTTTTCTTTGAACTGTACGAAGACTGCGTATTGCTCCTGGAAGCATTGGGCGCGTCGTGAGTAGGAGCTCTCCGAGGTAACATCCCACCAGTTGTTACGAAAGGCGCGGCTGTCGTAACGCCGGCCAACATCATCGAAGCCATGAAGCATCTGGCGAGCCAGGAGCACACCTATGGTGCCATACTTCAGGGCATTCGGATAGACGGGATCCCAGAAGAAGCGCGCTTGCAGAAAGGTGATCGGAATTTGCATCTTGTTGGTGGTCAGCTCATAGTGTGGCACCTTGTACACTTTGTCCGTCAACTGGGGCTCCTCGACAAGCTTTGCCAGATGGCGCTGCGTGCGCCATTGCAGGACTTTTACCAGATTCGAGTAGAACTGATCCTGATGCAAATTCAAGCCGTACATTTGCCTTATCAGTTGAGTGTCGTCGTGATTGCGGAACTGCAGCTCCAGCAGTTCCAGCTTGGCAATGGCCTTCTGCCGGGTCTCGAGCGTGAGCCAGTGCAGGTCTGTGGATGCCTGGAGATCCTCGCGAAAGACGCGCTTAATATCAGCCCAGGTGGACTGGATTTCATTGATCATTTGCATGTTGTTGAAGTTGCGATGGAACAGACTCTCCAGATGCTGCGGAAAGTATTGACGCACCAGCTGCACGCACCAAATGCTCGGCTGCACATTGAGCGGCACACGCGCCTGGTCGAGTGTGTCCAAGGTACGCCAGATCGTATAATTGGCCAAATGTAGCTTCGGCGTGTTTCGTATCACGTCCACAAGGTTGGACATATAATCCTCCGGCGTCTCATACAGATCCACGTACAAAGTGTCGTTGTAGATCATTTGCAAATAGCGACTCACATCCACGAAGCTGCCATAGGCCGCCTTCATCTCGGCCGCTGTGCGTAGTCGCGTGGTCTGCTCCAGGGTGAGCGCTGGATTGTGTGGCAAGCCTTTGGCCAGCTGCTGCTCAATGTGCAGCACCTGTGCGGCGACTTCATTCTGCCAGCGCTCCGATTGCTCTGGGAAGTAACCCTCGAGCTTCTGTCGAATCGCTGCCTCGTAACGCTCGCGTGTCTCATGATAGGCCGCATCCAAATACTGACGACGATGTCCCAAGGGCAGCTGTGGCGCACCGATCTTCAGGCGATGCATATGCTCCTCCTTGTAGTCCAGCACAACATCCAGACCAATGAATATGTCGACGCCCAGGCGTCGCTTCAGCATGGCCACGACGTGCAGCCAATCGTATTCGTAATAGTACCACGACGGCACCCGAATCTCTGGCCAACCGCCGCGGAAGTCGGTCACCTCCAGCAGAGCTGCCAGAGCCGAGCGCGTATCATTCGCCTGGGCGTGGCAAGAGACATAGAAACGTTTCAGTAGCCGATCGGCGCTGCTGTCGCCATTCGTCTTGCTGCTCTTCAGCATGTCCGCACTTTTGCGCACAAACAGCTCCTGCAGCTCCTCCAGATAGTTCGTCTTCTTGTTGTGCAGCCGTGCGGGATGCAAGCGCGGCCAATTGCCGCAGGCGAAGTTGTAGAAGTTCTCGCATGGCCTCGGCTCGCCCGTGCTTAAGTAGGCCTTGATGTGGGCTGCCTTAGCCAAGCGCAAGATATCCGTCGTGTAGTTGTTCGCAGCAGGATGAGCTCCAGCACTGCTCCAGGCTAGCGACAATAGCGCCAAGCCCATCAGCAGTCGCTTGCAAAGATCCATTTTCGTTTCTGATGCGCTTCGTTTAGTTGTTGATAGAAAACTAAGCTCGAATTGAGCTTTGCGTCGATTTTTGACTTGGGGCGGCGCCGACGGCTGCTTATCGTCGTCCGGCGCGTCAGCCTCGTCAGTTTGCGCGCTTGATTAATTAATTAGCTTTATTAACCGTTGCAACAAATTTTTGCTCTCCATTTTAATAACCCCGCTGACCCAATTCAATTCGCTGTTCTTCTCTCACTCTCAGTTGATCAGGCAGCATCAACTTTTTTATTTTGGTTTTCGTTGGCTCTCGCGCACTTGACCCACAAGGTAGTGTACGATCTATGCCCGGTAATAGTTATAAGTGTGCAAATGGGGTATATTGATTTAGTGCCAATTTGTTGGTGGGCGGAAGGTGAAATATGTTGTGAAAGTGAGTTTACTTGAGCTGGACGCTCTGGATCCCTCTCTCTGTCCACTTGGGTCTATCGTGTCTTATGTCTTATCTCGTTATCAAAAGAAACATCTGATTTGCCACATATATATATATATCCCCCAATATATAAAGCGCTGGCTGATTGAAACGAGAGTTCTATGATCAGAAGAGTCAGGGTATCTGTCTAGTCGTGCTCACCCGGCTTGAGCACTCTCACTTGTTTTGCTCATTGTTTTTTGCATTGCCTCTCGCTTTTAGTTCTAATGAGTCTATGATTTTCTCAGTTGCTTTGCGCTGACCAAGGTTGGGATCGTTTTACATACGAGTGAACACAGAGAAATTGTGAATGAGTAAATAATGAAAATTTGTGTTTTCCTCATTTAAGCTGTGTTTGTCTACCGTTTACGTCTAATTAATGTATCCCTTATTTACAATTTTGTCTCTTTGCAGGAAAAGCAATACATTTGTTCTTCTGTAATTTCTGTAACACTTCGTATGAGTGGCGTCTCTAATTGAAGCGGCCTCTGGTAGCTTTTGCGGAATTAGCCTTAAAAGTGTGACCAGAAATTGTTTAAAGCATTGTGTGAGGAGCAACGCTGTAATAAAAGAAACTTCACAAACGGTAAGAAAATTATTGTTTTATATTAATATCGTATACGATATATGAATATTGCTGTCAATATATCAGTATCCGTCTATTATGTATGAATATTTGCTTACGGTATATGAATATCGCTTACGATATATGAATATCGCTTACGATGTGTGATTATAATTAACGGTATATGATTATCGTTTGTTTTATTGAAATTTGTTTGACTATATATGAATATTCGCTTACGATATATGAATAACCGTTTACGATTTATGGATATCGTTTACGACATTCGAATTTGTTGAATTATATATGCATATCCACTTCCGATATATGAATATCCGTTTACGATTTGTGAATATCGTATACGATATACGAATATCGTTTACGATATACGAATATCGTTTACGATATTAACTGAGAAAGTCACTTTTACATCAGCTTAAAACAATTTCACTCTGTTCAATTGGTTTATTTTAATAAATAATTGATTGTACTCTACAGTTAATAGATGTACTCGTGTGCTGTTGCCTATTCCCATTTATTGACAATGATATAATACTGTTAATTGCCGTTAGCCTACGATCACTTTTAGAGTTTTGCCCATGATCTCTGTGTCCAGCTCAACTGGGTCGATGCTTATGTTGTATGTGACATGATAGCCGTTGTCATCGGCTGTGTAGAAGGCTGTCTCCTTATAGATGCTGTTGGTTGAATTTTCATCCTTGCCCTCTAAAAGGTTACTCGAGGTGCGTTTGCCTGTTATAATCAGCTCGGGTCTTACCCCCGTTTTGTTGTTGTTTGATGTGTTAAGCACAGCTGTCTCATTGCTTTCAGTGTTCGGCTCACGTATGCTGAGAACGTCAATAGTTACTTTTCTTTATTGCTCAAATGTCAACTAGACTACTGGGAAAACTTACTGAAATTCGTAAAACACTTTAGTCGCGGCATAATTACGCTTGATATACCCGCAAAGCAGCAGCAAAACGCACAATAACTGAGAGATATTCATTTTCTGAGTTCCTTATTTCACAATTTAGTTAAACTCTAACATCTCTACTCACTGTGATCCCTTTCAGCATTCTAGTTGAAGCTCTTACAGTGCACTAAACGTGTCTAGAAATGTCTATCCATATTTGATCTATGCCGAGCAATATAGCTACCGATCGTGATTCCATTTAGTCTTGGAAACTTGTCGAACCGGTTGCAATGGAGACACTGGGAATCAGAAATTATTGAATGAGCTAGCCATTCCGCACTGTTTATTCCATGATATGTTCAGATAAACAAGTTTTATCGTAAATTAATATTTTGATGCACGCTCAGGAAGCAACAAGAGTATATTCATTTTGATGCAATGTGGGTCTGAGAGAGAGACTTGGCATTTGAAATATATGTTTCAAATATATAGTATGTATATGCCTATCTCCGATTTGAACAGTTGAGCTACTCTATAAATAAACTAATTCAATGGGTATATCCAAAAATATCGATATTCAAATCGAAATTAAATTGTTTTTTGCAATGTAAACGAGTATTATGCAGTCGTCTACACTCGACTAAAATATTCTCACCTGTGCTGCATTGGCGTTGAGAGCTCGATTTTCCGATTGCATTGACCGACACTCAATAGTGACACTAATAACTATTTTGAATACCAACAGCAGCAATTACGTAAATAAAATAGAGAGGGGAAAATCACGGAGGCTTTAGGAAAACTTTTCACTTTAATACTATTTCGACATATTTTAAGTATCTGTTATAATTGATGTTAGCTCTGAGATAATTCCCTTTGGAAATGCAGCTAATTGTCAAGTGTAATTGACCTTATCTAATTAGTTAGATTATTAGTATAAATGAACTTAGCCGAGACGTGTGAGTATCTTTAGGAGCTTAGCACTCAATCTTGGCTCGAATCCCATTGGTGTTCCGTCAGTTGTTATCTTTTGATCGTGATCGTGATCGTGATCGTGTTTTGTATCTGATGCGGAATTGAGTTTGAAGCTTTCCGTTGATGTCTCGCTTTGAGTAGATATATTTTCGGTATGATCGTTGAGCTTTGAACTGTGGTTTACTAGAGAAGACCTGGCTTTTAAGGGTGCCATTGTTGTCCGTCTTGCAGCTGTAACGATTTGTATAAAGCTTCCAGTTTTCGCATAAGGCTTTACGGTAGAAGACTGTGTCTCAAAGGGTTCCATAGTTATCTTCTTTACAGTTTCTAAATTCGCATTGCTTTCTTCTTGAGCTGTGATCTTAGAGCTGGGATTTGTTGTGATAGTCTTGGGTGTTGAGGGTTGCTTTGTTGTTGTCTTATTCTCTGCCGTATTCTCAAAGATCTCCATATGAACTTCAGCTGTTGGAGTAGTTTTGCTTGAAGTATTTGTCTTTGCTTCAGCTGTACTCAACAGATCCTCTGATGCACTTGAGTTCGTCAGTAAATTCTTATTTAAGGGGTGCGCCCTTATAGACATCAATCCCAACAACAGAATAGTAATGTAAATCTAATGTAGTCATAAAAAATAATATGAGTGCTTGCGGTATAGTTGATTAAACAGTTAAATACTTACAACTGGCTGCATTTTAGCTGGCGAACTGCTCGTTTGATTCACAGTTCAGCGAGTTTTATAGTCGTCGATGCTTCGTTAGCAATTCATAGAAATACCCATTGAAATCGAACAAGCTTGACGCTGGGCGTTACAGTTCTGAGGCAGTTCAATAGTCGAATAGAGTTTTGGAAAACGTCCAGCCCTAATTAGGTCAGTTGTCGATGAGCCTACGACGAGCTTAAGTAGCGCAGGGAAAATAAGTAGACTTCAAAGTACAAGGGGGAAAATGCCTAGATAAATTTAGAAATTAGATTAAAAACCAGTTGGAATTATATTTTATATATTTTATTGCGGTTAGAGCTTCGCGATATCTGAAAGTATAACAACTTTCTCTTAGAGTTATTCAAAACTCTTATTTGCCAACGATCTATTATCTGTCTAGGCATATTTAAGAGTAAGAACGCAGGCGTAGGCAGCCTAACTGTCTTGATATATTGGAACAGAAGAACAGACAGCTAATATAACCCTTTCACTGCTTGAGCGAGTATCAAAATCCTGTTTCTGTTTTAATATACGAACTCAGCACGTTACGAACTTAACTCGTGCTAGTACGTGTTTTGATTAGTTGAATTTCTTTAATGAGAAACGCTCAATCGGCTGGGAATTTCGTTTGGCAATTGAGAAAAGCGTCGAAAGGGGTTTCGCCCATGGCTGAGAAGATGAAAATTCAGGCTCTAATCTTATGACTTATTTAAGCCATATTAGTTTAATAAAGCCAATGAACCCATTTAAATATTGTGAAATGTTTTTTAAATAATTTATTTAAAGATTAAACATATTTAGTCAATAGTAACATGAACTTTAGTAAAGGTGAATTATGGCTATATCACTGAACTTCTTTTTGGTTTGGTATGATAACTTAAAGATACACTTAAGAATATTTTTAGCACATAAACATATTTTGGAGGGCTTAAGCCAGAATTTTTAGTATTTTTCCGGATAGATGATTTACTGGCTCGGTTGGATACCGCTCATAACTGAAGAGGATTTTGTTGTGGATCACAGCATAAAGTTGGCTGTTGTTAGCGAAAGTTAATGAAATTTGCTCCAATGTGATGTAGTTTACGATCTGGTGGGGAAAAGACTTTTCCGGTTCTGGTTCGGGTTAGTCCTTGCTGGTGCTTGGCTGGCTGTAGAGGCTTGAAGTTTTGCGTTTAGCTTATCACTTGGGACTGGCACTTTCTGTATTTGCTCTTGACTTTGAATTGATTTTAAGTGTTGAGCTGAGCTTTGGCTTATATAGCCGCGTCTAGGTGGCGAGTGCATTGCCCATGGCACACGACGTGTGCCATGTGTAAGATCGGCACACGTCAGAAACTTGTGTTGAAATTGCTCGTGTTTTTCCCAGCGCACTTCCAACGGTTTTCAACACAAAAGAAAAGTCACCGGCTCGAGCCATTAACTATCATTAAAAGTTATCTATTTTAGTACATTTAGTCATCGAAGATCTGATTTTGATAGATCCAAGATGCAAAATGTATCGATTTGATAGTGGCACTGACTCAGACTTACAGCTAATCGAGAGCCTACTCTATATATATTTTAAGAGGAACGAGGGGCAGAAGGAGGAGCTAATTCTGTAAGATAATTACATTGGGATAAGCTGTAAGAATTTAGTGTCTCTTGACTTCAAACCTTATGCAGCTTAAATATTTTGTTAATATCGATAAATATCGTTATGTGGATTTGGTTTTTGAGGCATAACAGGCTAAAGATACTAAAGATTTGGTCGTAAAACTATGACTGAAGATCACTGAAACTATTTCCTTTAGTGACATGCTGGACTTCTTGAGAAAACAGCGCTATGTTCTGAGTTATTGGTATCTTCTTGTTGGGCAATCCCGACGAGGTCACTAATACTGGCAGACGCTGAATCAAAGTTCGTAATAATCAATATGTTAACATTCATTTTCTTATTACATTTTACACATTTATTTTTTGCTTTAAACACAAAAAATTCTTTGAAAAATTTGAAGATATTTTGACAACTAACAGAAAAATCAATGAAAATTCTAAAAATCAATAAATTTGCTTTTGTAAATGTGCTAATTGAAATTGTGAAACAAAATGTTTGAAAATATTTTTGAGAGGGGATTTTTGCGTAGAGAATATTTCATGCCCAAAATTTTCTTTTTACATTTCCCATTTTAGTTATTAAAACTATTTTTGTTTGTCTTTTTGTATCAGTTTAAAAAAATCTTAGTTTTAAATGTCGAAGAACAACAACAAGAAAACAAATCGAAAAGAGGATTGAACAAAATGAAAGCAAAGTAAACCTTAAATATTTTTATTATTTTTGTTGTTTGTGTTTATGCGAAAGAAACTCACGTGATTCCCCTCTTCAAAATTATTTATTTTCAGACCAAAAAAAAGATAAAGAAAAAGAAAATAGAAAAGTGTTTTGCGCGGCTGGCAGGAAAAAAATATCTCTATAGACAAGTCAAGTCGAGCCCAATATAGGCTCAATAGAGACAGTGAAAAAAACAGAAAGAGAGACAGAGAGAGAGATAAGAATAACACATTTTTCGATAACGATTACGATAACCAATTAATGAATGATACTTATCGACCAATCGGCTAACAAAGCGAGACAAGACGTAAGCATACACAGTGTGGGGTTTTCTGTACCGCTGTGCCGCGGCAGCACCGTTAGCTACCATGGGCGCCAACGTATCGCAGCTGGAGCGTGAGATTGGCTCCGAACTGTTTCCGCCCAACGAGCACTATTTCGGGCTGGTTAACTTTGGGAATACATGCTATAGCAACTCGGTGCTGCAGGCGCTCTACTTCTGCAAGCCCTTTCGCGAAAAGGTGCTCGAGTACAAGGCCAAGAACAAGAGGCCCAAGGAAACGTTGCTCTCCTGCCTGGCGGATCTCTTCTACAGCATTGCCACACAGAAGAAGAAAGTCGGCTCGATAGCGCCGAAGAAGTTCATAACGCGACTGCGCAAGGAAAAGGAAGAGTTCGACAACTATATGCAGCAGGATGCTCATGAGTTTCTCAACTTCTTGATAAATCACATCAATGAAATAATTCTGGCAGAACGCAACAGTGGAAAGACCCTGGCTGCTGGCTCCAGTGTGCCGGTCTTAGCCACTGGCCCGGCCCAGGGCAATGGCAATGCTACGAATACGAAGTCCAGCTCGAACTCCAATTCATCGAACTCCACATCGACGTCAACGTCAAATGGCAATTGCAGCAATTCGACGGGCTCGTTGAGCGTTCTGGATGGCAATGGCAGCGTCACGGCGACCACGACGCCAATCGGCCAAACGAATGGAGCCAATACGGAGCCCACTTGGGTGCATGAGATCTTCCAGGGGATTCTCACGTCCGAGACGCGATGCCTGAACTGCGAGACGGTGAGCAGCAAGGATGAGAACTTTTTCGATCTGCAGGTGGACGTGGATCAGAACACATCGATCACGCACTGTTTGCGCTGCTTCAGCAATACGGAAACCCTTTGCTCGGACAACAAGTTCAAGTGCGACAATTGCTGCAGCTACCAGGAGGCGCAGAAGCGGATGCGTGTCAAGAAGTTGCCAATGATACTGGCCTTGCACCTGAAGCGCTTTAAGTATATGGAGCAATTTAATCGGCATATCAAGGTGTCGCATCGTGTTGTCTTTCCGCTCGAGTTGCGCCTGTTCAATACGTCGGACGATGCCGTCAATCCGGACAGACTCTACGATCTGACCGCAGTGGTTATACACTGTGGATCGGGCCCGAATCGTGGCCACTACATCAGCATTGTTAAGAGCCACGGACTCTGGCTGCTCTTCGATGACGATATGGTCGACAAAATAGAAGCTTCGACCATTGAGGACTTCTACGGCCTGACCTCGGACATACACAAGTCCTCCGAAACGGGCTACATATTGTTCTATCAATCGCGCGATTGCGCTGCATAGATAAATGCGCAATTTAAGTAAAAGTTTTGTTCTTGATTTAAGTAAAAAGTTTTCTAAGCTCTACCCAGATATATATATATATATACATATATATGATATATAATCTCCTAGCCTATATCTAGGCAAACTTCTTTGTTCATTCATTTTACAATAATAACAATAATAAACAATGATATTCACTAGCTAAGTGCGAGCATTTGTTTCTTTATCTTTGGGCTAGGTCAGTGTTTCCTAGGGGCCGGCCTGAATATATGTGTAATATATATTATATATATATACTGCATTCGTAGTAAATCATGAGATTTCCCATGTAAATTGCTAATTGTTTAATAATTGCCACGCTTAGTATTTCAATGGAATTTTCTTCCTCTTGCATTGCGCTTGGCCTGTGCCCAGTTGGCCAAGTTCGTTACGTCAAAAGCAATTCCAATCTTTGCTTAGTCATATATGTGTCATGGGCGTCCACGAGCCCACTAAAGACTCTCGTGCAAGCCGTTGCATGAATCAAAACTACGTAAGATCGTAGCATCTATTGATATTGATAAGTCGAGACTATGTAAATACAGTTACTATTACCATAAGCCACGTGATCGTTCATGCTTAACAGGCTTACGAATCAGCTAAGCTTTTGTGAAATGCTAACTATTTCTAATCGAGTTAGTGTTTACTAGATATGCATATATAATATGTGCTATGAGATGATATAGGTAATAGTTATGATAGATATGATAGTGTCATTATCTATTAGATGCTTGTACGCTGAAATTGTGGCTAAACAGCTTGAGTTGTTGATGTGAAGTGTGTGTAAGAGGCAAAAAAAAAACGTGGTCGGACCTGGAAGATATATTTATATATATATATATATATATATATATATATATATATATATATATATATATATATATATATATATATATATATATATATATATATTATACATATCTTTATATGATCTAGAATTATATATTATGAGTATAACAGTTTAAGAATGAGAGACTTGAAATCTAGCTCTAGATCATATTTTATTTATCGATAACTTTGTTTAGTTCTATAAAATATTTAATATTTATATCTGGGCTGATTTTAAGAGTTGGGTCATATCCAGAGAGGTCATATCCACGATTGCTAAGTATACAAAGCTGCGGATTACTGCGCTCTTTTTATAATATTACTAATCGATAATAATATAATAATCGATACACGACTACAAGCTGAAAGGTTTGAGGCCATCTTCCAAGTTTCAAAAGCTTAAAAAACGATTATTGTTTATGTGAAAACACTTTGACTTATTCGTAAGAAAAACTCCATTAGCCACCGTCAGCTGTGTGTTTGGAGTTGACCAATTTGTTGTCTTGGAGACTTGTCAATTATTGTATCTTAAGTACAATCTTCAATCTTCATTTCGTTCGATGTCGCTGGCTAAAGTGAAACCTACGGATGAGTGCCAAAAACCGGTTGAAACTCTAATGAAATATTGAAGTTTGACTTTTTTGTGACCGTTTGATTGGGAAACGTTTTCCAATATATATACATATGTTTTATGGTTATGTGTGTGCCCAATTGACGCATTTTATGTTCGTTTACGCAGTCAAAAGGAGTATATTGGCTTGGAATATGTTATATATTGAAACTATGAGAGCTAAAGACTTTTCACTTAGCTGCATTTCAAGTTTGTTTTAAGTCTCTTTTCAGTAAATAGCTTAAAAACGATATCAAAAACATTGTTTTCTAGGCATATGTCAATAGCTTTTAGAGAGTGAAACAATATTGCATATATAGATCAGGCTAAGGTATACACGAGAGGGCTTCACTTTGTCAATACTTTCTCTTTATGCCTAGAATGGAAATTGACTGAAAACCTTGCTCTGGCTGCAAGGTGTCAAATATATATACATATGCCGGGTATCCTCTAGTCGTGCGCTCCCGACTAGAGCACGCTTAATTGTTGCTGCTTGAACTTGTTGTTGTTGTTGTCGCTGAACCCGTTGCGTTGGTCCCGCAGCGCACTGAATTGATTACTCGTATCTTTTAGACCGAGTAGACAATTCCGCATTTGTGCGCCCGGCTATTACGCACAGTGGCTGGCAAAAGACTTTCACTCAATTTGACGCAAGGAAAAACTTTACGCAATTTTCATGTTGTTTTATTTTATGAATATTTTGAGGCATTTTGCTGCAGTTGGTGCTGTTGGCATTTGAGCAATGTTATCTGTGACATATTTTATGTTGCTGTTGTTGTTGTGGTTGTCTTCTGGCTGTCACTCTTGAAAATCTAGCTGGGAACAGCAGGGGGCGTGTCAATTGAAGTTGCAACATATGTCTGCGTCTCTTGTAGATAGAGTTCCTAACAAAACAGAACACAAATTTGTTATATATGATTAACTGTCAATATGCTGAGGCGGGGCAGCTGTCCACCCAGCCAGCCCCTATAAGCAAATCTGTTACAGTTCGGTATCAGATCGTAGGGGCATGCGGACATAAAGCATATGTAATTGAGCAAGAGCGTGCCAGTTGGCAGTGCTCGACTAGAAGTTACCCTGAACTGAGCACAGAGCTAGATTTCAATCATTCTATGGTTTCTTGGAGGCACTCCTGCAGCTTCACTCACACCCACACATATGCACATATGCTTATGCAGTTCTTGTTCTTACTGCAGTCACTACCCACTATGACATAATGACATCAGAGCCTAAGCGTGGGTGGCTACCAAAGTCTAGGGCTTGAAATGAGGCAGCTATTCAAAATTGGACATTTTTACATGCATTATAAATTATTCTTATGTATTTGTATTCATTAGTAGAATATGCTAAGCTTGGCATGATTAACTAAAGTGTTTATTCTTTACAAATCAATTTATGTACATCGATATTTATCGATTGTTATATTAAGCTATTAAATTTATTACAATATTAAATTTGGCTTCTGCCTAGCCTAAATGCGCTCTTTGAATAGAGAGACATAAAAAGGGGTCATCATCATGTCTTTAATTAGCCATTTACCACATGTGGTGCGAGCTGCTGATGCTGCTCGAGTAGCATCACCCCTTGTCCGCTATGAGAAGTCTTAAATCTATCTTGCTTGCTGACATAATTACGATGCGTTACAATATGAAATGTGTCAATCGATGCTTGAGCTAATATGCATATGTGTGAATAGTATAATATATAATATATATAATACATATATAAGCAGTAGATGTAGACTGAAGACTAGGCTAACTCTTGCACTGATAATTATAAATCTGAAACTCTTAGTGCTTGCTTAAAGATAGATCGCTTAAGGTAAACAAATGCTGTTTGGACCCAAGTGAGTTGTGCTCGGCCAATGTAGTTTGGCTGCGGAGCGAGAATTACTTGAATTGAATTGTCTCTGCCGGCAAGTGGGAGGCCATATACATATCTCTAAGCCGAGGGTGGTCGGAAAAAGTTCAAAGTTGTTTTTCGCTAATTTGCGTTCGCCTGGCGCGAATTCAGCCCGCCACGCGAGGTGGGAGGTGAAAAAAATGTATCATAGACGGCAGTGAAATGGAAGCGATGAGTCATGCCTAGCAGTTGAGTAACAGCAGAGTACAGTGTGCGCTCGTTGCGTTGAACTGTGTTAAAATATGAAAATGAATTCAAATTGAAAGTGAAAAATTTATTTCCCTTACAAATTTCCCCTGAATTATTTTCATTGAGCACCTAAAAGCAGGCTTTAAATCTGTTTTTTTTTCACATTGAAATTCCCATTCGCTACACGCTCGTTTTTCCTCTACATATTCAATTCGTTTAAATTACATCTCTGGCTGCTGTCTACACAATTGACCGATGATCAAAATGACCTTACTCATCTAGTCTACCTCAGCTGTTTGTGGCATAAAAAATGAATAAAAAACCCATTCGCGAAACGCGCAGAGAACTATGAGATAACTATGAGATAACTGTGCGATAAATTTGAAACTGTCGGAATTATCTGAAAGTTCTTCTACTCGTGTAGAGAAGTGCATAAAGATGCTGTCTGTGGAGGCAGATCTATTCGTGCATAGAGTCATCTGATACAATGCGATCACACGGAACGTGGCTACACTAAAAATTCTTAGATCTTTGATAACACTAAGCTACATACTTGGCATTTGACTCGTATAGATCAGCGCAGCTTATGAAAATAGATAAGTAAGTTATGCTGATCTCTTCTGTAGATTGTGTCAGAATTATAATTCAAACTAGACATATCAAGTTGGGCAAATGAATCAGCGTTGACTGACTCTATAGATAGATAGACTTATAAATAATATGCATATAGGAGTTATCTTCTATATATTGCTGAGGAATTACATTCTATATCTGTCTATCTATATCTAGAGGCATCAATGATAAATCAGAAAATATGAAAATTTGATTTAGAGTTTTCCTTGCTTTTCTAGTTGCAGTTAGTTAGGAATTGCTGTGCGCGCGTGAGGGGATGTTGCACATGTTTATTTATGTATTATTCGAGATTTCCTTGCAGTGCCATAACATTACGCCCTTATTGGATTCTCGTTTAAATTTATGCGCATTTGTAATTGTTTTATTGGAAATGGTTTGTAGTTTGTAGTTTGATGGCTTCGTCTATTGTCATCGTTAATGAGCACTTGCAGCCGCCTTCTGCATTCCGTTTCCCTTGCTAGTGCCTCCGCGGCGCAGATGTTCGGCGGAGTCGAGGCACGCGCACATGCGCACACTCAAGTAACAATATCCTGACCCTCTGTCTCCGGCGAGCGTCTTCGCTTATCGAAGTGCTTCATTTGTTTCCATTTCATTGAGGATGTTCTCTGTCCGCACTTGAGTTTGCTTTGGCCACGAGTAAATGGTTTATCGTGTGCCCCATTACATGAAGCATAAATCTCCAACTTGCTCAGTTTATATATCAATATATGGCTATATACATGTTATTATATATACGATATTTTGACTCTTCATTCATTTGGGGTTAATTCGAAAGCACATTGTATAATCGTACGACTCTCAGCGCTCAGATGCTTTGTCGCCTTTGACTTGGGTTGCTTTTCCTACTCTTTGTTTGCTCGCTTGTAAAGTGAATGCGGGTATATTGGTTTGTGCGCATATACTTAGACATATTCTCTGGTCTAATATAGTGTAAGTCCGTATCTCGCATAGTTCCAGGTATGTGGATCGATGTTGATGTGTGCATATTGCCTTGAAATTGTCTATGCAAGTTGATCAAAGATTATAGAACAGGTATCTATAGTTACTAAGATTGTATTAAATCTGAAGAGGGCTGTAGTCTTCACGGTTTTAAAGCTAGAATCATTAAATCTTACGAGCAAGTTGCTGCGATGCTGACCTTCTTCAGTGCATAATAAAAGCAGATGAAAAGAGAAAAAGAGATCTATTATATATATTATATATTGATTAACTGGGCACTACTATTCTGTAATTTAAACGACTTTTATCTGCTCTATAGCTAGTTGATGGATCTTTAGAGAAGATCAAGATTTTGTTATATTCCCGCACATTGGAAGCGTGTCTGTAGCTGTCTCAGCTTTGCAGCTAGAACTTGAAATTGCTTAAGTAGAGCACTAAACAAAAATATTGTAGTCGAACCAAGGCTGGGCGTGGCAATTTGCAGCTAGGTCTATCAAATATATGCTACGCTCAATTTTTCTGCATAAAATTAACCATTTTTAGCTATTTTTAGCAGTTTATTAGCCTGAACGCGCATTGAGCAGTCAGTCATGCCCGAATGCAGTGGTCTTACTTGTTTCACTTGCACTTGCAAGCACCACACGCACACTGGGAGGCAATGCGAACAGCCCCCATAACACACACACACACACACACACACACACACACACACACACACACACACACACACACACACACACACACACACGTAGATAGCATAGAGCCCGGGAGAGTCTCTGCCACACATCGGCGGCGGTCGTCGCTTTGTAGTCGTCGCCAGCGTCGCTGCTGCTGCTTGTTGTTGTTGCTGCTGTTGTTGCTGTTGTTGCTTGTGGTCGAACGCATTGCCACGGCGCTCGTGTATTTTCAGTCTCAGTCTCCTTGGGCTTGTGCAACCGTGAAAATGTGCGGCGCGTCGCGTTATTCGTGAACAAATAAAAAGTTTCTCAAATGTATATATAAATTTATATATATTTATATATATATATGTGTGATTAAATGTATAAAAATGTTTTTTTAGATAACAAATTCTTTTGGAACAGATAATTTCGCTAACTGACGAGCAGCTGATAGTTAATAAGAATAATAAAAAGAAAATTGAAGCAACATTTCTTCAAGTGTCTGTGTGTGGGCGGGCAGCATGCCAAAGATATTTGTCCAATTTATGAATTATATATACAAAGTATATACACATATATATATATATATGCATATAACTGTGCTTCAGTGTGCGTTTGATTAACAAAAGTATGAAGCTAACCATGTTATCTCCGTGCTACGCCGGTTGACAAGTGACTATGTGACTACTGTATATACACACTCTATATATAGTATATATATATATATATTTATGTGAAATGAATATGAGTTTTCTGCAATTGAAAATGAGATCATCCACAGCCACAGACCGAATGCTGAAATGCGTTTTTTTTTTTGAGTTCCTTTTATCTGCGTGTGGCCAACGGAAAGTTTTACTTCTATCGACGACTATTGAAATGGCTATGGCTATAGCTGTGGCTGTGGCTGAGGCTATATAATGGCTAGATATTGAAGCATTTGCCTGAATTGACTTCCGCATTGTTGCCAAATGCAATTGGCTAAAAAATAGAATATCGAAATGAGTTTGTAGCTGCTGCAGATGCTGACGTCTTTGCGCTTTGATATGGGGCAATGCAAACTATAGAAAGGTAACAGAGTCACAGAGGAGTAGACAGGGGAGACATTAATGAGAAGCGACGAGAAAGAAGAGAATGGAGATTCAGAAGAGCAAGGAGAATGAGAGATGAAAGAGAGAGTAGAGAGAGAGTAGAGAGTAGAGAGAGAGTAGAGAGAGAGTAGAGAGTAGAGAGTAGAGAGTAGAGAGTAGAGAGTAGAGAGTAGAGAGTAGAGAGTAGAGAGTAGAGAGTAGAGAGTAGAGAGTAGAGAGTAGAGAGTAGAGAGTAGAGAGTAGAGAGTAGAGAGTAGAGAGTAGAGAGTAGAGAGTAGAGAGTAGAGAGTAGAGAGTAGAGAGTAGAGAGTAGAGAGTAGAGAGTAGAGAGTAGAGAGTAGAGAGTAGAGAGTAGAGAGTAGAGAGTAGAGAGTAGAGAGTAGAGAGTAGAGAGTAGAGAGTAGAGAGTAGAGAGTAGAGAGTAGAGAGTAGAGAGTAGAGAGTAGAGAGTAGAGAGTAGAGAGTAGAGAGTAGAGAGTAGAGAGTAGAGAGTAGAGAGTAGAGAGTAGAGCAAGAGGCATAGGAAAAGGCAGAGGCAGGGGCAAAAGGCAAAAGTGGAGCTCGAGGCATAGGCAGAATCAAAGAGTAAAAGTTGTTCATTTATGCAACTGAAACTGCAACTGCAACTGCAACAGCAACTGCAATGTAGGCCAACAAGTGCGTTGAACTACAAAATGCTTTTTTCTATTATTCTATAGAGCATAGAATGCGAGCAGCTCCGCCAGTTGCCGTCAGCTAAAGTTCGGCCAGATGTAACATATAAAAGACACAGAGGATAAAATCACATTTCGAAATGTGATTGAACTTAAGGTGCACATGTGCATATCATGTTTTTAATTACCACGAGTTGGGTGTGCTGCGTCCAATATCTATTTACAGCTTGATCTTTGCCTTTGGCTCTGGCTGTGGCTGAAGGTGTTGGGGCCATGGCTAAATGCTCTTGTTTATGATTGGCAAAGGAAGGCAAAGCGATTTGTGGCTGGCGAATGTATTTATCGATTGCGTGCGCTAAAATGTTTTTTAAGTTGTTTTGCTTTGGACATTCAGCACCCTTAGCCAGCCGAGCAGCCCGAACTGCTTCCTCGTTCCTCGTTGCCTCGTTTTGGCTGCTTGCCAGCCAGTTAATCTAAACTTCTGCTGCTCTGGCCTGGCAATTGCTGCCACTGTGCACTGTGGGCTAGAAAAGGCAAAATGTTGTTAATAAATTGCAAATTTTAAGTTGTCTGGAAAGCAAATTGAATATGGATATGTGATAAAATTGATTGAAATTTGTGTAGAAGGCTTATATTATAAATATATATAATCTATAAACCTGGATAGCTTCACTTGGCGCACTTTTTAAGCTGCTTGTTTTATCTATCTATGAGAACTGTTTAGCTTAGCTATCTATCAGAATTATCTATCATATGCTAGCATATATAATCATAGCATAACTTGATACTATAACTATTTAAAATAGTTAACTTCATCCACTGTCTATCGTAGCTCCCTACAACAATTTTCTATCGACTTTAACTGTTTAGCATAGCAAGCAAAGACTTTTCTTAAATATTTACCACAGTTAGCTACAGCAATTATCTAGCATATCGCTAGCTAGCATAGCTGGCAAATACTTTATTGATATTCTTGAAGAATATCTGATTTCACATTTAACTTTATAATGAAATTGAATTTCGAATTCAAAAACTCTCTGAAAACATTTTACGATTTCCTATTTTGTTATCAACTTTGTCTTAGACTTGTGCTTTGTGTTAGGTATCCAAATATAAAAGCTAAAGTATCAGATCATATCATATCAGATCTTACCATATATTACCATATATTAGATTACCATATATTAGATCATACCAAATCATATCATATCACATCATATATCATATCATATCAGACTGCATCATTTCATTTCATATCAGTTCTTATCATACCATATATCAACTCAGATCTTATCATATCATATCACAACAAATCAGCTTCAACTTCAGTTGTTCTGGGTCTAGATCTGAAGAAGTAAAAAATTGATTGCAAATATATTTAGCATATTTGCACCTGCTCATTGGTTGCACCTATAGAAATGTTAGCAAAATTGTAGCTATTTGGCCCACAGTGCAGCGTTTATATAGCTTTGGCAGCCATTTTGCTGCTGCCTCAGTAGCTGCTGCTGCTGCTGCGGGTGCTGCTGCTGCCTCACATATAATGAGTTGAGTCCTTGTTAAAAGAGAGAGAGCGAGAGAGACAGCGAGAGTTCTTCAATACTCGATTTGGTTTTCCTTGTTGTAGTTGGGTTTTTCTTCCAGTTTTCTTTGCTGCATTTAATACGGGATTTTTACGAGTTAGGTTTTTGCGTCGTTGTCTGAAATGTTTCTTTGTCTGCTGCTGTGGCCACTGGGCGTGTCTCTGGACATATCTGTGCCTTCAAATGTACCTATGTATAGATGCATATATTTTGATATAAATATATATATTTCTGGTTCTTGCTTATGTCAGTCAACAAAAATGTCAAACACCTGGTTTGTTGGCACACGATTTGGGCGATGTGCACAAGTATGTGAGTTGGTTTAGATGTCCGTGAGGCCTGTATATAGCTACTATATATACCCCTGCGACTGTCGGATTTGAAATAGATTTGGTTGCACTGCACGCCGAGTGAAGTAGAATTTCATTTCCGTTTGGCAAGTTGGCAAAGTGGGCTAAGACCCAAAAGCAAGGACTCGAATGGCAGTTGGCCTCAATGCAAGTTTGGCCCAAACGCTGTGGGCTCCATTTGGGCTATGGGTCGAAGTTGTATACTAAAAACTGAATGCATAATTTGCTTCTGGCAGAAAACTCATAAATATCATTTCTATACGCGCAGCCGAATGAAAACAAAATATAAATAAATATCTATGTATATAGAGAACTTTGTGACTGTACACACAAAACACACGCACACACACACACACACATGTGAGTGTAGTTGGTGTTGAGAAACTTACGCATTGGAAGCAAAACAAAAATATTTAAAAATAGAAAAAAGTACCAAGAAATCAAAATCAAAATCAAAAAGTGCAGTGTGAAAAGCAGAGTCAAAGCGTCGTCGTCGTCGTCAGAAAACAAAAACAAATTTTATATAGCAAATGTGTGAATCCGATCAATGGAATGAACCCTTAAAAAGAGAGAGTGAAAAACTATAACTATAAATAAGAACAGCGCCAAGCAAGTTGGCAACAAGTGAAGTAGCGATCAAAGGCACATCGATTGGGTCTTTTGTCCCTGAGACTGCGTTGGTCCCTCGTAACAAAGAGTCAATATACCAAAAATAAAATCAACGCCAGCAGCAACAAAAGCTGCGACAACAGCAGCAGCGGACAACATTGGCTGCGGCAACATTTGGCAACGACAATAGCAGGCAACATTCGATAAGCTACACAGACAGCAACAACATTTGAGCAAAGTTGCCAGAACGCTGGCAACAAAGCAGGCAACATTTGTCGTTGCGGCACTAGCAACAAAAGCAGGCAATATATGGCTTAGCAACATTTGCTGAGAACTTTGACCAACGAAACAAAGGCACACGCTGGCAACATTTAATGCTGCTACAGCGCCAGCAACTATAACTATAATAGCTGGCAGCATTTGTTTCGGCAACATTTAATGAGCAGTTTCAACACGAGAACACCAACAGCTGGCAACATTTGCTGCGGCAACATTTGAAGAGCAGCAGCTGGCAGCATTTGTTGAAGCAACATTTGAATAGCAACGTTGCCACTACGACTGCAATAGCAGCAGGCAACATTTGCTGCAGCAACATTTGAGTAGCACATTTGCGACTCGATGTTGTTGCTTTTACTTGCTTTCATTATGAGATACGTAGACATTTCCAAAATGCAACGGCGCCATCGCTGCACATCGTGTGCCAGCGCTGGTATTGAATGCCCGCGCAGCCACAACAACAACAACTCAAATACTGATGCTAATGGCAACACTCAGTGCTGGCAACATGTGACTGGCACAAGCAACAGCAGCAGCACGAGTAGCGGCTGTGATAGCAGCAGCTCCTCCAAGGAGAACTACTATGCACCGCAGCAACAGCAACAGCAACAGCAGCAGCAACAATATTACAACAACAATGGCTTAACACAACAGCAAGTGCAGCAGCTACGCTACTATCAATGTATGCAGCAGCAACAATTGCAATTGCTGCAGCAGCAATTGTTGCAGCGGCGTCGCTTGCAGCAGCAGCTGCGTGAACAGGGTGTAAGCGTAAGCAAAGCAACAACAACAAGCGCTGGACTCACCTGTAACCAGCAATATTTGATGCAGCAAAGACAGCAGCAGCAACAATATGTTGCCAACTATAACAACAACAACAACTGGAACAAGAACAACAACAATGAGCAGGACAAAAACTACAATCTAAATAACAACAATTGTATTGGCCCCAGAGTGGCTCAAGGTGCGCAGTCTCAGTCTTAACTCTTTGTCTTTAAGTCAACTTTAATTTAATTGTTTGTTTGCCTTTGAACTTGTTTCTCTGGGTCTCTACAAATAATTTGCTCAGCCAAAGAGCTCGGCCAATATTATTATTTCTTGCTCAAATTTACTTAAGTCACCGAGCTCGTGGGACTGACTCCCTTGAGACTTTCTTCAATTGAAGCATAATTGACTTTAATCACAATCAAGTGCAGCTCATACGAACTGCTGCTCAGTTAATTATTGTAGAGCCTCAACTGCAGTTGACTGCACTCATAAAACTCACTTGTGTTGATGCTATCTATATAGGAGCTTAATATTTATACACTCAACCCATTGAAAATGCCTATTCTGACTATACATGAGTGCAACAGACAGAAGTAGGCGTGGCAGAGTGCATAACAGACGAGGAACTGAGTCAGTCTAGCCAAGTCCGCGAGGGTTCCGGGTATTTGCTAGTCGGGCACTGCCGACTTAATAAATGTATGTAGCAGACGGAAGAAGTCATAGCATCTATCGTTTATCTATGTGTGCATCCGGATGATCAATCTTTCTAGTGTATCTAGTTATATACGTCAATAGGCTAAAGTCTTATAACTTGAATAACTCGCAGAATGAGCTCTAATACTAACAAAAATTCCTAGTTGAACATTAATGTCTTGCTCCTTGGTATACACAAACATTAGTTAGTGAGTTTTATGCTCATCAAATTTCATTAAGATTGCTCAAACAGAAGCTGAGTTCAATCAAGCTATTTATTACTGTAGGCAGCTCAAGCACAGCTTCAGCATCAAGTGAACTGTAAATGAAGCATGAGCCTTTGTATGTGTGTGGGTGTGTATCTCCTTCTGCCCATGTATATGTTTATAATAAGTCTACAATGATTGTTCCGTGTCTTTTAGTCGATCCTAATTAGCTCAACTTTTGCTGAATCTTTTCTTTGAAAATGTCAGCGATTGGCCCTGACTTATTTGCGCAGCTCATCAAATGTTCTCATCACACGAGATACCTTATGCAAGTTATATAATAATGCAGTTTTGTGTTCTATATATCTTTATTAAGCACAAAAGTATTGCAGTTCGATTGAGTTGCTGTCGCTGGCTTCTAGAAATAGAAATCGCCTCGTGTCACGCAAGTCTTCGTCTTTCACCTGGCTGCTCTAATTGACTTTGCTGCGACTGCAGTTGCATGTGCAACGCTCTGAATGCCACAGAACTTGCTCCGTATTTAGCTGAGAGAAACTCGAGGCAAGTTGCGTTTCCCTAGGCCTGGGTCATCTTGTCTGCCAGGGCAGATGTCGACGCTGCTGAGTCGTAAAAGCTGCTTTTCATTAGCTGCCAGAATTGTTATGCTCAAAGAAGCTAATTGATGGAGGGTGCCGAGCAGAGCAACGTGTGGCATGCTAATGCGCATAATTGACTCAGATTTGGAAACTATAAAATCAATTTCAGCTACATTTTTCTATTAAATACAAGCGAGAGTGATACTATTTCCGATAACTATGCGAGAACAGCTGTTTAAGTTATCGATAATATTCAGCTGTTAAAGTAATCAATAAGAATTGCTATTTAATCAGGATCATATGGATAGAGATAAGGATATGGAGAGGTATAGGGATAGGGATAGGGATAGGGATAGGGAAAGGGAAATTGATGGGGATAGGGATAGAGATAGGGATAGGGATAGGGATAGGGATAGGGATAGAGATAGGGATAGGGATAGGGATAGGGATAGGGATAGGGAAAGGGAAATTGATGGGGATAGGGATAGAGATAGGGATAGGGATAGGGATAGAGATAGGGATAGGGATAGGGATAGGGATAGGGATTGGGATAGGGATAGGGATAGGGATAGGGATAGGGATAGGGAAAGGGAAATTGATGGGGATAGGGATAGGGATAGGGATAGGGAAAGGGATAGGGATAGGGATAGGGATAGGGATAGGGATAGGGAAAGGGAAATTGATGGGGATAGGGATAGAGATAGGGATAGGGATAGGGATAGAGATAGGGATAGGGATAGGGATAGGGATAGGGATTGGGATAGGGATAGGGATAGGGATAGGGATAGGGATAGGGATAGGGATAGGGATAGGGATAGGGATAGGGATAGGGATAGGGATAGGGATAGGGATAGGGATAGGGATAGGGAAAGGGATAGGGATAGGGATAGGGATAGGGATAGGGATAGGGATAGGGATAGTGATAGGGATAGGGATAGGGATAGGGATAGGGATAGGGATAGGGATAGGGATAGGGATAGGGAAAGGGAAATTGATAGGCATAGGGATAGGGATAAGAATAGATAAATATATATGCCATGGCAATCAGATTGAAATTGGACGCAGTAAAGTCAATGGATTGGGCATGGCCACAGAGTCCATATATTGAACTGATTAATGTACAATTTATTTCCCATTATAATTATATCCCACTACATACTTAATGTCATGGATAAAGGTTCTACATAAAACTAGAGACAATTTAATATCTGAAATTTGAAGTCCCTTTATCATTGCTCTTATTTGGTCAGTAAAACGTGGCTTACATAATATATAATATGTGATTTGTTTGCTCTGTTGCAGGTACACATTTGCGACGTGGCATGACAGACATCTCAACAATAAACGACATCAACAATATCAGCAACATCAAACGCCATATCGAACATCCCTTCACTTCGCCACAAAGTTCACCCACAACTCACAAATCATATGCCAAAACTAATACAAATCAAAAGCAAATCACTTTGAATTCACGCTTAACACAGCAGCAGCAGCAGCAGCAACAGCAGCAGCAGCAGCAATCATTGAGAGTCGGCGGTAAGCAACACAACAGCAACACGGCTGCATTCAATACAAGTTTGGCCAACGCCAGCGGCCCAGGCTCGGCTCCGCAGTCCCCGCAGCATTATCGCATCCCGTTGAATAGTCCGAACAACTCGCTGTTCACGCTAGCCCATGTGACGGCAGGTAAGCAGCGCTACAGGCAGCAGCAGCTGAACGACCGCCTGCTGCAGCAGCAACATTTGCAGTACTGCCAGCAGCAACAGCAGCAGCAGCAGTGCAACGAGGAACTGAGCGATGAGAGCCTCAAGCAGAATGTGGCCATTGTCCTGAGCAACCTGGATCGCTATAACAGCGCGTTGCGCAGCATCATATTGAATGAGCAGGTGAACAACATTAGCAGCAGCAGCGACAGCCTCTTTCTGCTCGACAACACTCTTGAGCCCGACAACAACAACTTCGTGAAGGGCAACGCAATGGCAGCAACAAATATGGCAGCAGTTGTAACGCCCGAGTCGGATTACAACAGCAATGCAACAACGCCGGGATCACAGCAGCAGCAGCAGCAGCAGCAACAGCAGCTTGGGGTAGGTGGAATGCTTTGTGGTGGTGGTGGTGGTGGTGGTATTAGTGGTGTTGGTGGCGTCAGTGGCGTCGGTGGTGGCAACAATCTCAACTGCTCGCTGGCTTCCTCGCAAGACTTTACTCACGACAATTCCGATTATCAGTGGTTTCTCGACTACGGCTATCGGGATGGCTGCGGTGGCATGCAGCGCAGCGTGCTCAGCTCGCTGTCGGCGTCATACAATGCAATGGGCGACTTCATATACTATGAGGATCTGAAGAATCTGGACGCCAATCTGGCCGAGGTGGATATGGAAAGCTTTCGGGCAGAGGACATACACTCGCTGCTCTCTCAGCTGCCCGCCTATTGCAAGAGTTTGGGCGGCGCGAACAGTCGCCTGCAGCAATCGCTGCTGTTCCAACAGCAACACCAGCAACAGCAGCAGCAGCAGCAACAGCAATTGCAGCTGCAGCTGCAACACAGCAATATGATGAGCAACATGCAGCACATGGCGCACAACATGTCGCAGACATCGACCACCTCTACGAACGAGCTAATTGACAATTCATTTTGCAAATCGGAGCTGCTCTTCTCGCCCGTCAAAGAGTCGCACATATCGGTGGACTCGCTCGACATGGATGCCTACCCGGACGAGGGCGACATCATATTCACCTGCAACAAGGACAACTATACAATCGCTTTCGAGGGCAGCGTTCTCTACTCAGACGACAGTTTCTACGGTAAGCGCTTAGCTGGCATATGTTACTCTGACTATGATGATCATTGCATTCTCTGCCTCTTCACAGCGGAGCCCTGCGACATTGCCGCCAGGAACAAACAGAACTGCATCAATTTGCACAGCAATCTGGACGATATTGTTAAGCGCAACAAGGCCCTGGAGGTATCCATGTCACGCTCGGCCCAATCTTTTCAGCTGCCCAGCAAGTCGCCGAAGACGCCGACCAAAGCTCAACTACAGCGGTGAGGCAATGGAAACCAACACTGAAACACTTGCACGTACAGTGGCAACTGCTATGAATGGACAGTGGGAAAACTGCTAGGGTGTGGCCGGCCTGGGCTTGGCTACTTAGTTCAGCTTGGTGTGTAGGGTGTAGGGTGTAGGGTGTAGGGTGTAGGGTGTAGGGTGTAGGGTGTAGGGTGTAGGGTGTAGGGTGTAGGGTGTAGGGTGTAGGGTGTAGGGTGTAGGGTGTAGGGTGTAGGGTGTAGGGTGTAGGGTGTAGGGTGTAGGGTGTAGGGTGTAGGGTGTAGGGTGTAGGGTGTAGGGTGTAGGGTGTAGGGTGTAGGGTGTAGGGTGTAGGGTGTAGGGTGTAGGGTGTAGGGTGTAGGGTGTAGGGTGTAAGGTGTAGGGTGTAGAGTAGAGTGTAGAAGGTAAAGGATAGAGAGGATAGAGTATATAGAGGGTGTAAGGTAGAGGAAGTAGGGTGTAAGTTGTAGGGAGAGAAGCTGCTAAACTAATACGATATATTTTAGCGAAAGATCAATATTTTGATAACGATTTAAAGGAGTTACTCAGTTACTCATTTATTCTCGTTAATCAGAGGACAACTTGGAAGCATATAAAGAATTGATAGATATCTTAAAGGGTAGCTAGAGATATATAGTATGAGTATTACTCCTATTACCTTCAGGCTCTTTTTGAAAATACAATTTGTATTGATTTGACAGCACGTGAAATATGTGCAAGTATAGCATGAAATAGCTTAAAATTCTGAAAAGAAAAGGCTACTTTAGTTGTAGATACGCTTTCAACATGTCGACAAATATAGAGAAAGTAAAGTTTGTTTGTTGGTTAACAAATTCTGTTAACCTGTGCAAACACATATTGATAGACAGGTCAACAATTTGTAAGCTAGTTCAGGCTTAAAGTAAACATAGTTTGCCATAAACCATATATATATAAAGGGAGTTTTAGCAAATGTTCTAAATAAATAAAATATTAAGTAATATATTTTTAATAAATATATTTTTAATAATATATTAAGTCAAGTTGCATCAAAGTTTTGTTAGTTGCTAGAGCTGTTCGTTCGTAGAGAGCTCACTGTAAGTGCACATTAAAACACAGCCGCTCTCAGCACACTAAACACACTACACACACTCACACACACACACACCACACACATTCCCTTTGATTGGTTTTTGACTGTCGAGCAACGCACTGCGGATGTCTGAGTAAACCCACTTGGCGCTGTCCCCTTTTTGCAGGCCGCGTTGAGAGGTCATTTCAATTTATTTCAATTAAGTTTCATATTCATGGCAAGCAAATTGATGCTGGGCAGCGAGATCTCAACTGGGACAAACCGCGCAACTCGCAATACCAAAAAAAAAAAAAAAAAAATAAAAGAAAAACCAAAACTCGATTAGAAAAACCTTAAGTTGCAGGCGCCAGCAGGTAGCCGAACGGCGTTGGCTAGAGTCAAAAACCAATTTGCAAACTTTCCGACAAAGACAACAAAATTATAATGTGAAATGTTTGATGTGTCTGCGCTGTGTAAAGACGCTCGCTTTTTCTTGTTTCGCCCGCACGCAGGTATCCCTCGGGCAACAACAACAATGGAGGAGGAGGAGGAGGAGGAGAAACCATCATACTCACACGCCATTTGCCGCAATGCAGCGTACGCAAGAGCAACAGTCTACCAAATTTACACAGTGAGATGCTGCTCAGCGAGGACTTGCAGCAGCAGCAGCAGGAGCAGCAGCTGCAGCAGGATAAACCGGAGTCAGATCATTCTGGGCCTTTGAATGTCTCGCAGGCGATAAGTACTTCAACAATGGAATCGTGCACATCGCGTTCCAGAAATTTGCTGCCCTTGTGCCAGATGCCGATCTCAATCAGCGAGTCTATATCGGAGCGTCTGCAGCAGACGGACGAGCAGCTCAATGATGGCACGCCCACGCCAACGCCACAGCATCAGCAGCAACAGCAGCAGCAGCAGCAGCATCAGCATCATCATCATTCGCACTCGCATCAGCATCGCCACAAGCATCGCTGCGGCTGCGCACTGTCCTCCACTCAAGGCAGTCAGAACTTTTGCTCTAATGCTTCGCATGGCTCTGGCTCTGGCTCCGGGTCTGGCTGCGGCTCCGCCTCGTCGGGCAACTCAAATCCGGCCGCGTTCAATCTAGTCAAGCTGTTCATCAAGCAGAAGAGCAACAACAGCAGCAGCAGCAACAGCAACAGCTGCGCCCAGGAGGAGAACCAGGCCTGCGCGCTCACCTGCATGGACGTCTCCTCGGGCTGCTGGCCGTCAAGCGACGCCGCCGTCTCCAGCTGCAGCAGTGGCTCGCTGGAGAAGCGGCTGCGCAAGAAGAGCATGCACGACTCGGGCAAGGGCTCCGCTGTGAGTCGCCACGACGAGGATGAGCACTACGAGGATGCCGAGACAGCCGCCACGCCGAAGCGGCAGCTGCGCGCGCGCTGCGAGGCGCTGTTCTATGACGACGGCGCCAGCTCCAGCTCGACGGGCTCGCTGACGGCCACCAATTCGCCGGCACATCGTCGCCGCAGCATGCCCTTGCGCAATCCGCAGCTCTATCAGCTGGCAGCCAACTCGCAGACCCAAGCGCAGACCCAAACGCAGATGCAGACGCAGACGCAGTGCAGCCAACAGTCGTCGGAGGCCAGCAACTCGGAGCAGTTGACCGAGGTGCCAATGGCTGGAGCTAAGGCACGGCGTGGCTCCAGCAATCGGCCCCTGTCGTGCGCCTCCAGCTCAGAGATGATCACGCGCTCCATTCAGACATCTTGTGGCTCGCTGAGCACAACGCACAGCAGCCTGAGCGAACGCTATCGATGCGTGCCGCCCTCGTTTCTGGCCAAGCTGCACAATTTGGGCGAGCAGTGCGAGGCGCCCATCTACGTGATCTATCCGAACTACGCGCTGCCGGATCTGGGCTTCGTCAAGACCAACAGCAGCAGCAGCGACGTCATCTTCACGCCCTTCAACTACAAGATGACGCTGGATAGCGCCGGCGTCGGTGCCGGCGCCAGCTCGACGGGCTCTCTGAGAAAGCAGCGCAGCAGCCAAAGTGCGCATGAAAATGAGCTGTTCAAGACGCTGGATTATAAGCACATTTCGGATTGGCAGTCGCTGGTGACGCTGCTGCCCGCGGAGTACCGGCGGCGCCTGCAACACATTCCTGAGGTGCGTCAGATTGCGAGTCAGTTGGACGCGGAGCTGTCGCAGCGTCCACTCTTCTGCATGTCGCCGCCGATACGGCGCAATCGAGCGAGCATTTGCGACTGCGCCAAGAACTTGCAGCAGACTCAGCTGGACGAGGCGTCCAGCTCGGGCTCTAGTCAGCCGCCCAGCTCGGGCTATCGCGGCTCCTCGACGCTGCTCACCGATTCGGAGGTGGACGCGGACCCGTTGAAGCAGATGTATGTCTATCAATATGAGCAGCAGCGCATGGACTCGGGCGTGGAGACGAGTCCAGCCAGTCGGCCGCAGCCGATGCCGCGCAGCATCCTGCGCAAGGCGAACTCAGCGCAGATGCGCACAAAACGCAATTCCATGATTGAAGCCAAGCAGACGCAGCAGTTGTCGAAGCTGGAGAAGCGACGCAGCCTGCAGGAGCCGCCCTACAACTACGCTCTGGGCTCCACAGACGAACTAGCCGAGGTCTTCGAGGAGGAGGAGCAGCAGCAGCAGCAGCAGCAGTCAGTCAACCCAACGCAGCCAACCAAACAGCGACTTTCTCGCAAGGATCTGGACGCGCGGGCACGAGCTGAAAACTTTTTGGCCTCGTTGCCTCGCTCGGAGCTGAAGTATTACGCGGAGATAGCAGCGATTCTAGAGTCTTCCGGCGAGCAGGTGCAGTACGATGCGGCGGCACTGAAGAAGGAGGTGAGCCGAGTGCTCAGCCAGCAGAAGAAGGTCTCCTTCAACGATGTGGCCAACTGTGAGGCTGAGCTGCAGCAGCTGCAGGCGAAGCGCTTTACGACGCCGCCGAATTCGCCAAACATTTCCATAGCTGCGCTGCAGCGACGCGACACGCTCGACGTCCAGGAGCAGCGCAAAATTGAGAGCAATCGCTTCAAGCGTCTGCAGATCCAGTGGGAGCTCATGAGCAAGGACTCGAGCATGCTCAAAGAGCTGGCCAGCGAGCAGGCCACCAAGAGCGGTGGCTCCACGCCTACCTCGACGAACTCAGCCAATTCCAACTCAGCGCAAAAGTCGCGCATACCGCGCCCAGTCAGCTACCCAGCGGGCAGGTGAGTCCAAGCGAACGACAGAAACTGAATTTGTTTTCGCAGTTTTTGGTTTTTGAATATTTTCGCTAAATTTGATTTCTTCTTCTTTGTTTTCCATTTGAACATCTATCATTTGGCATGATTTATGTTTGTGTTTTTTTTTTGTGAACTGATGACAGAAGTCCGAAGCCAAGTGCCACAACGCCGGCTGTCAGTAAAAGTAACAGAAATTCGCCAGCTAATGTTATCTCTCCACAAATCTGCAGAGTCAGCGGCGTGCACGATGCGGCCAGCAGTGGCAAGTGCAGCACCCGATCTCCCAGTCGCATTGTGCAGCCGAAGCGCTACAGCCTGGCCACCACGCCCACTTCCTCAGCCACGCCGACGGCTGGACGTGCGCGCACACCCACAGCCACACGCGGAGCCGCACCCGCAGTCACTGCTCCAAATACACCCAAGCGTCAAAGTGCTGCAGCAACGTCCAGGTATGAGCAGGAGGCGCTTCAATAACGAGATGGCAGCTGCAGATCATTGCAGATCATTGAGGAAATGCGATGTCTGAATTGATAAAGCAGCAGCGAAAGTCTCTTAGCTAAATGCTTGTAAGATTTCTGAAAGGCAGATGCAGTTCTAGCCACATTCCGCAGCCAAGTTTAGCAACCAAATGTCAAATTGATCCGCAGTTAGATCACAAAACAGATCACAAGATCTTCCAAGTTTACGTTTGAGATTAGCATGTCAGTTCCTCGAATTTCAGTCTTAAATTCAGCTATGAAATTTTGTAGCCAAAACTCAGCAATCAGCAATCAGTTTTGCTGAATTCAGAATTCAGCGCACAAATTTAGCAGTGAATATTTAGCAATTTAAATTCAGCAACTAAGTTCAGCAACTAAATTCAGCAGCAAAATTCAGCAGACAAATTCAGCTGTCAATTCAATTGCCAAAATTCCCCAGTCAAAATTTAGCAGGCCAAATTCAGCAACAAAATCAGCAATAAAATTCAGAAAATAAATTCAGCTGTCAAGTTTAGCAGTTAAAATTTAGCATCTAAAATTCAGCAACTAAATTCAGCAGGCAAAATTCAGCAACTAAATTCAGCAGACAAATTCAGCTATCAGATTCAATTGCCAAAATTCCCCAGCCAAAATTCAGCAGGTCAAATTCAGCAACAAAATCAACAATAAAATTCAGCAAATAAATTCAGCTGTAAAGTTTAGCAGTTCAAATTTAGCATCTAAAATTCAGCAACTAGTTCGACCAGTATCAATTAGATCAATTTATTGCAAGAACTTTTCTCAATAATATTGCAAATATTAAAGTAACACCAAGAATAGAGTTCTTTGACGCATTCCAAATGAGCTGACAGAAGTAGATATTCAGCAACAGGCAGCATTACAAGAATAAAGGAAACTTGTCTAATAAAGTAGCTTAAATCACATCTCAGTCAAATGCAATTCAGCGCCAATTTCGTTATTCAATAGCCACAAATCATATAATTTTAAACTGCTGCAGACATTACTAATCCCAACTTCTTTGCCTTGCAGACCCACATCGCGAGTGCGTTAACAACGGCAGCGCTGAATAGAAGACAAGCGACCTTACTGGACGAGGGATTGAAAGGCGTTTAACAATATCCAAAACCAACTCAAACATATTGAAAGAAAAACAAGAAAACAACAATGAAACATTGTATAAAATATATATAGATTAAGGCTTTGCGCGGCTCGTTTGCTTAGACAACTGGCCACAGAAGTGCGCCTGGGTAAAGTGATACCAGAGAGAGGGAGAGCGAGAGAGATGGAGAGAGTTTTAGATCAAAGTAAGATCGGATCAGGCGCACAGCGGTCAGTCGCAAGTGCTAAAGTATTTTTTGATTGATATTTAAGTTCAAGTGCAAGCAATAGCGGAGGTAGCTAAATTTCTTTCGTTTTCCTTTTTGACAATTATACAAGACATAAATGCCAATATGCAAATATTTTGATGTATATATACACACACACACACACACACACAGCCACACACACTCACACGCAAACTTAAAAGTTATTTCCATTTAGCTAATCAAAAAGAAAAGATAAACATATTTATGACACACAAATTTATACCTATGATATATATATATATATAAAGATGTACGTTATGCTGATTATATAAGTACATTCGGGGACATGGAAGGTTTGATAAGCGTGAGACGAGGAAGAGATAGTGGAAAATGCGTAATGCTCAAGTCTATGATTGATGCAGACACATTCATTATGCCTAAAAGCAAATAATAATATTGCACAGGCCAACAAAATTGAAGGAAATTTCATAATCAAGCAGCAGGCAATACTTTCCAGAGGGTCTTTGACTGGCTGTCTACGAAACTAGGGCCTATGAGGACAAAGATGCAAAGCATTCAAGCTGCTATAAATATGGTAACTTCTCAGCTGCGACTAGTTAGTGAAATGTTTTAAAGTCTTTCTATATCACTGAAATATCGTCTATTGAATTTACTAACCAACTGCAACCCACATCACCTTCTTCCTGCGCTCACTACCATCAAGTCTTCTTCAGCAGCTGATAACTTCTTGACATATAAAGATTTTCGAACATTTCAAAATGGTTTTTTTGAGCAGAGAAATAGTAGTAAGAGAAAGCCAAGGCTTGAAATTGTACAACTTTGATATTGAAATATCTGAGAAGATATTTCTGGCCCAGTTTAAGTGACGACTGCAGCAAGTGAAAAACCTTGTGGAAGCTAAAGTTTGACTCGTGTATTGAGATATCAAATGCATATTATTTGGCCTTTTACAAAACTGAGTAAATCAATTTTTACATTGCCTTCAATATATTTAGCGAAAAACACAGAGAGAGAGACAGAGAAAGCGCTTAGCAAATTTGTAGCTTTGACAATGATTTTGGGAATTTTATTTTTGCTTTTACTTGAGTTTTTTGAACTGCTTTTTGCTTTGCCTAAGCCTAAGTTCAAGTGATTTCAGATCGTACGATTTAATATTGTACTATATAGACGCCTACATTAATTACTCCTACTATGATTTGTACTTCAATCTAAAATCAGAAGAAGAAGAAGAAGAAGAGAAACTAGCTATTCTTAATTACTGGAAGACATAACTTATAGTTTAAGCCTTAAACTTAACCGACTTTTGTATCCTTAATTGTATAGACATTTTTATTGTATATCATATTTACAAGCGGAAGAAAACATAATGTATTTGTGGGTGAACTGTATCATGGAGAAGGATATGCGGGAGAATTAATTATATATATAAATATATATAAACAAATATATATTATAAATAATGCAAAAAAGAAGAGAAAAAACAAAAAAAAATGTATAAAACACAAATTCAATAAAAAATATTAATAAAGAAAAAGTATTATCAAAATCAAGTTGAATTTTTGTTTTGTTAAACGAACTTAAGTGAGTTGAAGCTGGTGTGAAAACTATATAGAAGTAGAATATAGATTAGTTATCATATAATTTAGAGTTATAAATGTTTAAGTTGTATAATTTTATTATTGAATGCTCAAAGCTGATTAACTAGAATAGATGTTGCCTTGAAATTTAATATCTTATACATTGAGTACATTGAAAATAATAATAATTAAAATAGTTCTGGGAAAATGCTCAGAGGAGCGGCAGCCTCTAATATATATTCCTGATCAGGTTGACGAGCTGAGTCGATCTAGTTTGCTCGTTTGATTGTCCACAACTGTTCGTTTTTCCCTCCGTCCATCCGTCTGTTCATCCGTTTGTTCGTTCATCTGAGCGTCTGCCTCTGTGTGTCCATTTGTCAGTCCACTCTAGAAACTTGACAATTTATATGCATATTATTGTATATCAAATCAATTATCATATTTATCGATTACTTATTCCAATTACTTATTATCGATATTAGTCTATAATTCGAAATCCTTTATAAGCTTAGCTGGCATACCAGCAAAGCATGAAAAATTTTTAATTTACTATAATTTATTTACTATTCAATTTAGCAAGTGATGATAGATTTTGAAGAATTCGTATTTTATCTTTGTCCCATTCAGCGAAAAATTTGAATTAAAATTTATATGAAATAGTTTTGCAGACATCTGCAGGTTTTCATTGGTATCTGTTAACTAAGAAAGTGCATCTGATACACAGATTATTTAATTGGTAACTTGCCATAGTAAAGCCCATGAGCGCAGCCCAAGCGCAGCCCAAGCGCAGCCCAAGCGCAGCCCAAGCGCAGCCCAAGCGCAGCCCAAGCGCAGCCCAAGCGCAGCCCAAGCGCAGCCCAAGCGCAGCCCAAGCGCAGCCCAAGCGCAGCCCAAGCGCAGCCTTAGCGCAGGCTCTGCTAAAGAGTGTTTGCTTATGTATGTGTGCGTGTTTGTATGTGTGTGTGTGTGTGTATGTGCATGCATGTATAAACGAAGCTTAGAATGATAATAATAGCAGTTCTGTGCAGGATTTTGGGGCATCACCCAGCACCACTCAGTGGGACACTTCCCACTGGAACAGTCTTACCAAAAATCAGTTTTACTTTGATTTTTGATATGAATGCAATATGAAATCAATTTATTTATTCTATACAGATTAGCCATATGCCTGCCTAGTTTGCTGAGCAGTAAATTTGAATAATACTAAAAAATATCGAAGCTCGTTTGGCTCGTGGGAATTTCGTTCAATTCGGTACACGCTAAAGCACACTTGTGCCTCAACTTAGGTAGTTAATTTTTCAAAATGAATGCCTTTAAAGTTTTATGGGCAACAATTAAAATACATTGCTACCTTTGCGCACACACGCACACACACACACATACACATTGTGCTTAAAGCATATTTACAATTATACGCACTGTAGGCAGAGGCAGAGGCAGAGGCGGAGGCAGCGGCAGCGGCACTCGCACAGGCATCTTTATTAAACTTCGTTGTAATTACAACAACATGTGTTGTGCTACTTTTTACTATGTGTGTGTGTGTGTGTGGGTGTGTGGGTTTGCATACATTTGCCTAATTAAATAAAATAATGTTAACGCAAAAGTTGCAGAGCGCGCGAGAATATGCGTTGCGCCTTTTTCTCAGCTCGAATTTGACTTGAAATTGGCAAAGAAGTTTGACCTGCGCGACTAGCAAATACCCTGCCTGCATACAATTGTCTGTCGGCATATGGCGAGGGTATGTAATGACGGTGATTTGCTGTTAATGTGTGTATCTATACATGTGTGTGTGTGTGTGTGTTCTGTGTGCGTTTGTATGTGTCTCTGATAACACTGTAGAGCAAGGCGCTTGGCACAAATGTCAAGTGATATGAGAGCAGCTTTTACTGTAGATTTCCAGTTTGTGGGTAAGAAACTTTGACATTAACCTAAAGGTTTATAATACATATAAGCAGATACGAGGTGTGTTCAAAGAGTATCGCGACTTTCGATTTGTCCATTGAAAATTCTTTGTACTTTAATTTTCTACTTATAGCCCTCGTTTATGAGCTCAGTTTGGACCTCGTTGAGTGCCCATATTTGATAGCTGTTCTGTTTGGACGTCTTTGCATGTTTCAGTTGCAGTATAAATATCAATTGTTGAGACTAATGATGCCGCAGTTAGCGTCTGCCTTCGACTCTTTCTAGTTCTTCAGAACTGAAGAGGTCCGTGAGAGAGCGAAGTTTGAGTAGTTTAAGACGGCATCGAAGCTGAAGAAGAATTACAAAAACTGAGAGCTTTGAGTATGGCAAATAATATGTAGTGAGGATTCTTTGCTGGTTACAAAATAGATATTTCTGAATAATTTTTGAAAATTCACATTTGCTTCAATTTTTGATTGGCGAGTGGCGCATGATCAGCTTGTTGGCAATTTGGCCTCAATTGATGCCCTGTTATGCACTCATTAATATTGTGTTGGAGCTCTGCCAGAATTCTGTATTGTTAGCTGAAGCCAAGTGCCGCTCACTCAAGTCGCCAAGTTTCAGTTTTAGAACTGCCAAAATTCTTGGTTTGTCTGAACGTGGCTTAGCGCCACAGCTGAGCTGAAGTCGTTAGACGATTCATGATCAATTTATGCTATAAAGCTCAAACTAATAATTTGTGATAGAAGCTAGAAAAGGGCTCAAAATGAAGCTATTTCTGGGTGAAGGCAAAGGCCAAACTGATTTGAATCTGAATAAAAAATTGTTCAAGCCAAAATTGTTGGCTCTTTGATTAGGTAAGACTTCAAGCAGTTCACAGATTCAAATAGAAAAAAAAACTTTAGTTTTGTTAAACAGTGTAATTATCGTTTTGACAGAGTCAACTCTCTACCTCTCTCTCTCTCTCTCTTTCTCTCTATGTGGGCGCCTCTCACTCCATTGGAAATACGTTTGCGCGTGGGTTGAGTGGGCTTTTGGCTGAAGAGTTTTTGGCTAACTGTGTTAAGGCTTTTTGCCTGTTGTTAAGTAAATATTTAGCTGAGAAAATTCACTTCGAATTTGTTGGCCATTAAGTTTGCTCATTTTCTGCTGCTGCTGCTGCTGCTGCTGCGACTGTTCCAACATCAATTTGCATACAAAATTGTTGTTTTATTATTGCGGCATTTGGCAAATACAATTTAAAATTTTGATTAATTTGCGGCCAACTTCAATGGCGGCTTACCACTCGCTCATACACATGCAAATATTGCTGTCAAGCGAAAAGCAAAAGTGCATAAACTATGCTGGAGTTTCCACAATATTTGCATTGAAATATTTTTCGCAAAAATAATTACATGCACATGGCCCAGAAGGCAGGCGCAAGGTAACGGGCGGGGCGGGGCGGTTTGAGTCAGGGCAGGGCACGCTGTTTATGACTGGAGACAGCAGACAGCAGACAGCAGACAGCAGACAGCAGACAGGAGACATGGCACAGGCGACCGCTGCACGAGCTTTTCTGTGGCTTTGTTTTTTTTTTGTGTTTTGTGTTTTTGGCAAATGTCAGGACACGACACGGCTCGACAAAGCCAAACGGCAAAGAAAACTTCTGCTGTCGCTGCTGGTTGTTGTGGCAGCTGCTGGGGGCCCTGCGGGCACGCGATGCACAAGCGAAGCACCCAAAGACCCGCAAACCCAAAAACTGCAAACAGCAAAGCAAGAGCGAAGCAATAAAAGGTCACATAATAAAATGCAATTGATATTCAAAAGGGAAATTGCAGCAAACAATCAAACAACGTCGACAGCGGCAGGGGCTGATAACGGAAGCAAATTGGCCTGCGGCGAATTTGCGCGCCTGCGGCGAATTGCGCCGAAGGGGCGCCATATGCCCGTTGCCTGCTGCTTTGTGGCAGAAGCGCATGCTCCTCTGCCGTTACAACGTGTGGCGCGTCGCCTGCGGCGCGTGGGGCTGCCCCCTGGTGCGGCGAATTGCAAGCGAGCACCGTTAAAGGCCTGACCTAGTTCAACGTGTGTGCCAGTGTGTGGATTGGCTTTCTTTTTTGGCCAACATTTGATGGCGCCGTTATTGTTGCATGCCATTTTTGTTAGTTCTGCGTGTGGTTTGATTTGATATTTGCACCTGCACCTGCACCTGCACCTGCAGCTGCTCCTGTTCCTGCATATTGATTGATGACACTCCACTGCCTTTGGCCTAATGGCCGCAGCAAATTAGACAACGTTGTTACAGCAACTTTAAAAGTTCAGTGCAACCGCCGCCCCTTGCCGTTTTCAATTTGGCCCGCAGCGGGGCGCCTCGGCCACAAAATATGCAAACAATTTTCAATTAAAAATCAATTTTATGCTTCAACTGCAGCTAAGTGCAAAATGGCCAAAATGCCAAACATGGCCAAAACGAAGGTGGCTCACGAATTGCGCAAATATCAAGCCAAGTTAATGGTCCCAACACATGCTCAACTTTCTGCTGCTTCGCCTTTAATCAGCGCCAATATCTAATAAAAATTGAAGATAACTAACTTTTTCGGGGCCAACGAGAAGTTTGCAACTCAACTGACAAAGATGCACGAATTTGCATTTAATTTGCAGGACTTTTCTATTATATACCCTGGACTTGATGGCGACAATGGGTGTATACGGGTAGAAGCTGAACTGGGCAGAACCTATAGGGTGTATTTATGATAGACTAGCAGCATGTTGACTTAACATTTATTCTGATTACGCTTCTGTCTGAATGCATCAATCTCGAGAACTACAAAAGCTAGCGGCTTGAAAGTTGAAATTTGCATTCTTGCGTTTCGTCTGCAGCTTAAAATAATATTTTTTCTCCAATCCCGCCTGCCTGCTACGTAATAACGATAAATATCGATACTTTGAGCTGGTTTTTCAGCCATAACTTGAAAACTATTTAACATAGACAAACCAAATTTGGCATGTAACTTTCTGAAATAAATACTCAGAATATGTTTATTATAAATTTTAGATATCTACTCTATAATCTTTAAAAATAAGCAAACATTTTCCATTTTACATGTTACAGTCTTGAGCTTGTGCATGCATACTCAACAAGGTGTCAAGTTACAGCTCTGAAAATTTCATTAAGCTCGTGCATCTAGAACTGGAGTTCAATCGAGCTAATTGCTATAGGGAGGAGTCTCTAGTGCTCCACCTGTCTGCATGTGTGTGCCTGTGGCTTTAAGTTTTGCATTTAAAATAAACATAAAATGTTTGAAGCATTTGACGGCTAATTCTCAGTCAGGGTAACTACTAGTCAGTCACAGCCAACGTCAGCCTTTAAACTTGTTTTTTCTCTGCTCTTTTAGAAATACAAAACTTGCGCGAACTGTAGAAAGTTAGAAGTAACAGTAGCTGCAGCTGCAGCTGTTGCATGGCCAAGCAGCGGAAGCCATTTGACCAGCTTGACATGTAACCAAAAGTTGAAGCCAAGCAAACTGTTGTGCGCGCCCCTAAAGCGGGGCTGAGTGGGCGATATTATGGCAATTAGATGCGGCAATCAGGAGGGGCCAAAGGACAATAGTTAAAGACAAGACAAGGTGGCAGATAACACTTCAGCTTGCAACCAGTCTAAGATATTCCAACAAGACGCTGGATGGCGTTAGTCAAGGATCGCCTGCTTATGGCCGCATTACATGCACTCAACTTCGAGTCGAGTAATTGGCAAATTGATGGCCAAGCGAGTTCCGCGTTTAGAAATTTTCATAAAACTTTTTATGGCTGCCATTTTGTGGCTGCGCACATACAATTGTTGCCAATCTCCCACAAAAGGCAAACGAGACATGTGCCGTGCCTGCGCTCGGCTCTTGTCATGGGACTCTTCAAAATGCATGGCCAATATTCCTGTAGAGTATTATTACAGCAGTTCACAGTTCCAGCCATTCAGCCAGCCAACCCACATATCCAATTACGTTTATAGATATTGCTCACATTCACCCAAAAAAAAGCAGAAGAACAAGAAGAAATACTCCCACAATTTAGCCGTAAAAATGTACGGAAAAATTCCTTAAATAAAGCTTAAGCATTCGCTTAAACAGCAGACCAGGAGCAAGTGCAACATTCTAGCGCCAATTGTCAGGGGGCGTGTCCAAGTTTGGCAATTGCAACGAATCCTTTTTGGTATCCTGTGCACAATGAGAGTGGGGTATATTGGTAAGAGCTGTGGCTGTTCAAGTTGAGAATCTTAGTCAATCGAGGCCATATTCAGCTGTCCCTTTGATCTCAACCATCTCGAGAACTACAGCAGCTAGCGACTTGGAATTTAAAATATATATTCTTAAAAAGTTCACTTAGCATAAGCTTTTTATTTTTTTCAATAACTACCATGTTTTTCATTAAATCGATAAATATCGAAATGTTGATTTGGTATTTAGGGCACATTTTAAAGATCAATCAAGCTACAGACAGCACACTTGGTATCTAGGCTTTATTAATAAATATAAAAATTAATACAGTTTAAAATTTTGGATAAATAATCCACTTCGACATGATATCGAAGAAACCCTCTTTTGTTAAGCCTTAGATACTAAGATTTTGGTATATACACACACACTTACAAGTCACATTTATGCTCTGCAAATTTCATTAAGATAGCAAGTTCCAAGTTCCATCAATCTAGTTCTCATAGTGGGAAGCTGTAAGAATAAGCGCTTGCATATGCATAGGTCTGTAAGTGATTCCGCTTATAAGTGAGAATTCTGGAATGAAGAAAGAAAGGAAAACAGTAAAACCACGCTCTACACATCACTGCAAGGCATCTACTAGTCGAGCATTCCCCATCTATTAGCCCCTCCCTTGCTTTTCTAATCCTTGTCACTTGTCGTCGCAGTTTATCGATTTGCCTGCACTCAGCTTTAACTAGAGAAGTTAACTTGGCCAACTCATTAGAATTGCGCCTGGAATCCTGGCTGGATGCCTATGCCACTCGCAGTTGTAGCATTATAAATTAATACCAGGAATTAGTGGAAGACCCGCATATAAAGGTAAGCGAACTGAACACAGACAACACGAAGCGACAGGCCCATTAGTCAGGCGACTGCTGCAACCCTTTGGCAGGCATTTACTTACCACTCCATTAAGCCATATATGGATCGGGTAACATATATAACTGGAGCTGAGTGAGTACGATAAGAGCTGCATAATTATTGATTAAACCAATCTGGCAATTTCATTTATGTAAACCCTCATTACTTCCCCTACTCGAATGTAGGCATATATAATTTCCTTGAGGCTTAATACTGCTTTATGATGTGAGAAGAGCATATTAGTTTTCTGTAGTCCAGCTGTCTGCGTGAGCTGAAATTTGATATATATATGTACTTCCTGCTGATATAGTTAACTGGTGCGGGTATTCCAAGTCGAGCATGTCTGTGTCTTCTACTATAGTCTTGGAATTTCATATACTCCAGTCTAACTTTTTTGCCATATGTATATCAAATTATATAGCTATGCCTGTAGGAGGCGTGGCAAATCAAAGAAAAACTTTAGCTTCTTCAGCTTTAAGGATAAAGCATGAAAATATTGTAGTTTAATGAATGCTGACTTCTGCTGCATCTAGAGCTGGGGCATCCACAAGTCTAGCATTTGGATTACTGCTGCTCTACAGGTAGACATCAGGCAGTCGGACATAGCCGACAATTGCTGTGAACATTCACTTAAAACGAAAATTGCAGTCGCTGCACATTGATTGGCAGGTGAGGCATATAGGAAACAGGATCTGCTATATCATTAGCAATATGTAATTAGTGCGCGCAGCTGAAGGAAGACTAGTCAGGCTTGAATTGATATGCTTTTTGAATGCAGATGCATGACAGACTTAAGAGCAGCTTGGAGTTGACTCCCGTCCAGTGTGAAAATCGAGTCAAAGAGAAGGAAACTGTGTTGTGAGCTCCAGCTAGTGGACAGTGGTATTGAAACAACAAAGACAAGGAAAGTCATGGGGTATGCACGCTCCTAGTCAAAGCAACAACGCAAAGACATCCACTCACATCTACCTGTGTGCATAGTCAGCTGTGTAGGTATACGAATAAAACTATTACTAACTTTTTTAAGCAGGCAACTATAACTTCAATTAACTAAAGATAGTGGCGCTGGGGTAAGTACTACAGAAAGTTTTCGCTTGCGTGTGCAGCAGACGCAACTAAGTAGCAACGGGCGTATACTTAATATTGCGCGTGTTTATTATCTGACGTCGCGTCGCGGTTACATAAACATCAGGGTCGTAAATTAAAATGACACGTTTTGCATATTTATACACACACACTGGCACACACAGAGAGAGAATAACTATAAAAAGTTAATTATTCAATTAAATTACACTCGAAGGCGTTGCAGATGTCGCATTCGGCAAATGCCTGACGACCCATAAAACTGACACGGCCAACGCGCACGTCAGAAGAAGGCAGGACAACGGCAGCGCGGCTGTCCAGCCAGACAATGCACCGAAATCATATAAAAATCATGTTTATTTCATTTGCATTATAAAACGAGGCCCATTAAATTCACTTGCCTCAGCTGGCCCAGGCCCAGGCCCAGGCCCAAGCTTCGTGCTCGAGCTCGCATTTTAAAAACAATAAAACGCAAAATGATTGACAAATATGCCCCAAAAATAGAAGCCACGACTACCCAGATATGTTGGCAGCGTTGCCACATGGCAACATGCAGACGGCGAGTCCAATTGACGGCGCAATGCTCGCTCAGCTTTTTGAGATGTGAAGCGAATATGCGCGCAGTTGAGTCTGCCTAGGGTTTTCCGATCCACCAACTGCCAATGGACTTAACTTATGCTTCATAGAGCTTGCTGTGGCTCAGCTCAACAGTTATTCAGCAACAGAACTCAGCTTGCATAAAATATAATTTGGCCACGCCTTGAGCGCAGCTATCATATGGAGTATTGCTGATCTATCTGTAGAGAAGCTCAACAGGAAGTAAGGAAATTTTGTCACTCGAGCTGTTCAGCTGCAGAATGTAGTCTTTGTAGATGTGCCTCAATATAGATGGGAAAATTTAAAGCTCGACTTGTAGAGGAGACTCTTCATAGTGGGCTTTATATGTGCCCATCTGTGTCATATGCTCAATGAGATATAGAGACCCATATTTATATATCTGTTTGTAGAAGAGTTTCAGAGCGCTGTCTAGTTCAAGTTGAGAGTAGATTGCCATTAAAAGACCATAGAACATCTTAATCATGGTTCTACAGCGTTGCTCTGTCCACATTTTGGGCAGTCTAGTAGACTTCAGAAGATATGGCTTTCCAGCTATGCAACAACTTTAAAGAGTCATACAACATCATATATAGTTGTCTGCTTATAGAGAACGTTCTGAGTTGAGTATAGGTTAACAGATATTAACATCATAATTCCAGCTCTACTTCAAAGCGCTTTTCTGATTCAATTTTCATATTCTAGTTGTCTTTGGAGGATGTGAGCTACCAGATATGCCACGCTTTGAATGCGTCATATGACGTCATATTTCCAGCTCTAACCTCTAACCATATAAGACAAAAGTCTAAGATCTATCTGCAGCTATCATGAGAGTGATTCAATTCAGCTGCAGCTGAAAGCCTTCAAGCTTCGATTTTATGCCATTTGCTGCTGCTTGAAAAGGTATAAACTTGTTATTTTGCTATGAGCATATAGACAATAAGAATATATTTAAGATAAGTGTCATATCTTTAAGGAATTAAATTAAAGGAAACCTCATAAAATGTGACACATCTCCAGGAGCAGCTCACAAAGAATCTGAATGCTTGAAAAGGCGCGGCTTCACATGCCAACTTTCAAGTGTCTGATAAAAAACCAATATACCCTCTTGCATTGCCGTGAGCGAGCATAATTACGCCCTTAGCAGCAAAGCAGCACGGCATCACGCAAGCCCCGTTGGGCCCGTTGCTCTAGAAACAGGCGCTGCCAGAAGGGTGTACGAACGCATTTTAATGAGCTGTGGAAGAGGAGATGTGGCAGGGGTAGGGGCAGGGGCAGGGGTAGGTGCTGAGTGACCCCTGGCGTTGAAGGCAAAGGCAAAGGCAAAGGCAAGCGCTGGCTGTCCGTCAGCCCGAGGGGTTAGAGGTGAGGCCAGCTCGTGCTCGCACTCGTGCAGTTGGAGCAAAGTGAACTGAAGTAATATAATGTCCAGGCGAACCGTTTTATGCGTGACCGTGTCCTTTCCATGCTGTTGTTGCTGTTGTTGCTGTTGTTGCTTTGCTTGTTGTGTGATTAATTCGCGCAAAGAGTTGTGCGCTTCCGTTTCCGGTTGTTGTGCGGTACACATTTCACAGGAGGCTGCATGTGTGTGTGTGTGTGTGGGTGGGCGTGGCATAAAATTAATTGTTTTGTACCCAACGAGGCTTAAAAACACATGCTCATGTAAGCAACGTCCGCTGCACGTTGCTCATGTTTGCGCCCAGCCCCCGCTCCACTCCACTAGCCCCCTTTCAGCGCTGCTAACAACTATCCTAGTCCCGACACACACACACACACGACGGTCACCAGGCAACGTTTGACGATTTGCTCAGAGCTCCACACGCATTTGAGATAAGAGCAGCGCCACGGGTTTTGCCTTTTGCGAGCAATTAATATGAAAATCAGGCACACTTATCTTAATTAGTTAGTCGCTTATGAAAGGCAGAACCAAAACGACACGACTCTAAAAAACACAACTCTGCACGTGTATTCGTGTGTGTGTGTGTGTGTGTTAACGTGGCTTATTATGACACTTCACACATATAATGCTGAGCGAATTGTGCAATGCAAGCAAGTGCCACGTTTACTTCGAATGCAGCTCGCTAAGCCTGGGGGACTCGACTGCGGCCTGCTGCTAATTCGCGTTAAATACTCACAAATACATCTGTAAACATATATATATAGATGCATATGCAATGCCTTCAAAGAGTTGCCACATTTATGTGTATGTCAATGTGGTAGAAATAGAAAATATTTATGGCAGCGAGCTAGAACCTAGAACCTATTGAAAAAGGGCGCGCCAAAAGGGTACAATGATTTTGTGTGAAAATAGACTAGGTCTGTTTATAAATTATATAAATATACATATTATATATACGTATGAATATCTATGTGTGTGAATGCATATTGTCTTAATACTCGTAACACATCAACTGATAATTGCTTGTGAGCTTCTACAGTTCCTCTTTTCTCGCAGTCTCTATTAGCTCAATGGTCGTCCTATCCTGAAAGTGGAAAGAGTCAAAAATCGATAAACGAATATTCACGAACTGACCTCACATTACAGACGAATATCATACAGTATTTTGATATACTTAATTAGCTCAATGAGCTTAGTCTAGTCGCTAGTGCTAGACAATCCAACTAAGCCATTGTCGAGCTACTCATACATCTATCTACTTAGACACACGCTAGAGTGTTTAAATTCGAATTGTATATATGTTCCATATTGTAAGTAGAGCAGATTTCTTATTATATTTTAATAACTCAACACATTTCGGAAAAGTATCGATACTTTGATTTAGTTTTTGAAGCATAACTCGAAGACTATAAAAGCTACAAATACCAAATTTGGTATGCAGACTTAGCTAAGGAATACAATTTTTATGAACATGTCTTTATATAGCTAGCTTAACCAAATCGCATCATAATGATATACGAACTTTCAATTTAATTACTAGAGCTTTGATATTTGGTTTACACGCACATTTAGCTGCCACATTTATGCCTCAAAAATTTCATTAAGGTCGTACAACTAGAAGTCGAGTTCAATCAGTCCACTGCTCAAAGTGGATAGCTGCGAAGAGAGCAAGCGTAGCAGCTGCATGCCTTTAAGTGTGTGTGCGCATGTGTTTCATTATACAGCTGTAAGCATAGTAACAGCTGCACTAAGGTAAAGTGAAAGTAGATTCAGGGTGTCTACAAGTCGGGCATAGCCTAGACTGCGCACTCTAACTTGTTTATAGACTACTTTGTTTCCTTTTCGTTTCTATTTTTGTATATTTGCTGGCTGTTCTTTGTCTGTGCATCCTTTATTCGCTACAAATTTACAAATGCTGTGCAGCGACTACAATAAACAACAGCAAAAATGTGAATGCATAAAAACAAATGCAAACGCCCTTTACACGAATATTTCAAATACTCTCAGACACACACACACACACACATATATATATGTATATTTATATATATGTATATATATATGTATATATATGTGCCTTGAAATATGCAGCATTGAACAAAAATATTGCACAGCATTTTATACAATTTTGAATCGCTTCAAAGGCAACTACAAAAATATTCCCAAAGCATTTTCCTAGTTTTTTCTATTCATTTATGCATTCCATTTGCTGAATGTTTCTAACTTCTTTTTGTTATTGCTTATGCTGAGCTGATATATGTTTTATTGTCGCACTGAGTCACCTACTGATTGGCAGATAAGTGTAATCGTTGGCCACATTCCTCGAGCATTTTCACACACTGAGTGGAAAAACGGAATTGTAAAAGTTCATTATTAACCTTCAATCAAATGTTTGTGAATAGTTTCACTTGGAGTATGGCAATGGGTGATGGAAAAGGCAGAAAGAGACGGCCGAGTTGATCTAGTCTAGTCTCTACGTGCGTCCGTCTATTCACCTGTCTTTGTGATCTTTTGTCAATAGTTTGTATTTCTATCTGGTTGCCTATGTCCATCTGTCTGACTGCTGAGCCGTCTATCGTCTGTCCATCTGATAATGTGTGCGTCTCTCTGTCTGAATGTCTGTATTTCTGTATATCAGAATCTCAACGCTGCCTTCCTTCCGTCCCTCTTCGTCTTTTTGTATGATCTTCTGTCAATTTATCTGCTGTCTGTAGAGTGTTTAGCTACTTCCATCTGTCCTGTCTGTATGTCCGCCTATTGGTCTGTTCATCTGTCTGACTGTTCATTTCTGTCTGTCCGTCTATCTCTCTATCCGTCTGGTCTGTTCTTCTGTCCATCTGTTAATACCTGCTTCCGTCTGTATGTTCGCTTTCCTGTCTATCCACCCGTTCTCTGTATGCACTGATTGCATTTGCTCATTAAAGTGCGGGTATCACCCAGTCAGGCATTGACGACTGGAAGCATTTTTACTTATATTTCATTTTAAATTATATCGCTTAAATAGGCCTCCAGCTCAAGTGTCCGTCTGCCATTGCCCAATGCGCCCAAGTCAAGCGGGGATTAATTTTTAATTTTTAATTAAATTTCAGTTTATTATTGTTAGTTAAACATGGCTAAGATTCAATATTGGAATGTTTGGTATTAATAAAAAATTCATTAATAGAATTTCTGCTAAAAATGTGATTCGTTCAGAGCAAAAATTTATTTAATTGAAGTTAATTTAAATATTTAAATATATATTTTTTAAAATAGTTTTTCATGGCAGCTGAAGCTGAAAAGGAAGGGAAGGGAAGGGACGAGAAGGTAAGTGAAGCAGTTGGGATGGGCAGGGTAGGAGATGGGAAGGTAAAGGAAAGGATCTCTACAATATGTTAGTTTGTTTGAAGATGTCTTCTCAGTTTTGCTGAGCCATGAATACAGTTTAAAGCTTGACCTGAGTTGCATAATTTTTTGGCAAATTTTTTGCGTCTACTTCCATTAAATTGCACAACCAGACGATAGAAAGAAATCATGTAATTGTAATTGAAATGAAGTAAGCGTAAATTGCAATAAAAAAAAAAAAAAAAAACAAAACAAAAAATAAAAGTCAGCTTGGAGCTAAAAGCAAAAGAAATGAGAGAGGCCAGTGGCAAGAAAGAGAAATATCTTGGGCAGTCAGCGAGGTTACCGAAATGTTTGTTTCCTTTCAAATCAGTACACTTCCTTTTTAGCCCGCTTACCTTCGCCTTCGCCTTCGCCTTCGCCTTCGCTGGCTGAAGTGGCGCTGGCGCTGAGGCTGGGGCAAAGAAAATAAGTGGAAATCACTTGAAAATACTAACGAGCTGTTACGCTTGGCAAGTAAAATATAATCAGCAGCATCATGTCTGCAGGTGCACTTAAAAGGCGTTCACTTTTTTATGGCCGCGCCCCTTCTCTGTGCGACCCATAAACTGAACAATGGCCAAACGACCAAACAAGAAGACGAAAAAACAATCGTAAAACAATTAAAATTAACCTTTTTTTGGACATTTGCACAAAGTAAATGCAAATCAGTTGCAAGCGAGCTTAGACAATGAAAATTAACATTTTACAATGTTTCAGCAGCAATTTTTGCGGCTCACAGCAGTCAGCTTTAGTCAGCTGCAGCAGCCAGCTTTTTGTCAGCCTGCAGCAGCGGCACTTCCATTGGGCTGATTGACCAAACAAGAGTGATACTATTTTCGATAACAATGAATCGACTGCTGTTTGAGTTATCGATAACATTCGTTCAGTTAAGTATTTGATGAGATATGCCATTTAAGCGTGAAGGCTCTTTCATGGAAATAGTACACAAAATATGTATTTGATTGAGAAATTAATTATGTCTTTATAGTTTTGTGTCAATGCGTTGCTTGATCATGCGTAAAATTTCCTGAGTCTTGACCCAATAATGAATTTGATAAGAAAATAAGCAAATAAACCCTAAAAATTTATTTGCGCTGATTAACTGCACTGCAAAGAGACAGAGTTTCAATATATTGCGCTGAACTATGCAAACTTTCAGTTGAATAATGTGGTATTTTATATAAAATGACAGGCAAGTCGCTTAAAAATATAATAAGATATATTTAAATATCTCAATTGAATTTTGTTTTATTTTAATTTGCTTTTCTATTACTTTTAGTTGGTCAAACGAGTGTATCTTTTCATCTAAATGCCTGCCTTTAAGCCAGCTAAGGCTCGCCTATGCGTTGCCAGCAGGCAGCTTTTGTCAGGCGCAGCAGTCAGCTTTTGTCAGGCAGCACTCCACTGAACTCCAATTGGAGTGGCTCGTTCACTCGCCAAACAACTTTTGAGCAGAGCTCAGCTGTTTGCTGCCTGCTGTCTGCTGTCGGCTTGGCTTTAGCATATGATGACAACGATGACGACTTTGAACGAGTGCAAGTTTGTTTTGATTATGAAGGCCACGTTGAGGCAGTCTGAGCAGTCGGGCAAGTCGTGATCGTGGCAAGAGTGCAATGCTGTCTGCAGCAGTTCGCTATTAAAAATTGGCGCGTGCCGCCTGCAGTTTTTGCTACCATTCGCCTGCCGTGGCAAATGGAAAATGACTTTGAACTCTATTGTTTGTCGAGTGCGATTGTCGTTTTGTTATGTCTTAGCCGGTTTTTGGTAGCTTTGAATTGATCGCGTAACTTAATTCATAAATGTCCAGCGCCAGAGAGTGAGATAGAGGCAGAGAAATGGGCGCGAAATTGGAAATAGCAATATCAAATGCTATGCCATTACAGCTTTCCTCGTAGGCCCAGTGGGAGCGAGCGAACGGGAGGTCAACAAATGAAAGACACTCACTTTGGCTCACCTGGCACCGTCTCGCCTCGGCCGCCTTCTGCAAGCAGCAACTGCGCTGAGATTGCAGATTGTGTAATAGGAAAAACATCGGAGGCTGTTGTCCTAGTGGCGGCAATCTGCAGTATAAAAACGCGCACCACATTCAAGCTGCAGACATTTCAATTGTAGCCGTGCAGCAAACGAGGTCTGCTGTCCAGTAACCGGAGGACAACTGCCAGCCTAAGCCTAAATCCAAGCCAAATGGCCAACATTATCAAGGTGAGTTCGCGAAGAGAGTGAAGCACCCAGCAGAACCAAGTAGTAAGTGGCAACAGGCGAGTGGTGAGTGGCGAGTGGCGAGTGGCAAGTGCTTTATATTGTGAACAATAATTGTTAATCTCTTGGTGCTTATTAAGAATGCATTAGTCAAAGCAATGCTGTGCGCGTCCCAAGTCAAAGCTTTTTGCTATAAAAATAGCGCAATTTTCTAGCACTTTGCTTGAAAAGAGTTTTGCCTTTTTATACCCTGTAAACATTGACAATGGCAACAGGGTATATTAGCTTGATGCAACAGTTGCTAGAAGGCAGTGCTTATAGAGTATATATATTCTTGCACAGCTGCATGTTACATAGTAGATCTCTCCCCCAGTTCGTCTGTCTCTTTTCTGGTTCGTCCGCCTAACTGCTTCTATCTCGAGAACTACACAAGTTAGAGACTTGAAATTTGACATATATACTCTTGTATACCTGAGGAAGTTAAAGTTAATTAGTTTCTTTCGATAACTTATTTCGTTTCTTAGTTATCGATAAATATCGATGTATCATATTGATTTTTGAAGCATAACTTGAAGACTATTGCAGCTGGAGGCACTAAAATTGGTATGTGGGCTTTTGTAAAGATTTCTCGGATTGCAATGTGTCTATTTTTAGATAACTTTTTTATTCTGATTAAATTTGATAAAATGAAATATTATTTCAAATGATAGATTCTTAAATTTTTTTTCTTGAACTTATCATTTAAAGGGTATATTCATGCGCTGCAAATTTTGTTGAGATCGTACTACCAGAAGCCAAGTTTAATCAGTCTATTTTCCATAGAGCCTATTTCCCATAAGACAGCTGCACTGCATATGTAATGCACATGTATGTGTGTGTATATGTCACTGTATACAAAGCCGCAATATTGACAATGCGCGGTATCTGCTAGTCGGGCACGTTCGACTTAATCCATTTTACTTGCTAAAATAATTTTCATGGACTTAAGCTAAGCCCCTGTTCCGCAGATGCCGCTCTTTGTGGTCGTTGCAATTCTGTGGATTGCCGTGCCGCCGACCACAGTGACAGCGTCGACGAAAGCTTCATCAATGCCAGCTGGAGCCCAGACAGCGTTGTACGGCAGTTATGGCGAGAGCATGGCGGCAGGCAGGGCGCGGGAGCACGATAATCGTTGGCTGCCAACGGGGGAGAAGGAGGCGATGTCGTCCATGTTGCAGCGCTACGGCTTGCGGTACGATGCGGCGGAGGGGGAGCGACGCAGCTATAGAAGCGATTCGTCTAGTTTGGGCGGACATGGCCAGGGCGGTTTGGGAGCTATGCTTAATGGGCTCACAAATCTCTCGGGCCTGGGACACATTAGCAACGGCTATGCCTCAGTGGCGCCCACGCACACCGAAGCCTTGGCAGCCGCCTCGTCAAAACAAGAGATACCAATTTATGAAGAGCAGCATGAGGATGCGGCCGTTGCGGCATTGGCGGCAACAGCCAGCGATTACGGCGATACAGAGGCAGGTCGAAGCGGCCAGCACTCAGCGATTTACAATTTTCCAGCTGCTGGCGCTGAGCATGCGGCTGGCTATCTGCCGGCTTTCAGTGGAGCAGAGCAGGCCGCGTGGACGCCCTCATCGGCGCCGCAATACCAGCAGACACAGGAGGCGGGCGGCAGCCATTACGCCTACGACAAAATGTCGGTGGGAAATTTTCTAAATTCTGGCTACGAGGCATTCCAGCAGCATCATGCCGAGGAGCAGCAGCATCAGCAGCAGCAGCACCACCAGCAGCAGCAACAACTATTGGAGCACGCGTCCTATTTCACACCTCACGAGAACGAGAACGGGCCATCAGCCGGATCGGACTCAGCAGGCAGCGGACCCAGCGATTACGAGCAGCAATCAGAGGGAGATGAGCACGGCAGCAATTTCCTAGCCGAGTCAAGTGCTCACGAAGACAGTCACGGCCAGTCGCATCATCATCACCATGTGGACATCATCAACTATGTGCCCGTGAAGCATGTCAAGACACAGCATGTGCCCGTCGAGAAGCCTGTCAAAATTCCGATCTCTCATGCTGTCATCATACCGATCAAGAAGCCCGTTCCCATACACATACCCATCACCAAGCAGGTGCAGGTCGCCGTGGAGAAGGAGCTGAAGGTGCCGGTGGAGCGGCTGGTGCCAGTGCCCGTGGAGAAGCACATACCCGTGCCCGTCGAGAAGCGTGTGCCCTACACGGTCATCAAGTATTTGCCCATCAAGGTGCCCAAGCCCTTTCCGGTCAAGGTGCCCGTGTTCAAGACGGTGCTGCATAAGGTCAAGAGCTGGTGGTAATACCCGTTTCCCGCTACTTCAAGCACACAATTATATAATAATTGCGTTACTCATACGACCCGTGCTGCGAGGCAAACACTGTCCTGTCATGGCATGGCATGGCATACGGAATGTGTTCGTGTTTCGCTTATCGCTGAGTCGAAATTAATTTTGTTAAGCCAAAATCCTGTGTTGTATACCAATTTTGTGACTCATTTAACATTACAACCATTTGCATTCGTCTGAACACAGAAAAAAGTAAAAACTGAAAAAACCGCATTAACTCATTTTCATTCGAGGTTTTTTAAGCTGCAATTTAATGCTGCATTTATTATGTATGCGAGCACAGGCTCTCTCTCTGTATATATTTATTTAAGTTTTATTTACTTAAATGAAATTGTGTTAAATGAAATGAAATTCATGAAGACGACGCCGTTGCTGTTGCTGTTGTTGTTTTGTGAAAACTGGCAAATGCTGTTTCCAGACCATTAGATTCGCATCTTGGCTCTGGCAGCGGGACATCCTTATGCCTATGGCGCAATTCAAGTAATTTAAGCTAGCAAAAGCTAACGGCACGCAAACTCTAATTAAATTAAGAGCAGCACACCTTTTGTTTGCCGTTGCTACGGCTAGGAATGCACAGAATTTTCTTCTCCAGGCTTATCTCTTTTGCCCTCTCTCTGTCTCTGCTGCTGCTGCTGCTGCTGCCTTGACCTGCTGTCAGTTTGTGCTTTTGCTTTAGTCAAGTGACAGTTGCTTGGACTTTGCCAGCTATATATATATATACAGCCACATCTAGGTATATAGCCATGTATATAGTTTCATCAACTGCAAGGTCTGTTTGCCTTGGCTTATTTAAAAGGCACATTAACTGTCATTAAATTATTCTTATTTATTCACATTTTGTAAGCACACAAACAGAGAGACAGGCTCACACATACACAGACATACACATACATCATTCATCATGCTGTTGTCTTCATCTTCCCACATTCGTGACAATATAAAACTCAATTGCTAGCATGCACTGCGCGTCTTTTGCCGCCATTTTGTACAACTCGCACGCACACTTAGGCATTTGCATGGCATGTTCTGCGTACTCGCTTTGTTGCAATTTCTGTATGTGCATGTTTGTGTGTGTGTGGTGTGTGGTCGTCGTTTGCCTTTGCCAGCCGCTTGTCAGTCATGTGTCTGTCTGTCGTGCTTACTCTCACCCATACTCCCGCTCGCCCGCTCTCGCTCTCTCTGCTTCATTCTCTGCGCTGCTTCTCTGCTTGCTTGCTCCATTTACTGTATTTTTGATGTCTAAATTGCATTTTATTATGTCGCCAGCAACAACAAAAGCAAGCATAGCAAAATACAAAAAAACCACGCTTCCTTTCTCGCTCACACCATATGCTGTGAATGTATGCAAACACTGCTCTCTCTCTCCCACCATATGCTGGCCATGCATGCAGCAAAAACCCACCCCGTTTCCCATATCATTGTCGCCTCCTCGCATGTCGCTGTCGGCGCTGCTGTTGCTGCTGCTGCTGCCAATGTCGCTCTTGTTGTTGCGGTTGTAAATTTTATTTATCATTTAGCATTTTTTACGCTCTTTATGCTGGGCGGCTTCAGCCAGCGCGACACACTTTAACTGACTTTTGAAGCACTTTATTTTGCATACAAAGTATTTACACCGCCCCGCCCACCCGCCTTCGCTGTGTGACTGTGTATGCTGTCTACACTTAATATCTAGCTGATAACTCTTGGCTGCGCGCTTCCGCTTTGCTCCACTGTGAATAGAAATGGCTCCACCTTAATGCATTCACACAGCGGCCCATTGAAGCCAACGCATCAAATATTTAATATTAAGATTTATATTTCAATTATTTTAAAGCGGAATTCATGGCTCCGCCGCGCCATAGTTCACTCTCCCATTTATAATTTCGTTAGTTGCAACTGATGAGCGGCGCAACCGCCTTCTAATGATACTTAATTCTACCTGCCTTGCCTCATTTGCAGTTAACTTTGTGCTCGCTCAGCTAAGTGAGTTGAGCGTATTGACTTTAAGACTTATCTATTGAAACGAGATACTTAAGAGCTTATATAAATAGTGTATTCTACTTTGTTGATGTGCCAAGATTTTTAGGATAGTTTGAGTTAATCTAGGCCTTTAGTATAATATTACATCCATTTCAGCTCTTATTTTCCGCAGCTGAAGAGCTAATCGATACTTGAATCGATTAAATGTATCGAATTTTTTTAAACTTGAACGAGTATTATGCAGTTGGTTATGCCCGTGGGCAACGTTCTCGCTACCTTAATATGAATTGATGTAGAAGCCTTTATGGACAGCTGCAACATCTAGTTGGCCTCGTAGTATGCATAATTTTGTAGGCCGCAGGTGGAAATTTGTAACTAAAACAGATTAGAATTATACTCTATTTATTTGGCGTACATGTCGAAGAGGACTACATTGCAATCCGGGCCGCAAGCAAACACAATTCAGGTTTTGTTAAACTTGTTTACTTTGAAAATTAAACCAGAAACTTTATAATAATAATAATAATAAGTTGATATCCATAAACACATTAATACGTTGCTATGAGCCACAAAATTTTAATTCGTTTTTGCATAAGCACAAAGGAGAGAGCGCGCCAGAGAGCGAGAGGGAGAGAGAGAGAGAGATATGAAAATAAAATTTATTTCAATTCAAAGTTGACCGAGCACAACGAAATTTTCACATTCTAAATACAATTATAAAGCACATTCAGTGGGAAACAAAACAGTTGCTTTTAATAATGTCTGTTCGTGTACAGCGTGTGTGCGTGGGTGTGTGTGTGTGCTATTTGCAGCCACTATGTTTTGTGCTTTTATTAAAAAACTTTTGCGTAATGAAAGTTGTACGCTCGCTTTCCAAATTCTAGACGCCAGCCGAGTTATTTTATGTGGAAATATTTTAAGCGCAACTTTTCAAAATTTGATTTTTTGCATAATGAATATGAGTGAAGCACGCACAACACTCTAATGAAACACACACCCACACTCACACACGCCCGCACTTATTCAAACAAACACGCATTCGTTTTTTGTTAATATTCCACTCTTGAATTCACATCAAATTGGTGTTTATTCAATTTAATTTGCATTTTATTGATTGTGGAACTCGAGTGGCTATTAGACCCTACTCTGCGCCTAGCCAAGTGTGTGAATGTACGCCAAGTGGGCTCTATACTGCAAGTGGCGTGACTGGCAGATACCCAGCAGTTGAAGTAGAAGAGATATGTACTCCCATTATAAAAAATAGCTTGATTGAACTCGGGTTCTAGACGTACTATTAACATGAATTTTTCAGAGCATGTCTATAAGACATATATATGTGTGTGTACCAAAGCTCAAGACTCTACTATTTGATGTGAGCTTCATATATATATTGTATAGAATGTGTATTGAGATATTTCAAAAAGGAAATATACATAATATTTATGTGTACTAAGAGAATCTATATATCAAATTTGGCACTTCCAAATATTATAGTTCTCGAGTTGTGCTGCAAAAAGCAAGTCAAAATAGCGATATTTAACATTATTATGAAAATCAGTTGAGAAAGCGAACATAAAGAAAAGGTTTTCGCTGCATATGGTATACAAGCTTAAATATTCCAAAGTTGAACTCTGTAGGTTTTGTAGCTTACGAGTTCAGTGAGTTGATATGAATGGACGGACGAATGAATGGGGCTGGCAGCATGGGCTCAGTTCGTTAAGTTCGTAACATATACGTTCTCTATGGCATGTCTCACAACTTCTGCTGCCTGCTACATACTCTCTACCACACACATCATACCCTCTTCGCCCCTTTTCAGTGGGTGCCACTCTACGAGATGGTGGCTCAGGCTGCTTACATCTTGATGTGCACACAATTTAGGGACGTCTCTTGTGTGGTTGATCGCTGCATCGCTTGCGCGATGTGATAGGATTTCTTTTTGGGGCTTTCGGTTATCTTAACTGCGGCACAGATGTACGGGCACGTGCTGAGCCAACCTCAAGCCGCCTCGTGCCGACGTGCAGACTGAGCCCCTACCCCTCCGCCCGCTCTGCTCGTGGCTAGGAGTTACTTATTTAAGTGGAGTACATATGTGCGGATTACATCTGCCGTTGGATAAAATGATTTATGTATTGCCCGCATACCTGACTAACTCCAAAGCCCATTCCCGCATACAAATGGCCCAAATATGTTACCAATTACCAGTTGGCTGCCGCGTAAATTTTCATCTGTGTGCGCAATAGAAAAAGGAATAAAAATGTCTTTAAACGACTTGGAAAATGGTAAAAGGTAATAGCAGAGACTTTATATAGCACTTTGGGAATGGATAGATTGGGTATATTCTGGAGGCGTGGCAGAACTCATAATGTAGATAAATATGAATAAATATGAATTTATTTGATATATTCTCTTTATACGAGCAAGCTTGATCCAGCTATATCCGTCTGTCCTTACGTCGTTCTCTTCATCTTCTCAGTGATCTCACTGATCTCTTCTAGCTAGCGACTAGGGACTTAAGTTATATACATATATATGTTAGTTTGTTCGAACTTTTCTCAATATCACTTACATTAGATCGATACATATCGATAGGCTTAAACAGAACTGTAAGGCTTTTAAGACTAGAGGCACCAACTTTGGTATGTGGATACCGTAGAAATAATATTTTCTAGTTACAAGTTTCTTTAAATAGTGGAGTTATAACAGGTTATCAAATTTTGATAAAAGGAAAACGAAACTGGACGAAAGCTCACCAAATCGTATTCAATTCACAATTTCATTGATAGCATTCATGGAACTTTAAGGCACTTGGTTTCGGGTTTTGTTGGCATAAGTGGCGTATGCGTGATAAATGAACCAACAATTGAGTTCGATTTTAATCGATTTCAAGTGTCACAGATGCAAGGAAGTTATCGATGATATGACAGCAGCTTGATATGCTCTAGCTGTTGAAGGACTGAGATCTCATAGAATGTCCAAGACAAGAACGAACAGATGATATAAAGCATATAAAACTTGTAAAGCATATTTGAACTCCTGCGATTGCAGCTCTTCTTAGTATAAATAATGTACAAGCTTCACAGTTACGCACGCAGCTAAATCGTATATTGGCCATTTGACCTAATTTAAATAGCCGAAAAAGTGAAATTGAAAATTAAAGTAATTATAAATTCGTGACAATAATCAGTCAAAGTCACAAACAATTGTGTGGCTTGGTGGGGTCATATGGCAGCGTGTATAAAGATATATATATAAAGATATATATATATAGATATATGTTATATGGCTATGTGTGACAGGGCACATAAATTCATAATTGCAGCAGCCGCAAAACCACTTCGTTAAGAATACTGCGGCTAGTTTGACAACTGCAGCGCGTCCAACGAGCCAACGTAAATGCGAAAGCCGCAAATCGCAATGAACATGCACACGCGGTCAAATTGACAAACCAACCTCGCTGCTGATGAGGCTGGTTGAGCTGACGTCCGCTTGATGCTGAGAGCTGAAAGCTGCCAGCAAATGCGTCAATCCACTTATGCCATTCAGGTACACATATTTAAAGTACTCTGACTCTCACTCTGTTTACAATTAATTTATCACGCATACGCCACATGCGTCAAAGAAACTTCTTCATGGCTTTGCCCGAGTGCCATCAAGTTGGCCACATCAGAGAGTAGCAAGTCAAGGCTTTGACTCTGTGGACATGGCCTTCAAAACTATTCTGTTTGATATGTGCTGAGCGATTGTGTTTCTGTGTAGCATTTACTATTGACTCTAAGAACTCTAGAGTTCAAAGCACAAACTGTGCTTTTGTTTAGAAAATTGAAAGCTTTAGCGAACATTTGCAATGAAAGCTATTAGTGAAATTTGTCAGGCTTACGTAACACAAGACTTTCATTTGGCAGAGCTTAATTTAATATCAGAAATTGAGCTAAACTCAATTGTGGCTTACTCTTGAGCTTGAGTGTTCAAGCATGAACATTTCATAGAAAAAAATATAAAATGTGATAAATATCGAATATGTAATATAAATATCAGCAGAGACTCAGCTGGAACCCTGCCAATGACTGGATGTAGCTTTCGGACTCTCATGTTAGTTATATAAGCCTGGAATTTCAAGTGCTTTAATATGTTCGATCTACAGATCTAGAGCTGTTTTCCTTTAACTTTCTCTTTTACTGAGTTTTGACTCTCATGTTAAAGTATTTGGAACACGATCAATTGACGTGAGTATTCCAGAAATGCTGTAGAAAAGTTGTAAATTGTTATGGGAAGTGTTGAAGTGTTTCATATTCAGCTTACAGCTGCAGATTTGGAATGAAACAGCTCAGCTGCCTTTGCCTAAGACATAAGAGAAGCATCGTTGGCCGCTGTGAACTCTCCTCGAGCAATTATTATTCCTTTTATAATTCCAGTTCTTTGCCCACCACATTGCATACTCTTAACTTCCTGGAACATGATTTTCCCACAGTGGCGTCTATAGTCCTATATCCATTGAAGACACTTCTCATTATAAGCAATGCTCTTGAAAAAAATATTGAATTTCAAATCTTTGCTTCTTCGTGTGCTTTGTGAGGCCATTTACCTACCCTCGTGACTTTGGCTAAGATAACGAAAAGTGTCCGAAACTTGATGTGTTCGAACAGGGCGCAGCAGGCCTCCTGGCCGAGCCATCAAAATGACATTATAATGTGGCAAATGACTTTGCGTATACCAGCAGCAGCCGCAGCAGTAGCCGCAGCAGCAGCAGCAGCTTTCTGCTAAACATAAACATTAAAAATTAATCAGCACTTCCAACTCAAAACTTTTGATAATTTCTGCGAACAAGAAAGCAACAACCTGAAAGGGTTAAACGGCCAAAGTCCCCCCAAAAAGTTTGGGGCGACAAAAGGAAATGTCTTTTTTTTTTTTGAAAAATGACAGTGAGTATATATATGTATATATATATAGGGAAGCGGAGAGAGTGGCAGAGCAGTGGCTGACTCTTTGCTAGACCGTAGCTTCAGAAACTTTTAACCCATTTCGAGGGACCCTTTTAGAGTTTTCTGGTTTTTCAAATTTATGAACGACATAAAACGTTGACTCAGGTGGCTGTAATTTTTTTTTCGGATGTTAACAGCGACCTGCTTTACTTAGTGTTTAACGTTCGTTTCTGGGTTTAATTGGTTCGCTTGTGGCGCAACAACTTTTCACACTTTACGTTGTCGCTGGCGTATGAGTGATATTTCATGTTAGAGCATTTTACGCGTCGCTCGCTCGACATAGACCTCTGCCAGCAGCAGATGCATAAAGCGCAGCTATTATTATAGCCAGCGCTTATCATAAACTATTTACACGTTGCTTTCGCAGTCAAAATATTTATGTCAACTAATAAAATCGGGCGTGCGAAGCATAGAAACTGTGCGGAAGGGAAAACATTTTGAAAGCTTTTTAGTTGCGCTTCAAACTTTGAGCAAAAACAAACAAACAGTCAGGCGTATAATTGCAATTAAAGGTTGCAATTAAGATGCTTGAACGCGAAATACAGGTGCAACAAGTAGGAGTGATATAGCTGCGGGGAATGACCGACTAGCAAATACCCTGGACTTAAAGGAAATCTTTGATTAGTGGAAGACTTTAGAGGGGTTTCAATAGCTTGGAAATATTTGTATACTTCAGTAGTGTCTAAGGCTGCTCTAAGATATCGATAGCAGGCTTAAAAGTGATCGATAACATACAAAAAACTCTAGGCCTCAGAGGTTTGCAGAGCGAAGCGTTCATAAGCTGGACAGACAGATGAATAGAGATTGAGTTTTGATTCTGCTGAAGCATAAAGCTGGGCACAGTCAAGTTCAGTCAGCAATATACCTTAATTAACCATTCTAAATGTGCTTAGGGTAAAATCAACAACTCACTTACTAAAGTAAGCTGCCGCTGTAGATTATCCTTGCCCTATCTTAGAGCTGTAAAACAAGTTCAGCTCGAAAGCCTTCAGCCCATTTCTATGCCAAATAGATCTCATCCAGATATCATTTGATTGACAATCGCTGCCATGCAATGACCCACATGATGCAGACAAGCTGACAACAATAACGGACTCATATTTCAAACTCTTGCCATTATGCGAGCACAGGTAAGCAAAGGTAATGAGCGACAGCAGCAAAAAGAAAACAGACACGCTCTGATATGAGCCAAGCCAGCCAACAATTAAAGGAACAGCAAACGCTTCGAACAGAGCAGCAACTGCAGAGCTGTTGACACCTCTGACAACGTATTATTTATCTGCTAGAATGTTGAGATATATGAACTTCTAGTAACATGAGCTATGCAAATGAGTTTTTCCATATGACTGTGTGTGTGGGTGGGAGCTCATCAAGTGCTGGTGTTTGCTAGTCGTTTATTCCCAGTTAGAATAAAACTACTATAAACACAACTGAAGCCTAGCTATGTGCTGCGAGTTTCTTTTGATAAGATTTCGTATCCACAGATTTCAGTATCTTTAGACCCAGGCGTCTCCAATGTGTGGGTTTCGACGTCACAGCTTGGTTTATTTCTGCTCTGAGTAGGCGTACGCCCATCATTGTGGCTACACACAGACTTGAGAGCTTGACTCAATATTCAATTTCCTTACAACCCTCTCAAGCTTTAAATGTCGCTTAGTGAATTTAAATTTACTAGAAGATATTATTCCCACTTGCTATATTTAGTCATAAGCACTTCTAGGAAAAGCTGCTTTTGCATCTATTCGAGATTTAGCAGGAATACTCGAAGCAGCTAAGAGCCATGATTAGACCATTCGACTCGAGTGTGGCCAGTCCATGTTGGCATCTGAAGGTGGCTTTCTTTAAGGTCTTACGCTCTTTAGTTCAATTTTTGCTTCAGCTTTAACTGCTATAGTCCATAGCACAGCCAAATAAATAAATAAATAGATACAAAACAATCTTTCAAGCTCAAATATGCAGTTGCAGCAGCAGCAGCAGCAGCAGCAACAGCACTGGCACTTGGACTTCCGAGTCAATTAGTGTTAATTTCATTAGTTGGCAATAACTTGCAGCAAATTTCATCAGGCAGTGCCTCAAACGCTCGCTGACTCAAGACTTTACTTTTTGGCTAATTTTTGTTGCTGTTTCGCTAACGCGCTCAACTCAACTTGAACATTTGTTGCCGTTGCCGCTGCTGTTGAAGTTACATTTGGCAATTAGCAGCTGCATTCTGTAGCATTTGGACCCTTTTGCATTGCATTGCCCTGTCGCTGGCTATGGCGCACTTCAATACATATTTATTAGCCGCATTTGTTGGATCTTAGCTCAATTAAAAAGTTTTCCTTGGCTACTTTTCTTCATTTTGTGGGTTGCCCTCTGACTCGCAGTCCAGACTCTAGTCAAACTCCAACTGCAACTCTGACTCCGACTCTGACTGTGACTCCGACTCTGAATGTCTTGTTTTGGCTATGCTCTGCCAAGTTTCTGCGTTGCCTTCGCAGTTTTACACTTCTCTGTGGCACTAATTGCAATTATTCTGCGCCACACGCCCATCGGCTAAAAGCCTGTGTCTTAGCAACAACCAGCATACCAAAAGCACAACTTAAAGCCACAAGCAAGTGAAGAGTGCTGCAGTCGGGCATGCTCGACTAGCTAGATACCCTGCAAAAGCTGCACACAGCTGTCACAGAAGAGACTTATGCAGCTGCTGCGCTTGTTTCTCCGACAGTTCCCAATAGCACAAAGCTTGATTCAACTCTGCCTCTAGATGCATGATCTTAATCAAATTTTCACAGCTTGGCTATGAGATATAAATGTCTTTTTATACTAAAGCTCAAGTTGCATTGCTTTGAAATAAGTTAAGTTTCTTTGGATCAACTTGAGTCTAAACGGAAAATGTCTCTGAAAAAGAAAATACGAATTTTAATATAGTTGGCTACATTTATAGGTAAACTCGATTTTTATCGATCTTTGAATTCAAGAAGCGTAAGTTTTTACTGAGTTAAGTATACAAGAATATATATTGGGAATTTCAAGTGTCTAAGTTGTGTAGCTCATAATAAAAAGGTAGAAGGTCGGATGGATGGAAGGAATGTCCGACGGACGGTCAGACGAACGGTCAGACGGCTGGTCAGACTTTCAGTCAGAGTTCAGATGGTTGGACGGACGAAAGGATGAATATTCATACTATTATTATTATTCGTATATAGTTCATATAGTTCACATATATATATCCTCGTCCAGCAGCTTGTCCTCTTGTTGTTAGCTACGCAACTTTTTGCCTGTTTCACAGTTTTGGCTTCTGTCCACATCAAATATATTATGCAAGATCAAATACACATATTAAATATATATCTATAAAAAAACCAACTCTAAATAAATATTATAATTTGGGCAAAACTTAGCCCAGCAGATGATTGGGCGAATGCCAACCGCCATATGAGCTCAAGGCCTGAGCGGAAATCGCGTATTGCGGCCGCTGCTTGTGTACCACGGTGCGTATGACGGGAACTTTGACTGGATATGGGTAGTAGACGGGCGTGGCTATGGGCTTCTCGACGCGATAGGGCACTTGGCGCTCGACGACATAGGGAATGGGTCGCTCGACTGGAACGGGCCTAACTTTCTCCATGGGTATTTTGACCTCCTGCAGTTGCGGCACAGCCACTGCCTTCGTCACGGGTATCCGGATGGGAATTGGCTTCGGAATGGCGGTGATCACAGGCCGAGGTATGCGCAGCTGCAGTGGCTGCTTGTAGGGCACGTGCACCTGCTGATAGTGCGTGATGGGCACGTGCTTTGTGACCTCAATGTGCTTGGACAGCGGCAGCCCGGCTACGGCTCTGCTGCTCGACGGCGTGTGATGCACGGTCGTTGTGATCGGCGGCAACGAGTGGCGACTGGGCTCTGTCTGCGAGTAGAGCAGCTGCTGATCCTCGTGTGGCAGCTGGGCGCCTCTGTCCTGCTGCTCAAGCTGCTTTCGCTTGACTGGCAGCTCGTGCAGCTCCGAGGGCAGCTGCCTGTTCGCATAAGCCAACGCGTTGTCGCTTGGGTTTTGCTGCTGCTGTTGCTGTTCTCTGCTAGCGGCAGGATGGCGATAATTGGAAAATTGCTCAATATGATAATCGTTGTTGTGCTGCGATGCCCGCGGCTGATACACATAGCTCTGATAGTAGATGTCAGGCGGCTGCTGCTGCTGCTGCTGCTGCTGTTGTTGCTCTTCGCTGGCAGTCAACTCATAATTTGCCGTATTAATGACAAAATCGATTTTACCCTGATCCGAGTATCCTGACTGCATGCCATTGTTGTTGTTGCTGTGTGGCACAAAGCCATTGGCTATGCCAGCTAGACCACTGATGGCTTTTCGTTCATAATTTGCATATGGTGTCGCTGCCAAGTCACCTTGGCCATCGCCAGCTGCACTGGCTGCCCCATAATAATGCCGTGTAGTGGCATAGCCAGCTAATCCTGGCCCTGGCAGCGCCTCAATGTTCGGCTCATGGTAATTGCTTTGGCCATGCTGGCGCAGGGGCGTACCTAGCGGCAATTCACTCATTGGCAGCTCCATTATCGCTGCCGTCGCCAGCGTCGTCCTCATTGTTATGGATAACAATAACAGCCATGGCCTCAGTAATTCATTGATCATTAATGGAATGTGTGTCTTGGCTAGCTTCATGCTCTTCTGCAGCTGAAGCGGACGAAGTCGCTGCGTGGTGGATATTCAAATGTGACTTTGACTGAAGGCAGCTGGGCTTTTATAGCCCTGAGGGTTACCCATGGGTAATACGATATGTGTGTTGATGTGCTGGGTCTGGTCATTGCACCAAAAGTCAAGTTCATTGTCTCTCGCTCACTCTGTGTCTGTGATCAATGGCATTCACTTTCACTCTTACGGCAACGTCCTTGTCCCTGGCCCTGTCCAGAGCTGGCTCAATCGAGCCGCCGACAACTGCATCAAATTTCACACTTGTGGTTTGGCCGGCTGCTATTTGCGGTTTGGTTTCCATCTAAGCGCACACATGAAGCTGACGCCTCGCCTTTGATATGTTTGGCTGACAAAGGCTGCAGCGGCCTTTGTTTGGTGTCACATGAAACCAAAGATTTCCGCGACTTTCAATTTTAGTTTCAGCTGCTGCAAGTTTCTTGCATAATTTCAGCACTTGTCAGCAGCCGTTGGCCAACGGCTTTGGCCCAAAAGAAATCAGCATAATATCTTACTCTACATTTTGACAAGCAAGAATTTTGTGCTTTGGGGCATTTGGGTATTTGAGTGTGGCGTGGGTGACTACTACCTGCAGCTCATTCATCATTCTTGCTTGCATTTTTAACTTGGCAAAAGTTCGCCACCCACAGTCGACTCAACCACTTAGCAAACTCCTTCTGTTGGTTCAAAGTATTTGCACAATTGCTGCTTGAGCTGCGCACGAAATGACAGCGCAAAGTGTACGTAAAGTGGATTTTTTCCATTGAACGAGGTTAAGCTTCGTTAAATTTTGCACAGCGTCGCCGCCGAAAGCCCCTAGCACTACCCACGCATACCCCGTGCTCAAAGCGAGTCTCCCGGGTGCACGTGGCACTCGCAGTCTAGCTCTAAGACACAGTTAAACTATTTGCCAGGGCATCGGCTAGTCGTGCGTTTTGGCATTGGGAGAGCTTCTATTTGTTTCCTCTAATTACTTGAAATGCTTTCAAGTCTTGTGAGGCATATTAAAGCAACGATTCGTAGTAAATGCAGCTGAAGGACGCTTCGCTTGTCCCGGCAAAATCAGCATAAAAAAATCATGAAAACTTGTTACTCATAATAGCTTCAACACACAAAGATTATTTAAAAAAGTTGAAAATTACTTTTCGCCTTGCACAATATCCATCATAACATTAACTGAGCTGCGTGGTAGGCGGAGTGCGAGGGGGGCTCGACTCCTTTCATTCCCTTTGCGCTGCGCTGTGACACTGAAAGTTCATTAAGTTTCGTTAAAACGTTAAACTGGGAAAATTGCCAAGAAAAGAAGCCAGAAAATGTTTTCTTTTTCCATTTTTATAGCCCAAATACTCAGTGCCGGTGCGTGAATAGGGTATGTGGGTTCAGCTTGGAATTGATGCTACAGTCAGGAGGAGGCGTGGCACACAACAGAGAGCATACTGATTCGTACTTGAGATCAGTGATCAAGTCGACTTAGCCTTTGCTGTCTGTCTTACGATTCGTCCTTGCTTCGGTCTGTCCACATACGTGTACTTCCGTTCGTGTGCCAATCCGTCAATCATCATCATCATGTCCATCAATCTATCAATACGTCTGTCAAATCTGTTGCTTATCTACCATTCATCCATCTGCCCATACCTTCCGTCTGTCTGTGCCTCTGTTGGCTATTCCTTCGTCTGTCCATTGGTCTATGCGTTGGTCTGTCCATTGGTCTCTCCAGTGGTCTGTCCATTGGTCTGTCCATTTGTCTGACCAGTGGTCTCTCCAGTGGTCTCTCCAGTGGTCCGTCCATTGGTCTGTCCGTTAATCTGTCCGTTACTGTCCATTGGTCTCTCCAGTGGTCTGTCCATTGGTCTGTCCATTTGTCTGACCATTTGTCTGACCAGTGGTCTCTCCAGTGGTCTATCCATTGGTCTGTCCGTTGGTCTGTCCATTGGCCTGTCTGTCAATCTGTCTGTCTGTATGCCCATCTCGATGTTCTTCCACCTGTCCATCTGTCCGCGTCTCCATTCATTCGTCTCTCAATACGTCTTTCCATCCATTCGTCCGACTGTCTTGTGCCCTTTTCTCCTTCCGTATTTCCTTCTATTCGTCCTTCTGTCTGCGTGTTCTATCTGTCGATTTGTTTGACCATCGATCTGTCCATCTGTATGTCCATTCCTTACCGATTCATCTGTTGATCCACCAGTCCGTTCCTGTCCTTCCTCCTTCTTCCCATTCATCCGTCCATTTATCTGTCTACCGCTCCCTTCTCTCTCCATTTGTCTCTGCCTCCGTTCAGTCGTTGCTCCATCCTTTCTTTCTGTGCATCCGTAGAGGAGCATCGATCTTAGTAAGTATAAGAGGTAGATAAATTTGACAGTTCTTGTAGCATCAATGATCTTTTCCACTTCAAATTGAATCGCTTAAGATTGATATCAAATTTCAGAGAAACATATCAATGTGCAGTGCAGGGTAACTGCTAGTCGGTCAGTCTCGACTGACTCATTCTTACATGTTTTGAATTGACTGACCCAGCCAGCTTGGAGCTAGGTCTAGCAGGGTTTGACGTCTGAGGGTTGCATGCGAATTTAATCAAGTCATGCAATAAAATTTACGGTTTTGCCTTCTTGGTCAAGAATGCGCTACAATGCCTGGCCTGTTTGTGTGCTGTGTGTTGGCCACTGACTCGCTTGAATATATTTAGCCGCCGTTAGGGCATGCAGCGTTCGCAAGGCTGCCCCCTTTCACAAATACTAATATTTGCTGCGTCTTTTCTCCTTTTTTGCTCCCTGTTCGCGAGTATGTACGGCCTTCGGTCTGGTTTAAAACAATTTGCGGTCTTTCACGTTGTTTGGCTGGCAAAAAGTTTTTAGGTATTTTCCATGCACGTTCGCCCAGTGAAAAGAGTTTGTTGGTTTTGTGGACTGATTGTCGGACTGCTGAGTGAATGCTGTTTAGCCTCTGGTGTTTAGCAGCACAGCTTCTTAGAAACCAGTTGTTAGCTGAGTGATTGGTGACTTGTTGTATAGTCCTGATGTCTATATATATATAGATATATAGGCTGATCAATAATCATATACCAAAGAAGCAGGGAGTCTTAGGAAGTAGTCAGAGTCTATGTCGTGTGGGTTTAGAGCGCGTATAACCCAGCTTCATCCTCTTAGAAAGGGTTTACAGTTGATCTTTAGGCTTGGCACGGGTATTCTGTAGTCAGTACGGATCGCCTGCAATGCCTGTAAAACTGTTTTCCTTTTGCGGTTTGAGGAAGTTTTAGAATTCTTTGACGTCTGCCGAAATGAAGGTATTTTGGCTCTGGAACAGTGACTTGATTGAAGGGTAGATGGAGAATGTTATAGTAGTAATATAAAGTAAGAGTATATATATTAGATATCTAGACAGATCTGCTCAGTTTGGCACAACTTATTGTTCGATATAGACAGCAATGGGCACGGCTCTGTCGATGGCTTTGGGGTGTGAAATTCTCAATCAAAATTCCACGTTGCGACGCTGCGCGGCGCCTAATTGTTTTTTCCTTTTGTTTTTATGCGGTTTTTGTAATTTTTTTATTTTATTTTTTTCTTGGTTGGCTCTGGTGTTTTAGGCCAGGCAGTTGGCTTTGGCGAAGTTCGCTTCTGCTTGTCTTAGTTGGGCAAAGTTGAGTGTTTTTTTTGGGGCTTTGTTTTTGCGCCTTTCCGTATGCACGGCTCATAGAAATGCAAATTTCAATTACGTATATAGCGGGCGAAATTGAAATGCTTTTTGAAATATTTTCATTTCGCTGCTCATAAGAAATGCAGCCACGGTTCAACTTTGTTCGACTTCAACTTTGCCCCCAGAACCCAAATGCCGGTTCGCTTGTCAACAATCGCGCGCATTTCATTTGCATTTCGAATGCGTGAAAACTTTCGCGTAGTCAGAAATTTATTTGCGAATTTTGTAACATGTGTCCAGTTGGCGCAAGTCGAAAACTTTTCACTTGAAAACTTGGCAGCAGTCGAGGGGCGTGGGGCCAGTAAACTGCCAAATCACTTTGGTTTCTTTGGTTAATGAAAATTTCATTTGGAATACCGACAAAGTTTTACACTCGGACTGTCTTCTTGATGGCATTTTGTGGCCGGATTGATGTTGACTACGAATTATTTCATTTAATTGCCGTTGAAATATTTAATATTAATTGATGTCCTTTAATTGCTGCTGTGGCTCGCGCGCTGCTCTTCCCTTCCGCGCCACGACGAACTCATTAAAAACGCATCAGCTGCCCTGCGGCTCTTGCCTCACATTATTAATCTTCATGAGCGAACCACATATTGCCAGCAGGCAGTCGCTTCCAGCTAAGACAATGCTTCAACTTGCCCAGACAAAGCACTAAACTTTGGCCACGCATCACATCCAGCCACAACAATTTGCGTTCAGCTGCTGTGCAATTTATTGTATTGACTTGGCTTGATCCTTTCATTTGCCCACTCCCGGCGCGGCTCTTGACAACTTTTTGCACATTTGCTCTTTGTCTGCATGTAACGACCTGCCTGGGACTTGACTTGGCTAAGACTCTTTTGCCTACTTGGACAATTGATTTTTGGCCACATCAACAATAAGCAGCAGGAATTCTTATTCGAAATCGCTTGATTGGGGCGCAGTAGGAATTTGCGCAGTTCTACGAAACTTCAAATAGCCAAATATTAAGTAAGGCTATGATAAACAGATGTGTGGGAAGGGCTTAGTCTGGAGAGACCCAAGAGAGAGAGAGAGAGAGAGTGAGTGTAAAACAATAGTTGCATAAGACCAAGACCAGTTCAGAGAGCAGGAAAAAGACTTGCATCTCATGAAGAATATATGAAATCAATTCAAAGTGAAACCTTGTGTCCAAAATTATGAAATGCTCTTCATAACTTGATCTATTTTAATTTGGACTTGCAACTCTCTATTGCTTTTCTATTCATCAAATGCTTTGCCTCTGCATGGCAGCAGCGTGAATATTTCATATTAATTATGCTTTTAAGTTGTCTTTACCTAAAAAGAGGTCAAACCACAAAAGACCGCTAGAAAGAGCAATGAGTGTGAGTATGAGTAGGAGTAGGAGTAGGAGTAGGAGTATGAGTATGAGTATGAGTATGAGTATGAGTATGAGTATGAGTATGAGTAGGAGTATGAGTAGGAGTATGAGTGCTTTACTTGAGTGTAGTCGACTAGAAAATACCCTGAGCCATGTGCCATAAGCCAGAGCATAATTTATGGAAAATTGATAAACTATCCGACAACTAAAACGTGGGCTATCCGTATAGATATAAATATAATATGATATTAAGACAATATGCACTAAATCCCGAGTTCGATGATAACATAACACTTGATAGATACAGTCTATCAGTCTATATTTCATCATAAGTTAATGCCTGAACACAGAAAGTTCTTGGCTGGAAAACCTGAAGTGATTCCAACTTGCCATGGCCGGAAATTCTTTGTGTGATGCTTGGTTATCTACTGTGTTGGGCCTGCTTGCCTAAAAATAATATTTAAACATACTCGAGCTGATTAAGTTGTCTATTTAAAGCAACGTTCGCTGCTTGAGCTAAGAGATGCACCTGTGTAGAGACAGTAGAGGCTAACTAAGCAGCTGATTTGGGCAGCCTAGACCTAAGCTGGTGGCAGATGTACACAGATACTTGAAGTAGTTTATCGATATTTATCGATAAACAAAAAGTTATCAAACTGTGTGTGAAAGTTGCTCTATTCTGGTCTCTGCCCTGGCTACATCCACTCAATAGTTGTTGCCAGTCAAGTACATAAGTGTGTAAAGCCTCTTGCATCATAAACAATATACCCTGTCAAACGCTATCCGATAGTTTAGGAGACTTAAAAATGGCTTAGCTCACAAGCCACTCACGTCCATATGACAATTTCCCTTGACGTAAAGCATTTTCTTTTTTGCTAAACGTTTATCCAATTTGACATGACGTCGACTGCTGCATGACTGTTGCTGCTGCTGCTATTGCTGCTGCTGCTGCCAAGAGAGATAGCCACATGGATAACGTGGCCTGACAGATCGGACACTTTGCATTCGGAACTGTAACTAAGTAGAGCTTTCAGATGCATGTCAGCTGGCAAAGCGAATGGCTTTTTGATGGAGTGCATTTCATTAAATTTCGTTAAGCATATATATAGATACATGTATGTATATAAACATGCTCATTGGCTGCGTGTCAAGTGGTAGCAACGGATCAGCATCGCATTTGTCTGTTTTGCCACTAAATATGAACGCGACCAGAAATTTGTGGCCAGACGCGCAGTGTAATTCGTTGTTGAATCGAAAAAGTTTTCGTTGTTTGTGTGATTTTTATAGTTTGTGTTTTTGCACACATTTAGGATTCACGCCCACACACAGATAGTCGGACGCATGGACAGCCGGACGGACGGACGCATTCAGCCGCAATTCATTCGCTGCTCGCTGAAAATTCAGAGTAGTTTTATTGAGTTGTTTTGATGGTTATTTAATGAAGTGCAATTCCATTTTTAACACACTCTCGGCCAGCGATTTATTGAAGACACAACCGCGAGTATGCAAATTGCATTGATTGGCCAAATGGGCACAGAGTGGCTGCAGCTGCATATTAAGCATACGCACCGTTATCTAGTTTTACTCTTATTTTTGCATTTATACACATCGATTTCTATTAGCACGCCGACCACGTCAAATGCTGGGCCAACACAGCTATTGCCAGTTTCAATTAGTCGCACATTCCACTATTTTTGATTTAGGTAAATCGATTTTTGCCTGCATATGCAAAGAAAGCCTTTTCCTTTTTGTTGGCTAAGGCTCAAGAGTCAAGTCAACGACTGCATAATACGCGCAAAGCAGAGCTCTGTAGGCATTGGGCAAATAGATTGTTCTAGAATGTCCTCAATTTTATATAGACATTGTTCGAGTTCATGTCTTCTAACAAAAGACGCTCTTCTGAACTCACATAATGCTTATCAGCTTGACCAAATGGTAAGCATTTCTATCTATATGAAACTTTTTTATATAAATTTAGGATACATGTAATGTAATGTCATAAATCATTATTGATCCTTAGAACCTAAGAAAACTGTATGAGTAGAATTAGTGAAGGGCTCTATTTTCAAGTGCTAGATTCATACTGGTTTATTTTGAAAATTGTATGGTCTTTTGAAATATGTATGGACCATACAATTTTCAAAATAAACCAGTATGAATCTAGCACTTGAAAATAGAGCCCTTCACTAATTCTACTCATCTCCGTTGTCCAACTGTAGTCACTGGTTCTGTACTAGAGGCTTGCAATAAAACAACATAAACAAATATTCATTCTTGGTTCTGTACCAAGGACGGAAATAAGCACACAACAGACATAATATATATATATATATATATATATATATATATATATATATATATATATATATATATATATATACTCTATATACTACATAGACATATGTTACACATCATAAGCTCTTCAAAAACCTTTCACATTCCGAAATCGCTTAGGAAACTCTCGAGTTACATTAGGTCAAATCTAAATATGGGATAATTTTTTAAATCAATTTTGTTAAAAATTATAAGAAACTTAATGAAAATTGCTTAAATCTGATTATAGAAGCTTTGTAATGACTTGATAATTGTAAATGCGAGACTGAAACTAACGGACATCCGACCTCAAATAATCGCCTCAGATGCATGCAAAGTTCAGTCAGGATTAGGATTCAAATAGAAAAAACTATATAACATTTTGAATGATACATTGAACCTTAGAAATAATAAGTATTCGAAAAGCTACTACAGGCCAAATTAGAATATAAAATATTTTAGTTAAGGTCAGTCCCAGCTCAATTTGAAACTCATTGCGCAACTGAAGGAGATGGCGGAGTGAGCATATAACAATTTGATCAGAAAAGTTCAAAATCATGGTATAGAGGCTTTAGAATAAGACTGGAAAGTACTGATAGAGTCCTGCCAATCCTTAATGCTATACAAATTGTGTGAAAAGTAGCCGAGTTAAAGCCAAGCCAAGGAGATTCCACTGCGGCAACAAGTCAGCTGCCTTGTGCTCTGCTCTGGCCTATACCAGTTGAGTCTTGCGTAGTTATGAACGAGTATTTGGCAGTCGCTTAAGCTCTAGTGCCACATTGCAACTTACATAATTATACGCAATCAATTTGCTGCCGCATCCGTTGAGCAATTAGCGCTTGGCCTGCAATTAGGTTTTCAGCGAAGTCAAAACATCTTCTTGGGGCAATTAATTGCGCGGCAGCCATAGAAAAATGTTTCCTCAAGGCGTTGAGTGTGTCCTTTAATTAGCGTACGTCGGCATTCGCAGCTGGCCTTTGTTGCTGCCACTTGAAGTGCATGTGCAACGCCCAATTATGGGCAATTAACATGCCGACACGGCGTCAAAAGGCAGGCAAAAAGAGCCAAAAATCTAATTGAATACGTAAACATATTTGATTAGCTAATTGCCAGCGAATGGCAAGCTCAAGCTTGGAGCACTTGAAGCGCCGCCATCCGCATCATATTCAGGCATTGTCTGCCAGGGGGCGGCGCAACATGTAACATGTAAGCAACACCAAAGTGCCCTAAGCGGAAATCAATTTCATAAAAAAGAAGCGAAGGAAAAATAGAAAAATGTGAGTCGAGCGACAGCGCAGCAGGACATGTCTGCCAGGGATCAGGGCAATGCGATTGGCCAGCCATAGAAGACTTTGTCGTCATGCCAGCGTAACGTAAGCCACGACCAGTCGTCGTCGTGGTCCTTATTGAATTTCAATGTCTAACCAAAGTCGTTCTAGTAAGCATCTATGGCCATGCGGCCATACGCTCTCCTACACTTATTTATACTTATGTGGCAATGACAAAAGCGCACGGAGATGCTGCAGCATCTTAAGGGGGGGAAGGGGGGTTGAGGAAGAGGGGGAGGGAGAGAGCCAACAACTTGTTGACCGGATGTGTGCTGGCCATAAGAACTGTAAATGGGATTATTTGTGTATGTCTTTTGCTGGAGCCAAGCAAATTGAATTTATCTTAATTTTTTCGTGGCATTTGCGGTTGCTAAAGGCGAGCTCGACTCACGACTGATGGCGATGGCTCCGCAAGTATTCTCTTTAAGGTCATTTCTGCTGAATCAAGCTTTTCTCCTGAATACATTGAGACTTACTAAAGCGTGTGTATTGAGTTGCTGCTTATATGTGTAATAGGCAGAGCTGGGAGTGATGGACTTCATATGGCGTTTACTTGCTTTGCTAATCAGACTGTTTCAGCTCGAGAACTAGTAAAGCTAATGACTCTAAATTCTAAATATATATACAGGTATATCTTAGGTAAAGTAATTTGAACACTTTTAGTAGATATCTCATTCAATTTGGTTAATATCGATAACTGAATTTGGCTTTTGGCGCATAGCTCGAAGGCTATTGAAGCTAGAGTAACTAACTTTAGTATGCAGCTTTGGGTTTTAATGACACAGACTTAAAATAATATTTTTGGGCTTGACTAACTTTTAAAGTGCTCTCAAAATTTCAAAAATGAGCTTTTCTCATGGAGTACATTCTAGGAATTTGGTGCATACACTCAGTTGAGTATCAAATTCCTGCACAGAAAATTTTATTCAGATCGTGCATTTAGAACCCAAGTTCAATCGGTCCATAGCTCATAGCTCATAGGAGCAGCTCGTAGAAGAATAAGAACAGCACTTGTACAACATGTTGTGCATATATTTCTATGTCAGTCTGTATGTAAGGTAGCTGCTAGTCGGACACTCCCAGCTGAAGCTGCCTTACTTACTTTTAAAGCGCTTACGTTCGGGGCAAGTGCTCCAGCAGCTCAAGGTAGTGCACTGGGCAGGTCTTTCAAAAGCTTGCTTTTCCCTTGATTCGCAGCCGCGCGAACACATGATGCTGAAAAGAGCAGCAAAAAATGTGGCAACGGAAAACATTGTATGAATTTTATTTATTTATATTGAAATTAAGTTGCCCATGGCTGTAGAAATTGTTGCGGTCGCTGCCACGACTGCGACTGCGACTGCGACTGTGGCCCATGTTAACCCTTGTAGCAATTTTGTTGCATATACCCTGTACTTGCTCCATGGGCACTGAGCATGGGCCCTGGCTCTGCAGCTGATGCATGGAATATGGTATCTGAAGGGCAAATACTTTCGCCTTCTTCGGCTCTGCTCAAAGTTCTTTGCTTTGGCGCTTGGCAGTGCCAAAGCCATTCAGCGCGGATTTGTGTAGCTTGAAAAATTTGAATGTGGTCAGCCCTGAATTCGGTTGCACAGTCAGAGAGAGAGAGAGAGAGACGGGGCGAGAGCTGAGAACTTTAATTTATGGCCTTCACTGCGATTGCATGTAAATTGCTTTTGTCAGCCCTCAAAAGCTTCAATTTTTTTGCCAGAGCTGACTTAAAACTTCAAATATTTAAGCAGTCCAGAAATTTCCAAATAAGTTCTGTGTGCGTGTTAGATAATCCGCAATTTTGTGTGCGCCAGCTGGGCTGGCACTGACCCGAAGCTCTGGAGACCAAAATTTGTGTGTGGCTCTGCCCAGGTGACACTACTTAAAGCACGTATAAATGCTCTATGTGAGACTTAATATGCACACTACAAGTTTTATGGCTGGTTCCTTGTGTCTGCCTTATTGAAAACCCAGAGACATGCTCTAGCTCCTCCACACATTTAAAGCTATGCGTCAGCCAGTTGAAGTTTCTTCAGTGTTGCTTGCAACAAAATTCCTTTATTTAGTCAGCTAACAGGAGACTCTATTTTCTATAAAACTTTTCATGAATGTATCTAATGTAAAGAAGCAACAGACTTTATTTACCTGAAGAGTTTCAACGCACTGCACTCGTTGTTGCAACTAGAATACTTAAATCAGGCTAGATTTCGGAGACATTCTAAAAATTGATAAAAAAGGATGAGGCACATTACATAACTGAAAGTATTGCTTATCGCCTTTCAAAATCTAGAAAAATCGTTCTTGGTCACCAAGCTATCATCTCTGGCACAAAACTTGACAAAAGAGAGGGACACAGGCTGTGTAGATAGAGGACAAGAAGTGATGCAGATCAGCTGATCAGAAAGACGACTTGTATATATGAAAGCGTAGTACTCTCTACTCCACTCACAAGAAACCTTGGTTTATCATAGATATATCATCTGTTAAAGGAGATTTAGATTTCCATTCATAAATGAGAGTGGGATGCGACGTCAGTAGAGGAAAGGCAGGCGAAGCAACTCTTCACTATGATTTATGATTATTCTTGTTATTCAAGGCTGTCATAAATGGAGCTAAAAAGATGTGAGTTATATGAAAATTTCATAGGTATACTATGATTCGATTCAAAGCAACTAAAAAAATATATAGAAAAACCCCATTTTTAGGCTCAAATATTTTGAATATAATTCGTATTAGAACAATTCTGATTTCAGATTCACTTTTAGCATATCAAAAAAGATATGGAAATGTCTAATCTAGTCCAGTCTAGGTGAGTTAAGTTAATCCATGTCAAGGTCTAGGCTAGTCTAATGTACTCTAGACTAGTGTAGTCTAGGGGAGAAGTCCACTCTAGTCAACTCTACTCTACTCTAACCCACTTAGGTCTACTTTACTCTAGTCTACTTTACACTAGTCTAGTCAGGTCTAGTCTACTCTAGCTTCCTCTAGTCTACTTCAGTTTACTCAAGTCAAGTCTTATCAAGACTAGCCTATCCTAATCTACGATAGTCTTTTCTGGTCTAGTCCAGTCTAGTTTACTTTATTCCTCTCTACTCTTCTCTACTCTAGCTTAGTCTAGCCTACGCTTCTCTTGTCAACTTTACTCTAGTCAAGTCTAATCTAGTTTAGTCTATCCTTATTTACGATAGTCTTTCTAGTCTACTTTAGTCTAGTCCAATTTACTCTCATCTACTTTACTCCACTCTACTCCACTCTCCTGTACTCCAGCTTACTCTACATCTACTCTACTCTTCTCTAGACTAGTCCACTCTTCTCTAGTCCACTTTACTCTTCTCTAGTCTACTTTACTCTAGTCAAGTTTACACAAGTCTAGTCTACTCTAGTCTAGTCTAGTCCAATCTAGTCCAATGTATTCCAGCCTACTCTAGACTTACTCTACTCTTCTCTAGACTACTTTACACAAGTTCAGTTTCATTGTGTCTAGTCTACTCTCATCTACTCTAGCTTACTGTAGTCAACTCTAGTCTAGTCTACCCCAATCTATTCGAGTCTACTCAAGCTTACCTTAGTCTATTCCAGTCTACTCTAGTCAAGTGTAGTCAAGTCCAGTCAGCTCTATTTTAGTCCACTTTAGTCTGCTTGACTCAAGTCTAATTTGATTCCTGGCTAGTAGCTCCTGCTGGCCGGTGTTATTTGTGTAAAATCGAAATCGTTTGCATTAAACGCTCGCTAATTGGCATCGTTTTGTGATGGAAATTTGTGCTAAAGAGCTGCTGCGCTAGTTGCTCCCGCCTGGGCGCGCAAACGATTATAATAAAAGCCATTCACATAAAGTGGGAGGCAAAAAAAGGGGAAAAATGTATTGCATACAAATGGGCGTTGGCTGCATTGCATGAATGCAGTTTCTATAAAATGCGTTTAACGGCAGCAGCAGCAGAGGCAGAGGCAGCAGCAGCTCACACAAAGCAACACATTTGCTGCATTTATTGCATTTTTCCGTTAACTGGCTCTGAAACTCCGCACATATAGGAACACTCGGGCAGGCTATAATGGGCTTCTATAGGCTGCTGTTGCTTTGTTAGCCCGGCTGAGCTGTGAGCTCAGCTCTTGCTGTGATAAATGAATCGGAAAATACGCGCACTCGAGAGCGGATGCCTTGTTTAACACGTTGTACGGCTGGGCTACAGCTCAGTTTAGCTGAGAGACTTCTGACGTTGCCGTTGCCGTTGCCGTTGCCGTTGCATGGACTTTCGGTTGCACCTGCATAATAGGCACCTGGAGAACTTGCAGTGAGATATGCTTGCTGACATTTCTTTAGGGCTCCATTTGACATGTCTTACACGGCTGCTGCGTCCACTTGGCTCACCTGTGCTGCCAGCTGTGTAGGGTCTAAGGCAGTCAATGCAACTGCTGCTCGCCTCTATTTCATTTATTTGTTTTCGGGTTAACCCCGGCGAGGCGAGCAGCCGCACAGCTCACCTGCTGGCCGTAGGTAGCTGGCGCTGGATGCTTTATGCACTCGTCTGCGTGTCGCCTCATTGGGCGCTGCAGTCGAGCGGCAAATGTTTACACCTCAGCAGTTAGTGGCTTCTGTGCTAGCATCGCCTCAAGGCATATACGTGTCAAGGATAATTCATGAAAAATTCCTTTTGTACGGTGCAGCAAGCGCACGTTAAGTGCATTTAAATTGCCTTCATATTGTGTGCGAAATCAGCGCTTGTCAAATTACCTAAGTACTCCCATTCCATTGAGCCCGGCTGCCCTAAGTTCACTACATCGAACATTCTGCAACTCATCTATTTTTTTCTGGCTCTAAGCTGTAGCGCCAAACAAACCCAAATTGAACAAATAGCTGAGCCAACAGATTTCCTAGCGTCATATATGATGTTTACTCTCATTCGCAGACTTCTGAAATGCACTTTCGATACGCGCTCGTCGAGCTCAAGTGAGCATATGTGTGTGCAAGTTGCGAAGAGGTCGCTCTAGATGGACTATTTAGCTGTCTTGTACAACATTAATATTTTGACACTTCAAGCTTGATCTATTTACTAGGTTGTATGCAACTTGAATAGCTATGCTTATTGTCATCGGAAGTGCTTCAGCAAGTGGCCTTAGCCTTGTTCTACTATAGACCTTGTCTATAGATTGAGGGAAAGTTTGATATGTTAAGTTATTGCCTTAACCAGAGAAGTGATATATGAAATAGCTATTCATATAGATCAAACTAACTCTGACTTTAGCTATTACAACTCTGACTTTTTCCATTTACAGGCATCTTTTTATCTGCACCTTCCGAGAGCATGGACAAAAAAGAATATCTTCCACAGTTTTAGCGCGCGATCAACAATGTGGCAGCTGAGTCAAGAATACCCTCTACTTTAACTCAATTGCTAATTATAGAACTACCAAAAGCCCACTCAGCAGATCAGCAAGTTTTCAAGTGGCAGCTTGACACTCCTCGCCCAACAGCCCACAAATGAGCTATTCAGAGAGTGGCAAATCATTCCAAGCGCGCATCGTGCAGTCTAGTACGCCCCATTACAACATTCTTACTTACTAGCTTTACCTGTTTGCTATTTTGCATTATGCTGTGTGCTATCAGATAGTTGAGCGCTGAGAGCTGCAGAGCCAAGAGTCTGGCAACTGGCAGCACATGCATTTCAAGTTTTTTGAGCGCTGCATCATTTGATAAACGATTCAAAATTAACTTGCCTGGGCTGGAGCTGGGGCTGGGGCTGGCGCTGGGGCTGCTTGGTTGAGCTCAGCAAAGTTTTGCTACGGCGTGTGGCTTAGGTTAATCAATTGGGTGTGTCAGCTCAATATGTGGATACGTGTGCGTGTGTGTGTGTGCGTGTGTGGGAGTGTGTCTGTTTGGTAAACTAAGTAGGCGGAGCATATAAAGTATAAAATTGATGGAGCACGTGCCTGTCAGACATTTGTATCCAACTGGAGCAAAAATTATCAAAATTTTCTTCACTTCTTTTTTGATGTGCTGCATCAGAGTTGGCTTAACTTTGCAGAGGGAAAACGTTTGCCGTGAGCAGCAGCTACTTGCTCACGGCAAATAGGACAACAGATGTCTGCATAGTATACATTACTATATATATATATATATATATATATATATATATATATGTGCTTCTCGGTAATTTATCTTGCCTTGTGGCTCTGTTTCTTTTCCATTTTCCATTTTCCATTTTTTGTGGCTTGACTCCCACACATCGCTTTATGGAAATAAATACATTTTTTGGAGCAAAACTTTTATATTTTACTTTCCGCAGTTTCATGTGACGGCTGCTGCCAACTTAATGAAGTTTTCCTTGCCTTAAATCAGATTTTTCTTTGCATTATTTGATTATATTCCTGATAGCAGCGGCAGTAGTTGATGTTAGTTTGCTTGGATATCATTTTGATAAAGTTTCCTCAGCTTGCATCGCGCTCAGCCTCAGCTTCGTTTGGCCATTCGAATTCCCATCAGCAACTAAGACCCAAGCTCCATCTACTCAGCCTCACTGTGGCATATTCAATTGGAAATTGATTTTTTCCATAAATAACTCCTTGTGTATGCCCATGCATAAACATGAAATTATTTTGCAATTCAGCTGCTGGAACACAAGTGTATTTAATCTGCTGTTTGTTTGTGTGTTTTGATTTGGCCAGGCTAGGCCCGCAGTTGGCTTGCGTATTGTTCGCATTTTATTGTCTGCTCAAAATTGTCATCAATAATAATAAAAGTGAGGCGAGTCGAGTCCAAGTCAACAACGAACAAGGGGCCATCGGTGGTTTTCAGCTGGCCACTTGCGACGATAAAGGAAATAAAAATGTTGCCAAGGCAACGCTGGCCTTCGCCAGGCTGCCCCAAATCTGCTCTGTATATACTCTCAAATATATGTACATCCATTTGTGCCTCTATCTACGTATGTGTCCACGTCGATAGTAGCTGTATTAATGTGCGTGCTGTTGTTGTTCTTGAAATACACTTTGCTATTCATTCGACCGCAACTAAAAATGTTGACCATAAAGTTTTTCACTGCTCTTTTTGTCTCTATGCCCTGTACGCATGGACTGGGCGTAGGCAGGGTATGTTCGTTTTGTTAAGGCGTGTGTCAAGGGCAGATTGTCTATCAGGCTAACTGACTTGGATTTGTCTGTGCGTGCTAACCTCCGTCTGATCGTCATAATGTGTGTCCCTTCGCCAACAAACGACTGACTTTCAAGTCTGATTCATTCATGCTCACGTCCGTCGTTCTGACGTCTAGCTTATCGTCCGTTCGAGCCTTTGACTGGCTATCCTATCTACCCGTTTGTCCATTCAATTGTCAGTCCTTACAATCCTCCCTTTATCCAAACGTCCGACTGTCCGTCCTTTTGTCTTAAGTTACTTCTTCATGCATCTGTCAGTCCGTTCATCTGCTTTAACGTCCGTCTGTATGGCCATCCATCTGTCCGTCCGTCCGTCTGTCTGTCTGTCTGTCTGTGCCCTAGCCAGTCCATACGTCTGTCCGTTCGTTCAACCGCTTCTTGTATGAGTAAATCTCCAAAACAACAAAAACTAAAGATCTTCCTATATCCCTCGCATATTAAGTTTGTTTCAAGTCATCGATAACACTTGAGATTTCATAAAATCGATCACAATCGATATCATTTTGTGCAGCCAAATCTAGAGTCATCAAATTTAGTATAAAGCTTCTTCCAAAGTAAACACAATGATGAAACATTTCCCTTTCAAAATATCTGCTTCTCAGTCCCAGGGTATCTGCTAGTCAACCACATCCTGAGGGCGCACTGCTACTTGTATTTTTATTTATTTTCCTTGCTCTTGTGTCCAAGTTTTGCTTGTGTGCTTGCTTTTAGTATACATATGTACGGCTTCCTTTGTTGGTTCTGTTGTCAGCGTAGGGACTGCGGTTGCCTGAATCTTGCACTGCGCTGCGGCCATTCCAGATTAGCACTTGGCCGGAGTTTGTCACGTATACGTCGCGACTGTCAATGATAATCGCTGGTGGTGATTGCCCAGGACAGAAGAACAGCAAAGCGTACAAATTTTATTTGATTGAAGTTTTATTAGCGTTGAATTAAATTGAGCAGAGGAAGTACAATCGGCGTCTCGTGATATAAGTTTGACTTGGCTTTGACTTGATGGAAATTGCTAATGAAATAAGTTTTCAGTTATAAGATTTCGTTTTATACTTTTTGCATTATGTCCACTGCTGCCAAGAGACATTGTGACAGCCTAATACAAAGTAGACTCTCTCCCTCTCTCCCTATCTCTCTCTCCCTTCTGCAAACTTTAGTCCATTAATTATGTTTAGTGACTAGAACTTCTCGCAAGTCTAGGGATATTTAATGTTGACATATTTTATGAATAGTGCGCAGTCAACAGACAGCTTAAGTCACACAAAGATCTAAGCAGCTATCGCCCATCATTATGAGGTACGACTGCCGTCAGGCACTTCAAAAGTTTATGGCCAAAAAATAATGTAAGCAATTTGGCTTTTGTTGCATTCGCTTTAAGCTGCGTTCGAGAGCGGATAATGAAAAAATGTTTATTTAAATTTGCTTTGCAATAATATTTATCTACCTTTGCGCACCTTTAACTGCCTTCCGCACGTACGCCAATAGCTTGCCTGGACATGAGCCGAGCACACGGATAGCTGCGTGGGCGGCACAGCACTGGGGGTCAACTGACAGCCACTTCCGTGTGAACTAATTCCCTTGCACTACTCTTTTTGCTCTCGATGCGCGTTCAAGGCAGCTTAAACGGGCATATTGGCTGCGAGCATATTGTGTCTGGGCGTTAGCTAGAAACTAGTTGTCTGGAATAAGCATAAGTGAGTCTGGAGTCTTGGAATTGGAGTGCTTAAATTAGGACTTGGATAAAATAATAACAAATATGTTTTAGCTTATATCAAGGTATATCAAGGTAGCAGAGCTATGTCTACATCAGTTAAAGTTGCGCCCAAGACCCCAATAGGTTGGCTGTAACCTATTGGGGTTGGGCTCAACTTCTTTAGATATCCACTCAATGGCATAGATCCATGCTCATGGCAGCCATTCCGTATAAGATCGAAAGCAGAAACTAAATATTCATCTAGATATATATATAGTGGCAGGAAAATATCAAGGTTCTAATGCCACACGCATTAGGGGTATGGCAAGTAGGAAAAACCTTGTTGCTTTGAGCGCTAACAACAAGTTTTTGATCTGCTCTTCAGTTATATCCACAACACAATAAATTCAATTATTTTTTATAAATTTCATCTCATCTGTTTCAGTGAACGAGCATTCTGCAGTCATTGCCGCCCGACTGCTGCCTTTTTTCTCGCTTTTTTCGCAACGCGCTTTCTTGAACTTTAACGACTTAGCCGTTTGCGTCCCAGAGCTCTTCATCGTCCACATTTTATTGTTATTGTTTGTAATTGAAATGGTGCAAACGTACAAGCGATAAAATGTAAAACCAAACTGTGAGGGGGTGGGGCGAGGGGCGTGGTGTGGCATGGCTGTCAGAGGCAACGCAATTCATCGATTGCTCCATTTAACAAATTTCGATTTCCGCTACAGATTTTCGCCCCACAGCGATTTCCTGTGCGAAGTTTTCCTAACGCTTTTATTGCTTATCCCACGCGTTAGCCAACTTGCGGCTGTTCGGTAAGCGACTTTTGTATTAATTTTAATTATTCCGATTGTTGTTGTTGCAAATGCCACTGGGTGTCACTCGCCCTGATATTGTTGTTGCTGGTGAAACTAGCAGAAAAGGTGTCTGCTGTGCACCTGGAGCTGGTGCTCTATTATTTATTGAGTGTACTGAATCGTTACAGTGCATATAAATTGTATACTTACACCAAATATATATATATATATATATATATATATATATATATCGAAGCAAGCTTAGGCACTTCCGGGCAATACTTCACTTCCATTCCAAGGATGGCCAAAAAGGTTTATTGAAGTGTTGCATAAGTTGAACTCTTGAAAGAGGTTCAAAAGTTCTGAATGAATTTAAAAGGGATCAGCAGGGTATCTAAGACTTCAAAGATCAATATTTGATGTAATACGAGTCTATGCAGTGGAGTCTATCAGTCTGTTGACCTATCTATCTGACTAGTTATGCAAGCATCGGTATAGATATCAATTGGATATCTTACGAGAACTTATCTCTTTTCTCTGCTTTATACTCTTTTTTGACTGCTTACTTATCTCTTCTGACATTTCTGCTCTCTACTAGCTCTACTCTCCCCTGCTTCTCTCTTCTCTTTTCCCTCTTTGTATTACTCTTTTTTTACTTCTCTCGTCTCTCTTCACTCACCTCAAGACAACTTCTCTCCTATTCACTTTCCTTTTACTAATCCGCTCACTTATCTTGCTTCTCTGCTCGCTCTTCTCTCTTCTCTTGACTCTTTTCTCTTGAGTCTCTTCTCTCTCTCTCCTCTCCTCTCTCTCTCTCATTCCCTACGTTTTCTCTTATCGCTTCTCTCTTCACCTTCTTCTTTCCCCTCTCTCCTCTTTACTCATTATTTTCCTTTGCTTCTCCTTCTCACTTCTCTCACTGCCACTCCTTAATCTTTTCTCTCGTGTCACTCTCTCTTCTGCTCGCTTCCCTCCCTCTCTTCGCTTTCAAATCCCATTTATCCACTTGTATTTCCTTCGAAAATTAGCCTTAGGGTATCTCCTAGTCGAGCACACCCCACTAGATCACTCTTACTCTTCATTTAATTCCTGCTTAGCCCAAATTTGTTGTTGCTTTGAAAACAGCTGTCAGAGCAGCGCCGCAAATAACGGCGCACGCCTATGCCCGGGGTGCCTGGTTGGGTGGGTTCTTCAGTTGATTCCTTCTTTTATTTGGGTGCGTTTGGGTTTACGGTTCAGGGGGTTGCGTTTTAATTTTTCCTATGATAATATTTGCACACAACTTGCAGCTACAGATGTAATTGAATTAAAATCTGGCTGACAAAGTCGTGTAGAGCCCACGGCAGAGGACTCGCTGCCACTGCCACTGCCACCGCCGCTGCCTCGGCCACTGGTTGTGGGTGTCAGTGCGGCCTGAAGCGATTCAAAAGTCTTGAATTTCAGCTTTCCCACGACATTCAGCCGAAAAGTGAAAGTTTCGCTTCCCTGTCTATGTCAGTGGCTGTGGGTGGATTATGAAGCGTGTGCGTCGGGACTTAAACCTAATTTTTCAGCTTAGTGCAAATCGGCAAATTCTTTAAATCGAAACGAAATATTTTGAAAAGAAGGCGCATTATCTGGCAGCACAGCTCCAGGCTAGCGACTCTATAAAACTCACAAATCCAATTTGAATAGTTTTAGATTTTAATTATTTGATTAAGTGTTAAGCACAGGCTTATTAAATGGAATCATCAAAACCCCCATTCGATTGTGGAAAGGTAACTCGATTCACTTACCAAATTATGGCGACAAAAAACTGTTGACGTCCGGAAGATTTGCATAAAATTGATAAACAATGGCTGGCATTGTATGGCCTTATCGCATGGGCCAGACGAGACGGATCGGACAGACAGCGCCGGTGTCTGGGCATTTGGCCAAAGGATTCGGCAGCTAATAACACAGGCCAACAGGATTTGGTAAATAAGATTCGTGACGTGCTGAATCAGAACTGATTCTGTTGACCCATTTCATAGGCCAGCAGAACTTAAGCCTTTTGTCAAGTCTAGTCGGAATACCTGTTAGTTAAGTCTTGGGTAAAGTCTAGCCAGATGTTTGTTGACCAGTGTTTAAAATTAAAGTGTGCGAAGCATTTAAGGCAGAGGTAATAAAATTGTTTTTTTCAGAGCTCAATTCAAACTTAAAGAACTTAAAGTCGACAACTGCTGGAAGCATTAAATATTCTCTCTCTCTCTCTCTCTCTCTCCATCTCACTCTATTGCCTACATAATATGTGTATATATTTATATAAGTTCGCATTTAAGTTCCATTTAAGAGTCTTACGTGCTGCTCGCTTACAACTAGAGCCCAAAGGCAGTGGCCAAATCGGATTTGGCACTTTGCTCTAACTGCATTAGCTTAAATTATTTGATGCTTGCCAGTAAATAAGTTATGATGGCAATGAAGCCGAGTACGTCGAGAGCTTATTTAAATATGCAGCTATCTAAGGCAACGGACAATTCAAGGATGAATCTGCTGCACACATTGTGCAAATTTAATGGGCGAGTGTGTGAAATATGCAGTATCGAAAGACACCTGAGCGAGATTGCACAGTTATGAAATGGAAATAAAGAACGAAAATATATTGCAAACTAATGCAAAAAATAGAAACTGCCATAGGAAATTGAGCAGAGTCGACACAGGAGCTGGCAGCAGGACGTGCGGACGAACAGTTCATGCCATCAATCTGCAATGCTGACAATTGACAGAGCTGTCGACCGAGGACAGCTAACAGCAACAGCAACAGAAACAGAAACAGGCTAAACGAAAAAAAGTAAACTAAACACATAAAGCCTCGAAAATATGTATATTTAAATGACGTCAGGTGACTTTGTACCTGTCGTGCGGCTGGCCGGTTGGCCGGTCCTTCGAGCTGCCCGCCTTTGTGTGGGCTGCAGGGTAAAATAATTTCGAGGGATTTACATAAATACATAAGTTAAATGCACATTTAGCATTTTGCATTTCTAATATTTTTCCAGGTTAGTTTGCTGTCGACCATGTGTTGAGAATGGCTCGGAAATGAATTGTAGTGAGTGTCTGACCTGCATACTCATCACGAATCCATCGAGAACGCTTCAGCTGGGTGTTTTGCTGTTGCTGTTAGACAGGAGACTCTGTGAACTGGTAGACTCTATGAGGAGAATACTGGGAGAAGACTCTATAAAGAAGTTGACTTTATGAAGTTTTCTCTTCATTTTGGTAAGGTAGACTCTATGAAGTCTTCTCTTTATAGCCTACAAAGAGAAGATGAATAGGAGACTCTATGAACTGGTAGAGTCTAGGAAGACTAACCTATCTTCATAGAGATAGATATTGCATACAAAAGGTAATAGGCAGAAGAGACTACTAGACTAGTCTAGGCTGTTTACTCTATGAAGTCTTCTCTTAAATTATATATAGAGATATAGCCAACAAGGAGATAGTAGGCAGAAAACTCTGTGACCTAGAAATCTGTACGAACTCTTCTCTTCTTTAAAGAGGTAATAGGCAGGAGACTCTGTTAGGATGTTGTCTCTATGTAATCAACTCTTTATTTTGATAGAGCCTACAAGGAGGGAGAGGTTGTAGAGTCTATAAAGCCCTCTCATTATTCATATATAGATATAACATAATAATAATATAATATAACAAATAATATTAATATATAACATAATAATAATCATATAAAAATAATAATAATAATAATAACATATATAAAAAGTTAATAGATGGAAGAAACTATGAGTCAACTATAAGCTGCATGAGCTGAGTTGATTTTGTCTGCTCTCAGGTTTTTCCAAATATAAAGATCTGGAAAATTTGTAAAGTGAGCAGCTGGAAGCTCTTCTATATGATACGGAGTACAAGTTAATTCTTTTATTGTCAAAATCTTATTAAATATCACTTACATCGATAAATATCGTTAGTTTAAATTGGTTTTTTAAGCATAATTATTTTATCATACGCCAAGATTGGTATGTAGTTTTCTAAGAGAACAGGCAATATGGGAATATATATGATTCCAATTAGCCCAGCTAATTTTCCCTAAAATTAAAAAACAAAAGTTATCCCAAGTAACACACTTTTGAGTTTTAGTATATACACGCCTTACGACGTCATATTTATGAGCTGAAAATTGCATTCAGATCCTGCAGCAGCAGCCAGAGTTCAATCAAGCAACTGCTAATAGTAAGGACTGTCGGAGGCACAAGCGCAGCTGCTATAGAAAGCGCGCAGCTAGCACTGCACATCGCTAAAGTTAGAGCTAAGTGCTAGAGGGCAACCGCTAGTCAGGCAGACCCATCTATACCACTTATTATTTGCTTTTTTAATGCTTAACGGCTCGTTTCATGGCAGCTTTTTGGCCAAAGGGGCGGCAGAGGGGCACGAAACATGTTAGTTTGCCGGCAGGCATTAGGTGACCGAGCAGGGTTGAGTGGGTTGAATTGGACTTGAATGATGTGCAAATGCTAAATGCCACATAAATTGTGCAATTGTTTCACTGCAGCTGTATTCGTACGCTCTGAAATAGTCTTATGTAAAATATGCTGCCGCTGCTGCTGCTGCTGCTGCTGCTGCTGCTGCTGGTGTTTGCCAGAAACTCAAATCGTCGTAGCTGTCATTGCCGTAGCCGTTGCCGCTGCCGCTGTCGTGCTGGTTGTTGGCCATAGTCTGAAAGTGATTTGACCGTACAACATGGCGTATGAATTTTAATATTCAGTGAAGACGGACCGTTTAGGTGGCTACTGTGTGGCTCTGCATACAGATATAGTTGGCTAGCTACCTAGCTGCCTAGCTGCCTAGCGACCCGACCCGTTCACATAATGTAAAACATTTTCATTTCTGCTTGCACTCGCTCAGCTCAGCTCAGCTCACCTCACCTCACCTCTCGGCTTATCCTTGGCCATACTTTATTATGGGCCGGGGCTATTTGGCGCTCACTTTGTTTTGCCTTTCATTGCTTTTCATTCATTGCCGTATTGTCATCAACAACAGAGCCATTCGACTATTCACTTGTCTAGCTTTGCTCTTGCTGTTACTTTATATATATATATGCCCAGCGCACTCTGCTCTTATTATTTAAAAGGCTTTCGCTCAGTCTCTCTCTCTCTCTCTCTCTCTCTCTCTCTCTGTCTCAGCTCGGCTCAGTTTGCCCAGTGACAGCATCGACCCGGTTTTTGTTTGCACTGCGAACTGAGCTGCATACAGAAAACTGCTGTGACTGCAGCTCGTTGATGGGGATCAGCTTAGCCTTCACCTTTTTTCCTGCTCTGACCAGCTCCATCTGAGTTATTAATATTTATCTTTCTCTGGCAACAAAATGATTTGCACAAAATATTTCTTTTCTCTGCCTCTGCCTCTGCCTCTGTCTCTGTCGCAGCTGCCTCCTCGTCTTGTTTTGCTGAAATATTCATTTGAGTCGTCTAGCCAGCTTTAGTTTTCGGTGAAGCTGGACAGAAATGCCAGCGCTAATTGCTGCTGCATTGTTCAACTATCTATCAGTATTAATGCCCACTGTACAGTAGAGCTATGCCACACATGTGCATCTCGACTGTCCATTCGTGCTTTGAGCCTAGTCATACGGCAAGTATTTGTTAGCTCTGCATCTGAGCGGCCTATTAATGTGCCCCCTGCAGTTGGCATGCTGCGCCAGTTCATGTGTGTGTGTGTGTGTGAGGAGCAGCTGCAGCGCCTGTCTAATGAGAGCCAAGATGGAATTTATGTGGTCTGGTCAGCCGGAGCTGCTCGCACGCGCCTTGTACTTAAGCAAATATTAGTGGAGTAATTAGTTCCGCCAGCTTCTGAATTGGGGCAACTATGCAAACTGAATTCTATGCGCACATTAAAGGCATCTAGCTGCGAGTGCTGCATACTTCTTTGGTTCTCTCCTTTAAGGAGGCAACGGCAAGTGCTTTACATCTGCACCTTAGGCAGGGCTTAGATCTAATTTCAATTTTTGCTTCTGCAAATTGTGCATGAGCCCACAAATTACTTAAGTTACGCACAGACAGAGCGAGGGCTTAGCCAATTTTCGTATCAATTGGCATCCGTTTGTGGTTTGGCATTGGCAAATTTCGTTCTTATGCTGAAAAGTTGAACATTTTATTAGTTTTTCATAGTCATTTTTAGTTTATTGCAACATGCACTTAGGTTGATTTTAGTTTTCTATTCAATTGACTCGTGGCAACTGCAGCCCGCCTCAAGTTTCGATTGACTTTGCCAATGCAAAAGCCAAAACCACATACGTAGCCCCTCTGTCCCTCGCAAGCTGAAGCTGAAAATTGGATTGGCTCAACTTTTTCGAATGCGCACAGACAGCAACAATGCGACATGCGTTTGGCCAAAGTATTACACAAAGTTTCCAAGCAATTATAACTTCACAAATCATGGCCAGCATGTGGAAGGCATAAATTTTAAATGTTTTGTTGTTGTTTTGTCGTTACGAAAATAACGAGTGTTTACATAATTAATAATCATTTATCGGCAGTCCTTTGCCAACTTTGCGCTTCAATTTCAACAGCTTAACCATATCGAGTTCCTGTGTGTGTGTGCGTGAAATGATTTTGTGGTGATTTCTGGTATGTGTGGCTTTGATGCTTTGTATACCTTGACCCGCTTGCTGAAGCGCCGGGCAGCTGTACGCAGCAGGCAGCAGAAGGCGCTTGTGCGTTTGTCCATATCTCGAGAACTATAAAAGCTAGAGGTATGTAATTTGAAATATATACTCTTAAACAATGTAATATTAATACACTTTAGTAATTTTTTCGATTAATCATGGCTTTTGCTTGTTATCAATATCTTAACTTATTTTTTAGCTAAGATAAAACTTAGTTCCCTTAGTAGAGACTTGAATTTAGGCATACACATACTTCTAGCTGTTTTATGCATGCACTGAAAATTTCATGAAGATCGCGCATCTGGAAGCCGGGTTCCATCAAGCTATTACCCAAAGTACGTTAGCTTAAGTAAGTGTAAGCTTAGTTAACGGTGCTCCTGACTGTGGATACTTACTTATATGCATATTTAAGCAGGCATTCAGCCAGTCTCAGTCAATTGAGCCAGAGGTTAGGGTATTTGCTAGTCGTGCACTCTCGCGTCATTCACTCCGACGTGTTGCGTTGTTTCCGTTTTATTGAAATCTCGTTAATTTTTAATTAATATGCAAATTTGGTTAGTGTGTGCTCAAATCAGCAGCGCCGACTGCCAAACAAACAAACAATCAACATGGAAGTCGAGCGTGTTAACACAAATTTACCTGTAAACTCACCTGAAATATTTTCCAGTCATTTGACCCACATGCAGCTGGCTAAAAGGGGGCTTCCACACCTACAATATGTGCTCAAAGGAGCTCAGGTAAACATGTATGCTTAAGCATATACACGGGACAAAAGATCCATTGACATTGGGTTTTTATATATGCATGCGGTGTCGGTGGGTCTGGGGCTGGTTTGCCCTTTGAGCTTCGGCGGAAATACTTTCATTAACGAAATATATTTCATATTTATTTGCTTTGCGGCTGCTGGCGTTCGTTGTAATGACCACAAAATTACGTGCCATGTCGTCCACTGCCGGGCAAACATTCTCAATTAAGCGATAAGCGGGCCGGGATGATGGGATGCTCCGAAGCTCTGATGCTCCGATGCTCCGATGCTCGGCTCCCGCGTTATAGCTGGGGGCGTGTATACGCGACGCAGTAAATTAAATCGGTTAACAGCCAACGCATGCAAACGATGCGAACTTAAGTGAGTAAAATGAAAAACCAAAAGGCAAAAGCAAAAAATATAAATGAATCGAAACCGATTTCAGCTCATAAAATAATAAATAAAAAATTGATTTACGGCATGTCCGGCGCACACACAAAAAGAAGAAGAAGAAAAAAATAAAGGAGATATACGTCACTTACCTGTGAGCGAAAATAGGGTCGTCACGCCTCCAGTGTGCGTGGGCGTAGGCGTGGCCCTTTAGATAAGTATTGTGCATGCCGGCTGCAGCCACTGCAGCGGCTACAACTATAGCTACAATAAGGTCATGTCAAACACAGAAAATTTGCAATGAAATGATTTTTATTTAACCGGAACGAAATGGTCCAGGCAGAGTCACAACAATACAATGGAGCAGGCAGCCAACAGCGCTGCACACTCCACACACATAGACGGCATCAAAATCACAGGCGAGAGAGCATGCCTATGATATGATGCCCTCACTTCTGCTTATATGAAGCTAATAATACGAGCTGCATTCCAAAAGTTTTAGTTTTCTAGCTGGCAGTGACGATGGAGAAATACCCTGAACTTACCTGGCGAGGGAATCGAAAGAGGTAACCCGAAGGAGCACTACAGGCTTTAGCAGAGTCTATTTACTTATTTTGATAACTCTAGCCAGCAAAATATGCGAGATATGCTAATATAACTATAAATTGAATATCGATATTTATCGATTTATAAGAAGGGACAAATAATTGTTATTTGTGCATGCTTTAGAAGAGCCCTTATACCAATTTGAATAGATAAAACTACCAAAACATGCGAGATATACTTATAAATCTCAAGTTGAATATCGATATATATCGATTTAGCAAGAGGACCGAATAATTGCTATCTGTGTATACTTCGGAAGACCCTATATCCCATTTAGACAATTCTAATTATTAAAACATGCAATTTATTCTCATAAATCAAAAGTTCAATGTCGATACTTATCGATAACTAAGCAAGTAACTATACTTGTTATCTGTGACAATCTATGTACATAAATTTGTGAATTAGCTCACGAAAATTATAGATATGATACAAAGATACTCAACATTGATTGATATATATCGGTTTGATGCACTTGCAAAATGTTATCGATAATTGTTATGGAAAGACAGACATACAAAATCTGTTCTCTAGCTCTTATAGCTTTCGAAATTGTAGAATTTCTATAAATAGAAGAGTAGGGTTTTATCCGCATCAAGTAAATATATGAGTTCTGCCACGCCTTCTACAATTTCTGTCACATCTTTCACAGCATAGCCATGGCGACCCTCTGCAAAGGCACACCAAATTGATACAGTAGCGTGAATTCAGAGACAGAGCAGCGCACACAGATTGCGAAATATTTGTCATAATACTTTTAAGTTCATGTCAAGCAGAGATTATGTCTCTGTTCTCTGATTGACATGTGCCAGTCAGCCAGTCAGCCAGTCGTTCGAGCACAGCCGCAAAAAAATGAAAAGCGATGGCAACACGGATACAGTCACTGGCTTTATTTATTGTATACGTAGTTTGCCTTTCATTTTTCATATGACCCGTGCATACGAGAGTGCGGGTAAGTGTATTGGAAGGGGCCACTCGGGTGCGTCAGTAGATCTCATTTTTGTATGCCCTGTGCGAAGTTAAAGATGGCTAGAAGGGGTATGCCGAGCTTAGGAGAGTGCTTTTGCTAGGCAGACGGAAGCCTGGCCAATGAGCTGCGTCGAAGTAGATATATCTCCGTCTATGTCGTACCTTCTGCATGCATTGAGCTCAAGGTGAAAAAGCCAGAAGCTGTACAGTTTATGGAAACATTAAGTCATTTATCGATAATAATCGATCTTTTGTGTTGGGTTTTTAGGCCTTACTCGGTAAATAAAAATGGTAGAGACACCAATAGTATTGCTGAGACTTGTGTAATGAATGCTTAGCACAACTTTGCATTGGTTTACATACAGATTTAGGCATCATATTCATGTCCTGCAGGGTGCATTATCTTTTTCATCATCATCTAGAATCAAAGTTCAATCAGTCCATAACTTAAAGTAAGAAGCTGGCAAAAGAAGAGCAATCGCAACATAAGCTTATGTGTGTGGCTGTATATATATATATATATATATATATATATGTGTCTAAGCAGTCGGGGTATTTCATAGTCGTGCACTGCCTCCTGAGAACCGTCTTACCTGTATGTTTTTTGTTCATTTCGAGGTCAGTCGAATCAGAAGGCAGCCATGTGCGACAAGGGGCTGAAATAGGTAACAGCAAAACGTATGAAAGAGAGAGATAGAAAGTCTGTGATAGAGAGATAGAGGGGGGCGTGGCGAACGCCTTCTGCTGTGCATTATCACACATCCGGGGCTTAGCCAACGGGCAAATAAAGCTGGATTCGTAGCCATTTCGATTTCGGCACGTGTTTGCGTTGTATTTGATAAATGATAGGCGTAAATAAAACGCGTCGCTTTTAATCGCTTGACACATTTTTTATTTTACAGCATTAATCATTCGCCCCGATCTTTGTTAAAGTCTGCAAATTCGTTAAATTTGCTTTTCTCTTTCACTTCAAACAGATATTTGGGAAAAACTTTGCCATTTGTGGAGCTCATCAATTAGGTTCATTGATATTGGTTTGTAATTCGCTTGGCTTCATTAAAATTGTATAAAACTTTGGTTTATTTGCGGCCGAAGTTCATTTAATTGCATCGAGAATTGCGGTTGATTTGAGATAAATTTGGAATATTTTGAAATTCGGTTTCAAGTCAGAAAGTCAGCTAGGAGTGAATGAAATATATTTACTATATGTATAAATATATATTGCATATGATAGCTCTGCGGAAATAATATGTTTTCCATTTCATTTAATAAATTTGCTTAATTATTTCTCTGGCCACAAATTCATTGCAACTTGCGCCTGAGCGAAAATCTATAATTAAAAATGCATTTTTAATCACTTCGAAAATTGCCAACACGCACCTGAAAATATATAAATACACGTATATAAAATATATATATATATATATGGTAAAAATATCAAAAGCGTTGACAAATATAATTTATATCTATAAATAAATATATATAAAATAAATAAAATTCCTCTGAAGCGTTGCCTGCACTTCAACGATGCCATGTCACGCAGTTGCCGAGCCGTAATAAAAAATGGATTTACAGTTAAGTATGAAATCAAAAAATATATGTAAAACAGAATATATATAGCTGGACTAATATAAATAGTTTTTATGCATTTCATAGCAGACACTACTATTTTAATTAACAACTAAAATTTATTAATTTTTCTTGCTCAAGCTCTTTTAGCAATTGTTGCTAAGTTTGGCAAAAAAAATCAACGAAATTAATAAGAAATATGTAAATCCTAAAATCCATTTTAAATTATTTTCAAAATAGTGTTTTTGTCTCTAAATTTTGTTGTCCAGTCGCACTACTATTTTTATGAACAATGCTCTATAGCTAGGTAGTAACTAGAGTATTCACATTCAGCGCAATTTCAAAGGAAATTCCTTTTGCATTTAAGGCAAGTTTTTTTTACCATTTAGTTCATTAAGTCAATCGATTTAATAATTTGATTATTTACATTTGATTAATTTACATAATGCAATAAGTAAATTAATTATAAGCCGGAATAAATATGCATTAAGCATATTTGTTTGCTCATGTTTACTAGACAGCTTATTAAATATGCAAAAAAAAAAAATGAAATTAAATAATATTAATATTACACTGGACAACAAGCACTTTGGCAGCTCATATAATGCGATAAAAGTATTGCAGATTTTGAATCTTAAGTGAAATTTAATATTCAGTAAATTAAAATTAAAATTAAAATTAAATTAAATGTCAAAAGAACAACATGAAAGTAAATTTCAGCTTTTGAATTTACTGTAACAGTTATATAAGTGCCTTTGCATATAGACCTAACTATAACTGAATTCAATATGTGACTGAGCGCATGCAAAATATTTGTTATATGAGCACGTCAGAGTGCTCAGCTTGGGGCTGCCCGACGAGCATATACCCTGAACTTTGGCCAGAGCTGCTATTTCAATCATTCTTCGCCACTTTTCTATTTGCACGATCTATGTGGCCATGGCTACACAGCTTCAGCTCTCTGTCCTGATCAAGAATATATATACTTTATGCGCTCTACCACGCCTCCTGCTGACTCCTACATACATTTTCACCAAGCCAAGTTCTGAGCTAACCAAAAAATCAAACATGGCCTTTTCATGACTCCTCACTTGGCTTTATAGTAAATTGAAATAAAGTTGAGGCTATCAACTTTAATTTATGCCTAAAAGTAAATTATCATTGCCTTAATGGAGCCGCAGAAAGACTCAGAAAAAGTATTTTTTTCTAACCCGAAATCTGATTCGATTTGCGCATTCAGAATCTGTTCATAATTTACTGTAATATAAAAAAGTTCAATGTTGTTGTGCAGTGTTATCAATTACTCTTTATGGTTACATCATAAAGAACGACTTTTCATGTATTTGCACTAAATATTTATTTATTGCTTATGAGTTTGCTCTGCAATGCCAGAGAGAGGGAGAGGGAGGGATACGATTGTCACTTGAAATTTGAGGCACGTTTTATAAAACTCAATAAAAGAGGTCACATCATATATTTTCATGCACGACAAAGTTTAAGCTGGTAATTGAGCTGAGGCTAGGGGAGATGCTTCAGGTTTTTATTATCTTGTCTTAAGGGCAACAAATAGCTTCGCTGATAAGAATCAATGTGAGATTTGTTCGACTCGAAATTGATAAGAAGCATTAGCTGTTGCGCAGGTAGAGAGAACTTTTAATTGGGCGTATGTAATTTGGCTGAATGCTGAGCCAACTGAGCTCATTTGTCTCCATCAAGCCTATTCGGGCGCTCTTTAAGCACTTTTTGCTCGCATTTTAGCCAAACAGTTGCGCTTTTGCCTTGGCTCGCAGCCCTAAAATTGCTTAAATGATAAATAAAATTTGCAGGTGTTTAAATCTTGTGCAAACTTCGCTTGGCTAGCACACTTATGCTCACTTACACACACTCGCACACACTCGCACACAGACACGCGATAAGCACCTGCATATTCATAACTCAGATAAGCGCTCCAGCAACTGCTGCCGCTCCTCCTTTCAGCTCTGGTTCTGGCCAACTTTCAACCTTGATAGCGGAACATTTTCGGGCAACCTAAATTCATGTAAATTATGCTTAAGTGCAGACCCTCCTAAGTCTGGCCAACGGGCAATGGGCGTGGCAGAGCCGAGCCATATAAACTGCGCAAATGCAGGAAAATATGCTACGCCATAGACGAGTGAGAAATAATATTTTTCTCTGCCCTCAAAAGCCATAAAATTTCATAATTTATAAAACTTGAATATCTTACACACACAAATGGCTTAAACAGCCTACGTATGTGTACGCTTTAGGTGCTGCTGCTTCTTCTTCTTCTTTCGGCCAACAATTGTGCGCATAAATTTGCTGCACTTTTCACACTCAAATTGCATCTTTATTGCTCTGACCGAACAGAGCCAGGGAAATATTTTAACATTTCATATGCAAGTCAGCAGCATGGAGCGTCCAAACATGGCCTAAAAGGTGATTGATCACGAAAGCTTTCTAATTGTTGTACCGAATTAACACTTGGAGATTCTTTATGCATTTACACAGCTGTGAGTTGGAAAACTCAATGTATTTCTTTTAGTTTTCTAGCCCAAGTCAAAACTTGCATTACACTGCAAGAAAACACTATAAAATATTGTTGGATCCTTTTTGCAGATAGGGGTGCTTCAACCCTTTGACATCATGCCAGACACCTGCTTAGAAAAGAACCTCGAACACGCATTTCACTCCAACTCTTCAGCTCTCGCTCTCACATTTGACTTAATTGATCTTGCCATTAGAAGATTAAACTGCTCTTCTCATGACAAAAAATTATTTTATGATTTTCAATATAAATATGTATAAATTGAAATATTTATACTTAAGGATTCATCTTAAGCTAGACAGAAATGAACTCGATAAAAGTGCAAGCTTTTTAAGCTAAGCAAGAAACTGGAATTTGTATTGCAGTCTAACAATTCTTATAGGAAATAAGTTAAGATAAATTGTCAAATAGAAAAATGGGCAGGAACATTGCGATCAACTGAAGAGCTTAAAATATTATATATTAGATCTAGAACAATAAATCAAAAAACAATGCAATTATCTCAGTAGAAACTAATCAATTATGATATTTATTTATCTAGTCTTGAGCTCTTCAAAATAGCTGGATTTGTTAGCATAAACATTAAGCAGGATGTTGCTCCAAGGAAAAATAATCGAAAGCGGTTCAATCACATTCTCATGTCGAATAATTTTTGAGCGCTCATTGACTTACTGAACTGCCAAAAATGCTTATTTACTTGTGTATATTTGAACAAGAAATAATTTATAATTAAATGGCAAATTACACTGTGTATTTAGACATTTCAAGCTGATCGATAACTTAAGCATCAGCTGAACTATAGTTAATGCAAATAGTATCACTCTTGCTTGGCCACCTTCTATTTGAGCTTTTCGCTCGTTACAGACCTCAATTTGCCTAGCAAAAGTATTTAAATATATTTATTTATGGACTTAGCCTTACGCATTTGCAACATATCAAGAGCACAATAAACAGTAAGAAATTGTCAACTGTAAATAGGCTTTCAACTCGCATAGCGCAGCACAAAATATGTTTTACTTTGTGCATGAAAAAGATTCTTCTAAATGCTGTTTGCCTCACTCGGTAAAGTAGTAAATTTGTATTTATTTTATTTATGGGGAAATCGCATTGAACAGTTCATGCAAACGAATTTTCCTGACTCAAATTCATTTGGCATAAAAACAAAAATGCACACATTTCTGGCCAACATGAATTTCTACTTCTATCATTTGTCTTTAAATCCAAATCGAAACCAAAAAATATTTCTGTGCTCATGGCTGTGGGACTTTGTTTATTACATTGCGCTTTTAATTGATTTGCAGTTGGTTCCTCTTTGTATTATTTTATTTTATTTTATTCTGTGGCTTTAGCAGGGCGGTTTAAAGTTTCAACGAACTAAACACGAATGGAAGTGAAACAAGTGCAAGAAAAAGTAAAACAAGAAGGAAATGCACGACTGGCAGATGCCCTGACTGCTGTAGAGCTGCAATCATGTTAGACATAAAATATATAAGCACAAACATGTGCAAGAGCAGCGCTAACTGTGCTCTATGCGTTTGCATCTTCCTCAGTTTCTGAGATTGGTAAACAGACTCAGTGAACTTGGCTTTTAGTTGCATGATCTTAATGATATTTTCAGAGCATGATTATGCCACATAACTGTATGTGTACACCAAAGACCAAGTTGCTGCTATGAAAAATACTTGTATTTCGGAACACATATTGGTATGTTATTGGAATGCTACACATATTGATATGACAATCTATGAACGTATCTTAAACTAAGTATGCATCACGAACACTTAAATTACAAAATAGAAAACTCTGCCTGTTAGAGTCTTGAATACCTAAAAAAGCAAGGGAAATATCGATATTTATCGATATTAATATAGTGGAAGCAGATATAGAAAATAAATGATTAACATATGCTGCATAGAATAATATCTCTCTCAAGTCTTAAGGCTTTAGCTTTTATAGTTTACGAGATCGAAGAGTTCAGGCAGCTAGACAGGCGAACAGACAGACACATGTAGACGGATAGTTATATAAAGCTAGTCAGCTCGAGTTGCCGATGAAGCCTAAGACATATAGATCTGGTATGCTTCAACGTTTTAGACATTTTCACAGTTTCGATTTTATTTTTGCAGCTACAAATAAATTGATATGAATTATGGATTAGTTTCTGACAGGGAGTCTATAAGACATATAAAAGCTGCTAGTCTGCCTTGTGAGAATGTCTTCAGTCTTTGTCTTTACACTTCAAGGAAGTTCTTTAGTTGTCAACTCTGAAGGGACAAATGAAACATGAAGTAAAAGACCGAAGACATTCGTCATAGAGACATAGATATTGACTTGCTCGTACTTAAAGCTCTCTCAGACAACTTGAGTTGCTTGCATTTTTGAGAAGTTTACTCAATTTTACAAAGCTGAAAGCAAAGCAAATTGCGCTTTTGCTGGCTTAAATGTATACATGTATGAGAGCAGGTAACAGTCGGAGTCGGAGTCGCAGTCGGAGTCGGAGACGTGTGCTGCGTCTCCTTCAATTCTGGTTAGTGGCTGTCGACTGCGACTGAGATTTCTTGTAGCTAAAAGCGTTTGTACTCAAAGGAGTTAAGTGAAGGGCTCACAAAAGTGCATCAAATCAGAGAGAGGGAGAGAGAGGGGTAGGGAGAGAGAGAGAGAGAGAGAGAGAGATAGCTTTACTTTGTCTAGTGCTGCATTGGCTTTGAGAGCTTCGAGCACAAATTGCATTTTGGGACGCTGTAAGACAATATCAATGATATCAGAAATACGTTCTCTCGGCACACCTATAGATACTGGCTAAGACGTGTCCCAGCTTAAAGGAAATTATTGTGCAACGGCACAGACGATTGTGGGCCATCTCAATGAACTCATTGTAGCGGAAGTCTCCGGACTGCTCATTGGCGAACACTGAGAAGATGATATCGATAACATGAGCGGAAAGTGGAGAGCGCACAACAACATCCGAAATGTGCTTGAACATCGTTCGGGACAGGCCTGCACCGCTTAGAGAGTGAAAGGTGAGCGCAGTCTCAATAGTATGCAGATGCTGAATGAACTGGAAGAAGGCCACGAACTCTTCGAAAGTGACGCCCTGAGGGTCCTTCTGATATCGCCTACGGGTGCGCTCGAGTATTTCTTTCTTCCGCCTCTTCGGCATTCTGGAGTAGTTGAGCAGCAGATTGGCAAAGCGTAGCTCGCTTATTTTGTGTGAGGATTGATGGTTTAAGGTGTCAGCTCTCTTCGAGCATTTCTTCAGCATATTGAACTCGAGCTGGATAATGTCGTGGAAGAGCTGGCGCTTGAACTGCAGAAATTGGTTTAGGCTCAGCTTCTGGTCGAGCTTGGGACCGAATAAATAATACTTTACAGAACTTTTGATCTTCAGGGAGGCATCGGGAATGCCAAATAACAGCAGGCTCATCTCATTCTTGTCGAGCATTTGCTTGCCTTGCTTATCAATCAGCTTGAAGCCCATCTCGAAATATTTCTCCGACATGACCAACAGGCTACGCAGGTAAAGGAAGTCCGCATACGTGACCATGCCATCTGGCCGGAGTTTATAGAATACGCTGTCCTTTGATACGCCCCGAATGTGGAGCTTGTGTAAATCGTCCTTTTCAATTGTGATATAGTGGTTCAGACCCAAGCCCTCCGGCTGGCTTAGGCCTGGCGACATCGAGCGCACAAAATCTTTGGCTGTCATATGAATAATCGCTTTGCCGGCACTGCTCTTCAGCTTGATCGTGGCAAAGTAGCAGAACATCTTCTTGCGCGTCGAGTAAGAGCGCAGCTGATTCTCATAGTCCCGTATGGTCGCAGAACGAAACTTGCAACGCCTTGGAGGAGACTTACTTGAGCTCTGCTGACTCTGGGCACTCAGCAACAGCGACGCAGGCAACTTCTGTGAGCCCATGCGTGCAAGGCTCTGCTGCCTCCAATCCAATTGCTCAGCTTGGACTGTCGACCAGTGCATATAATCGACCGTAATTAACAGCATATAATACTTGAGGGCGTGTAGGCGTTGCTTTGCGATATGCCAACTCCTGCCAGACTTAAGGCGTGCGCTCGCTTGAAGCACCTTTCGTAGAAATACTTTCCACGAGTGTGCCATTCACTTACAACCAGCTCAGGCTTGTATCTCAACAATTTTGAATTTGACATCGAATTCGTACTAAGTTTCTATAAATGTTCTAATTTTCAGTTTGTGTTTTGTGCTTCACTGACATGATCTGTTGGATCAAGATATGTCTTTAGCACATTTGACTAGAGTATACGAATGGGTTTTCCTTAAGTGGCGTAATTAACATTGAACTTATTATGATTAACAGTTGAATTGGCATATTGCTTCGTTTGTCCGTCCGATCATATATCCGCTTATTAGTCAGTGTGTCCGTCCGTCCTTTGATCTATTGCTTTTCACGTGTCTAGCCTTATTTATATTTGCTTGCTCGTTCGTTGGGCTCTCCATATATTCATGCTTCTTCGTTCCATCTATCTATTCATTGGTCCGATGGTATGCCCGCTTGCCCGCACGTCCGTTCATATATCTTCTTATCAGTTTATATGTCCATCCGTCCATCGGTCTATGCCTTCCCATATCTGTGCAAATATCTGTTTGTCTGCTCGTCCGTTTGTCTATCCACCCTCCATCTGTCCGTCCGTCTGCTAAGCGAATATAGAACGTTATACAACCTTAACTTCAAAGGGGAGGATATTTTCCTTTCACCTGGTTTCTTCTATAGCACTTCTAGTGTACATAACAATCCTATAAACCGAGTTAACTGGAAAGACATTTCTATTTTTTAGAGCCTCGTTGGCACCCATGGCCTTCGCTTATCTGATTCCCCGTCGATTTCAGCTATGCATAACAATGCTGAAAATTAGCCAAGCTGAAAAGTGTGGGAAAACGTCAAGCTCACATATATTGCTAAGACGTGCCAGGAACATTCGCACTTGTTTGTTTAGTTGATTGAAAAACACATTGTGAACAGCCGGGATTTGCATGTTTTTTCTCTCCGAAATAAGCCTAAATGGACGGCTAATGGATGTGGCTTCAAGTGTTTGGCACACGTGCAGGTGAAGGGACACTATTCAGGAAGTTCAAAATTAATGAACTACAAAAGACGCTGATTTGCATATGCAAAGCCACAATCACTTGCGTTGTGTCAAATAAGTTTCCTGAAGATGAGCCGAGATGAAATGAAAGATTTGTCAACTGCAGCACGCCCAACTGACATGTGACAGTGTGAATCAGGTTTACTTGATGAGTTTGCGGCCTTGGGGCGTGTGTGAAGCTGAGCTGACTTTGTTTTCAGTCACTCAATTAACTAGAAAGTTGAATTACTTTGATGGCTGCCAGCACTGCCAGCGTGGAGTGGATTGTGTCTGTGTGGGAGAGTCGGCATACCCTATTCTAAAAGTGCCAAAAGGGTATATTCGTTTTGTGAGCAAATCACTCTGTTATTTGGTGTAAGTCTGCTCCATATGAGTCCATTCGCTTGTACGTCCGTCTGTCAGTCCGTCTATCTGTTCGTGCGTCCTGTGTCCATACGTCTTTTCGATCATATAAGTGTGCGGTCGTCCGTTCTTCAGTCTTCCCGTTCTTCAGTCTTCCCGTCCTTCAGTCTTCCCGTCCTTCAGTCTTCCCGTCCTTCAGTCTTCCCGTCCTTCAGTCTTCCCGTCCTTCAGTCTTCTCGTCCTTCAGTCTTCCCGTCCTTCAGTCTTCCCGTCCTTCTGCCTGTCTGCTCGTCATTCTGTCCGCCTGTCTGTCCGTCTGTTTATCCATGCGTCCAATCATCCGATTCTCCGTCTGTCGTCTCCCTTTCGATCCATTCGTCCGTCCATTCAGCGACTTCAATATGAACTCAAATGTAATTGCATTAAATAAAACACCTAAACCGATAAATATCGATATCCAACGCTTGCTTTGGGCATATATTCCAAGACACTCACCCAATTTAGTATGCAGACTCGCAGCCCTCTGCAGCTCCCTCAACATACAAACAGCACAGTTGTCAAGGATCTGTTCATCGCTTTTTAGTTCGATTTGCTGTACTTTCATCTCATGAACGTGCTCTAGCCACACACAGTCTTGAGTGTATAATCCTCGCATGACAAAAAATCATATACAAATATTTTTCTCTTACAAATTGCTTTGCTGTCTCGGATGGGCGTGTGCGGGGGCTGTTTGGGCTCTTTGTGTCTGGCATTGTTGACAGCTTAAGATTTTGATAAGTCATTGAAAAGTGTGTCTATAAGCACTCAAGCTTTCGAGTGGCATTCACTGAGCTGACAATAGACGACTTCTTCAGCGACAGTTGATGTCTTTAGCCAATCGACACTCCAAGCTCGATGGCTCTGTGATGTCCACTTGCTGCACCCTTTGGTGCTTTTTTAATTTGCTTGAATATTAATGCAAAGAGAATTATTGAAATTCGAGTGGACTTCAAAGAGCCAAAGCCGATTGCACAAAATTGAATTAAAAGACAATGTGAAAAGCGAACGGCTTCTGGGGCGAGCGAGCACAAAGCGTGATTTATGTGACTTATGTGCTGGCTTAGTCCCAGTCCAGCAGCAGCAGCAGCAACAGTAGCAGCAGCAGCTTGTTTGCCAAATCCTCCAAAAATTATACATATATATATATAATCGACCCTTGCCGCGAACTTATCTAGAAAGCAACCCCCAACAGCTTGTGCATATGAAACAAATATTGTTTGTTAAATGCGTTGTAAATATGTTTTTTTGCTGCTGTTGTTTGTAGACAGCAAAGTTATTCGCATAGGGGACCGCAGGATTTGCCATTGGCAACGATTTCATAAGACTCTACAGATGTATATTGCTATTAGTATAACAGAAGTTAGGGCAAACTCTCGAGCTCTGAGCAGTCTTTTGGGGCGGAGAGAATTCGAAAAGCTTTGTGGATCTGATCAGCTTTTGGGGTCAAGAGCAGATACGTTTGTCATAGACATTAACTAACTTAAGTAAAGAGATGAAAGTTCATGTAATGATCTAAGCAGCATTGTGCAGTTGAGTACTATAGGAACAAGAGTAAAGCATTTGCATAGATATTACAATTATCCATATAGACTTTAATATTTGTATACTAAATATAGGCAAAGTTTTATATATCTAAGTTGTTTGTGGAGTGTGGAGGTTGGGAGATATTAGAGATTTAAGTTATAGAAAAATTTTTCAGTTATATACGATAAATATGTATATTGATGTGAACTGCTTTGGGAGTCAAGAGTAAGGCCATAGCTAAGGTTATATATAGACCTTATAAACAGACGTTTGGGAAAAGTTTTGCAGACCTGAACAACTTGTTAAATCTCGAGCAAGATATGGCAGACTTCAGCTATGGGAACACTTTTTTATTATTAAAACTTAATATATATATAGATCACATATTATATTATTATCAGTATAAATCATTTTAGAGTCATAAGGAAGTCCCCTTACGGCTTTCATAGATATCAACCTTTAGCAGAAAGTTATCAGTTCTTATATTACTAGAGAAAGGCAGGGAAATAATTAGAGTCTTAAGGAGATATTAGATTTAAATTAAAGTTGGGTTTGCAGGTTTTTTTTAAGATATTTTGAGTCGTTATACGAAAAGCTTCCTCATGAGAAAAATTATAAAAACTGATCAGACGATTGCTGAGTAGATAAATGCTTTGAAGATAGATGTAGATGTTCCATTAGCTATACGGAAATTCTTCTAGCACATGCCTAAATTATGAAAATCTTTGTAGACTAGAGCAGCCCTTGAGGTCAGGGCGTATGACAGACAGTATTCATGCAGCAGAGAGAAGTAGGACTTAGTCAGTTTGCTCATTGAATACGCTTCACTTTTCACTCTCAAGTATTTTTGCAGCGCATCTGCAAGTCGTCTAGCTGGAACATCTATAGCAAGCTCTTTTCAGGCATCTTTCAAGCGCAAAATTTGTTGCTTCAATGGACACTGCTGGTAAGCGAAGTCAGTTGGGCTCGTGGTAATAATTCTAGATTTATGAAAATTGTTTTCCCGTTAATGTTTACTATGTTTTCGACATTTTTATTGTTGTTGGTCTGGGCTGGGTTCGGCTCGCTGGCTGCTGGCTGCTGGCTGCGGGCTGCTGGCAGTTGGTATGGCGCGGAGGGCAGCATTCGCACGCCGAAAATAAGCAAAGTGAATTGAATTTTTGGCCGCAGCAAGAGCTAAAAAAAAGTGAGTCCCGCGCAGGCGGCTGTGACTGACTGCACAATGCTCGTGCGCTAAGAACTCGAGAGTCAAGTTCGAGTCTCTGACAAGCACTAGAAGCCAATATACCCCACTCACTTTGCGAACAGCGCAGCGAAAATGTGTGCAGCAGCACTCAGCACACCACGAAATTTGAAAATCAGAAAAAGCTGACCTTATATTTTGAGTATGTGTGTGTGTGCGTGTGTGTGTGCCGCAGCACTCCTGCGAGAGTGAAATGTATTTGAAACATTTGGCTCATTGCTCAACTGTAATACGAAACTTTTGGGTTTGAGTTGAGCTTTGGTTTCTTGAAAGGGTTGCGCTATTTGATTAAATTTCTGCATTGCACGCATAAATCGTCAGCTCCCAGCGGCGCTGAGTAGGCCAAGTTTTTGAGTTTATGGCGCGTGAGCAGTTAAATCGAGGCGAGACGAGACGCTAAGCGACTTGGCCCTGTTGCCTAGCTGCAAGCGTGCAGCAGCATCGACTCTGCTCTCAAATACCTATTGATGAATGACTTAGAGGCGGGCGCCATAAATAACTTCAGACTCAGCTTAGAGCTGGAGTTAATGATGTATGGAGCGAGCTATTCGAATTACAAATTCAAAAACATTCGATCTAGCTCTGAGCTAGTGAATCCTCTTGGCCTTCTTGTCAGAGCCATTCAAATGGGCAGCAGCTGGTGTCTGATATCAAAACCAAGTCTGCAATTAGACCTTGGAATCTTGACACTTTTAAGGCTTTGTATGATACGAACTCGACACGAGCTCAAAATGTTATGCTGCATGAGCTAACAAATGCTTTGATTGTCCCTCAAATATTTCAAATTTAAAATTTTTTATTTTTGCCAACATAATCAGAAATTGAATTTTGGCTGTCTATAACTAAACTATTTTTCATTTGATTTTAGACTGCAGGATCTTTTCGGCAGCCTCTGTATTCAGATATTCCGAGATTCAATTTACATTTAAAACTTTTTCCAGGTTTCTCAAATTTTTCAATCTACTTTCTATGCTTGAACCTAACATGAGTCTAACTCAGTTATTTGTTGTCCGATTTCCGACAGCACAGCATTCATTGGGTATACACAAATTTTCATAATTAATTGGAATTGATTTAAAGCCAACTAAACTGAAAGAAATTTGTATAAAAATAAAAGTAAATTGCATGAGTTTCTAGTTAGCTTAGAGCTACTTCTCCTGAGCTTGTCTGTTTTGCTGAAAGCCTTAGTTAGTCGTAAGTCTCTTTTGAGTTGTAAACGAATCTCAACTTGAACAGAGTATCTCTTAGTCTAGCACTGGCGCTTACACAACTTATACGTCTTTTATGTGAGCCATTGTTAATACATTCGAGGCGAGTTACGACCGCAATCTGTTTGCAATGTCAATTGGAGAAGTGAATTTGTTTTTGTCGTCAGGCGTCAGGCATCAGGCATCAGGCATCAGGCGTCGGGCGATTGCAAATGCAAATCAAACTTGAAGCATTTGCATACATTGAACCATGCCAACAGCCATTCTTTCCGTTTGACCATATCGAGCAGAGAGTGTAAGGACGTGTCAGTCCGACAGTTCGCCCGTCCGTCCGTCTGTCGCCCACTTCTGTGCTGTTTGCCCCCAGGGAACAGAACTCATATTGATTTTATTCTTTTCCACTTTTGCACTTCCGCTTCCGTTGTTTGCGCAAATTGTAATATTGTCTTAGCCTGGCATAACTTTATTTTGATATTATTTAATTTTTAATTATTTCATGCGCATGCCGGAAACACAGCAGCACATGAATGGCAGCTCCACAAGCCACTTGCCCCAAGACAATTCGCATTTACGAATCACTCACACACGCAGCTCGGCAAATCAGCCATACACGTTCAGAGATGTGAAGAGGAGTATATTGGCTCTAAGCCATTGATCTAGGGAGTTGAAATTTTAATTTGAAAATTCTCTTCAGCGTGTTCAGCGTTGGCAAAGTACAATTCTATGCACTTCGAGAGGAGGATTGAGATATTCATATATAAAATATATAAGACAGAGCAGGTAAATGATCTGAATAAATAAGATAGCATCTCTTCTGTCAGTACTTTATAAAACATATAAGATAGAGGAGGATTATGATCGTGCTATATAAGATAGAAGAGCTATATGATATTGTTATCTATGAGCTACATTATCTCATCTGCAGATAACCTTCAATTGAGATATTCCTCTTGCTCTAATTAGCCTAATGTTAGCCTACTTTTAGCTCAACTGTTTTATGTTGCCTTGAAGCTAATATGCTGTAAATTGGAAGTCTGTAGACTAGTGTTGACTTTCGCTTTATAACTTTCTATAGATATCCTATAGGGATAGGTACAAGAGTGATTTATATACAGCTCTGCAGGTTGTTTATTAAGACAGTTCAGCTCTGTCTGTGTTCACTTCCTCACTTAAGCTTCTACAGATCTGCTTTAAAGATAGACCAACGTGAGACTCTTAAACCTCCTTCGTGCTAGAGTTGATGATCCGGAAGTAAACCAGTTGAGATAGACCTCTACAGATAGACCAAAAGTGATGAGTGAGGCATCTTAGGAACATGACAAACTCCTTTAGAAATAACTAGAAACGAGAAATACCTTCTTAGCAGAAACAGCGAAGGGACTGTAACCTCCTCTGCTCTAGAGTTGCTGATTACAAAGTCTTGCAGTTGATCTACTCGGCACATATAGATACATCTACGCCTTTTAGCAGCAACTGCTAAAGATGTTATAATTTTCTATATTGTTGAGTGGACGATAACCATTTGATAGATCTTTTATGAACATGGCAGTTTACAGGTATAGTAGGGCATTGCTAGAGTTCATGATTACTTCTCACCTCTTGTTAATAACCAAGTCCTGCGTATGGAGCTAGAGTTAGATATATGCTTTCTAGGCGCAACTGACAAAGGTACTATATCTTTCCCTAATTTCGAGCTGATAATAGCCAAGGCAACAAGTGGATATACCTAACAAGCAGAGAAGAAACTGGCCAAGATCATATATCTTCTTCTATCCAATATCTTGGGCAAGCTTTGGATCGACTCCGCGCAAAGTCATTTGGCTTGCCAAATCTGAAAGTATCGATATTTGATAGAATTTAACTGTTTGATTTGGGGTTGGTCTGGTCGCCTCTTAAAGTTGGCAAAGACGCAGCAGCAGCAGCAGCAGCTTCCGTTGTGCAGCTCTCACGTCTTCATGTTGCGTTTATATTTATGCAGTTTACGTGTCGTAGTCGGGGCAGCTTGCCTTTTGCTTTTGACTTGCTGGCCAAAAAGTGAGGGGAGTGGCAGGGGGCGGGTAAGGAACAACATTTGTCATATTTGGCAAGACGGTAACTACTTCCGTGTGTTGTGCTGCTCGAATGTCTGCCGAGTGCATTTTCTTCGATTGCAGCACGTCCTCGTCGGCGTCGGCGTCGTCGTTCCCTTGAAGAAAATGTTGATTTCTGGTGACCTGAAAAACACCTGGAAAGGAAGACCTTTAGCTACATAAGGACACAGCCAGCCAGCCAGCCAGGTAGTACGCACAGCAAATTAAATTTAAACAGCTGAGACGTGCAAAGTCGTTTGACTGCAGCATTTGCCAATGTTGTGAAATTGCCCGGAAAGTTATTCGCTTAAATTTGCCAATAAACAGGCAAAACAGACAGAGGCAGAGACAGAGAGAGCAGGAGGGGGAGACGAGGTGAATGCACACAGTTTTATGCAGCAAATGAAAGTTTCGCTCGTCTCATCGTCATCAGGCGCTGCCTACAAAGTTGCCGCAAATGTTTGGTTTCCAGGGCCGTTGGCTTAGAGATCTGCTGCCTACGTTAATAAATATTATATATATTTTACTGAACACTCTTTGCTGACAGATTCTGGAGGCGCTGAGGTAGTGCTAAGGTGAGGTGAGCTAAGGGAAAGGCGGTAAAGTAAGCTAAGGTGAGGCAGGGTAAGGCCAGCTGGGGTAAGGTCATATGAAGTAATGTAAGGAACGATAAGGTGTGATGATGTGAGGTGAGATAAGGTAAGGCTTAGGTAAGATGAGGTGAGTTAAGGAGTAGTAAGAGGTGAGGTAAAGTGATGTAAGGGGATGATGTGGCAACTTAAGGTAAGTTAAGCTAAGATAAGGAAAGGTAAGCAGGGGGGAAGTGTTCCGCTCCCAGCCGCATGGATAAATTTGCTGTCGTTGACTATCGTTGGCCATTTATAATTGTCAAGCTGCAGCTGAACGTAAATTTTCCATGGATGGCCCAGAAGTCGCCTAAAAATTCATACAAGAAATGGATAAATGCATGGCCACTGAACAGCGCAGTGGAGCAGCTCATCAAATAGAATTTACATTCATTATTAAATCAACAAATTCTCTTGACCCGACAGAAGTCACGCCAATGTTGCAGGTTTTTCAGGTTGCAAATTCGTTTTTCTTATCTAATCGGAAGACTCAATCAATTTGTAATTCAATTTCTAGAGAGTTCAGCTGAAATATTCATGTTGAATGTGATGATGTTTGAAGCTAAGAGTCGATGTGGCTTGCCTTAATCAATTGATACTATTGAGATAGCTGAGTAAAGTCGTTAACTTAACGAACACAGTGGGCTGCTTGGACAAAGAAATTAGCTAAATGATTAAGGATTTAAAGCAGTTATCCAAAGCGCGAATATGTTAAATATTGTTTATTCTCATCTGTAACCTGTCATTTGTCTGCTTAAATCCTAAGACTTTTCTGATTGGTGTTTGAGTGGGGATCCCAATGAGCAAATACTTTATATTACAAAAGCCATTTTGTTGAAGAATGCTAAATAGCCATCTCTTTCTTACACGGCAACATCCAAGACTGCGTTCAGCAGCAGCTATATTTGTCTCACTCTCACATAGTATGCATTTGAGACTGAAGAGAACCGTTTAGCTAAGACGCCAACTCATTCGAATGCTATTTTTAAAACGAGTCTCAGCTAGCTCACACAAATACAACTGCAACAACATAAACTGCATTCATTTTCTCATTATGTCAATAAATAAGATTTAATATAACTTTTAACAGTAATTAATGAAAAAGAATCAATAAAATGTATTATTTATTTTAGTTGTTTGCCGCTTGTAGACGGCGCAGTGATTGAGTCGAAATTTGATGTTTTTAATTAATTTTGCATTTTTTCCTATTTACGCGTTCGCAGCCGAATTGTTTGTTCGAGGTTCATGGCGCAGGTGGTTCGCTCGTCATTTGGCATTTTGCGCGTCAATTCAATTGCAAATGAATTTAATTGAATTCACAATTTCATTGTTTATGCATTATTTATTTAGTGGTTTATTTCATTGTGGTCAATTGCAATTGCTATAAAAGCCAGCAGCGGCAACAGATACGCGACATGAAACACAGGTAAACAAAGTTATGACGAAGCTGATGGATTAATAATCAGTGTGGCTTTTTGTGAATGAAAGCAGTAGAGTTCTATCATATCATATATATTAAATTCAAAACGAATTTCAATTAGTTGATCGCTTTATACACACATACACACATACACGCATACACACACATTTATACAAACATACAAAGCATCACACATCAATAAAAAAAACGCCAACCTTACGCCGCCAATGCACAACTTGAACTGAAGCCCGGCTTCTTTAGGCACGCAGTGAGCATTTATATTTGTATTCTTCTTTCAATCGTGAACATGCCTTGCACTCCGCCTGAAGCTCTGTTTCTCAAGTTGCTTTGCTCACGCGCCATACTTTCGGCGGAGCAAACTAACGACTTTAATTGTCTCACTCATGCTCATACTCTAATTCTCACTCTTCTTCTTTCAATCGTGTATATTCAGCGCACTGGCCGTCGGCTGAGATTCCCACTACTTTTCTGCACTGCTCTTCCACTCATGCTACCGCCGCTGATAGCTTACGCATTTCATTGGTTGACTTAATTAGCACATATTTTACTCTTTCTTCCAATCGTGAGATTCTGTGCGCTTCAATCTCTGTCACTCAATTTGCTCTCTCCCGCAACTAGCTACTGATGTGCATTGGCTCACTCATAGTCATACTTTCATTCTAGATCTTCTTTAAATCATGTAGATTCAGCGCACTGGCTATCAACTTAGACTCTCACTTCTCTTCCACTCATTCTTGCCGCATTTGATTGGCTGATTTAATTAGCACACAGCTTACTCTCCTCTTACACACATGCTCCTGCTGCTTACTCAAATGTTTGATTGGCTGATCAGTTTCGAAATTATATAGTTGGATGCCTGATCAAAAAACCTTGTTAGACTGTGTAATCGTTATGAGACAACCGCAATTTCCAATGTCATATAGCAGAGAGGAGGATATATGGTTTTGGTCGATCAATCAAAACAAATCGAACTTTTTCAAATTTAATTGAAAACCAAAACCGAAATGACGTTTTTGGTTAGCTAATCGCATGCTAAACGCATGGCTACTGTTACGGTGTGTGAATGGAAATTTTCAATTAATATTGAGTTAACTGAGGCAGCTGAGCCACAGAATGTTCGCTTCGGGCACCTGAGAAAGTCCGAGTCATCGAGCCAGTGCTGTGAGCCCAAGTGCTTGGCCTTAGGTTACTCTCTATCTCTTCCTCTTCTCCTCTCTCCCTCTCTCATTGTGTTCATCTGTTCGTTCGCATGGAGCAGCTGCTTTTTGAATTTTGGTGTTTAGCTTTTAGCGCCTAAAACTATGCTTTAGTGGTCAAGTGGAACAAACAATATGAGAAGCAATAGAACGACATAGCCAACAGATGCCGGCAGCAACGGCAGTGGCAGAACAAGCAGAGCACGACTTACAGATACCTCGCAAATTGTTAAAAGTGTCTTTGGTAGGCGCAGAATGTGGGGTATTGTTGTTGTAGGCTAGTTGTGTCGGGAGGTTTGCCTGAAATTGAATAAAAAAATCTTTTTTAAGTTAAAAAATTCTTCTTTTGGCTGAAGGTAAAGCAATAGCTGTTAAAATTATCCAAAATATGATTTATATAGTCATTTCATTCGCCTTTCACACATTCATAACACCCTACAGACTGATAGGCATTACAGGGTACAACAATTGGGCTTGCACAGGCATCAAAAATGAGGCAACAAACAAGGCTCGTTGGCCCGCACCGTTGCCGTTTACAGAGTTCTATTAGAGTAGAAGTGGAGCAGGCAGGCAGGCGAGCAGGCGGCTGGGGGCAGCGGGGTGTGGCAGCACAACAAGCAACCAGGCGGCCTGCGCCGAGCTAATGGAGGGCTCACGTCTGGTCATTTGCAACATAGTTCATGTGCTGGACAATGCTTTTTGCACTCAATGAGGAACGCAGTTGTGTGCATGTGTTCTGTGCTCTCTGTTTATCTGTGTGGCAGCTAGTGTGAGGGAGGGAGGGAGTGTGGCTGTGTTTGTTGTGGATTGGGGCAAAAGAAGCAGGCAGCAGCAAATACGACCATGACTTTTGGTAATTCCGCTTTAATATGACATCCAAATTAATAAACTGCAGCGTTTGGATCTAATGAATAAAAGGGGCTTAAGCATTACCTGAATTGGACTGAACAAATTATCGAATCTATAAGCTGAGCCGTGACTCAATAAGAGGGATATAAACAGAAATAGCCATAGCACAAAAACCATTTTAGATATTAATTTGTTGTTGGCTTCAATTTAAAGCTGGACTAATGCCATTGTAAATGCAATAGCAAATAATTCAATTGGCAGCTAGCTGAATGACTGGAAGCAATGTGTGCGGGGCTATAAAAGCAAATGCAGCCAAAATGTTGGACTCAAACAGGTGAAATTGTTTGCCTAAATTAATTCTGAATTAATTTTTTGAATGACTTATACTTTAGATTTTATATGAAACAAAATTAAATGGCAGAACTTATTAAAAATTTTAGCAGCTAAAAGTTATCGATAACTTAAGACGCTGCTGCAAAAGAGTCATCGAAAATATTATCATTCTTGTTGTGTCAACTCATTCAAATTAATTAGTCTTAGTCGAAGTATGAAAGTATGAATGTATGAATGTATGAATGTATGAATGTATGAATGTATGAATGTATGAATGTATGAATGTATGAATGTATGAATGTATGAATGTATGAATGTATGAATGTATGAATGTATGAATGTATGAGTGTATGAATGTATGAATGTATGAATGTATGAATGTTTGAATGTATGAATGTATGAATGTATGAATGTATGAATGTATGAATGTATGAATGTATGAATGTATGAATGTATGAATGTATGAATGTATGAATGTATGAATGTATGAATGTATGAATGTATGAATGTATGAATGTATGAATGTATGAATGTATGAATGTATGAATGTATGAATGTATGAATGTATGAATGTATGAATGTATGAATGTATGAATGTATGAATGTATGAATGTATGAATGTATGAATGTATGAATGTATGAATGTATGAATGTATGAGTGTATGAATGTATGAATGTATGAATGTATGAATGTTTGAATGTATGAATGTATGAATGTATGAATGTATGAATGTATGAATGTATGAATGTATGAATGTTTGAATGTATGAATGTATGAATGTATGAATGTATGAATGTATGAATGTATGAATGTATGAATGTATGAATGTATGAATGTATGAATGTATGAATGTATGAATGTATGAATGTATGAATGTATGAATGTATGAATGTATGAATGTATGAATGTATGAATGTATGAATGTATGAATGTATGAATGTATGAATGTATGA